>JAENPR010000252.1:0-600000 GCA_018135685.1 Themeda triandra | reverse complement strand
TATTTATTGTGGTTATACTGACCGCTGAACAACTCAGGAAGCATGGCGGATGGGGGTATTGTGGTAGCCATTTGCCAATATGGTGGAGAATTCACTTCTGGCCCCAATGGTAATTTGACATACAAAGGAGGCGAGGCGCATGCTGTTGACGTTACTCGTGATATGCCACTGGAGAGCTTCAAGGATGAGGTGTCCAAGGTGTTCCATGTTGATGTCACTGACATGTCATTGAAGTACTTCCTTCCCAATAATTACAGAACGCTCATCACAATATCATGTGATCGAGATTTGCAAAGGATGGTTGATTTTACTATCAGTGCTGCGCAAGTGGAAGTTTTCTTGATTAGTAGAGTAGAAAACAGGTATGCTCTTTTGTGCCTTATTGCTTTGTGAAATTTGTGAAAACAGGTTTATTGAAGAGTCAATGCATACGCTGACATGGTACATGCTTTTCTTGTGCTCAATGACCAGGAGTGTTGTTCCTTACTCTGGATCTTCTGCAATTAAGCCTGGCTCTAAGACTCCTGGTGACAAAAGGAAAAGGACACCTTCCAAAAACAAGTAGGTTTGCACTGTGCCAGTTGTCTTTATGTTGTTATTTGTAACCCATATAATGTGTTTCATGACATATTCTCTCTTTTAGGGTATCCAAAAATAATAAGAAGACTCCAACTCCCAGTGCTCCTGGCACGTTAGTCCAACCTAGTGCCAGTAATGTGAAAGAGCCAAGACCAATTGTAACTGAAAATGATGACAACAGGTGCAGAATTGATCTTCATATAACTGCTACATCTTGGCATGCCTTCTTTGTTTTGGATGTTTCTGATTTTGAAGAAACTGCAGTTCTGCCTTTTATTCATAGTGGATAGAAATAAGTTATTATATATTATATACAAATAGCTATGGAAGTGGATGCGGAACCCAGTTCGAAAACGGTATAGGTTAGTGCCAGCTAGACAACCAAAACTAACAAAAACAATTATAGCAGTTCTGACAAGTGTGGGATCAATAACCTCCTACCCTCCTACCCAGGGGGCAGTGAACCACTGTGATTTTTCCTTTTGTCTATAAAACAACCTCATAGAACCTTTTACTAGAGATGTTATGCGCAATAAGCTGTTTTGGTTACACTGAGAAAGATGCATTGGTAACTATCTATGCATGCCAAAGGAACACGCAAGGCAGATACTTTATCCCCCATTAATTTCAAGAGTAGCCTCGTCTAGGATCGAGAGAAAATACAATGCCTAGGGAACACACAAGGTATTTATTTAGGTCCATTTAATTTGAAGAGTAGCTTATTCCAGAATCGAATGAAAATATGCCTATTTGAATAGAGCTCTGGTTTGTACCAACAATGCCACTTTTTGTCAAATGCATCATTAATTCTGATATCAGAATTTGTAAATTTGAAAGTTCTTTCCCATATGCTAATTTATATTGTATTTTTTGGCGATTTTACAGAGCATACTACTGAATAGTTAGCTCAATGGTCTAAATAATATGGTTATGAAGTTACAATGTTATGCATATTTAGTTATTTACAACATAGTTCTCCTTTTGTTTTGTTGTTATAACTTGTAACTCTAAGCAATAGATGAATAGGTATCATGGGCACAAGGAGCTTCTTGCGTTGTTTTGCAGATGATGCAACATCTTTCAGATTTTTGTAAGAATGATTCTGTGTATTGACTGCCATAAACATTTCCTAGCTGCTTCTTTTATAATCAAACATTGCCATCTCAAGTACTCATAGTTTGACTCTTATGGGAGCATGCACTTCATAGTTTGGCAAAATAATGCTAAGTTAAGTTCTGTCTGGTCTAGTTTATCTTGAATTTTCAGCCTCATTAATACATGCCATTTTATTGTTTACAGTCTTGTAAAGTCTGAATTATTACTTGCTTCTTTGATTAGTCAGCAGTTCTGTTTTGTAATGGGTATGCTGTTAATTCTTGCTATCATCATGTTTCTGAATCAGGGTTTTCCAACTGGAATTTGGAAGCGATGTTGCCTTTGCCACCCCAGCTGGAGGTGCTTCCACTGCACCAGGCATTCTGGATCAGCAAAATCTTGCTCTTGTTGATACTGCTAGGTAATTTTGTTGCCATCTAATGTCTTGTACTCCAAAATTTGTTAGATTACAAATGTTGACAACTATTCATGGTTTTTGCAGGGAACCAATTGGCCTTTTTGATGATTCAGGTGACCCGTATGTTGGTTCTGAGATCACTGTAGATCCTCAGCATGGACTTGACAATCCTGTTATGTTTTGGGATGACATTATCAAAGGTGTTGGTCAAGAGTTTGATAATGTGAAGGATTTCCGTGCTCAGTTGTGCAAATATGCCATTGGGAAAGGATTTGCGTACCGATTCATTAAAAATGAAACTACCCGTGTAACGGTAAAATGTGTTTCAGAGGGCTGCACGTGGCGGTTGCATGCATCCGAGTCATCTCGTAACAAGAAATTTGTAATCAAGAAAATGACAGATGAGCATACATGTGGAGGAGGAAATGGAGAAGGTCAGCGTCGAGCGACAAGACAATGGCTGACTACCGTTATTAAGGAGAAGCTGCATGATAATCCGATGATGAAGCCAAAGGACCTTGTCAAGGAAATATATGAACAATATGGAGTTACACTGACCTATTCACAGGTCTGGCGAGGTAAAGAAGTGGCACAGAAGGAGCTGTATCATGCTATCAGGGAGACTTACAGCCATTTGCCCTGGTATTGTGAGAGGCTTACAGAGTCCAACCCAGGAAGTATAGCTTTGTTATCTCCAATGGTGGATACAAAATTCCGTCGCTTTTTTGTTGCATTTCATGCTTCTTTGCATGGTTTTACAAATGGGTGCAGACCCCTGTTGTTTCTTGATAAGGTTCCACTGAAAGCAACAAATGAGTACAAGTTGCTGGTGGCCGCTGCAGTCGATGCAGACGATGGTGTCTTTCCGGTGGCATTTAGTGTGGTTGAGGATGAGAACTATGAAAGTTGGGTTTGGTTCTTGATGCAGCTAAAATTTCCCATTCAAAATCACAGCTATGCTTACAATGCCATGACATTCTTGTCCAGTGGACAAAAAGGTCTGGATGCTGCTGTTTCTCAAGTTTTTGAAGATAGCCATCACGCCTTCTGTTTGCATCATATCATGGAGGAATTCAAAGGAGAGCTGAGAAAGGGGCCATGGTCACAACAAATAAGAGAGGGGATGATTGAGGATTTTACTCGTGCTGCTCAAGCGTGTAGTATCGAGGACTTTAATGCGTCCATTGAGAGCATTAGGAATATATCCACTGAAGCAGCTGAGTGGATCATAGCAAGCAAGCCTGAGCATTGGTCTGATGCCATTTTCAGAGGCTGTCGTTACGATCATTTCTCCTCAAACATTGTCGATGCCTTCAATAACTGGATACCAACCAAGAAGGAGGGTTCAATTGTGCTGATGATTGACTCATTGAGAACAAAAATAATGGAGATAATAGAAACAAGGCGTGAGGCTTGCAAGGCATGGTCTGGACCTTTGACACCTTCCATGGAATACAAAGCACAGGAGGAGATGATGAAGGCTGGTAAAATGACTGTTCTGTGCTCTTCTGAAACTGTGTTTGAAGTGCGGGGCAATGCAATTTTTGTTGTTAATCTTGCAAATTGGGAATGCACCTGTCGGAGGTGGCAGCTTTCTGGCCTCCCATGCTTGCATGCTGTTGCTGTGTTCAACAGGATTGGGCGATCTTTCTATGACTACTGCTCGAAGTTTTTCAGAATAGAGAGCTACCATATGACTTATTCAGGAACGATCTTCCCAATACCTGATATGGATACTGTTGATTTTAGTGCTGGGGCAAATTTAATTCCACCTCCCAAGCCACGCACATCAGATAAACCAAGAAGGAAGCGGTTTAACCCCAACAAGGTCCCCACGGTAATACGGCTCTGCAGCAGGTGCAAGCAACAAGGCCACAACAAGGCAACTTGTGAAGCTATTTTGTAGACAAAAGTAACTACTGCATCTGGAGTATGTATTTTATAGCAGGTACTATATACGTTTTAACTTACTTATTTTTGTGCTATATCTTTCCGAAGTAAGATAATCTTTTAAATCATAGAAGTTTTCTTTTTCTTTTCCTAAAAAATGCAGGAGAACTGCGTGTCATACTATTAAAAGAAAACTTAATTTACAACACACCCACACACTCCCACAAGATTGGAAATACCTTGAACTCACATGCCCAGGATATTGTATACTTTACCTTGACCAGACTAGAGCTTTATGCTCCCCTTAGGGCAAGGGCAAGGAGGTATGAAATACCTCGAGCCCTGACCAGACAGCAGAACTTCATCTCCTCTCTAGAGAGTGAAGTTACTTCAGCTAGATTAGGAGAAACATTGTTAAAAACACTATGGTTTTACTGGTTCCAATTCAACTAAACTCCCAAATTACTGATTGAATTGTTGACACCCTTCCAAACCTGTCCCTCAACACTCTCAGCTGCATTGTCCCACGAGTTATCGAAATAAGTCTCATCCCATCATGCTGTTGTGAAGAGCACTTGTAGACCAAGCATCAGAAAAAAGTGGAACCAAACTTGCAGAGAAAAACAATCAGCAATCTAGTATATCTTTTGTGCCACCAACTACATAAAAATTGACATTTTCAAGGTACCTAGGACTTGCATATTTGTTGTTAATTCAATCCAGTATATCTTTGTGCAACCAACTACATAAAAAGACCGACATTTTCCTGGAACCTTAGGTCTTCCATATTTTTTATTAATTTATTCTATTAATCGCGATTAGTTGTCCTTATTATCGGTTCCCCAGTACGATTATGACATACGACTTGACTGAAGCAACTAGAAATCAGGTTGTCTGATTAGGTTTCGACTAAGACTAACGTCCGATTTGGGCACAGACGAGTGATCACCTGATTAGGTGGATGAAAATTTCTTCAGGGGCTGGCATCTGGTATGTTCGCCATATGGGCCCATTGTTTTTCCGCCCAATAGGGGACTCCTCTGCCCTCTCTCTCACTCCCCCATTCAATTCAGACTGTAGTCGTTACCTACAGAGCTCGAATGGTTGGGAGGTCTCTCTGGCATACCCTACCCAACTGCCTCCTCCCTTCCAAGCTGTGGCTGCCTCCTACCCTCCTGGCTCCTGTCCCCACCTCAGTCAGGTGTCGCTGGCAGGCCTCAGCATTCAAACACTGCCCACGATGGTTCACACCTCCTGTTCGAAGGGATTTTGAAGATGAGCTTGTACCTCCTCCATCTTCACTTCTTCCTCTTACATCTTAGCTCTTCTTGCTCCCAGCTTCGCCTCTGATGTGCTCTGTTTATCTCTATTTGGCAGCTCTTTGCTCTGGAGTTCCGGGCACTTTACAAATCAGATCTCAGCAGTTATCAACTGACCATACATGCTGTCTTAATTCTTTCTTTATATAGCCCTTATACTATTTACTATAGTAATCGATCCTGGCACATACAGGACGACTATACAGACGACTAGGGTTGACTAGGCTCGACTAGTCGAGTTAATAGATGACTAATCATGACTATTCGTCAATTGAACGGTTGAAAACATTTCCTTTCCCATTGTCTGAACAATATAGCACCTCGAAAGTGACCCTCAGGCAGAATTAGCAGAGCATGTCCCAGTGCCACAGTGGAGCCAAATATGAGTTCCATGAACTCTGGCTGTAAAATCACATGCAAGTGGAGATCCAAAGTTCGAGATACTCGGCAATGGCACTAACCGACTGGGCTCCCTGAATATCAGAGGTCCATCTCAGGTCAGTAAGAGCGTCAAGAACTGTCCTCTTATTAGCAACCAGAGCAAACAGCCGTGATGCAAGAGAAGAAATACTAGTATAGAAGAAGTGTTCTTGCCCTACCTTGGAGATGGTTGCCATGAAGAAAGAAGTCCGGACAGAACGGTGAATTTGAATAAGGACGCCATGGATGGCTGTGCTCGTGGAGGTCCTAGCCCAAATTCTGGGGATTAGAAACGCGGAGTCATACGCGCTAAGGCGTGGTCTCAAAAAAAAAAAAAAAAAAAAATGCGGAGCCAGCGAACTCTGGTGTCAAGCAGTGTCCTCCTTTGCATTTTTCCTGCCCTTCCATAAAAACCCTCTTCGAAATGATCTATTGCCTTGATAGCCTATGGTGGGAAGTCCATTGTCATGGCTAAATTAAATAGACTAGGATGGAATTCACCATGAGTTGAACAAGAATTCTCCCAACTTTTCTTAAGTGGCCTTATAGCCCATGGCTGGAAGGTGTCTTGTGTCGTTGTAATGTCAATCTCTGTGCTCTGTATTGGAAAAAAACACAACTTTTCTACATATTAGTCTTCAGATCAGTAGCTTCATCAAAAAGATGGACGAATACGAAAGTCGTCTCAATGTCACTGGCTGAGCAACGTAGAAAAAGGACCTGATTCTCAGCATAAAGCAATATTTGATGCTGCTACTTGAGACCCTCACTGGAAGCTTTTGTCAGTTTTCTGTGTTATTGGTGGACATCTTAAATGTGTAAATTTGTCTCTGCAAGGTGGTGTAGAATGATTTTGTTTCTTCAAACTGGCATCATTTGCTTGCCATCCATATCAGCGTCATTATATTTTGTGTATAAAAGAATTTTCTCTAGAAGTTGACAGTGAGCAAAGTCATTCTAGTGCGCATTAGGTGTCTGGTGGACATGAACAGCACAAACAAGATTTGTGAATCATTCGCCATTTGTCCTGATGAGATCGATTTGATCTTCTAAACTATAAACTTTCAACAGCTGATGGAATACATTATAAATTTTCTTAGGAATAGGTATATTTCTCATCATTGTGCGATATGCTTTTGATATTTGCAACTGCAAAATGTAGCTTTCTGACAACACTTGTTTCCTCTGCTCAAACTTTTTCTTGGTGCTCCACACATTGTATTTGGAGTATTCTTGAGTGATTATTCTTTTGTTACATCATTGGGACTATCATTTTGACTGCTTGCTATATCTGCTGTTTAACTTGTATGCGTTTTTCTCCATTTCAGTGTAAAGGGTCTGAAGTTTTTGTTGGAGCGTGATGAGTGGTGATGCCTGCTGTCTGCAGCTTCTTGTCTGGAAAGGGGAAATGGGGTATCAGGCATACATATGATTCCCTCTGTTTATGTGGGAGAGCCGCAACTCAAATCTTGTGGAGTGGGTGGATGTGGAGTAGGTGGATGATCCCAGGGATTAGAGATGTGTCTTGTGGGACCGCATAGATTGTTACTAGTTGTGCAACTCTAGGTAGTCCTTATCGTTTATTTAGATCCATGTTTTAAATAGCGAGCTAAGGCCAAGGTGTTTAGCGTTTTATAAACCGTAATTAGCGGACTTTAGCGGCAAAATTGTGCATGAACGCAAATAGTGGCACAATTTTTTTCAAGCTATTTCGAGCTATAGCGGCAAAAATAGCGGGCTATTTTTTTCCATGATTTAGATTGAACCGGTAGATGTTTATTCTCATGTAGATCGATCTTGGCACATGCCATTACTGGCGGCTTTTGTAACACTTCTGTACAATTTTTCTTTCTGTGGGCGCTCCTGTCAACTCTCAGATAGATGCTGCCAGTCAAAGGTGCAAATAGTATGGATATATATTCAATAGATACAACATGGTCTGACCCTCATGGACACGTTGACACAGTTGCCCCCTTGATCTCTTGGCTGAACCTTCCCCTACCCTCCTAGCTTTCTCCAATGGCATCGCAAGCACCTACAGAGTGAACCCTACTGGTTCTTGGACTCCAATCCGCACCCAATCACATTCCCTTACTAAGTGCACCACCACATATGTTTCACTCCCTCCATGTCCCTAAAGAATGTCGTTTTCAACATCGACACGATCTTAAAAACAAAATTGACGGCTAGTTTTTTATATAAAAATATTTATGAAATATAGTCAATATATATCTTATAAAACTACATTTTGAGACGAATATACTAATATCATTTCCATATTTTCGAACCCAACCCAAAATAATTTATTTGTAGTCAGAGTTTAAATGGTTTGACTTAAGAAAAACTTAAAACGATATTCTTTAGGAACATGGAGGGCCTGTGGTCGAATGACTTTGAAGTGTCCCCATCGTCAAGGACACCTCCGTTGACCTCATTGTGATCTCCACCTCATCTTGTGCCACTATTCGGAGTTTGGTGGGCACAAGAGTGCGCCTGTCATGACTGAGCTTGGCACAATTAAGCAGCGAAGAGGCTGATGGTTGCAGTGAGTACGGTTAGTGAAAACCTCGAAGGTAGGAAGGCACGGGGACTGCTATGGCGGAGGGAGAGATGAGATGCACGAGACTACATGAGTGAAAAGAATAGAAAGGAAGGGGAGAAACGACTAAGGAAAAAACGACATTTCGCCTGTCTCTTTTTGAGCCAGAAGTGAATATTTTAATAAAAGTGGTGTCTTTTAGTAAATTTATTAAACTAGAATGTTAGTAGTAGCCAATTAGATTCTTTTAAGTGTTCACAAACAACATGACTTTAGTTTCAGTGTCCCGTAGCTAATTCCGGCTACGTATTTATGTACTAGTGGCATGGAAATGGAAGAGTGGCCAGCACCCACACGCTGCGGCGCGAGATTCGCTTCGCTTATTGTTCTTGCTTCAAAAGCACAAGTTACTAGTTCTTATTGCAACATATGCATAACTTATTGGCATATGGATATATGTGATTATATTTAAGGCAGCAACTAGCAAATATCTTTTCTGCACAGCATATACAGTATTGGTTCTATGTCTCAATTAAGTTGACTTCCCTCTCCGCTTATTATTGAGTCGAGCAAGTGCATGCTCTCAACCAGGCCCTATTGCTGTAGCATCCACCCTTAGACAGATTGAAAACAGCTTCTTGTGCGCCGTTGCGCCCACAGGTTGTGCCACAAATAAACCGCCACCAGCTCCATGGCCAGCTGGATATGGATTAGGCAGAAGAGCAAGGTGGACATGCATTGTACTCCTAGTGTAGCTGGCTAGCGGCAGTTGAGATTCCGGCATGTCTCCATTACTTACTATTTTGACCGACAACAGCTTCCTTCGGAAAATTGTTAACGCTTACTATTACTATATTATGTACTATTCCCGGGCAATCTAGATACACTGTACTGAATGATTCTGTTTATAGAATATCCCAGTGGCATACTTAATTATACTCTCACACGTATTGGCATCTTAGAGCAGCAGTCTTTTAGATTTCTCTCAGCAATAGTGTATATGGTAACTCTGCATTGTGGGTATATTTTGATTTATCATGCAAAAAATACTTTAATGCATTTGTCTTGGAAAAAATGTGACAAATAAGTGAGTTTTTAATTTTTTTATTTACCTGATAAGATCATGTACAGCGTGAACACCTTCTAGTTCAACAGGTGAAGTAAGAAATAACCGAAGGAATGCACTAATAGTATACCTTCAATTCTAGCCATTTGATTGTACCTCTAAAAGGTACTAAAGATAACATGGAACAATATAATGCAATATGATGATAATTATGTTGCTACAACAAACATAAGGAAGGCATCAATTCCCCTTGAAACAAGAAGAACAGGGACACCAGCTTCAGTAATCACCTAGATTAATGCCACTTCGATCTCCATTTGTACGTTCATATATAAATAGCTTGCGCATCTAACTCAAATTTGAACCTAAAACTTTTTTAACGCAGCATTTAGATTGTTCACAAGTTCAATTGCGGTGGAGAATCCGTCTTCAATCTGCATGGTAAGAAAATAAAGAGAACTTATCATCAATTGTACATCCTTAATAATGTGGATGTCTACTCGATCGTTTTTGCCATTTGTACCTACATATCAACTCGATCATGTTTTACACAAACAGGGTTTGCAATGACGTACCTGCGCCGTGATGGTGATGTTCAACGAGGACCCGGCGAGCAGCAAGACGTTGGTGTTGATGGTGGAGAGGCCGTGCTTCTCCAGCTCCTTCAGCAGCATGATGAGCACCCCCTTCTTCTCCTGGCACACCACCCTCAGCAGGACGGTCGTCCCCCGGACCTCCGCTTCGATCTTCGGGGGGCTCAGGGAGGTTACACCGCCGTCGACGACGACGTCGTCATCATCATCCAGCGAGCCGACGCAGCACCGACCGTCCGACGGCGGGGACTCCGCCGTGCTGCCGGTGATGCTGCTCTGGTTCTCTGCCTGCAGAGCCTTGAGCCTGCCCTTCAGGTGGTGCACGTAGTCGATGGTACTCCCCAGCAGGGACACCTTGTCTGTCTGGGAATTGTTAAACACACACAATTTAATCCCTCGATTATATTCACTTTATTATTGATTAGGAACTGATGAGCTGAAGGCGACGAGCTTATTAGGTGACCTTGGTTATGTCGGGGATGATGGACGCGAGAGCCGCGAACTGGTGATTCATCTTCTCCCGGCGCTTCCTCTCCGCGACGACGTGCTCATGCACGCCGGAGATCGCCCTCGGCCGCCCTCCTTTACTGTTACCCTCCATCGTCGTCGTCAACGGCGTCCCAGTCCCACCTGCTGTTGTGCCGCCGCCGCCGTTGCTTTCCTTCTGCTTTGGCTCTCGCGAAGAGAAGCTCATCAGCTGCTCCGACTTGCCGCCGCCGGTGAAGGAGAACAAGCTGTCGTCGTTGCCGCCTGCTGCGCTGATGGCAGCCGCCGTCGAGAGGAAGCCCTCGTCGGCCAGCTCGGCATAGGATCCGCTGCTCATCATGTCTCCGTGGAAGGCGAATCCTGGCGTGTTCGTGTTCGTGCGGTGCTGCCGCTGATCCAACAATTCTAATTGCTGCTGCTGTTCTTGGCGATGAATAGGCTGGTCCCGGAGCTCGTCGGCGAGGGATTCGGCGAGCTGCTGCATGGTCAGCGCGTCAATGAAGTCCAGCTCCCCGACCTCCTCGTTTTCCTGTATCCAATCAAACAAACAGCGCTTTTATCTGTAGGTGATCTTCGTTCATCTCGGACGCATATATGCAAACATTGCAAAAACCACAAGAATGTAACGAAGAATATCATGATATTTGAAAATAATCAAGATAGTATAAAAGTATGTGGGGTACGTACTACGGCGCGGCTTACCAGTTCTGCCAGCCACTTATGACTGGCCGTGGAGTCCATCTCTGTGTGTGTGAGGTGAGAGTACGACGACGACACAGTATGTTCTTGAATATATAGGATCGAGGGCACAGCCGCACAGGGCACTTGTCTGGACAACAACTATATACATACATAGTATATAAGATATAGTGCAAGTAGTGTGAGAGCTCCACATGCTGGAGTTCTAGAGACGAGCGTCGCATCATCAAGGGTATGTATAATGTATGTCCTCCCCCCACCCCCCCCCCCCCCCCCCCCCTCCCCCCCCCCCCCCACAGCTTTTTGTGTAAAAAAGTATGTATGTCCTCACCGGTGACCTTGTCTTTTATAAATCATCTTCTATAGGGGTTACCGATAATCATGTGTTTCAAATCATCTTCAACGCCTCTTTTTTATGCTTTCATGTGTAATTTTGGTTATGTCGGTTTGCAAGCTAGTTTGAAGCCATATTGTTTGGGATTAAATTAAATATGCATATAAATGATCTACCACACACTAGTATAGAAAAAAAAACTTTTCTACGACACCCCTTTTCTAAAAGGAGTGGGTTCAACTAGCAGACCACCTCTAACCACACTGAGAAGCAATGTAGCTTCGTGACCGCCTTTGAAGGTCTGTTTTTCACACGGTTTTCAATTAAGACAATTGTCTCCAAAGATAGTTATATTTCAGAGGTGGTTGTATTAAGAGAACCGATACATTTTCAGAGGCAGTCATCTTTACAAAATTGCCTCTAAAAAGATACCAATTTATACTAATGTGTATTAATAGGGGCAGTTCTCTTCAGTCAACTGCCCCTAAAAATGCCCCCCCCCCCCAAAATCCTCTTTCTTCCTCCTCGGGAACACAGCTCACTTGGAGGCCTACGATCTCAAGTGAGATAGTAATTCAACCACCTTTGAAGATTGGTCTTTAGAGACAGTTGTCTTAAGGCAACCTCTCCCGAAGATGGAATTTTCAGGCGGCGGATTTCCTAATAGAACCGTCTCTGAAGATCTATCTTTAGGGATGATTAAAAGCCCTTCGCTAGAGCTGTCGATCTTTATAATTGATGAGTATATAGAGGTCGAGCAAACCCCTCTGAAAATCCCATTTAACCGCCCCCAAAAAATGTTACTATACTAGTGACATGAGCAGGGATGTCTCCTTTAGTTGTTGCATATCATATTGGTCTCTTCGTTGGACATACAAGCTATTCCAACAACCTGTAATAAAATATCTAAACCAATTAACACGTGGTCTCTGTCCTCCTCAACAATTTTTTTTACATAGAGCACATGTAAAAATAGAATGGACGTTAAGGTTTCTGCACCGCAACATGTTTGTTGTGTTCAACTGATCCACTATTGTCAACCAATGCAAGCATTGGCGGAGCTACGTTGGGGCCATGCTGGGCCATGGCCCCCCCTTGCCTCGGTGTTTTGTTGAAGGAGGTCATATTGTTCAGAGCACAGCAGGCTGCAGCAGCACCCAACGCTCCAAACTCTTGAAATCAGCAATTCTACGATACGAGACTGACCATCCCTTGTCCCCCTTGTCCGGCTGCCTTCTTGCTGGGTGGAGCGAGCGGCGAGTGGACGGCCGGTCGTTGACCAGCGGCTAGCGTCAGCTCCGTCCCCACCACAGCACTGCATCTGCCCTAACATATCTAATCTGCCCTCTCCCTTTCTCTGTATTTTGATTTCTTATTGATTCTTCTCTTTTTTTTTCTTCTATACTAAAATTGATAGGCTATATATATACTGTAAGTGGTTGGTTGAGTGTATATATGCATATATGATATATTCAACTTAGAATGTGATGGTCTTCATTGACAAAATGGACGATTTGGATACTCTGGCCTGATTATATAATTAGTAAGTTAGACTAATTTCTCTACTACATATGTACTTATCATGGCTTTAGTTGGCAAATTGGCCCCCCCTATGTTTCGTTTCTAGCTCCGCCACTTAATGCAAGCAAAGAATTTTGACCATGGCGTGTATTTTTATTTTCCTAGAACAAGACTTCACATGTATTTCATTAAGAAGATGCCATGCATTTTACATCCATAGCTTTGGAAAAAAAGGACGAGGAATATTCATACCATCAACTATGAATGAATTTGTAAAGGCCTATAGGTAGTAATATAGGGTTGATTCCCCGGTATATGAACTAACGCTGATCTTGGAACTGGAAATTGACTTCATATTTTATCTCATGAATCTCCATTTATTTGGCATATAAATTTGGATCAAGAACTAGAGATATGATTAAATTACATTACAGAGATCCAATCTAACATGGATGTCGGAGCTGGATTTGAATTGTGTATGTAACACAGTGTGTCCAAAGCTTCTTATATGGCCTGGCTTTTCTCAGGCGGAACAAGCCTACATATGCGTTAATCCAAAGGTGCTACCTTTCGAACGATGAGGCTTATAATCTGGCCCTCACCCTCCTAAATTTTCAAGGAGATACTAAACCCACCAATCACAATCACTTAAGCAACTTGGGCTACATGGGCCAACCCTACAACAACTACAGATTTCTAACGGGCTAGGGTGTTACGGTGTAAACCGGGAACACTTGCCATTTGTGAGTGAAATCTCTACCACCCTGTTGGCGGTCCTTATCGCACATTTTAGACCGCCAATAAGAATATAAAATCTATCCCAAACTTAGCAAATAGGACTTTACGCTAACATATTCCACGAGTTTCGGTGATTGTCGCTTGCAGGAAGACAACTCCGGAAATGCACACAAATGGGCCAAAGCACACAAGAAAACCATGAATAAGAGGGTGGCCCATTTGCCTGACAATTGTGAGTCTCGTACATGGGCCAAAGTGCCAAACATAAGCCCAAAAGATGGAAGACCAAAACCCGGTCCAACTCCATCTCGGGCTGGATGAGTGGGTCTCAGTAAACGGGCCATATCTCACTCATACGGAATCCGATTGAGGCAAACGAATATGCGTTGGAAAGCTATCGACGAGGCCCATCCACTTACCAAAATTCAGCCCAAACGGCCCTGGAGGTGGTGCGCTCGCGCCAGGGGCGCGGCCGCGCCAGCCGGGCTGCCACTCGGGCCCCACTTTGGCAGGTCGGTGCATTTACTCAAGGGAAGGTCGGTTCTGGGGTGCGTCCAGGTGCATTGTACCTCAAACCGACGTTGGGAGGTCGGTTTCCACCTTCCATGTTGAGGTGGCACATTTGCAAGTAGCCCCCTCCTCTCCACATATAAAAGGGGCTCTTTTCTCTTCATTCACAATCAACCATTCAAGGGAGAAAGAGCCACCACAAGATGTAGATTTAGAGCACCACTCTATAGGGCTATGCCCTAGTAGCTATCTAGAGTTAGAGAGCGAGATGTGAGGCGTGAGAGCGGGGAGTCGCCGGGCTTGTCGGCGCCTCCCCGACCTTGTACCTCTGCGGATATTCTACTCGGCTCCCTAACGGGATCTTAGCTAAGTGAGTATTCGTGTTTCTTATTGTCTTTTGTGTCTTTTGTTTAGTAGAGCTTTACCAAGCTTGCTCATGGGTTCGATTGTCCGTCCTCGTGCGGATGCTCTAGTAGAGGGCCCCTGATAAAGACGGGTCACCCTGATCGACGCTAGAGTAGTAGTCACTAGTGTAGACATGGTGTCTAGACTAGAGGCTGCCTTCGTTTGCCTCGCACTCCACGGTTGAGGTGGTAGGCGGCGGTGGTGACAGCCACTGTCCGTCCTTTGTAATCCCCACGTCCGGGTGCGGCGTAGAGCTACGAGCCGCATCACCTGCGGACCGGTGCGATCCGGTGCCCGAAGTGAGCCGAAGAGAAGTATTGTATCGCTAAGCTCAGGACCCAAAAGCTATAGGAATCCATCTCTACCCACCTTTCTATCTCTACCCTTGGGTTGTTCCTTGGACGAATTAGCTAGGAGAAATACATCCGTTCCCTGTGGAAATTACGATACCCTGAATACTTCCGGGTGAAGGCTACAACGGTACTTCCGTACGCTTGCGGATTCTCTGCATACGTTAAGAAATACCAACAAGGTTTCTGGCGCTGTTGCCGGGGAACGGTTGCTATTTTCTTCGAACCTAGTTCGCCCTCGTATCTTTTTATAAAAAGAAAAATATTTTTATATTCCTTTTTATAAACCAAACACACTTTGTATCTGATCCTACCACCATGAAGCCAAATCCAATTTCAAATTTTTTGCTTCAAAAAGGAGGAGTTCTTTGAGCCAAAAATTCTTTTTCAAAAACCAAAATCTTTCATCTGGCTGTGAACTCCACCCAGGATTCAGAACCTTGGTTTGGGCATAGCCTTTCTCGATCTAGATGATGAAAATCATTTTTAGATATCTGCATGATTTTGAGGAAATGTGTTTATGCTTAAGCATTCCTGGCATGACACAATGAAATTCTTATGTGAAAGTTGTTTTCGCTTTCCCTCAAATGGGGAGGTGAAGCAATGGATCACTAATGTCGTAGGAAGTTCGAATGGAGACTAGGGAGAACTAAAAGACAAGTTTTGTCTCACATTCTCCCTTATGTCCCATATCAACTCTCTACCATGGGCAATCCTCGATCTCAAGCAGAATGAGAAGGAATCCATAGGTGCAGCCTAGACAAGGCTTACAATGTTAACACATGCCTACCTAGACTTGTCTTCACCTAATGACGTGCACTCGCATCTCTTTTGGGTATAGACATAGATGCTGCCCTATGATTTGACATGACCATTGGAGGTTCATTTTACGCAAAACCATGACGGAATAGAGGAAAAGCTTTGTTAGTATCCTAGAGAAGCATGCTTCTCCCGTCATAGAGCCTTAACCCCTCCATAAAAGGGCATGTCAAGCTTTGAGGAACCCTTATCAATCGAATCTTTGCCCTTGCTAGATTCGTTTGTAGAGCCCTGTCGACGAAATATCGGCGATAGTCCGACCAGGGGTATGCCCTGACCGGTAATGGATTGGCGGAAGGCGCACGAGATTGCGAGCAAGACGTAAACAGGGAGCAATCACACGAGGTTTACCCAGGTTCAGGCCGCAAAGATGCGTAAAACCCTAGTCCCGCTCTCTGTTTCGATTATGATGTGGATGTATGAGTCGTGCGTTATGCCGGATTCTGTCCTCCGGCATGGGGGTCCTTGCTCTCCTTATATATCGCGGGAGCAAGGTTACAAGTCGGAACTAGCCTATCTGGTACTAAGTTTATATACTTTACAAGTCTAAACTTTCCTATCTCGGCTAGGTCTTGTCCTCCTTGTCGGTCTTCGATATTCTTGCTGTTTTTAGGCCGTCCGTCCAGCCCGGCTGAGCCGATCGGTCTTGAAGCTTGATGGGCCGGCCCGGCGATAGCGTGTCGGCCCAAACTAGGCCGTGAGGGTATATGGAGTTTATACCTCCACGGCTAGTCCCCGAGCATCATGGATCTTGAGGGAAAAAACACCGTCTTGCTTGGTTGAGTGAGAAAGGGTGGTCGGACACACGTTCGACATGTGGTCCGAGCAGGCCGGAGGACCGTCTAATGCTTCCGACCACACTTTGCTTACACTTGGTTGACGTTTTTGGTTTTGACCGAAAGATTTATGATGCTCCCGAAAAGAAAAAGAATTTTGAAAAGGGTCCCAAATGAGAGACGTGGGCCCACGTTAGTATGTGATGCCCGCCATCACATGTTATCTGTCGCGATTGGTTGTTGCCTTAGCTTAGTTTTGAACTAAACTTCTTTGTAAAGAGAAAGATTCAGGCCGAGTCATGCAAATGACGTGGGCCCACGTAGTCCCCGAGGTTGCTGTAAGATGTATATGTTGCGGCAAGCTCTAAAAGAAGGATCTAGCCCATGTCACCTCTCGGGTGACGTGGGCCCACGTAGTCCCCGAGCTGAGATGAGGTGGAACACGTTATGTCGGGGTCTAAAAAAGAAGACAACCGATCATTATATCGTGCTTTATGTGTTTCCGACCACTCTTTGAGTGAGACCGAGCGAGCCAAATTTCATTTGGGCTGGTCGGTTTGAACCATGCCATGACTTTGTCATGATTAAGTTAAGGAAGCTTTGCTACTTAACTCGGTCCCCGAAATGGGCTGTGAGACCATGGTTTTGAATCTAAACCCATGAAAATAGCTTTGCTATTTGTGTGCGAAATAACCGGTATCATTGGCGAAAAAATCCCAGCTCAGCTATCGGATTGTGTGGGTTGAATTGTTGATGCTATACTGTAACTTTGTTACAGTGGGTTGGAACGCTTCTTCGAGTTGTTGCTGCAAAGAGAAAATTTGGTATGAGTGAATGTTTTGATGAGGTATGCTGAATCGTATTTATTTGATATAATCTATGACACGAAGTTGTATCAGGATGTATTATTTAAGAATGGTCTTGGTAATCGCCTCTCCTTAGAGTTAATCAGTCCTCAGGTGTGTAGATGACCTATAGTGAATAGCGCGTTGCCGAATCACTTAGGGCCCTATTTCCATTGGAAGCGACCGCTGTCATCCCTGTGTTGTATAGCGTTGGAGCCGTGTGAACACGTAGCGGGATTGATCGAGAGACGTGCATGCCGATTGTTTTTGTTGGAGGGGTGACGTACTTGGCCATTTGGTACAAAGAAAAGAGGATGTTTTTAGCTTTGTAAATATGTGTTGAACGTACTTTGAAGTAGTTCGTGTAAAGAAATCTTTTGTGAAAAAGATTGGTGAGGGCATGTATGTTAGGTTAGGAGAGCACTTATCTGTATTTTGCTGTGAGCCACCGTCTTCCCATGGTGGATTTTGATCATGCCTTTGTTCCTGAAAGAATGGTCATGTGGTGTGTAAGTCATGCAGAAGGCTAAGCTATGCTTGTTATAAATTTAGAAGAAAAAATTGCCAGCAAAACTAGTCTCTTTCTCATTCAAGAGCCGACCAGGCCTTAGGGATTAGATGATCCTAAACAAACAGCACGGTGCCGGAGTGTTTGGAGCCCTTTTCCTTTGGGAGCGACCGGCGCGCACTCGTGTTGTTTGAGCGTGGTGCTTGTTAACACGTAGCGAGTGAGACCCGAGAGACGGTGCGTTCTGGCTTGCTTTGTGTTTGAGAAAAAGATTTGTGAAGAACTGGTTTTTCCAAAGTGTGGTCTTTTGAAATGGATGGATAAATAAAATAGAAAATTTATTAGAGATGTTGGATACTTATCTTTTAGTCTCGTTGTGTCACGTCACGATCGCGTGTGGAGCAAAAAATATTCGCTTGCGATGCAACCGTGCATCGGCAACCGACTGTCACGTCCATCTCGGGGTACATTTTTGGACTCCGGTCGGGTCAATTCTCTTTGTTGGCGTGGGATCGAGATGTCGGTGACTCAATCGCTCCAACTCCCGACGATGTGAGTCGGGACGAGCGCGGGGGTTCCCGATGCGAGGAAACGTATAAATGCATATCGTGCTAGTGGAGCGGTTTTTCGTCACTTCGTGCTCTTGGGGAGCGAGAGGGCCGCGGGGTTTTGATTACCCACATCCCATCGGTTGCCTTCTCGAGTCCTCCAATCTCTCTATAAATTGGCGCTGCGCGCGAGAACTTCTCTATCCGCGGCGCATTTTACGTTCTTGCTCCTCTCCTTCGCCCTCCAAATTTAGGGTTTTAGATTGCATTCGCTGTCGCCGCCATCTAGATGGACCGCCGCCATGGTAAGCGCCCGGCGGGGGAGGAGGAGTCAGTGAACTCCCCTCGGGAGGTGAGGCCGCGGAGGAGGTGAGCTTGGATTGGAGTTTTTCCTTGATTAATCTTGGGGTTTTCTTCTTTTGGTGTAACCGCAATTCGTCGTTCACAATGTAGGTATACCCTCCTGACCATTGGAGGCGCGGCCGGTACCTCTGCCGCGGGCGCCGCCGAGGCGGCAAGAAGAGCAGCGGAGGAGCAATGGGCGGTGCCGGGGGCGGCGGCCCCCGAGCAGGTGGCTCCAGTCGTGGAGGCCGGAGCTACCATTGCTGCGGCGGAGCAGGCGGCTCCCGTCGTGGCGGAGGAGGCGGCGGCGGAAGAGGCGGTGGTGGAAGAGGCGGCGGTGGCCGCCAGTGTCTCCACGCCGCGTTCGGCGCGGCGTTTCAGCGAACTCCACGCGTCTGCGCTCGACCGCCGTAGGGCGGAGCTGCCCAGCACGTCGGGGATCTCTATTCGAGGCCACCAAGCAAGCCCCAGGGCGGGCGGAGGCGAACGCCGACCTGTTCTGAACGCACTCTCCTCCGCCCGGGAGGAGCTAGAGCGGAAAGCGGCGGGTCGCCGACTTCGACGCCGAGGCCAACGCCGCCGTCCATGAGGCGGCGGACGAGAGGTTGGCCCGCAAGGTCCAGGTGGACACGTTACTTCGGCAGCGTGAAGCTGCCGACACCAGGGTCGGCGGTGAGTGACGTTTCCTTTTTCTCGTTCATATTCCCTATTTTACTTTGGTGCTTGTTGTTCTAAGTTTTACTCGTTTTTGCGGGCGACGGAGCAGCTGGAGCAGCTGCAGGAGGCCGCGCATGCTGCGGCGGACGCGGTGAACGCCCAGGGTGGCGACGTGGTCGCGCGGCTAGCGGCGATCCCCGGCCAGGTGGCTGCTGTGGCGCTTCATGGCGTCCGCCATCGTGCCTCCGCCGCCTATGCTACCGTCGATGCCATCTCCGGTGTCGACGTCCGCGGCATGGAGCTGTCGGTGGCGGCGCATGACGCCATGGAGGGCAGCGCCGTCGAGTTCGCCGGGGCAGCGGAGGCCGTCGTTGCCGCGACTCCTGTCGACCTGGTGGTCGGCAAGCTTTTCGGGGATGACTAGATTGCTTAGATGCAATCAGTCCCCTGTTTGTAAAAATTTTTATATTTTTAATGAAAGAATTGGATCTTTTGAGATGTGTCTTGTGCCGGAATCCTTCGAGATTCCTTTTATTTATCTCTTTATTTTGATCTGTTTTATGACTTTGTCATGTTTATGCCGTAGGATTTTGTTTCGGATTTGGAATCCTCTGTTTAGAGAATGTCGTAACGCGTCGGATCGAGGGATGATTTTCCTTTGAATGACAAGAAAAATTCATGTGCTCAAGTGTTTGACACGAAGAACTTGATTTCTCATTATAAAATACTACACATTAGATTGCTTTTTTGTCATTAGAATGACTTACAACGATGTGTACGACTGACGCTAACTTAAACCTTGAAAGGGAAATCGCCTAAAAAGAAAACTTGTGGTGATAAAAGAGGAGGACGTATCTCTCATTCTTTTTAGTTTTCCGGCTCTGCTTCTCCTTCTTTCAAGTCGTGAATCATGACCGGATCTTCTTCGGTGCAGAGTAGTAGGTCGTCATCGTCCAAGACTTGATCGTCTCGGCGTCGGGCGTGGTCGGATATACTTATCCCGTTCCGAGTAGTATTGAGACTGTCCTTTTTGGAAAAGGCACATCTCGTAAAGGAATCTAAAGAGCTTGAGTTTTTCTCAAACGGCTTCCTTTTTGAACTACTTCGTACCACTCGCCGTTGATAAACATGCCTTCGATGTTTTGCGCCTGGTGATCGAACTGTTCGATGCGCCGAAGGTTAGGCCGGGTTTATTGGATTAGGGAATATGTGCTCGGTGTGCGGCGGTATCCTATCCTCGGGAGGAGTTGGGGTGGGGAGCCTCCGGTTTGGTTCTCGAGTCGGCAAATTGTCCAAGAAAGGAGTGATAAAACCATTGCGGTTTGTTTGGACGGATGGAACCGTTCGGCCGGGGGAGGACTCCGAGCACGTTTGTATACGGTGGTCGTTTGTATGGGTTGGTTACAACAACGAGGCTCATCCATGTTAGGTGAATCCCTCGTGCCATCCCTTAATGGGTTCATGCCAAAGCTGGCGATTTTCTCGATTGCTTTGCCATGTGTTTTTGGCGCTCTTCCCTTCGTTTTCTTTCTACGTCTTGGTGTCGGTCGGCAAGTGCCACCGGCCCCGTGTGCGAACGCCCTCGTCATTGAGGGAGACCGAGTTGATCGTGCTCGTGGCCGTTCTGCTCTTTGCTCCGTTGCACCCGATGTTGCCATGGCGATCGATTCTCTTGCCGTCGTCTTTCCCTTCGTTGTTCATCCCTTCGGGGCCGGTCGCCATGACGAAGGGCGGCGGCTAGCTCGATACGTTACGCAAACAACCGAGCGTTGGATGTGTTGATTCCTGCAGATTGTTCTTGCGTGTCGCGGTAGTAGGCGCAGTTGGTGGGTTCCGACCGGATCGTCGAATTTCTCGGCGCGTCGCCGTCGTTCGTTGCGACGGGCGTTTCGCGTATATCTTGTTGACGCGTAACTCCGACTAGGTACAACGTGTCGGGTAGTTTGTGTCGTCGAGCTGGACCGTTGTTGTTCCGTGAGGCTTGTTGTGAAGTCCTCTCTCTCGGATCTTGAATATCGGCTAAGATTCTCTCGCCGTATATTGCTCGGCCCGGCCTCTCCGACCACTACGAACGATGGTTGGCCATGGTCGGAGCCGCTGAGTTTCTTCCGCCACTGTTTATGTACGGTTGCCACGAGGATTTGTTGGAATGTGACGTCGTAGATTCGCCGGCTGCGAACGTGGCCGTTCGGAGCGCCCAAAAGTTACTCTGCGACGGTTGTTTTGTCCTCGTGTTGAAGGATTAGGAACTTGTTGTTGTCGCGCGGTTTGTAGATCGCGACGATGCGTCGTCGGAGTGACTCAAAGTTGGCATGGGTTTCGTCAACCTCATGTCTTGTTGATGGATCAAACGGAGTAGATCCGTGTTGCCGACATGCCTCCTTTGGTTAGGACCGGTCGGAGGTGTTGACGCCGTGCCGTCAACTATCAGTGGTGGATTGGTTGGGACTGCAATGGTGGTCACCGGGATGAGTTGGATCTGGTTTGGCGCAGCCACCATTGTTGGTGCCATTGTCGGCGTGATAGCCGGAGGCGTGAGAGTTGTAGTAGCAGTTGCTGAGTTGGAAGTCCAGGTGAACGTTCCGAAGTTGAAGGTGAGGCCGGCTTCGAAAGTCATGGAAGCCGGGAAGGAAACCATCTTGATCGACGTGAAATCTCGGTGCGCACCCCTACCTGGCGCGCCACTGTCGACGAAATATCGGCGATAGTCCGACCAGGGGTATGCCCTGACCGGTAATGGATTGGCGGAAGGCGCACGAGATTGCGAGCAAGACGTAAACTGGGAGCAATCACACGAGGTTTACCCGAGGTTCGGGCCGCAAAGATGCATAAAACCCTAGTCCCGCTCTCTGTTTTGATTATGATGTGGATGTATGAGTCCGTGCGTTATGCCGATTCTATCCTCCGGCATGGGGTCCTTGCTCTCCTTATATATCGCGGGAGCAAGGTTACAAGTCGGAACTAGCCTATCTCGGTACTAAGTTTATATACTTTACAAGTCTAAACTTTCCTATCTCAGCTAGGTCTTTGTCCTCCTTGTCGGTCTTCGATATTCTTGCCTGTTTTAGGCTGTCCGAGCCTGAGCCGATCGGTCTTGAAGCTTGATGGGCCGGCCTGGCGATAGCGTGTCGGCCCAAACTAGGCCGTGAGGGTATATGGAGTTTATACCTCCACAAGCCCTCACCCGAACCACGAACACCAAAGGAAGGAATCTTTTATCCTTTGGAGTTCGCTAAAAAAATTCGAGGATTATGGCAGAACCTCGAGCATTTCTTGGCACGTAAATCAAGCATTTATTTCTAAGGAAGTCTCCTCTAACAAGGAACACTTACAAGAATGGTTGTTGAAAGTGAATTTTTCTTCTGAAGCAATTCAGATTTTTCACCTTCCACGACTATATTTTGTTCGTTAAATGAGACTCCCTTAGAAGCCCTACACAACCTCAAAATCGGGACTTTTATCATTTCCTTGCGGAAACCCTTTTGGGAAATATGCCGCTAGTCCCGATAGAAAAACTCATCAAAAGCCAATCAAAGCTCATCTGAGTATTGTGGGATTGTGTTAGGGCCATGCCATTTGAAATGATTGAACCGAGGTTTACATAGATCTTCATTTATGCCATCCTCGATGCTCATCTTCTCATAAGGCACTCTTTTAAAAATAACCATCTCAAAGGAGCCCTAATGAGAAAATGAGAGTTTTGCTAGCCTTATCTCTAGCCCCAGAGACCAAAGGCAAAGCAAAACTACCTATTCAAGTAGGCAAGGTTTGAGCTTGCTTTTCATCCTTGTGAAATGGAATGTTCACTTTCACCCATGCTCGAATAGGAGACATGTCCCTCTGGCCATCAAAACATTGTTCCCGATAATTGTCGAGAATCAATGTTAAGTCCTTCATGATACATCTTTTAAGGATGAAAACTCCCATGCCATGGACATGCCTGAAGCAACAACACTAGAGTGAATCCGCTAACGAGCATGCTAAAATCTCTTTGAGACTCATGTTTCATGCTCGCTTTTGGGATCTCTAGAGTTTGTTCCGCTTCTGAGCACGTGCTCCTACGAGAATCCCAACCACCTCTTAACACTAGTTTCAAACTTTTAAGAGGATGGTTGTGGATGGCTATCATATACACTTTCAAATCTCGTAGCAGCACAATGGAATCAACCTTGCAACTTTAGCACCTTTGCCAAATGTTTGGTGGCCAACACCACCTTTAAGAGCTGCAAGATAAATTCCTACGGTCTAGCTTAAAACTATAACTTAAGCACTGCCGGGAGATACCCCGGATTATCGCAAGGTTATGTTTTCAAGTAGTATGCACCCTCGGGTATTCCTGTTGCTAATCATCTTAGGTTGAGAAGAAAACGGGTCATACAACACTTGCAAACGAGGAGCGACATCAGTACAAGCCTTGATTCTCTTAGGCAATGGAACACACTCGCAAGGGGATCCTGACGCTACACTTGGCTTTTACACAAAAGTCCAAGTGTGGGGGAGGGAAGTGAGAAGCCCATGTTCCACACACACTAAGAGACACCGAAAAAAGAGAGAAGAAAAAAAAAGATTGAAAAAAAAAGAAATAAAGGAGAGTGAGAAAAGAAAAAAAGAAATAAAAAAAGAGAAAAAAAATAATAATAAGTGGTGAATTCAAGTTGAGGTCAGCCTCACCTTGCTTAAAAAAAAGATGAGAAGAAGAGAAAGAGCAAGGGTTCTCTCCTTCTCTGGACCTTTGCTACCATCAAGACCCATGGTCCATGCATACTAGCTATGTGTGACCTAGGGTTGGTACACACCCGAGCTGAAATCCATGACGCCGTGGGTGGCAAGCCAAAATTTTCATCGGCATACGCTCATGGTGAGTACGCTCGGGTAAAGCAAGGGTAAAGTTCACTAACTTGTTTACTCATACTTGTCTCCATGTGATCATACAAATTCTTGCTTCTCATGTTTATGTCATTTGCTTTATGTTTGGGTGTGCTCACATGTGCACATGTGATGCATCCATAGGCTTTTAAATTAAGCGTGGTGCTTAGGTTAAAATTGCCTTATTTGATCAAGTTTTGACAAGGTGTTGAAATTTGATTAATGAACTTGAGTTGTTGCCATAAGCAATAGGAAGTAATCTGTTTTGGAGATAAATCAAGGTCTATTTTACATTGCAACTTAATCTTGACCTTGTTTGAGTTACGAGTTGGTTGAGCAAATGAAAAAGAAAGGTTAAAAAAATAATTAAAAAAAGGGTTTATTTGATCAATAAAACTCTGCCTCCCTGGTTGTCCAACCAGTAGAGCCCGTGTTTGTTTTTCTTTCGTTTTCTTCTTAAATAAAGCAGGTACAAGAATAAGTGTGGGGGAGATCTCTCGAACAATACTAACACATGCATTCGAGATCTCCCCAACACAACGCACAACGTCAAGCAAGACAAGAGGACAGAAGAAAAAGATTCAAGAGAAGAACAGTTGACCTTCTGACTCCTTCATCTTCAAAACGATGGTTTGTGCAACTCTATCCTCACATCTCAAAAGTTTTGAAGTTCAAGATTTATTGAAATTAAAAAGATAAAACTTTTTCTCAGTGCTATCCTTTGATAGGATTTGCATACTCTTTATTCCTTGCTAATATGCCTATGCCTTGTGAACAAGTTATCATAGGGACCCCATGTTACCTAAGTAATTGGAGTCTGTGATATGGCTGGATGATTTGAACCTTGCTTTGTTTGTGAAGAACTTGGGATTTATTTTTACAAAAGAAAAAATTCAATAGCTTGCTCCTCAATGATTATGAAATACCCACCAGAGCCATATGATTTATCTATAGAACAAAACCTTCATACGCTGCTTGTTCGTACATTGAGTTCGGTCGGATCGTTATTACCGACGCGAGATTATGACCTTACACCCACGATTGAGATCCACTTGCACCCACCAAATAAAGTGCCAACTCTTACACTGAGAGTTGCGCACAAACATGCACCCCATCCACCAGAAATGCCAACTCTTACACTAAGAGTTGCGCACCAATCCACCAAATAAAAATGCCGATTCTCACCCTGATTGCACATTCTTTAGCTACCAAAATCTACTCCCCGCATTCTATCATGATTCCTCTCTTCATTCTAAAATTCCTCATAGAGAGCTATGGGCTATGCTTTTTCAAAAAAAAAAAAAAAAAGAGAGAGAGAGAAGTCAAGGGGCACAAGTTAGATTAGGATCCAAGAAATAAGACAACGGGAAAGCAAAGATCCCCGTTCAAAAAAAAAAGGTGACAAAAAAAAAAGAAAGAAAAAAAAAGAAGAAAAAAAAAGAGAGAAAAAAAAGAGAAGAAAAAAAAAAGAAGAAATAAGAGAATAGATTTTTAGCATACCTCTCATAGCCCATGCTCTACCAAAAATTCCATCCTTCACTAAAGAGATAATCATGATGCATGGAGTAGCCAAAAATACCACAAAGATTAGGAACCACCAAACATTCCACACACTTGCACATCTCAATCAAGGTGTATGGCTTAATCTCCGTATGGTTCGATCCTTGACTTTACAATATATGTGATACAAGTATGCCCACTTTACATACCTACCCAAAACTCCACTCTCAGCTTTTTAGTGGTAGGAAGAAGGCAAAACTCAAAATGCCTTTGGTGAGGTTATTATACACATTGAGCGATTGAGTGAATCATATGAGGAGCAAGGCTATCTTTTCTTTTTATAAAACCATTCAAAAAACCCAAGTTTCTGATATGACTAATGCAAGGGGATTTGAATCCATGTTGTTCCATTATTCAATTACCCAAGATAATATGGTAGACAATTCAAAAGTTCACAAGTGCAGGTGAAGCTTGGAATAACTTGTATGCAGGTTATACATCAAAGAGATGAGCCTTCTTAGTCCTAAGCTTTACTCGAGGACGAGTAAAGAGTAAGTGTGGGGGATCTTGTTGGCGGTCCTTATCGCACATTTTAGACCGCCAATAAGAATATAAAATCTATCCCAAACTTAGCAAATAGGACTTTACGCTAACATATTCCACGAGTTTCGGTGATTCTCGCTTGCAGGAAGACAACTCCAAAAATGCACACAAATGGGGCCAAAGCACACAAGAAAACCATGAATAAGAGGGTGGCCCATTTGCCTGACAATTGTGAGTCTCGTACATGGGCCAAAGTGCCAAACATAAGCCCAAAAGATGGAAGACCAAAACCCGATCCAACTCCATCTCGGGCTGGATGAGTGGGTCTCAGTAAACGGGCCATATCTCACTCATACGGACTCCGATTGAGGCAAACGAATATGCGTTGGAAAGCTATCGACGAGGCCCATCCACTCACCAAAATTCAGCCCAAACGGCCCTGGAGGTGGCGCGCTCGCGCCAGGGGCGCGGCCGCGCCAGCCGGGCTGCCACTCGGGCCCCACTTTGGCAGGTCGGTGCATTTACTCGAGGGAAGGTCGGTTCTGGGGTGCGTCCAGGTGCATTGTACCTCAAACCGACGTTGGGAGGTCGGTTTCCACCTTCCATGTTGAGGTGGCACATTTGCAAGTAGCCCCCTCCTCTCCACATATAAAAGGGGCTCTTTTCTCTTCATTCACAATCAACCATTCAAGGGAGAAAGAGCCACCACAAGATGTAGATTTAGAGCACCACTCTATAGGGCTATGCCCTAGTAGCTATCTAGAGTTAGAGAGCGAGATGTGAGGCGTGAGAGCGGGGAGTCGCCGGGCTTGTCGGCGCCTCCCCGACCTTGTACCTCTGCGGATATTCTACTCGGCTCCCTAACGGGATCTTGGCTAAGTGAGTATTCGTGTTTCTTATAGTCTTTTGTGTCTTTTGTTTAGTAGAGCTTTACCAAGCTTGCTCATGGGTTCGATTGTCCGTCCTCGTGCGGATGCTCTAGTAGAGGGCCCCTGATAAAGACGGGTCACCCTGATCGACGCTAGAGTAGTAGTCACTAGTGTAGACATGGTGTCTAGACTAGAGGCTGCCTTCGTTTGCCTCGCACTCCACGGTTGAGGTGGTAGGCGGCAGGTGGTGACAGCCCTGTCCGTCCTTTGTAATCCCCCACGTCCGGGTGCGGCGTAGAGCTACAGGCCGGCATCACCTGGCAGACCAGGTGCGATCCGGTGCCCGAAGTAAGCCAGTAGAAGTATTGTATCGCTAAGCTCAGGACCCAAAAGCTATAGGAATCCATCTCTACCCACCTTTCTATCTCTACCCTTGGGTTGTTCCTTGGACGAATTAGCTAGGAGAAATACATCCGTTCCCTGTGAAAATTACGATACCCTGAATACTTCCGGGTGAAGGCTACAACGGTACTTCCGTACGCTTGCGGATTCTCTGCATACGTTAAGAAATACCAACACACCCTATGCCTCATGTACATCACCCTTGTCATCCCACCTAAGAGCATCTCCGAAAGTCTTTCTTAAACTCACTCTCTAAATCACCATGTGAGGAGCCATTTGAATAAAAAAATTCTCTTATGTCTTTCCACCTTTCAACAACTTCCATCTTTTGCACACTCTATGAGGCAGTTCTGCTCTCCATCTTTTGCTAATGAGAAATCTGAAACAAAGGGTGATAATATTTGAAGATCAAATTAAATAACATGCTAGAGTACATTTTCCTCCAAAATTTCTATTCCTATCAATTAGGAAGGATATAAAGATGCTCTTGGAGTTGCTTTAGTGCATTTATTGGTAACAAAAATGTGATATATACTCCTTTTGTCCAATTTTCTGGGTCCATTAATTTGACATAAACCATGGATCAAATTTAAAAGTCACTGATCTAGTAGTTAATCTATTTTCAATAGTTCCCAATCAAAAGGTGAATATAGATATATATAAAAATATGCTGGACACAGTACTACTAGTCATTGAGATGCTGCATGTCTAAAAGAATACTATTTGGATCACAATTGGATTACTACAATTGCTTGTAATTATGATAATATGTGTTGTTTAGATCCCTGCATCACATAGGTGCTAGATTATTATACATTCACTTGCAATATCCTATTATTAGTATGTTTGACATGGATTACATATATAAGATTCAAATAATCTCCTGGTTGGATTATTAACATAATTCAACTTACAATCTGGGGATGTTTAGATTAGCAAGAGATTATTTACCTTATTATTATAACCCAAAGTTGATGATTGACACAAGGCTAATAAGTAATTAAGCAGTATCAACCATCCACATTGCTTCCAGGCCTCTTGGACATATGGTACTACTATTTAGCCTGCAACTTGACTTTGAAAAGTGTTATTGTGTGGCTTGTAGGTTTTGTTAGCTACAACTTCTGAGTTAGCTAGATATACATTGCATCAGTGCGTGGCTTCTAGCAGTATTATATTAACTAAGCTAGTTAGCTTGCCAAACTATAAACATATGATACAACCTCCGATCCATTGACTCTCATGGAATGCAGGTAGCCTGCTAGTTCTCAAAAATAAATGATGGTAGCCTACAACAACAACATTTAGGTTTTGTTATAGTTAGCCAGCACCACCGATGGTACTGCTGTGCTACTAATATGGCAATGAGAGAAGAGCAGAGGAGACTGGTGGTGTAGGTGTCTTATAGACAAAGCCAACACACTATACTGCTTTGAATTTATTTTACAATTACATGATGCTTCTTACATATATGCATGGATTTTTCTATCATATCCCAATTTTAAGGATTCCGAGGCATGCTCCATTGTACACTTTCAACCGCTGCGGCGTGCAATTGTTTTAGGGGTTCACTGCAACAGTATATTGGTTAGATTTTGTCTTGTTCCCTTAGCATGTGCATGTGGGGACGTGCTGGTCAAAGTTTTATATTCTTTTCCAATCCTTCAACAAGGCCCTCTTGTTACTTGTCAAAAAAAAAAGGTAATGACTAATTTTAGGCTGTGCGTGCGTTTGCCACCACGCACGCACGCCGCATCCACATCCACCACGGACAAGCGAAGAGGCACCCCGTGCCGTTCCACCCCTTCCCATCGTCTCCATTTTCATTTGAGCCAATTATGAAAATGGCCCTCAAAATGAAACTTGTTAGGAAAGTGGCCCTTTTTTTTCTCAAGTTAGGAAAGTGGCCTTGAAGCAAAATTTTGTTAGAAAAATGGCCTTCTGTTACTTCTGTTAGGGTAGACTGTGAACTTTTCCACTGTACACTGTGAAAAAAGTCAAAATTACCCTTCCTTGCCTCTCCCTTCACGCGCTGAAGGAGCGCTCGGCCTCATCCCCCCGAGCCCGACACAGCGCAGCAAGTAAAAAAAAAGCATGGCGGAGGAGCGAGCCGCCGCCGCCACCGGCCACTCCGGCGTGGAGCCGCCGCCGCCGGACCTCCAGCCGCCGGATCCGCGGGCGCGTGGCTGGATCCGCGGCCGGCGAACCTCCCTTGGCCGGGCGTCGTGGCGGACCTCCCCGGCGGACCCGGCCCGGCGGCGCGGCGGCGGCGCGGCTCGTGGCACGCGCGCGGCCGGGGCTGGGTCGCCAGGGTCGGGGACAGGGCGGCGGCCTGGCCAGCCCCCACCGCCGGTGTCTGGGCGGGGCGGCGCGGCCACCCCTGGCGGCGCGGCCAGCCCCCCTGACCGGCCTGAAGCAGGGTCGGGGCGGCCCCCCCAGGGCGGCGCGGCCAGCTCCCCTGGCCGGGAGGAGTCAAGGGCGGGGCGGCCCCCCCAAGGGAGATGGCAGCAGCAAAGAAGAGGGTGGCCAAAAGTGGCCAAAGCTCCATGCTTTTAGAGGGTGGACCATCGGCGACCATGGCACTACCCACCAGGTTTTCTTTTCTTTGCTCTCATGATAGCATCTAATTACTCCAAATTGATTGGAAGTATCATTTATGTGATTCCAGTACAAACTTGGTAACATCAACTAGTAAGAAAAAGAGGACAAGTGATGATTGCACACCTCAAACCTCTAAAAGGTATACCACATATTGCAGCAATCTCTCTAAAATTTGTTCTCCTAATCCAAGTCATTGTGAATACAAAACATTTGTAGGTCGAGAAGTGGGTCAAATCAGCCCCAAGCACTTTCTATTGCTTATAATGAAGACCAAGTTGTTCAAGTTAAAAAGAAGCAGAAAGTCATCAACAAGAAGCTAGGCCTACCAAAGAAAAAAGCCATGAACAATCCAAAGGTGCCACTTGACAGCCCATCAATGGGTACAAGAAGCAAGAAAGAAGTTCCTAGCAGCCCTGCCATGAGCACGCGCAGCAAAAGAAGGCTTAGTCTTTGATTTCTCATGTTCTCGTTCTATGTATGTGAGACTTTGTTTATGTGAGAACTGAAACTATGGTGGATTTGTGAACATGTTGTGTGACCTCTTTTATTTGAGAACTGAAACTGTGGTGAATGAGTGAACTATGCATTTCGGATATATGGTTCTATTTATATATACGTGAATATATGGTTCTATTTATATATACGTGCTGTCCAAATATATATATACATGCTGTCCAAAATGCAATAAATAAATAAAACTCTTTCCAAAGTACATGCTGTCCAAATATACATGCTGTACAAAACAAACTCAGTACAGGGGTAAAATAGTCCAATTTCACAAAAGTTAACACCGTTACATGGTAAAACTAACGGAAGGCCATTTTCCTAACAAAATTTTGCTTCAAGGCCACTTTCCTAACTTCAGAAAAAAAAGGGCCACTTTCCTAACAAGTTTCATTTTGAGGGCCATTTTCATAATTGGCTCTTTTCATTTTCATTTCCCCCTTTCTCTCTAGCGAAGCGAACAGCCCGATGCCCGAAGGGCTCCACCTCGCCGCCGGCCGCCCAGCCCCTCCCCGGCCCGGCATCGGCGCCGGCCCCTCCCCGCTTAGCTCCCACATCTACTCCTTCTCCTCTCCCCGCAGACCCGGTTGCGCCGGCCACCACGCCAACAAACCCTAGCTCCGACGAGCTCCACCACCGCGAGGGTCGGGAGGGCCACGCCGCCGAAGTCGTTGACTGATGCGGTGGATTTGTCGTCCCCCGTGTGCCGTGGATCCGATGTTGGTCGACCAGTCCACCAACCCGAGGCACGAACCTAGGCGGCGGCTCGGCGGAGCGGCGGCGCGGGTGTGTTCTAACACTACCTGGAGAGCGCGGTGCCGCACACGGCGGGGTGGTGGTCGGGCACCGCTCGCGCCGCGGTGGTGTACGCGCTGCGGGTCTACTACGTGCGGGGCTTCTACGTCGTCACCTACGGCCTGGGCATCTACATGCTCAGCCTCCTCATCTTCCTCTCCCCCATGGTCGACCCGGAGGCCGAGGCGTTCGTGGCCAAGCCCGGGCTCCCCACCCGTGGCTTCTACGAGTTCAAGCCCTTCATCCGCCGCCTCCCTGTGTTCAAGTTCTGGTATGCCAGTTCGTTTTCTGCCATGACTTCTGTTTGGACTATGCTTAGTCCAAATTTGTTGCACTGGTCGAGCTGATTGCTAGTAAATTACTAGGGATCCAATTCTATAAGACAACTAAAAAACAATATGCTGCTTTGGTGCTAGTTTTCGATCGAACCAGTTATGTTGGCTACTAATTTTTGCCATTCAGGCTTTCACCAACCAACCAGATAGCCAATGTTTTTCACAGATTGTGCAGTCCACCTGAAATTATCGAATCAACTAATATGATTGTACTACATTAGTACTGCTCAATACTATCCAATTTAGGGGCAATTTGTATAACAGATTATAAGATATGCCCGGTTATCTCGGTTTTTAATTGAACCAACTATAAGTTGTAGTACTTAGTATTGCTCTAGGATTAGAGCTTTTACCACTCCATCAGATTTTATTAGTTACTGTTGTACGTCAATTGGGAACAATGGAACATTGCTTGATATGCTACCAAAAGTTTATGAATGAATTATTGTGAGTTGTTATACAAGGTTTATTATCTTTTGTAGCTCCTCTTTTTTTCACAAAGCCGTGCAGCCCCTCATTCTACTGCATTTTTGTAATATTTTTAAGTTTTAACCTACTGCTAATGCAATACTTTCATCACTTACCATTGCATTCACCTCAACACAACATTGTAACTTTTCCTTTTGCATGTTCTTAACCCTAGTATGACAGTTATTTAAGAGGAAGAAAAATGTACTAGAATTGTTGCGTAGATCGTTCTGGAATGTGTAATGGTGTTCTCTGTAACTGAAACTCAGCCAAAATGGGGTGGGTCACCTAAGGGACCTGCACAAGGCCAACAAGCAAGCCGAGCCAGCGCTGTTCTCCGGCAACCCCACCATCCAGTCCATCGGATTTTCGAGAAAGACAGCCAAGTTCGTAAAAATGTATCGAGTTCAGTTAGTGTTGCTCATGGAGTGGAGCTGTGTTTTCACCTTTTTCGGCGTACATGTTCAAGTCGAGCAGCGGCGCCTGCACGATGTTTCTGTCCAACTACAAAACCAACGCCGGCGCGGGTGGTGTTCAACAGGCGGTGCCACAACCTTCCGGGGTGGTCCATTAGCGTGCTGCTGGACTGCAAGACCGATCGTTGTGTTCAACATGGAGACGGTAGTCGTCGACACTGATGAGGATGTGCCCTATGGGACTCGCTCGACGACCGCGCCTTGACCAAGGACGACCTGGTGGAGCAGCTCATCATAATATGGGACAAGTCTGTCTACCTGTGGTACACCACCTAGTGAGTGATCAGATACCCCGGAAACTTTCCTTTCCTTTCAGATTTCTTTCTTTTATGCCAACTGCACGATTCCCTGCTTGGGTTAGGGAATGGATAGTTATTCTAATCGTGATTCCCTGCTTGTGTTGGGAGTGGATACATTATTCATATTATGGATTTTTCTAAAATGTTTACTCAGTATTTATTACTCTCAATGGTAGCATAACAGTGTACTTCGTATGAACTACTTTTCTAAAATCATTGAACTACTTTTTAAAATCTATTAAAGAACTTTTATGAAATTATTGAATTGCTTTTCTAAATTCCACATTGGGCGCGCCTAGTACCACTACTGCAACTTTTTTTAAAATTTTTGGTGATGCCTTGTCATGTTTTGTTTTGTTCATTGTCTTGTTACATTGTAGCTCTACAAATCTAATTCAACACCTTCATCACTTACCAGGCTGGCCTAACGCTCTCACCTTGTGAATCGCAAGCTGATTTTCCATTTAATTGCCTTTACACATTTGGTTTGACTTTATGATCTTAGGCCTAAGGTATAGATGCAGCACGAGACACCGCTTGCCTTATTGTGGAACACTATCATGTTTTCCCTTTTAGTAAGTACAACTTATCCTTCAGCATAGTTGCCATGTGCATCTTACCCTTTGCCGACCAACAACGTCGTGCATGCACTGGCTGTGTCACTAACCCTTGTGGCTTTCAGCTATAGATTGAATTATAGAGCTTGACATTGTGCCTATGTGTTAAGTAGCAAGCAACAAGTATCTTTGGTGTATCCATTTCTCCTTATGCTTGAGCTATCGATCTTCATTTCTGTTTATGTCACTATTATTGCTTTAACAACCACGCTGTTAGGGTGATGTAGTGACCTTGCAGAGGAGGATGGTGACTCTTGAGGTGCAAGATCACTAGGAAATTGATATTACTCGAATGACAACTGACATCATACTTTGTACTGACCTATTTTTCTAAAATCATTGAATTGCTTTTCTAAATTTATTGAACTACTTTATTGAAATTATTGAATTGCTTTGTTGAATTTATTGTACCTTCTTTGTCTCGCCTACCGATTTTGTCTCTATTTATGGCAATTGAGCCGAAACCTTTCATCCAACATGGTTTTTTAGGTGTTGCTCGTGTTAGGCAATGACTAGAGGATAACAACACTATGCTTCATTGTCTTCAGGGGTTCCTAAGGTATGTTTTTTCTGTTTTTACATATGTTGACTCTTAGATCAGTACCTTCTTCTGCCATTATCAGGTAAATAGATGCGCTTGTGCCATGGCATGCTATGCCTGGAAACTTAGTTTTATGAACCACCAAGATTTTCTCTATGCATAGAGTTAGGATAAGATATATAAATTGCCTTTTTAGATTACATAAATTTCCTTTTTAAAATGCAAAAATTGCTTTTTTTTTTTAAAATACTAAAAATGATGCATGATTTTACTATTTTAGGCTTCGTGAATTTAGGACCGGCGACATGCTTTGTCTTTGCCGCCTTCACAGCTCTTTCGTTGAGTGTTGACAACAACAACGCTCATCCTATCAAGGTACTCATCCGGAGTCCTTGGACTTCCTTTCATGTCCAGAATTGCATTTAAGCATTAGTTTAGTCTAATGTTGATGGAACAATTCAGGACTCCATTATTTATGTACTTTGCGAACTTAAGATGCTCTAAGGCCGGTGATGATTACTCCCTCCGTTCCAATTTATAAGATATTTGACTTTTTTAACACAAATTTTGACCGTTCGTCTTATTCAAAATTTTGTTTAAAATATCATTTCTTTTGACATGGCTTCCTTTATTAATAAAAGTTCTTCAATACTAACTTAAATTTGACTTGTTTTTGTACAAATTTTTTGAATAAGATGAGTGATCAAACTTTTGGTTGAAAAAGTCAAACGTCTTATAAATTGGAACGGATTAAGTAGTTCGAACTTCTTTGTCTATTAACTTTTACTGTAATAAAATCAATTCATGAGCTATAGAATTCATAGAGATATTATACATTCGTCTCTTCCTTCCTTTCGCCAATTTTTTTATTTTGGCAAAGCACTCGGTGTTCCTCATAGGTTGCTTTGTCTTTGCCGATCAAAATTGCCCACATCGTTGCCTTATGTCGATAGTTTAGTCAATGTGTTAGTGCACTTCAATTTCCAAAAGAACTGCTCTTTGACTTCCAAAAGAAAGAATTGCCCACAAAAGAACTGTCTCTTAGCATTCACCCTTGTCCTCTATTGTTTCTTGTTCAGTTGTTCCAATGACATTCGATCTCGAGACATTGTAGGAACTAGCCCTTCGAACCTGCAGGAATTGCCTCTTCTAAACCATCATTACCAACTTCGGGGAAAGCCTGCCAGTTCTCTTGTGGGTTAGCGAGGTTGAGGCATCTCGAAATTGCTGGCATTTGAGTGCAAAAGATTGGGCCCTTAAATTACAAATCCAATCCATCCAAAAAGTCTTCATCAAACTCCGGTGGAGGCTTGATAAGATCCATAACCCGAGAATATAAAATGCTAGCAGTTTATAAGTGTGATACAAAGTATAGGATAGTATAATAGTAATAATCTTTCAGGAAAAAACAACTTGCTACCTTATTTTAGAAGGTAAAGCAGTTCAGCGTATTAAGAAAAGCAGTTCAATGTCTTTAGTTTAGTACTTCAGTACCATTCTGAAAGCAAATTCTGTTTTTTTGGCACTGTTAGAATGTGCACCATAGTACCTTTTTTAAAATTGGATCTTGTTTGCATCCGTTTGCCATTGAGGGATTTATTTTTCTGGCAGGAAGCATCGCATTGGTTAAGGTGCACACAACTGCGCCTGAAACTTGCTGAAGTAGTTCCATTACCTGACCTTGAACAGTCTACTACTGTTTCTTTCTACTAATCATATTGCTTCTGTTAAGAATTCTGTTGGGTCCTGACTACTTTTTTCATTTTGTGCAGGTGTCAAGGCATGAAGCATGAAAATGAAATCAGTAATGATATCAACCAGATTTCTATGTGCATCAGTAGGTACGGTTTGCAGCTAATACAAGGGAGGAGTTAACATGCTTTTGTTTAGATCAGATTTGGTTATGCAGTTTAGTAGCAAGAAAGGAAATCATGTGGTGAATCAGTTCTGTTTTATATCAGCAATAAACCCAGTGTGTACTGAATTGCTATCAGTCTTATGCCTAGTACAACGTATCTCAATTGCTAGCACTATCTCAACTGCTAGCACTGAATTGCTTGTGCTAAAGAACCAAATCATTCTTTTTTTCCCAGAAATATTGTATTTGCTATGAGTTCCATCAGATCTCAAGTTCTGGTTCATCCAGTACTGCTTTTTTCCATGTAAAATATTGTATTTACGATGGTGGCCGCGTTCTGGAATGGTGCAACAAAACAGACCTGGGATATTTTTATAGCTGCAGTTGGGAGCAGTTTTATTAATCGACGCTTGGGCCGACGGGGGCTTGTTTTCTGTGTTTGCCTGCCGGTTTTATAAAATGTGTGCACGCTGCCAGTTTTACTGTCCCACGCGCCATGCATGTCGCCGGGTTCTAGAAAAGGAAAGCTACTTTTCATGGTACTAATCCATTTTAGTGCATGCGTGCCGTAAGGCTAATGCACACCGTGCGTGCATTAGTCGCGTCCAAAAAAAAAACAAGGCCCTCTTGTTGTACTTTTCGTCACTCAATAACTGCAAGTTGGATTGTAACTAGTGTCCAAGAAAAAAGTCATGCACTTCCTTTCTTACTAGGATAAGTCCACTTTTGACCATCACTATTATTCAAGTTTGATTTTGGCGGCAACACTATAAGGCCTGAACTTTTTGACGATCTAACTATTACTACAAGAGAAGTTTGGTCATCCAGGTGGTTTTTGTATAAAAAATAATATGAAATTTATTTTAAAAAAAATATAATTTATTTGGTTTTTAAAAATGGAAACCATCACCAAACTTTTTCTAAAGATATAAATATGTGTGTATATGTGTTTAATTTGGAGTTATTTTGATCTTATTTGTAGTTCTTCATTGTGGTTTACTACTTGTAATGATGCCCACTATTTATTTTAAACACCATTTTGTGCTATAATAAACGTAGAGGTCAACCAAGAAAATCCATACTCAAAATAGAGAACCAAATATGTCAGCTAGCCAAATTATTTATTGAGGACAGTGATGCCATTATAATTGTAATGGATAAATACTATATGGTCTAATAAATACTATATGATCTATATGTGGTTGAGCATGACACCTAAGATGAGGTTGGTGCCGTCTTCCATATCTTCTTTTGTTTGCTTGTAATCTTTTGTGGATTCTCTAGCTCAATCCCGGTATAATGTGGCACAGGATAATTAATTTAAATAAGTAATAAATATGACTATGAGACATAAAACATGGGAATAATTAACAGAATATATTATTAGTTTCAAATAGACCACCAAATAGATATTTTAGGAATATTTTGGTACTAATTTTCATACTCCTTATGTTTTGAAATGGATTAGTTGTGAATTTTTTTAAATAAACTAGTTTTATAATTTTAGAAAACACAAAACAACCCTTAAAACTAGATAGATTGTTGAATCTGTCCAGTTACTTATGGTTTAGTGGTTAACGATTTCTAGTTTTAGAGTAACATGGTAGAACAACAAACTCAGACAAATATTTAGTTGGATGTCAAAAAAAGACTTCCTCCTTGATAATATTATAATAATATTAAAAATACAGAACACACCATGAAGTATGTCCATGCCACGTGCCACTGATATATTAACCCAATGGGACAACGCCTTTTTTAGAACATGTTAAACTACGGACAATAGGCTATTTCATGAGGCACTAAGGAATGCTCCTGATATTAGTGCGGGCCTCAAAGAACATAAAGAGAAGCAAAATCCCAAAGCATATTCATGGGCCAATGTCTAGTCAGAGTGCCAACCAACACCAGCCCTCTACACCACAGTTTGGGCCAGATAATTGTATTATTTTTTGTCTCACACAAACTTGAGAGTGCAAAACTGTGACCTACTTATTGAAGCAAGGAGAAAAAATATCAGCAGGGGCTTTTGATTCTTTTATGAAAAGCAGGGGCTTTTGATTGACGGATGTAAAACAAAAACAATTTAAAACGTCATCCAAACAGATTATGGTACGTGGAAGACGTAAACTTAGTTGTTTTTCATCAAAATCATATCCATCGTTTAGCAGATTTCTTTCCTTTGACAGGTAACTGGTGCTGGAATTTTACAATGGGTTGCTGAAGAATGGTGCCAAGGTGGTTCTGGCTGTTTGATTCCATGAATGAAATTTAATAGAGAAACAACCACAAAGAAAAAAATACCCATAAAAGGAAATAGCAGGAATGAAGTGAAATGAAATAGAGAAATACCCAAGAAAATAGCAAAAAAAGGGAAATACAGAAATACCAGTAATGAAATGAAATAGAGAAATACCCAAGAAATAGCAAAATCAAAGGAAAATAAAATATATTTAGAAATGCTTTCGTTGAGAGTCGAACTCAAGACCTCCCGCTTACTAAACGGGTGCTCTAACCAACTGAGCTACGAAAGCTTTTGTTTAGAAATTAAATTTTGACATGTTAATCATGTCTCCAATTTCTTAAAATTCCCAAATTTTTTTTTTTTTGACAACAAAATTCCTAATCGAAAAGAACTGACATGTCTTTTATTTCGGTGTTGCGAGCTCTAAATAGAACCCATATTTAAATCGACTAGTCAAATTGGAGTATTCTTTTATACACAACAATTACTTTAGGTATTGTGAGCCAACCATGTTTGTTAAGCCTTTGCTTGTAAGTTGAACATGTTTAGATGGCTGCTATTTGACTCTCGTGGCCAGCATGTCACAGTAGCTCTATCACAATCACTATCATCCATGTGTGTACTAGTGTGGTGTCCTAACATATGATCACATATTCACTATCATTTAGATAACATCCTCGATCATATGTGTTACTAGTGTGGTGTCCTAACATCCATGTTGTTGGTGATCAAAGCATCAATGCCATGTTGAATTGGATTAATTTCGGTTAATTAGGTTCTCATAGCCAAATTTGTTACGTTCATGATACCTTTGTTGTCTGTGTATGAAAGCATGATGTTGCCGAGGTAGTAGGACCAGATTCGGGTACTCAATTGAGCTCTCTTGTGGTCCTTTTTTGGCTAATGGTTTCTGTGTTAGATTGTTTATAGTTGTTTGTAGCCGTCATAAATCCCATCAAAATTTTCCAGGTCTACCACAGCTAAAAATAATCGGTAATGCTGCCGAACGAACGTTCTACGACAGAACGGACGTCCGACCGGCCCAGGCCCATCACCCCCGCACAAAAATCACGCCTATCACCCCCGCACGAAAAACACGCACACACGCACATACCCATACTCGAAAACACACACACGTCCTCGTCCGCTATGAAACACACATAGAGCATCCCCGCCGTGCCCGCCGCCGAGAACACCACCGCCGTTCCGCCTGCAGAAACACATAGAAAAAAAAAAAAAAATGAAACAAATCTAAGAAAGAAAAGAAACAACATGAAAAACCATATTGAAACATTCGAAAATCCTACAAAAAAAGAAACAAAAAACATGAAAAAAATAAAACAAATCTGAGAAAGAAATGAAACAACATGAAAAACCATATTGAAATATTCAAAAAACATACAAAAAATTGAAACAAAAACCAAAAACACATGAAAAAAATGAAACAAATCTAAGGAAAAAAAAGAAACAACAGGGGAAACCATATTGAAACATTCAAAAAATCATATAAAAGAAATGAAAAAGTGAAACCGTTTAAAATCATGAATTGAAACATCACTGACAATGGATTTGAAACACACAAAAACAAAGTGATGCAAATGAAACTAGCAGGAAAAAAAGAAAATGAAACAAATCTGAGAAAGAAAAGAAACAGCATGAAAAACCATATTGAAACATTCGAAAATCTGAAACACACAAAAACAAAGTGATGCAATTGAAACAAAGGAGAAGAAAGCGGAGGCCGGCCTCGCCGTCGTGGATCCGTGGCACTGAGGCGAGGTGGCTCCGGCCTGGCTCCGGTGAAGCCGACCCTGTGGCTCCGGCCTTAAGGCGAGCCGAGGTGGCTCCGGCGCGGCCTGGAGCAGCCAGGCTCGTCCGCCGGGAGGCACGCCGCCTCCTCGCCGGGACGCAGAGCCACACCACCTCCTGGCGTCCCCACGCGCGCTGTGCTCGCCTGCCGCCGCGCCTGCTCATGCTCGACGGAGCGCCGGCGTCCGCCGGGCCGCAGAGTCGCGCCGCCTCCTCGTAGGGCCGTGGGAGCCGCACCTCCTCCTGGCGCCCACGCTCATCGTGCTCGCCTGCTACTGCGCCTGCTCGCGCTCGACGGAGCGCCGGCGCCGCCGGGAGAGGGTGCGTGGCGTTGCAGTTCCCGGTGGATGAGGACGCCGGGATAGGGGAGGAGCGTCGCCGGGGTGGATAGACTGAGGTAGGGGAAGAAGCTGCTGGGGTGGGAGAGGGCACGTGCCATGGTGGGTGTGGGTGATGTGCGGCGCCGTCAGCCATGGAGGCCGCCATGGCCACTGGTCGCGGTGGAGCAGGCACGAGCATGCGAAGGGATAAGATCGGTGTGAGTGGATAGGAATCGTTTTTTTTAATAATAGGCGGAGTGAACTAGGCAGTGGAGGCATGCGTCCGACGGCTGTTGGGCCCGTGACCGGCCCACCATGGCTATTCGAGGCGTCGAACGTTTTAACAGCAGCATTAATTTCGCTTGGATTAATTTGCCTAACCAAATAGCCATATTTTCATATGGGCCATTGTTCCTGTTAACTCCTTTTTAGACATATGCTTTGTTCTACTACCTCCGAAAATACAATATGGTTTTCTAAAAGCATTATTTTTGCAGTAGTGAAACTTAGTTCATGAGTAATATATGAAGCTTTGTTTTTTTTTAAAAAAAAAAAAAGAGTCGATCTCCACCACACCTGGCAGGCCGTTATCGTACGTATGGCGTGCACGCGTGCTTGATGCTAACAGCTCCCATGATAATTGCTCATCATTGAACGCCTCAGCACCCAGCTAGTCAGATAAATGTTCTATACATGTTTTGCCAATTCGCCCGGAGTCGTCCACTATTACGCTGACTACAAGTCTACAAGAAGTTTCTGTGGTGATGGTATATTCTGCGCAAATAGCTAGCCTGATTATTGGATCGTCGTGAGTGATGCGCGTGCAGTGTGTTTCTAATTTGAGCCGTTGAAAAGGGCACAAAAATGGGTGGCCATTATTGTAGCGCGAGTATCATGCTTTACACGCCCAGACATGTAGTTATTTTCACTCAGATCAATTCTGGAGCTGGTACCCATCCAGATCCAACACGGACAAATTAAATTCTCTTCGAAAGCGATATCTATGGAAAATCTTTCGTGTAGATCCACATCACAAGTGACACGTTACACGTCAGGTAGCGACGAAACGAAAGACCTCCGCGGCTAACTAGCTATAATAAATCAGCCATTGTTTTTTTAAAAAAATCAGCCACTGTTGGTTTTTGAGTGGACGCATGATGCCTCACATGGTCAACACATTTCCTGCATAGAGACTAGCCCAATTATTTGTTTTTTTTTTTTTGGTGTGATACATCGCTCATCACATGCCAGGGGCGGATCTACAGGGTATGCCAGGTATGCCCCGGCATACCCTGAAATCCCAGCACGTACAATACGTATATGCATGTATATTTGTGAAAGAAATAAAAAAAGACTTGCCGCCGTGCGGCCTACAGCTGCATTGCTCTCGCGAGAACAGGCTTTCCACTTTCTGGGCCACGGCCTCACGCGACGATGACTCGGCCCGCAGCCACACAACGCCAGGATGGAGTATTATCCGTGTGAGAGTGCAATTTATTTAATTGTTTGAATTATTCTTTTTAATAATCGTGTTAGTTATCTTAACTAAATATAACCAAAGACACTGCACTACATCTACTTTTCATAAACATGCAACAAAGAAGGCCGCAGCTATGCAAATCATTCCCCTAATTCCATGTATCATAAGTCTCTTACTCTCCTTGATGCCTATTTTTTGAACTATTAGTATGTGGTTTGAACAATTTATATCGTAATTTGTCCACAAAAAATAGCGGGCTATTTCTCCGCTATAGCGGCGCTATAGCGGGCTATTCGCGCTATTGGCGCTATAGCGCCGCTATTGGCAAATAGCGTCATAGCGGCGCTATTTCTCCGCTATACCTGAATTCGGTTTTGGACCAAAACTGAGCCCGAAATCGAGCCCAAAAGGTAACCCTAAATCGAAGATTCCACAACAGCCAGACTCCGCTCATCCCCGACTTGCTATTTTTTGAATCTGGATTGTATTAGACTATGAAATCATGGGTTGTGACTTGTGACTTGTGAGATTTTATATTTTTATTTTATAATTTTAATCTGTTGTCTCTGTGTATATAAATAGCAGGCTATAGCGGCGCAATAGCGGCGCAATAGCTGCCAAAAACAGCTACCGCTATTTTTGATAGCCCGCTATTTTTTTTGTGGTAATTTGTAGATGTTCTCAACTTAATATTTGAATTTAAAACTTAATATTTGTAGATGTTCTCAATTTATACCGAATTATGTTGGAAATGCTACAATTTTTGTACCGAATTATCAAATGGTTTTACCAAAATTTATATGAATTTTTTTGGACGGCATACCCCGAAGTAAAATCCTGGATCCGCCACTGTCACATGCATGAATTAAATGTCTTCTTGTTGTATCCTCATCTTCACCATCAATGTTCATCTAAATAAAAAATAAATACTTATAAATGGCATGTATACCTAGTAGTTCAAAAGGATATATATGTTACGTGTCTTTTTTTTTTTGTTATATATGTGCACCGACACAGATATACCATGTCGCACATTGGCAGCCCCACAAGACCACGACCCTGTGTCGGCTGGCAGATCGGCGCCGATGGGCCTGCAGATGGCTGGGCCGACCGGCCGATGGGCCACACAACTGATAAATGTCTTGCTTGGTCAACGTTTGGACCTACAATAGTCAACTTGAAGTATTGTCATCTTTCTATACTAGCCACTGCTGCCCGCGCTTCGCTGCGGGTGATGTGCTTGGTATAGGAAATCTTGGGCGTCCAGGGCGACGCCAAATAGCCTGAGGCGGTCACCATATCCGTAAGCTGCCGCACGCGGGAAAGGGAAGGAGCCCTGGGCGGGCGCGCGGGAAAAGGAAGCGACCCAGGGCGGGAAATCGCTCGCGCGCGGGACTTCTCCCACCTTCAGTCCGCGCGTGGCTCGAGGAAATCGTGCCGAAATCGAGAGGGATTGAGAGAGATAGGGACCGAGAAGAGAGAGGGAGAGGCAGCCCGCTGGAGTTTCTTCCCCACTCGCGGCCCGGTCCCGCTCGTCCTCAAGCCGGAGTTTAATCGCTCAAGAAAACAGTCGTGAATCCTATGACACTGTCCCATCGCCCGCTCACAATCGCCGTGTCGTATTCACCCCGTTGGGTCACATCCGGTCTCGTTCACCCATGCTTCCTTTCTCCCTCTTTTTCGCGCTCGACATCTCCATGTGGCCTCGGTCATTCACTCGTCTCACGTCACGTGAATTTCCGCCGTTCCCCCTCGAGCGTGATGTCGCGGCCATGCCGCCAAAGCCAACGATGCCGGCGCACCCGAGCCCCAACCCCACCTATCAACTCGTCCCGACCACCCACTATAGCCACCCATCGTGCCTTTCCTTGTTAAATACGGTCCTACTGTAGACTGGTCAAGCTTCTCGGAGAAGCCTTGCCCAAATCTCTACAAAAGAGAGCCACCCAAACTGTCTTCACCATACCCCACGCCGCTAACCATTCCCCAACCTTCTTCCTTCCCGAGCAAAAGCCCATGGCCTCACAAGAGCCACTATGCCCCCGGCTTCGCTCACCAACCCTCCTATCCAGCCCATAAGGCAAGCGGAAGGAGTTTGGACCAGCGGCACACGCCCGGGGCGTAGAGGGATTTCCCAAGCTTCGTATACCACCACGCAAAGGGGCTAGGAATCCGAGATCATCCCGAGTATGAAGGCCGTGAGTTCGTAGAGCATGGCATCGAGCGATGTGAAGTCACCGTCTACATCGGGGAGGAGTGAGAACTCCCTCGGCGTAAATGGTTGGAGCGCCACCACCATTGGCTTTCGCTTCCCGACACTTATCAAGCCGTAGCTCGCAAGGCCCCGCGAATCCTATGCCGATCTATGCGAGATCCCCTTGCCCGCGGCCCGATGAGGTTCTTTCCGCCTTCGGACCAGACTCTCCATTCGGGAGAACCCGCATGGAGGCTCTGCGAGGACGTCCCTTGCAAGCAGTTGACCCCACCGTGGTATCCCTGGCCACATATCTGCTGGCCTTGGATCAACACCACGACCAGCTGACCACCGAGTTGAGGAAGTGCATCATCCGAGCCGAAGAGGCCGAGCTCTTCATCCGAAAGCTCCATGTGAGCCTTGCCATGGCACGTGCCCAAGTTGCCACCGCTGAAAGCCGTGAGACCGTCACCGCTGAAGCCATGCGGGAGGCGGGAGAATGCTACACCAAGCAGCTCAGAGATGCCTACCTCGTCGCCCGAGACCAACGAAGGACGCCTGCCCCGAATGGGCAGCGGCTCCCGATCATGGAAGGGATACCCATCTATCCCTGGGAGCGGGAGAGGAATGTGGTAGCACCCACCACTCCGCCGCCCACTCCCGTGGAAGCCTCCGAGGTTGAGTCTCCCCTTCTCTGCACACAGCCCAATCCCCGCCGAAGAGCCTCGGGAGAACAGCCGTGAAGCCATCTCGTCTCGACGAAGTAGATTAGCCGCCGTGGAGATGTACCTTGGTTCTCGTAGTACGTGTCCTTGCACTTCGCCAAATGTTGTACCCTTCCGTTGTACTTTGAAGCAATGTGTTCATCTTGTAGCCTTATGAAGTTGTGTGCGGTCTTCTAAAAGCGTATCGGTCCCCTACAATAATTATGTTTATGTGTGTTTAATATCTTGGTAATCACAATTAGTCGATGATTAAGTAGTCAATTTAGTTCTAGGTAGCGGTATAGCTTTTCCGTATAGTTTTAGACCTATGTGACATAACCATTGCCATCCTCTTTTCCTTTACAAATTGATGCCCTCGGCTCTCGCCTTCACATCCGTACCGGATCCCCTTCCTTTTTCCTCGGTCACCCACGCGCCTCCATCTTGCCCGAACCCTGTCCCTTCCCTCTCCTTTTTCCCGCTCAAGCTCAAGTGTGGAGCGTACCATGGCCAATGGCCACCCCACCACCTCTAATCCCTCAGACCCGCTATAAAACGCAACCTTGAGTCCCACCCTTCGCCACCCAACTCTCCAAATCCTCGACGCCAAAAATCGTTGAACAAATCTCTCCTCCGATGAAGCTCGGCTAGATCCAGGGAGAAGCTAGCTAGAGGGAAAAGATTTACAGCCCAGTGCTGAGAGTTCAAACCTAGCCGGTGGAATGCATGAAAATTTACCACGTTAGCTTTATTATGTACATATAAATTTTGAACTGCAGTTGATGCAAATTATTGGTGACCAATATATTTTCTCCAAGTAAATAGGCCTTGCTATGGTCTCACCTGGGGTTGCTGCTACGGTGAAAATATTCATGGTAAATCTAGATAGTAACAACACATACAATTTTTATGTAGCATAAGAAGCATGAAAATTTACCACATTGGCTAAAAGGACCATGTAGTTTGTCTGACCTTATATGAGAGTGCTGCCTTCCATGAAAAAGGAGAAGTAAGAATGATGTAAATCCCCATAATAACTTTCTACATGTAAAGGACACCTACACTTTTATATTCAATGAATGCATCCACTTGCCCACTTGCTTCAACCTACCATGCGATGCATGCAAGGGGGCCTCCCAAGTTGTCCCAAGGTGTATTTACTTACCTACTTCATTCAATGCATCCACTTGAATGTTTATTCAATTTTTCATCCATTCACTTCCTTAAATGATGCATTTTTTGCATGCATGCAGGAAGGATGCCCGGTTGTGAGCAACTTCATCTGGATCCTAGAATTTCTATCTAACGCACCACGGAAATGAAGCGTACGTGGACACCTTGGGAGACCGCCTAGTCTTCGGGGCCTCACATCTCTAATCTGTATGGTAAGAACCTCAAAATATTTTATATAGCCTAGAGAACACATGTGCATGCATGAAAATCTACCACATGGACTTTACCTATCCGTAAAATCAATAGTGGCGGCCACCTGAAAGAACAGCGACAATTCGTGAATGTTGGCTTAAATTTTGCTGAAGGTTTGAAGCCTGATGCACGCAGGAATGAGTTAAGGGCAGTTTTGCCAACCCCCACCCGCCTGTAGCTAACATCAGGTTCCTAGTGCCTTTGCTTTTGTGTTATGGGCTAATAATTCACAATTAAAAGGAACCATTTTAAAGCTGATCAAGCATAATAATGGCATGCTGAACGTGTACACGATTAAATAAAATGATGCTGGGTCACCAACGCTTTTTCAAGATGTCTGTAGCTACGAATCTTCTTTATTTGTCTTGAGGACCAGTTGCCTGGTCAGTTCAGGCTCATCAAATCAGAGCATAGCCATCTGATCCCTAAGTCAGCAGCAAATTGCACAACCCAACACAAATCCTATCTCTATTCATGGCTCCTCATAGGCACAATCACACTGCAGGGATACAGTGGGTACAACAAACGAATGACTACTTTTAATATAAAAAGAAAATGGCAAACCTAAGGGATCGACGCTAGAAAACAGACTTATGAGTATACAGTGCCTAAGCATCCATGGGATTATTTGCCTGTTGAGTGCAAATAGAGGAGGGCTCGGTCCCATGCCCAACACAAATCATTTCGGTTGTAGGAGATCGAGACACTTAGTAGCGTCTATGAAGTCTCTATCCATGTTTCTTCTCGTTGTCCCCATGATGGTCATCGGTCGGGGTGCTTGGCTCAGCGTCGGCAGTGGCAGACAACACCATCACTAACCAAGATCGGCAGTGGCAGCACAACACCATCACTAACCGGCACTATTGCTATCGATGTGGTGCTTGTAGCGTAGGGCACACGAGCGGGTGCAAGGAATGCGACCTTCGAGGATGAACTACAGTGAGGCCACAACTACTAATTCCTCATATATGAGCTACAAGGAGGATAAATGCAGACATTGGCAGGGCTGGGTGCGATGAAGCAACGAATGGCACATGTTTATATAGGTGAGAGCTGGAGGAGGAATGAGCAAAACTATATACATGGGTTTCGATACAAGTATGCTAGCCATATTAATGGCGACCAACCCCAACCACCAACCACCTCGGGAGCAACGTGCACACAACCCAAGCCATCTATTTGATGCAATACAAATATCCATACATGATCGTGAACTATTTCTGATATGATGATTCGGTGGAGAGGCATTAAATGTGGCCACCTGCTTTTGATTCGTGATTGCCTGAAAGTTTACTACATTGGCTTTAGCTAGCTGTCAATTTTTGTATGTACAGGGATAAGGAACCACATGTGTCAATTCTTGTATGTACAACGTAATTACCTATATATTTTGGTAAGAAGAAAATGATAAGAAATTTACAGACGCACACATGCCACTCACGTACACATCTCTTGCAAGCAAAGGTTCGTGCCTTCAACCATGCACGGTCATTTGCTACACGTTCCCACGTACGTAGATTATCTCCTTGCTAGCCTTGATAGGTTGCATGCTAGCTAGTAGTTGCTATCTCCACCTCGGCTTGCTCCGTTGCTGCAGTCGTCTCGTTTGTGCACGCGCGGGCGTGATTCCGTGGTCGTCGTCGTCGTTTCGACGATTATGGCGCGGCCGTGCATGCCTAGTCCCGAAGTCACTGCACTGCACTGCTCTGTTCAGTCCGACGCTGTGCCCTGCTGCTCGTCTCGACATCTCGTCCGCGTGCCTCGTCCTGTTGTCGTGGTTGTCGCCTAGCCATTAATGGTGCTGCGCGCGCACGTCCTTGCTGGCCGTGCTGGGTTTCCCAGCGCCGCACGAGTACCACGCAGCCACACCGAGCCAAGAACAAGGACGAATGGTGCCTAACCTTCCCTGTTCACCTGCTGATCATTAAATTTTCTTAGGGTAAAGAGGTCCTTGCTATGGTCTCACATGGGGATGCTTGCTTCCATATAAAAATTTGATGGCAGTAAATTTCTCTATGTAAAAGGAGAAGACATTATTACATGTAAATTCTTGCTGCCTATAGCAATTTTTCTGTACGTAAAGGGGAGTCTACATTTGTTACATATATCCTAGGGAGAGAGCCGTGTATGACGTAGTGATGTAAATCTTCGTGCTAACTTTCTACATGTAGAGGACACCTACAGTTTAGATCGTACTTGCATGCATGCTCATTGAATTTTGTATATGCTTTATTAAATACATCCACTGCAATTTTTCTGTATGTAAAAGGGAGCCTACATTTGTTACATATATCCTAGGGAGAGAGCCGTGTATGACGTAGTGATGTAAATCCCCGTGGTAACTTCCTATATGCAAAGGACACCTACAGTTTAGATCATGTTTGCATGCATGCTCATTGAATTTTGTATATGCTTCATTAAATGCGTCCACTTGCATAACCCTACCCGTGCATGCATGCAAAGATGCTAGCTTCACTGAATGCATGCACTTGCTGGCATGCTCATCCACTTGCATGAGCCTAGGCTGATGGCTATGATGGCTTGCTTCATCTGGGTCGTTGAATTTCTATCTAACGCACCGAAGATAATATGCCTAATATATGTTTTCTCATTGCGTTGCTAGCAGAGCTTGTTCTATTGGGTACATTAAATTAAGTGTTGGGAAATTTGAGAAGAAGAGGTGGCATGTATTTTATTCAGCTAAGCCTGAAAATAATTTTTTCATCATCCATTGCAGCAGGTTAGTTATTTAATAACAACTACCTAAATCTGAGCATTACCTGGGTACATTCCTGAATTCTCTAGACCATTTTACTTGCTAGCCGAGCGGAGTTTTTTTTTTTTCATGCTTGTTACCTGCCAGCCATTCGATCTGCCTTACACAAAGACAAAGTATTTATTGGCACCCAAAAGATAAGTGGTGATCTAATAAATATTTTGAGTGTGGACGTCCTAATTGTGTTTCTGTCGTCTGATGTCAATTTAGTTGTTCTGCTTGATTGTATCTTTAAACATCTGATGAAATAACTACCAAAATGAACTACCATTGTCGAAGCTTCAATGCTGTTTAACATGGTAACAGATAATAGACTCCAATTAGGGGACGCTCCTACTCATAGAATTTAGGATACATGTCGTCACAAACACACAACACATATATTTATCTGAAGGTCACAAAGAGGACTTTGGACGGGTACATACACCAGAATATGAGATTTTGCATAGCCCCTTACACACAAGACTGCGTCCCAAAGCTATATAAGAATTCGTGCATGTAAATATTTTTCATGTAGTAAGTTTTTTTGTGCGTAAGGGGTGTACAGTTCTTACGAATTTCATCTGAGCCATGCAAATTCATACACACTCAAATTCGTATAGAGATCACATAAATACAAATGAGCTCTAAAAATTATGAAATTTATATGAGAGATAGATTATGATTTTAGATGAATTTAGGACGAAGAAGTGATGGAATCGGAGGTCGGATGAAGGAGATATTAATTTTGCAAGATGGGTGTGTGGATAAATAAACAAGGACTTTTGGAGGGAGTGGAGGTGAACTCATGCACGTGATTATTGGAGAGGTGATTTGGGTACGGCTTGCTTGTGCATGTGTTGCCCAGGGCCCACGCGTCATATACACATGCATGAGAAGTGGAAAAGAAAGAAGCTAGCAAAGGCCACGGGTGTTCTTCATGCTTCGTGCATGGACGCCATGGCCGAGAGCTCGTGGAGCTCCTGGGTGGCTCGGGATGGCATAAGAGGAGTTGGAAGAAGGCAACAGAGAGGGTGGGAAGAGCAAGGGGATGCTCAAGAGCTGCTCACCTCGTCCTGCGACGATGGTCAAGTTCGGCTCGCACGCACGGCCGTATACGGTATACGTGAGGCCAAGCGAAACGAGAGCAAGCGAGCGAGTAAGCGAGCTGAGCGTGCTGCTAGTGGTGAGGCAGAGCACCTCGGCGTGCCTTTTTATAGGCAGCTGGAGGTTGCTGTGCCACCGGCTTGCATGCTTGCCATCAATGGTAGCTTCCTGTGCGTGCTTGAGGCTTTGCAGCACGAAGGACGATGAAGGTAGGCAGGACGGTGTGGCGTCTAGCATAGAGACGGTGCCTAACTTTGCATGGCTACAGGTAACGAGGTGTTGTTGTGTGCATGCGAGCAAGTTGAGACTGCCTGGTGTGTGCTTGGCTGGTTGGGGTGCTTTGCATGCCCGGTTAAAATGGTGACGAACTGTTGGGTGCTGCTATTTGCGCGTGGTAAAATTATAGCAGGCATCTGTCGTGTTGCTGCTATGCATGGAGGCGGGTGATGTGCGAATTTACTATGTAGTAAATATTTTTCATACACACTCAAATTCGTGCATGTAAATAGTACGTGCTGTGCATTTATCTGTCCACTTGCTCCATTCATCAATGCATTTCATCTGAGCCGTGCAATCTCTATCGGACATACCACTCAAATGAAGCCTACGTGGATACGCTGGGAGGCCGCCTAGACCACTTGCGGAATTATCCAATAGACTCTGAATTACCCCTCAAGCATTTCTAGCGCTATTGCTATTTTACTGATAGTGCTAGAAATTACCAACAATAGGCCAAAGTTGGAGCCTTGGAGGAGGCATGGCTGCCTCTGCCACAGCTGGGTGCAAGGAGCTCATTCATAGCAATGGGTCCAACCACAACAACTGTTAATGCATGATGCATGTGAGAGTACACATGCTTCCTTGAAGCCCGAGCTGTGTTTTGCCATCGATACCGAGGAGAGACACTAAATGCGCCCACCTACTTTTGGCTTAGCCAGTTCCTATAATTTTTTTTTAACCGAAACCACACAAAGCTAACATGCATGGTGTAAGAGAGGTACTACTCCTGCTGCAATTTCGTCTCACTTAGGGCTGCTGCTGTCGTCTCACTTAGGGCTGCTGCTGTCGTCTCACTTAGGGCTGCAGCTTGCTTGCATATAAAAATTTGATGGCAGTCCTTTGGCCTAGCGCATGCATGGTGTAAAAGAGGTGCTGCCTGCTGTAATTTTTACATTGTCCTTGCTGTCGTCCTAGGGCTGCTTCCTTGCATATAAAAGTTTGATGGCAGTAAATTTCTCTATATAAAAATATGTGTTGTAACTTTGTGCTGCTTGTAGTAAATTTTCTAGGAGCTAGCAGTAAATTTCTCTATGTAAAGATATGTGTTGTAACTTTGTGCTGCTTGTAGTAAATTTTCTAGGAGCCTACAATTTTTATATAGCTAGAGGCACTCGTGTATTCACGAAAGTCTACGATAGTAAATTTATGAATGTAAAGGGAGCAGGCACATGTGAGGGTAAATTTCTCTCATGTTTTTTGGAAGTGAAGGACAAATGCAACTTTTACATTGTCTTCCTTACAACAAAGTGGTGGACGATGGCGGTAGAAATTAGTGACATGACTGCTAGCTTGCAGTACATGGTGCCTCCACCAACTGCATTCAATGCGCATATGCCCACTTGGTTGAGTAGGTGTGAGTGGCTGAATGCATGCAAAGATGTAAGCAGAGCAGGGTGATTCATCTAGGCCGTGCAGTTTCTATCCAACGTACGACTGAAATGAAGCTTACGTGGACACGCTGGGAGGCCGCCTAGACGACGTGCCTCCATATCTCTAATTTGCATATGCTCCAAATATCATCATACACTCAGTGCCCCCATAATTAGCGCTAGTTTTGAGCATGCTAAGGATTTTAATGGGTGCGTTCAAATCATATATTCAAAGGTTGTCGCAAAAAAAAAAAAATTCAAAGGTTGTTGCATGCATGAAGGCTTCTTTTGAGCAAAGTGGCAGGTGCACTAGCACAAATAATGGGAGTGGTAGGCACACTATTGCACGCGGCAAAAATGGTGCTCCGATCAGGCTTTCTAACCTGGATCAATGCTTATCCACGAAATAAAGCAGAAGCAAGAAGTTGCAAACTCTGCTAGCTTTTGGTGGTAAAGTTGTAGGATCAGGTCGTTCCCCATTATTATTGTCTACTATAGTATGACTTTCCACTCGATCAGGATGCACCAGAAGCAGGAGCGATATGTATGATGGGTTTGCCTTTTGGCGTACGTGCATGATCACTATATAAAATGGCTTCCACTGATTAGCACTTTAGCAGAGCCACATTAAGTAAGCTCAACTTTTTTTTTTCTGTATGATCCAAATGGAAGAACAAATCACAGGATCATGCATGCAGTCGATCGACATCTATCTATTTGGAAAACTTGATGATCATGGACTTGCTGAATCTTAACATGTTGACAAGAAAAAAATCAGAACAATGGAGACTTTTGCCTTCAAGATTTCGTATTGAATTGGTTAATAGTGTTGGACATTTTATTGTTCCCTTCTAGTTGATTTGAACTGATACCTCTTCTTTGAAGAGATTTGAGACCCAAACTGTAACATGCCCAACACGGGCCGTTCCCTGACGGAGAATTTGGGCCAACTCAGACCACAACGGGGAGCACCGCTGCCCCCGCTGCACAACGCGGGCCTAGGGGAAAACCTAGGCCACGCACGCGACGAGGGGGAAGGGTGTCGTGTGCCCTTGCCGCCATAGCCGCCGGGTCCACCGCACCAGGGTGCAACTACCATAATAGAGTCTTTAGGTTTTGGAAAGAATCAGTTGAGATTAGGGAGTCAATTTGTTAAAGATAGGAAGGGAGAATCCAATCTTATAAAGATCTCTGAGCTTGAGGACTATAAACATCAAGACAGTGTAATCAGATGGATTAAGAAAAAAGGGCGAAAGCTCCTTATTCTGCTCTCTCTCTCTCTCTCTCTCTCTCCCCACCCCCTGCCCTGTACGTGTCGTCGCCGTCGCCCCGCGCTGCGCCGCTGCTGTCACGCCCCCTGTCGCCGCTGCCGCCGGCCCCTTAGTCGCCGCGCGTCGCCCAGGCTACCGCCTCCCACGCCGCCGTCCTCCGTCGCCTGTCTCATGCCTACGTCGACATCATGTCAGACCTCTAGCTAAAATCATAATAGAAACGGTCTATTATCTAAAAAAAATTGCATGAGTGAGCATCATGTGTTAGCAGAAATTCACGTGCCTGCATGTACAAGTGTGTGCATATGTATACTCTCTCCATCCCAAAATAAGTGTCGTTTTTGTTTCTCGAGAAACAACTGCCGGCGATTATATATTATTTTAGCAAATTTATTTAAAATATAAATATTGCACGTATTTATACTAAATTAAGTTAAACTTGTGACACAAAAATCCAAAACGACACTTATTTTGAGACTGAAGGAGTATGTGCTGAGGCCAAGTAGCTAGTGGGGTGTGAACACTGATGACCTAAAGACACAGACGGTGTCGCCGTCGATTAATCAACATATCTCTCATCGTCCACAGGCTACTACGGTGTACAGTACACAGTTAATGTATGAGCAGACAAATTTTGGCTGGCGACAAAAGCTGCGGGCCTTGCGGCACTGCACCTTCATGCACCGACCGGTAGGCGTGACTTCGGACATGCATGTGCAATAGTGGCAGTACTGCTCCGATCCGCGCAGCGAGCTTTGACATTTGTCCGAAAGCGATATGTGGTTGAGGTCAACTGTGAGCGTGAAGTAGTGGTACCGTCTTTGTGCCCCCGCATCCTGGCTGAACTGTACCCCAACAAAATTCAGCTGAATCGCCCACGTAAAAAGGAGATATACAAGTTGCATGCTTGCTTGGCATCCAACGACATGCATACTAAGGCTTGAGGGAATGAGCTCAAGTAAGCTTTTTTTGATGTTATATTAGAAAAAAGATATTCTCTATAGAGACAGTTTCATTTCACTTGTCTTAGAACCAAACGCTATGAGATGAAGTGGGACATCACCCTCGCCATGTCCACTCCATGGTCAAGATTGTCAACCTCCATGTCCACTCACTTGTTCCAAACTGTAGGTCTTTTCGACTTTTCTAGATACATAGTTTTTGTTATAGCTTTTGTTAGAAAAGGTAAAACGACTTACAATTTAGAACTGACAGAGTACCGCATAAAACATAAACACATTGTATTCAAAATCTTATTTTAAAATTTCATTATTCAAGAATTTTGGATAAATTAAGGAGTATAAAAGTCGACTAATAGCGGCATAGAAGTCAATGCAGCCATTACTCGTGCAAAAAAGCATACTGGGAGGGAAAATTATGCCAAAGAAGATTCCTTATGCTATTATATATTTTCAACATCCATAAATACTTGAAGGAATATACTGGTGCATAAAAGGCATAACTTTAATCACTTATGCTATTTCTGTGCCATGAAGCAGTTCATTTGTGTCCATATCTAGCTGCCTCTCCCGTCTTTAATATCTAAAAAAAAAACTGCCTCTCCCGCCACATCATCTATCACATTCTCCGAGTGTAGCACAAGTGTGCAAGTCAATGTCCAACTCTCAACGCTGAGAGTTCCTTCATTCCTTCTTTCTTTTGACATTCTTCCCTTTTGAGCAGTTGTTCGTTGCCAATATTATTGCACATAATCTATATATAACAATAGAAAGTTGGAAAATCAGGAACAACTGAGCTATCTACAAATTGTTTGAGACAGAAACTACCTGTACTTATACTTGACAAAGAGCCCCCTTTCCCCTATCCTGTAAGCAGATGTTTGTAAATTTTACAGCTTCTATAGTAGAGAAACAACTATTCCCTCTTGCCTCCAAAGAGATGTTGCATTTTGGTACCATTCCAATTGAGTATCTTATTCTATAATGAAAGGATATGTTTCTCAAATGCACCAAAGTATCTATAGTTACCGGAATGTTTGAATGTGGCTTGCAATAGAGTCTTTTACTCCTGTACCATCAAAAAAGTTGGTTTGCTCCTCCACATCTTTTGGCCTCTACCGATCATGTCTTTGTGTTTCAAAAGTTTTCTCTTCCACGCCATTCCGTCCACATTTCGTCTGTTTTTCGCCGTTTTGGGTCCTGACAAGTGGGCCCAGGCTGTCCAGATGTCCAAATTACCCCTCCCACCTCATCCATCTCTTTCTCTAATCCGTACAAACTCGCCTTCGACATCCGGCCGCGGCCCCTCCCCGGCGGCGCACCTCCCCGGCGGCGCCCTCTCCCGCGCGCCTCCCCGGCGGCGTCCCTCCTCGGCGGTTCCCCCCCGGTCGCGGCCCCTCCCCGACGGTGCACCTCCCCGACGACGCCCCCTCCCCGGCGGTGCCCCTCCCCCGGGCGCGGCCCCTCCCCGGGCTGCGCCCCGTCCCCGGCGGAGGAGGGGACGTAGAGCGTGAGCGCCAGGTCGGACATGGCCGGGCTCTAGGCGAAGCCACGGACCAGGCCCACCAGGCGTCCCACATGGCCTTCGGCAGGCGTGAGGAGCCCGCGGCGAGGTCCGAGGCGGACTGCTCGCGCCAAGCTGCTTCGGGTCAAGAGGCGGCGACGGTTTCTGGGTGGGATCGTCGCTAGTGGAAATGAAGCGATGCTAGGGTGGGAGCCCGGCCTTCATCCGCGCTCGAGCCGTCGACGGTGCTCCTGTGCTCCTCTGTGCGCATGTGGTGGTGGGTGAAGGGGAGCCGTGAGTTCCAGCGACGGTGCTCCTCCGTGCTCCCCTGCCTCCCCTGCGCGACGCCGCATGGAGCAGGTCGCAGCTCCAGCATGGGCTCCGGCGCCGCCCGCGCGCTCCCCCTCCGCTGTCTCGCGTGCGCGTAGTCCTCGGCGCCCGCGACTTTGGGCAAGCGGCCCCAGCGTCGAGGGGCGGCGAGCGGGCGGCGCCCGCGACAAGGCGCGGTTGGCGGGCACTTCGGGAGCGCGGCGCGGCGACGTGCTGCCCCAGCGGCGGCCTCGCCCACCCGTCCCTCCTCTGCCGCCTCCCTCACTCTATGGACAGCCTCGCGAGGATCGGGGATGGAGCAGACGGGGGCGGAGAACGAGTAGAGAGAGAATACAAAGGTGGGAGGGGCAACTAATGCCATTTGGCACCGTGGGTCCCACTCATCAGAGCATCCAAACAACAAAAACAAACAGAAGGCCGACGGAATGGCGTGAGAGGTAAAACTTTACAAACGCGGGGACGTGAACGGTAGAGGCCAATTTTTAAGGACGTGGAGGAGCAAACTAACTTTTTTGATGGCACAGAAGTAAAAGGCTCCTTGCAATAAGCTTGTCTTTCAGTTTACTATAAAATGGATGAACATAATATAGGATAAGTAAGTTCCGAATTATAATACAATCTGTTCCAAATTGTGAAGGCGTAGATGGAACACAAGAATCACAAATGAATTGACAAGAACCAATTCAATTTCACATGAAAACCACAATAACATGATTATTTTTCACATGATCAAAACAAGCCCTAAGTGGTTATGGCTTTACCAGAATTAATGTCGTTTTGGCCTTCGTACGGAACGTCCAGTGCCAGTGGGTGGATCTGGACAAAGCAACGTCCACATTCACACAATTCTGGATGCACGGCACTGAAGTCTAAAACGACTTTAATTGTGGGACGGATGTAGTATACAAACATAATGTATGTCTAGATGAAGTAAAATTTAGAAAAAACTAACAAAGTACAATTTAGGGGTTTAGGGGCGTTTTGTTCATGCCCAAACCACGCAACACTTTGCAGCACATTAGGCGCCGTAGTTTGCGCAAGTGTTTGGTTCGCGCTTAAAGTTGCGACATGCAACGACTGCATCATGGAACTTCAGTTTATTTTCGATGTCAAATCATGTCGCAGTTGAGGCGAACAAAGTTGAGCCAAATCATGCACGAGCACGAGGATACGATGGCGGGTTTTCGACTCAGTTAGCTAGCTTGCGCAAACAGAAAGGCCAAGGGTTGCGTTGCGCAGCCGTAGAGGATCCGAGCAGCAGCCCCGTGCGTGGCGGATTTTTTATTATTTTTAATCCCTTTTTAGTCAAATAATCAAAAATATCCTCCATGGAAAAGTATTTGCACGCCATGACCCCTCCCCGTCGCGCCAACGGCGCTGGCGCGACATAACACTACGTCGCGCCACATGCAAAGGTGCGACCGGACGCCTGCGTGGCAAAGCACGTTGACCGAGTGCGACCGGACGTCTGCGTGGCAAAGCACGTTGACCGAGGGCCCACCCGTCGCGCCACATGCAATGGCGCGACGGGCGTTGATGGGCCGGCCCATCTGCACGTCCAGAAGCGACCAAATTTAGAAAAAATAAAATTATTGCCCCGTCGCGCCATCGGCAATGGCGCGACGGGGCTTTTTTTATTTTTTACCAGACTTCTCGGGAGCATAACTCTCGCATCCGGACCTCAAATTGGACATTCCGTATATGTTTTTTGATTAGCTCGACGAGAGGAACGCAATGGTGAAGTCATTTCTTTCATTTGAGTACTTTAATCAAGTCGACTTAGCCGACTTACGGAGTCGGCCTAGCCGACTCTTGCACGTTATTATATATAATTTGGATCAAAGGAAGTAAGGAAGTCAGTACACGACATTAGCATGATCCAAAAGTCCATCTCATCGATCGAGTAGCTTTCACTGGGTATATATCGTCTAAATATGTCCAATACAAGCTAAGGGTGTGACACACACTCATGAACACACACGCATGCGCCCCCACGAACACACACATACACATGTTAGGAGGAAAATGATATCAATTCTAGATAAGCTAAGGTTGTGTCTTGTTGTCTCTTAAAAGTGCCATTTTAGGTATGATCTGATTGTCTCATTATAGGTGACTACTTTCATAGGTTACAAAGGGACACTCCAATTTTATGGCCATTAGTGGAAATAAGATGATCAATAGCACTCGAATGGATGATAGTAATTTGATCAAATTATGTCAGTCACTTTTTATGTTCACCGACCATGTGCAACCATTAGTTGGATCAATCGTTAGAAAATTGAAGGTTTTTAAAGGCTTGTAAGATGATTTGATACACTTCCATCATGACTTCTTTTGGTGGGAGGATGATTGAGTTGTCTGAACTTCAACTGTCTCGCTTTGTAGTGTAAGATAATCACATTTGTCAAAGAACCGTCATGTCAGGTTTACCACTAACAACCATTGCCCTAAGAATAACAAATGTGTGAAGCTATTCTTGGTATAATGGCCACATGCCCACGCCAGGGTACAAGAGCCCTTGGCATTGCACAAAATCGCCCCCTCCAAAAACGCCATGAGCTGAGCTTAGAGAAGCTGGAAGGCCAAAACCATCGTTTCGCCATCTACCAACCTCCCATCCTCCTCCGAGTCTTCATTCTGACACACAAGACATGCATTGGACATGTTTAGACGATGTATACCGGTAAAAAGCTACTCGATCGATGAAATGGACTTTTGGATCATGCTAATGTAGTGTACTCGACTCCCTTTACTTCCTTTATTCTAAATTATATATAATAACATGCAAGAGTCGGCTAGGCCGGGCTCGTAAGTCGGCTAAGCCGACTTGATCAAAGTGTTCAAATGTAAGAAAGGACTTCACCATTGCGTTCCTCTCGTCGAGCCGATCGAAAAACATATATGGAATGTCCAATTTGAGGTCCTGGATGCGAGAGTTATGCTCCCGAGAAGTCTGTAAAAAAAAAAAAAACCTGGGCCACGCGCTTATCGCCGATGCGCGACGGCTAATAATTTTAATTTTTCCCGAACTTGGCCGCTTCGGACGTGCAGATGGGCCGGCCCATCACGCCCGTCGCGCCATTGCATGTGGCGCGACGGGTGGCCCTCGATCGGTCAATGCGCTTTGCCACGCGGCGCGTCCGGTCGCGCCTTTGCATGTGGCGCGACGGGAAGGGTTATGACGCGCGAATACTTTTTTTTTCAGAGGATATTTTTGATTATTTGATTAAAAAGGGATTAAAAATAATAAAAAATCCTGCGTGGCCCGTGCCGTGCTCTTGCTCTTGCTACTCCCTCGCTTCGTCGTCTACAAATACCCTCCCGCTCTCCCCCTCCCACCTCTTGCTTTGCTTCTTCCCTCTCTAGACTCCCCTTTCTCTCTCTCTCTCTCTTCACACTCGCCTCGCCATTAAACGCAAACCTCCAAAAGAAAAAAAGAAACAGAAAACACTTTGCTTGAATTTCTCTTTTTTTTTTCACCATCTCTGCTCCAATCCCCATCCCCTCCTAAAATCTCCCGTCTCGAAACCGCGAATTCCCCGCCCCCGGATCGCCGCCGAATTTTTCTTCGATTTTCCGAGGTATTTCTCCGTCGGGGGGCGGCGGCGGGGGCTCCATCGCCATTCCTCGGCGGGGGCTAGGGTTAGGGTTTGCGGGGATGCGGGTGCACGGGGAGGTGTCGGACGACGAGGCGGCAGCCGCGGCGGCTGTGGTGGTCGGGGAGACGGTGCCCGCCTCGTCCCCGCCTTCGCCCGCGGGGCAGCCGCAGCAGCCGTTGGTGGTGGGGTACGCGCTCACCAAGAAGAAGGTCAAGAGCTTCCTGCAGCCCAAGCTGCTCGCGCTCGCCAGGTAAAGCAAACACAAGAGACCTGCCTGCCTGCTGTGCTGATCCCCATTCCCAAACCCGCGTCAGAGCCTGGGAATCTTTTGTGCGGTTCGGTTCTCTCCCCCCAGCCCCCAGGAGAAGAGCCGTGTGGGGCTGCTGTGGACTGTGGTGGCTGATTTGGTTGACTGAAAGTGATGTGGTTTCTGTTCCGTTTATTTTTTCTGGACCAACGCAAAACGAAATGGTGGTTATAGGCTGCTTAAGACTTTGGATGGGTGGGGGATTTATTAAATGTTCAGTCTGCATTCTGATCAGACTGTGTTGTTACCCTTGTTGGACAAATCCTTGAAAGGGAAGTGAATTTTGTTGATTCAGTAGGGTGTGAATTGGGGGAACTCATTTTACTGTTACTGTTTTGATTTCTTTGGTTTTGGATGCAATGCAATGGAATTGACTGTCTATTTTCCGTGGACAAGGAATGACGATCTCGTGACATGAGCTTTCATAGATTTGGACTGGGAGTTTGGGGGGTGGGGGTGCGCATATTATTTTACTAATAATGCTGGAAGTAGTCTGGGTGGCTTGCTCGTCAAATGTTAATTCAACTTCAAGCTCTCGGTGTCCATCTAATTTTATATGCAAATTACGTTTGGATGGCATCTTGGATTCTCATGTTGGAATATTCTTGTGGATAACTACATCACATGTCTTGGATATCTGTTTAAAATGACCAGATGACCAAAAAAATCTGCCAGACTGTTCGGCGAAGTCTAAAACTTCCTTGAATTAACATTCGCTCCAAGTTATACTACAATTTGGATATTATGACTTGACAAAGACTTGATAAATGCTCACATCGATAAAAGATGGTGGAAAAAGGAAATGCAATAATTGGAACAGGGACATCTTTGTTTTCTCTGTGAGAAGAGACTATTTGCATATTTCTTTTGGAGCATAGTTTGTATAGATTTTGCATGTTTCGATAAGTCTCTCAAGCATTTGACTTCTTAATCGACTATGTTTATTGTTCTAGATTTATCTAGATTTATGTATTACAATTATGATGTCCCATGTAGTCATGTACATGAAAATAGGAAAGGTTGGATGCTTATGGGTATACCTTTTGGCTTCCAGCGAATTAAGTTATTAGTATTAGTGTGTGTATAATGTGTAGGTGAAGCATATTAGTCATATTTTTACATCAGATAACATATATTCATGATTCAGTTAGTGCATTATTCTTTGTTATATGGGTAGAACATGAAGTTTCTGAATCAACAAAGCTTATGACGAAACTTTGATAATATGTGGCTTGAGGTTGCAACAGGGATATAAGATCATACAAAAATCAGGCTATATTATTTTGTCAGTACTTAACCTTAAGTTTATACTTTAAATAGGTTTATATATTATTTCATGGTTTCCTTGTTCAAAATCAAGTAGAGCCTGCGTAACTCAGGAAATCTTAAAGTTTGTTTCCAAGATGTGATTATCCTTTCTACTTCAGTTTCATAAATGTATTTATTTATTATTATATTGAGGTGTTGAAGCTGTGAGAATATTTTTTTCATTTGTTGCTTTTAGATGATCCTGCTACTTCATGTTTGTTAATATGGCCATTATACTCTTACCTGTCTTGGCTTTATACAATTTGCTAAGCCTTTTCTAATACTGCATTTGTATAGGAAGAAAGGTATTCAATTTGTATCAATTGATGAAACCTGCCCTCTTTCTGAACAAGGTCCATTTGACATCATTTTGCACAAGGTCCATCCCTATGTCTTTCTCTTGAGGTTCATTAAATTAAATCTTTGATATTGTTGTTTGGGGTATCCTTTGTTTCTTGCATTGGTTCTTTTGAACATCCAGATGCACTTTGCTTTTGTACTCCCATGCTGATTTTGTTTGCTTTGACTGATATTCATTCTTTCTTTTTGTCAGCTTACTAGTAAGGAGTGGCAGCAAGTTTTGGAGGTAAGCCCTGAGCACCAAAGTGGAAGCCTTCTTTTGTGCCATGTATAGTTGTGTACACCTGCTAACAGGGTGTGCATCCTGGGTAGCTACTATTGTGTTTCTCGTGTAGTTATTTCTATTTGCATCACACCTTTGGGAATTATGTTTCAGTTAAAAGCATGATTGCAACATTATGAGACTTACTTCAATACTTCCACATTAAACATTCTTAATGTAGACTATTGTGTTTTCCTCTGCAATTCAAAATGTTCATATTCTTGAAGGATTATCGCGAAGAGCATCCAGAAGTGACTGTCCTTGACCCACCAAATGCTATCCAACATTTGCACAATCGTCAATCAATGCTACAAGAAGTTGCTGATTTGAACTTATCCAATGGTTATGGTAATTTTTCTTACTGTGTTGGCATTCATGTATTAGCAAATAGATTTATGTGATTAGCTGTCTTTACATTCTTTTAATGTAAGTTAATTTGATATGCTGTGATCTCGACTAGAGTAACATAGTAACATTGACCCTACTAATCCTATGAGGGGAGGGGGCACCATTGCAAAGACACAGTAATGAGGAAATGAACAGTGTGATTATTGATGTGCTCTCTTAAATTTAACTGGTACTAGGTGAAATCCTAATTAGTCATTTTTAAAATTAAGTTATTGTTATTCTTTTGGAATTTATAATTGTATTGGCTTGGGATCAGAGACGCTGCTTAGTTGGATAGCTCTACTTTTGAGTAGTCATAATGATTCTCTAGCATGCTTAAAATGTAAAATTACTATTCTAATATTGCCATGCAGCTGGATGAGTTATGTACCTTTTATTCTGGGGAAATAATATCTTGAGCTTTTCTCTTTATTATTTCTTGTGATAAATTATTGTAGGTGAGGTTTGTGCTCCACGACAACTAGTCATCATGAAAGATCCGTCTTCTATACCTGATGCAGTTGCCAAGGCTGGACTAACCTTGCCTTTGGGTGAGTAATTCACACCTTCCAATTATGATCATGTTACTTGTCAAAGAAAAGACTTGAAAATATTATATAGAAAAATATATGAACCCTGAAGATGTACTACACATAGAATTTTATGCATTGAGCTCATCCACCGGGCCATCTCAACTTTACAATAGGGGCACAAATAGTTGATTTTTTAAGTGAGTCGTTTACAGAAATTTATGTGTTTAGTAAAATATGACCTAATCTGATTGGGATAAGTCGGTCAAGAGAGACCTTAAGGAGTGGAATATCCCCAAGGATTTAGCTACTGATAGGAGCGCTTGGAAACTAGCTATTAATGTGCTTGAACCATGACCTTTTTGTGTTGCTTTGTGACTTGTCTCTACTGGGTTTCACCTCTAGGCTCTAGCCTACCCCAACTTGCTTGGGACAAAAGGCTATGTTGTTGTTGTTGTTGTAAAATATGACCTAATGTTACTGTGATATAGAATTAGTGGCTTTCATTTTTTTCTTTGTTATGAATTTATTAGAGTTAGTCTTCCCATGGTGATTCGCTATTAGATGCATTGTTAATCTACTATCTGTTTGTTTTTGAATTAGGTCTGTTCCTATAGTTTTCTTTGGTGCTTCATGGCTGTATGCAAACTGTACCTTTAAGGAAAAGATGCAATTATCAAACTAATTAAGGGTTTCAATCTCTAGGTCTTTTTTTTGAGTCATTCAAATCTTTTGTTGAAATTGGTTTACATACTAGCTTGTTAGTGTTTACCAGGTGACTAATTAGATGAGAATGTAGGTGAGGCTTGTCTGGATACTGAATGTAACAGGGGTATTTGCTGTTACAAAACTGCTCTCGTTCATTATTCTTTCCAATTCAACTATTCCTAAGAATGAGACAACATATGGTTTGAAGAATTCTCTTGCAAGCATTTAAGTTTTACCTCCATTTCCAACTTGACTAATTATGAAGTCCGTTTGAATGATCTCTTGTAATGCCTAAGTTTCGCCTCCATTTATTTTTGGTTCTAGCTTGCCTATGTTTATCTGTTATTGTTCATAAGCTGTATCAATTCAAAACATTACAGGGTAAAATCCTGGAAGTTTTTGTTGTAAACAATAGTCCTTTTTTTGCAGTTGCCAAACCATTGGTCGCTGATGGAACATCAAAGTCTCATGAGCTATCCCTTGCGTATGTGGAAGCATCATTGCCTTTGCTTGACCCTCCTTTGGTTCTCCAGGAATTTGTCAATCATGGTAAAGATTTATTTCTTGTGCTGTTTGTATTTGCAAAAATATTTGATCTATGCTTAAACTGACATTGTTGTTGGTACAGGTGGGATCCTATTTAAGGTATATATTGTTGGTGAAACAATACAGGTTGTCCGCAGGTTTTCACTTCCTGATGTCAATACATATGACTTGGGAAACAATGACGGCATCTTTAGATTCCCAAGAGTTTCCTGTGCTACAAATAATGCAGAAGATGCAGATGTTGACCCTTGTATTGCAGGTAATGCTTCTGTGCCAGTAAAATCAATTTAAAATCTGCATTGGCTTAAGCTATTGCAACCTAATTCATCTAATGATTGATCTCTATGATTTTTTTTGTCTGTTAAAAATATTGTACTGAAGCTATTCAGTCGCTTAGAAGAGGTGTGTAATTGTTAATTTCCCTGTTGATTATATGGTTTTAACTAATGACACTAATTTATCTTATGACAGAACTTCCTCCAAAGCCACTTCTAGAGAAACTTGGCAAGGAGCTTCGACGCCGACTGGTATGAGTAAATCTCATTCATATGAGCCCTATGCAACTCTTGACATTGATTAGCTCACCTGACACTGTAAAATTTATCAGGGTCTTAGACTGTTTAACATAGATATGATTAGAGAACATGGAAGAAAGGATCGATACTATGTCATTGACATCAACTATTTTCCTGGTAAGTTATTCTTTTCAATGTTGTCTGTTGCCTCTACTTCCCTCCTGTGTGTTCTTGTGCACACAGGCTAGTTATAATGGGTGCAGTTTGTGGAGTTTCTAGTTTTCTTCATGACTGCTCTTTTGTTAGATGGAATTTGTTTCCCTTCAGGGCTCCTTTGGATCAACCATTCCCCTTGGGATTGGAGGGGATTGAGTGGTAATTTAGTTCAATTCCCCCTCAATACCCTCCAATCCCCAAGGGGAATGGTTGAATCCAAACTAGCACTCAATGTATGCCTCAGGTGTAAATGTTTATTTTGATAATATTTTTTGACATCATATAGCTATTAAATAGTAGTAGCTGGGCTATGGCTGCAAATAAGACATGGTTGGATGGGGGAGCTAACCTTATCCAGGCTAGGACTGTTGGCCAGGCCACAACCAAGACCTGGTTACTGACGTGCAAAATGGGTATGTTTGGTTGGGTCATGGGTAGACATCCTAGACTGCACTGCTTGAGGTAGTGTTTTGTGGGCTGGCTAGGCATGGATCCAGGGGTGGAGGCCCAAGTTGCATAAGCCGGGCCAGGCCCCAATAAATGGTCAAGTTTCTCATTCTAATAGAGCCAGGCATTCAGGCCTCTGTTGTACAAATCAAACCTGGCTTAGGGGCTTGGCCAGCTAACCAAACATTCTGGCCTTGATTGTTCTAGCCTGGGTCCCCCACCACCGACCCCGACACCCCCCCCCCCCCCACACACACACACACACACCATGTTTAGCTACATATGTGTTTCTGGGTGAAATTTAAATGTACATAGAACATGATTATTTAGAGGCATTCAGATGTTTGGTTTCATTTGATGTGAGATTGTAGCATCGTCTTTTGGATGAAGTTGTACATTTCGAGATCAGTTTCTCAAATCTGTTGCGTAAACTTGTTTACCATTTCAGAAATGCTCTCAAAGCATGTGATATTGTTACAGTGTCGTGTTTCCTGATTGTTATAGCTCAAATTCTGCAGGATATGGCAAGATGCCAGGATATGAGCACATATTTACTGACTTCCTGCTAAGCCTCGTGCAAAGCAAATACAAGAGGCATCTAAGTGGGAGCTGAAGCGTAGAGAAGGTTTTACTTTTGAGATGGAGGCTATTAACAGATGCCAGCCGGGCCATGTAACAGTGGCAGCTAGATAGGTTTTCCAGTTTGTACATAGCAAGGGGATGGGTCTTAGCATGAATGAGGTGCCGAGGCCTTAACTGAAGGCACATACCGGAAATCAGGTAAAAATGCAGTATTTGGGCCGGTGCTGTATCTGAAGAAAGGTTTTGGTTCCGTGCCCAGCCTGTGTAAAATCGTTTTAACTCAGTGCCTAACATGTGTAAATTGTTTTACTGAGTGCCAGCCTTGGCTTCTTTGCAACAAGGTGTTGTAGCTAGTCCTTACGGTTCTTGCTTTCATCTTTTGTTACCTGAACGATGCCTCGTTCTTCAATCTTGATTGAGAGGTCAGCTAATTTTGCATAGGACTCAAAACATCTGACTGAACTATAGGACTCAAAACAATCTTACTGAACTAGTAATCTGAAGGCCAACTGAAAACTCATGCATCCAGTTATCAATGTCCGCTGACAGTCCCCTTGAGACCTACAGCTCTGCGTTGGTAACACGCGTAAATTGACTTGTGAACACAGAGAGGTCATCACTCAGCTTTCAGTCTTTTATTTACAGCTCTGCGACCTCCAAATCTTATATCAGCTGATGCTAACAAAAATCCTGGCAGATGTTAAATACTGCAGTTAACTGTCTCGTTCAAAGCAGCCTGGCCGTACGTAGGACATGCTCCAGCATGAAGATAACCATCATTATGAACTTTTATCGCTTCGTCACCTGTCACAGATATCAAAGCAAATGCTGTGGATGCGACCTACAGGAAAATCCATTCTCTTCATCGTTTTTCTTAACAAAAGGTTGTAAAAAATTTAAAGGTAATATAGAGACTGTCAGCTCATTTCTCGAGGGCGCATTATATAGCCTGATGACACCACTCCACACCCCACTGATCGATCAGCATCATTTTCAGCTAATTCTAGGCCTGTATGTTCGACCAAACCATCTAACTGATTCATCTGGGCTATTTTACTGTCTTGAATTCTAAGCAGTGATGATGTCTCTGGCCTTTCTTGTTCTTTGATTGCCTCCTGTCATTGATTTGATCAATACGGTACCACAATTATGAAATTGCTCAGGCTTGAGATTGAGAGGAGTATGAATAGAGACTCTTCAGAGATGACAAGCTTGCTGACTGCATCTGAGGATAAGTCCAGATACTTGAAAATAGAGAGTAAATTCCTGCGTCTGCATAGAATACAGGTGAATCTACACTATTCTATTTCCACACGTTATGCTGTGGATGTGACCTACTGGAAAATCTACTTCTCTTCATCAGATCTTTTACAAAAGGTTGAAAAAACTTTAAAGGTTGTATAGTGACTACCAACTCATCGTTCGAAGGCGCATATGTAGCCTGATGACATCACCCCACTGATCGATCAGCGTCATTTTCAGCTAATTCTAGGCCTGAATGGTGAATGCTCGACCAAACCATTTTCTTTAGTTCGTCCGCTAAATTAAGATCATCGTCTAACTGATTCACCTAGGCTATTTTAGTGTCTTGATGAATTCTAAGCAGTGATGCCTCTGGCCTTTCTTGTTCTTTAATTTCTTGCCACCTGTCATTCATTTGATACAATGTGAAATTGCTCAGGCTTGAGATTAAGAGAAGTATGAATGGAGATTATTCAGAGATGACAAGCTTGCTGACTGCATCTGAGAATAAGACCTGAAACTTGAAAATAGGGAGTAAATTCCTCGGTCTGCATAGAATACATGTGAATCTAGACTGTTCTGTTTACACACGTAAACGATGATGAGTAACTACAAATTGACTGATGTATCATTCATTCATTTGTAGACACTGAAACATGGAAACATATATGGGTGTCAAATGCAGATTAGCCAGGATCAAATATCTCTAATCAGTGATTACGTTTGCTGTGCTGACTGGAACATGCTAGTAAGATAACACAATTGTTGTATGGTGAAGTGTCAAGCCATGATTTGTCAGCCCATATTTTTCACATTTAACTACATCATGATGGCTCTTTTGAAAATTATCTTCATCGGTCAGGATCACTTACTTTATCTCACATTACGCAATGAACAAACTGCATACTAATCAAGCTAATCAACAAAACTTTATTTATTTTTTGTTACTAGTACCTACTTCATCCAATCATCAGGTTTGCTGCACCTCACAAATCCACAACCAAGTCAACACACGTAGCCCTTTGCAAAGGAGGATAGGTACACATCAACTATTTTTCATTTCAATTTCAGCGCCTTCAAGCAAGTGCTAGCTAGGTCATGAAACCTTTTAGGTATTGAGCGTGTGATGTTGCATCCTTACGTCAGGGTGTTTTTTTTTTAAGAAATAGTTGAAACAAACAGATCAACTCTATCCAAAGTCCCTTTCTGAAAGCAACATATTTTAGGAGTACTTGCAGCATGCCCATATGATTGGTCCTAGTCATATGCTATGGCGCAAGATGAACTACTACTTAATTGTGGAGGTTGGTTTGCCCTGCTTTCTGGGCTCCTCAATTTGGACCTGACGACAGATAGTTTGGCCAGAGCAACTAGCAAACACAAGGCAAACAGCAAGATTTGGTCCTAATGATAGGTTGCTATTAGCAATCATTGCCCTGCTTGCTTCGTCCACGACATAAGGAATCTGATGCCACTTAACTAACGGCTCACGTTAATTCAGATAATGAACATAAATTAATTCTGTTCCATGGAGAATAGGACATGATTTCAAGATACAGATGATTTTATTCCTTGAGATAAACAGACTAACTATTACACAGTAAGAAAAAAGTTCCAGCCAGCAGCAGTAATGATTCTAGTGAATTGCTATCCTTTTTTGTTTCTTTTGCACTCAATCTCTTGGGCTCAAGCACTGACAAATTGCATACCATATTTCTGATATGTCCCTTTCTCTCTGATACAATATCTAGAATTTTCGCTTTTCAGTTCCTCGTTATGCTGCTCGTATAGTATATATCTGAAGAACTATTCGTCGGCAAGGGATTCCTCAGGGCCCCATGCGATTCTGCGTTTCGGTGGTAGGATTATTGCATTAATCAATGCACTTTAGGCACATGGAGAAAGAAAGAAATGGAGGCAAAAGCATCTGTCATTTTTCGATTTGATGCCTTACCACCATGGCATACTTGTTAGGTTGGCCAAAGAATTCAGAGAATTTTGTGTGTGGTGGTAGGGTATTTTTTTAAAAAAAATTCCATGAGTTATCACCGTACTATACCTTGGTGGACTTGCACAATGCAACTTCATTTATTCCTTTAGTTTATCAATGTCAAATCTTGCTTCCAAATAAAGTTTATGAACAAAATTGATGGGTCTTTTATATATCAGTTTAGATTTACTTACTTGCTCAAAGAATAAATTGAAATGTGGGAACAAATTATTCACCACTTCCTTCGATCAGTGTTAAACTTAGAATCCATTGGTCAAACTTTCTGGAGAGACTTGTCTTCACTAAAATCATAAAACATGCTAGTACAATAATTGAAATCTGGATCTTGTGCAGCACCAATAGGTACAAAGAAAATGACTGGTAGCATAATGGTCAAAAAAAGAACAATATATATATGTCGCATGGTTACGTTCCAGCTCTATCACTTATGCTAATGCTTATGTGCTTTCGTGCGTGTAAAAGTGAACTCTGTGGTGAAGCCATGACTCATACATGCACCTAAAGCATCGATAATTACTAGCACATAGTCATTATTGATCCAACATCTTCGAATGCATATGTTTTTGCCAGTTCTATTAAGTTTTCCTAGAGCATTGGACTAAGCATATACTCTAGTGGCAATATATGGAGCCATTGACCATCACACAATAACAATTGATCTTATAAGCTCTTGCACACTGAATTTTCTGCGGCACCTCAAAAGGTAAGATCCAATCATGAAAGTTTATTGTTGTGTTGGGTCATAAAGGAGATCTAGTTGAGGAAAATTTTGTTCCACCATTTTCCTCACTAGTCAGCATATTTGCTATGGTTTGTGCAGTAAATGTGTTGACCACAAGGGCTGGAAACATAGTGCTGAGAAAGGAGAGGTGGTTGCTTTGTCAGTTGGGTGGATCATTCGTAACATTACGTTCAGGGTGTTGGGACTGTTAAGACATTTCGCAAGGTGGGCAAGAGGTCCCCATCACAGATTTGTGGAGGATTTGATGATGGTGATTGCAGCGTGTAATTCAGATCCCATCTGAACATGGATCAGAAATTGAGTAGAACCCTATGTCCTTGTCCTCTCAAACTACTAGATTGGTGGATTCTTTTTACAGTTGTTTATCTATTTTAATTTTTGTTTCCGTGATCCAATTAACTTAATTACACTGATGTAATGATCACTTCATGTTACTAAATATATCGATAAGAAACATGCTCCTGAGATAGCCACAATCTGAGTACCAAGAATTCATCATCACTGCATAGAAGTAAGGAATCATACTTGTAACTACCGAGACTAACTATTACATCCAATTTGTGTAATTCTTACAGTAACCACCATTGAAAATCCATTTGAACCAACCCTTGAAAATGTATTTCTAGTGGCGGCTGAAAGCCTATTTTTTTTTTGAGATTACACAGTACAACGTAGACGCTCACAATACGCACGTGCACGCACACTCACCCCTATGAACACACGTACGCAAATCCTACCCCTACCCCTATGAGCACCTTCAAAGGACTGAGCACCCGGCAGATTTGGAGATTCTCGAAGTCACCACTGGTGCCTCGTCGTCGACGGGAACGTCGCTTGAAGGTCACACCTTTACAATCACTATACCTTAGTGTCAGTTTCGAAAACTGCGCAACGAAACCGTTTCTGACCGTCTCTGAAAACTGCTGCTGCAGTATTAGCAATGTCTCACATATCATTATCGGTGTGGTTATCTCGCAGACTTTTTTTTTTTTGGTGCGGCGTGCGGGTGCTGTTGTTTGTGTGTGTGGACTGTGGACGGCGTGTTCGTGAAACTGCAACAGTACGTTAATGTTTAATCTAAGATGAAAATCCAGTCCCTGATATTGGCTTCAACTGTGAGAACCATGACTACTAGTCTTCAGTCATCAACTCTAGCATGCATTATTTATCATCATAAAAATTGTCAATTAATTTGCATGTAACAATCTCAATAATTGTTGTCAAAATCAATATCCTTTATATTTTGTAATCATGAAATTGTGTATATATAGAGGTCCCAGGGACCCAGAGTCATTGCACCCTGCATGCGTTGATGTTGAAGGCTACGTGCGAGACGGCTGACGTGACTGCCAATAAAAAAAAATGCAACTAATGTATATCATATACCATTTTATCTTTACTAACTGTTTAGTTGATTAGATGATAAGTGCACATGCATGATAGACCATATATGAAATTGTCGGTAGATATGAATTCAGTGCTAGCAAAGTTATGAGACATACTGATCTTATTAGAACGCAAGGATATTTCTTTTTTTTTTTTTTTTTCTTTCTGGTCACGAACAGGAGTTGATATAAAGCTGGCATAATTCACTTCAATTTCTATGCTACTTTTGCAGGACGTTTTTAAGTTAGCACATGTCATTATATTCCTTTTTATGTCACTCAAAAAAAAAATATTAGTATGCCATAAAACTGCCATAGTTTACAACATAGTAACACACACAATGTTATGTAGTAATAATAGTTTTGTTAAAGTGATGTTCCCTAAATGGCTAGCACAATAAAAAATATGTTTGCAAGTGTTCACCAAAAAGGTTGTGCCACAGTGGAATGTTGGGCGACAGCACACTTTAGGCTTTTGCAGGACACACATGTAAAGGTCTTCAGCGAAGCATCCACGATGCTTCCTCCAAAAAAGAGTTCTGTGTATATAAGCGATAGCTCCACCTTCAGAGAGAGGCCCCACCCTATCTAAAATCAAATTTGCTTCTCATTCTTGCAGATAAAGACACATTACCGTCTTACTATACTGGTTGGGAACCTAAATGTTTCAGTCAAGTTTGCTTGTAGTATTAGCTCAGTATTATTAGCAATATAAATAATACATAGATAATGAGCTCCATTGATATTTAATAAGCACTGTATATACTGGTTATATATTTTTTAAATGGATGTGGAAATATGGAAATAAAATAAAGTTTGACTTTTTTTGTTGCAAATTAAAATCAGATCACACAATGTATTGTGTTATACATATTGATCTTACCAGGTAAAGTTGCAACAAATATGGAATATATATAATGATGATGTCTCCATGGCTAACAAACAATTAAACCTCAAACTATATCTGTTCCAATATATACTTAATCTCCCTGGACCTTTTTTTTAGAACATGCTAATAAGCTTTACATTTATTTCCTTTAATTTAGAGTTCATGACTTTTTACTAACATAATCCCTCCAACTATTTCAAATGCAAGTTAGTTAGGACATTGAAACAAGGTTGAACTTTGACCATAATTCCCATAGAAAGGTTTAATGTTTCAATTCTTTATGACTAATCTATTAACATACCAACCAAATTATGTGTAAATAATGTTCAACTTGGAACAAATAATCTAACATTCTATGTTTGGGACCAGAGATTGACACATATTGTTATCCACACAGTGATAATTTTAAGTTATCTACTTGTCCCATTTGATATAGCTCGGTGTCAATCTCATATGACGCAAACTGTGCACAACCATACATAGTCCCATGATAGAAAATGATTTTCTATCTCAACTCACCAGCATAATAATGAGAGAAAAAAGTGATCCACAAACCAACCAAGAATGATAAAGGAAATTGTTGAATGGTAGATAGTGGCAGTACATGATATTGCACAGAAAAAGGTGAGGTGTCCATTGTGTTTGGACTTTTGGATAGGGATATGCATGTGTGCATCATTAGGTGTAGGTTGGTGACAAGGAGAGCACGGTGGGAATGGCTTTTTCAGACAACATTGGTCGGCTGAGGTTTTTCTGTGTGGGAGCGAGAGAGCCAGATTCAGATGGAAGGAACAATAATATAGCTAGGTAACTATATATATTGAGGTGAGAGGCACCATAAGATTAGACAAACATGCAAATACCTTATCTTTTTGGTCTTGCTGGTATTACCAAAATGACCAAGATAACTTGAAACTATCTCTTTCTTTCTCATCACCACACAGAAAGTTCATGATTGCTAGCTTACTCTTTCACAATAATGCGCCGATCTTATGTGTCAATTAATTTATTGCACATTTCAATGCATATTGGAGAAACATTATTTGTATTCAGTGCTACGATTTATTATGTGTACCATGCATTTTAGAAATAATGAAATACCTTTGGCCACAGATTGTATATGTAATTTTTTTTTTGTTTCTCCTTGGTAATCACAAGCCAGAACAAAAATATCTTTTGGTTAAACTTTTCTCTATAGGACTACTTTTCAGGTGGACATCAGGAATGCTACTTTTGTTCTAGAACTTTTTCTATGATATATACATAACAAACACTAAAGTTTAGGCTGTTCAAAATAACAAAAAGTAAAGATAGCAATAAATAGGAAAAAAAATAGTGCAGATAGCTGAAAAGCTATATACACATCGCTAGATGAAGGGCTGGTATGCATGCATGCATAAAGAATCCAAGAGCTGAAGAGAGGTGGTTGTGAGTCCAAGTCATCATCCATTATCCAAAGAAGATCGAATGTTACCCAACTGCATGATGGCAAATCATTGGTAGGGCCACATCAAATCGACGTCAGCATGTGGACGTGTCAAAATAGCTATAACGAGACGTCGACGGTCGGCAGGATTTTGTTGCTTCGCTCAGAGGCAACCCGGCCGCGTACGCAGAATTAGCAGTCATTTCTTCTTTATAATTTAGAAATAGAGAGAAGACTAAGTATAGTACTAGTAATAATATATCATCTTTATTATTAACTACCAAATACACATTAAGAAAGATGTCAAATATTATTAAAAGTAATAATAGAAATGCAACATGTATCTATTTGTATTTTATTTGCTCTATAATTTTTAAAAGCTCCAATTTATTTCATGGCGACTATGACACTCATAATATAAGTTAATATTGACAATAATATGATAATGTCATATTAATCTTCTATCAAATTAAAATGAGTCTCAAAATATTCTTTCCCCTTACAAAGTACATGAATATTTATTTGTAAATAAATCATAATATTAATTTTTGTACTATCTAACTATTTGATTAGCTAGACCATCAATTGACCGTGGTTTTAATAAAAAAATAAGTCTTGGTGGTATGGATCGTTATCACTTTTGAAGGGTCAACGGGCTGTAACAGTGAATTTACTCTTTATTTCAGTATTTATAGTATACAATAAAAATAAATATAGGAATAGAACAAGAAGAAAATAAATGAAAAAGAATCACCAGAGCGCGAGGAAGACCAAAAGAACATATGGACAACAAAAACTGGATGGACCACGAAAAACACAAAGGCGGAATGCCAAAAAAAACAATGCAAAGAAGGGAATGGGAGAAAAAGAAAACAAATCATGCGTGGACAAAAATGAACTCTCCCCACAAGGAAATGAATTATGGATAGAGAGCAAAAACATATTATAAAATAAATAAAGGACATAAAATAAAAATAGATCAAAATGAAGAATTTATTTACCATGGACAGTACATAAAAAGACCAAAAACTATTTTTGGTTTAGTATTAGATTAAGATAAGACAAGTTAAGATTGGATGTAGTTCACGCAAGAAAATGGTCATGCTGTTAGCATGGCATACATATGTCGTCTTCTCCTCCTCCGAGAGCATCCTTCCTCTGCCTCCACCATGCTGCCCACAGATGCTATTGTTGCTAGTCACAACGTTTATCTCCTCTCTCTTTAAAGTAATGTCCCAACACCACCGGTCCAACCGACCTCTCCCACCTCCCAGTGGGTGGTGCCCTCACTAACACGCCCCCACAACCGTCTCGACTGCCTCTACCTCTGGTATGCCAACCTCCCCAATATTTTCTTTATAGTGGAGAACAAAGATATCCCAAACTCTATCCATACCCCAAACCCTAACCATTAGCTTGGTTGTAGATGCTGGATCTGTTGAACTTGTTGCACGAGGCTCAAGGTCACTAGATCTATTTGACTGTCGGTGGAGGGTCCATAACAACCATATTTTGAGGGAGAGAAGAGGTGAGGAAGGAGGTCGAAGGAATACGAGATACTAGCCAAGTAAGTGAGGATAAGGCTGAGTCATGCGTATGAGCTCAAGACCGAGCTGGTCCCACATGTGTTTCCGCCGATCCCCAGCCCATGTGAGTTGGTGTGGTTGCATGTTGTGCGTTAACACAAGCACAATCATTATCAGGGGTGATGAGCTCTTCGCCACTACGGATGCACCAACGGTGATGAGCTCTTTGTCACTGCTAGATCATACACCGTTCTGGTTGTAACGATTACTTCAACACCGTCGGATCAAATGACCCAACAACAATGATGGGCTCTTTCCTATCACTAGATCATATGTTAGACCAACAATGATGTCTACTTTATCACCACCAGATCATATGCTAGGTCAGAGGTGATGTTCACTTTACCATCGTTGCGACATCGAACGGCGAACCGGCGGTGAGGGAAAAAGACATCATCTGGATCCTACTCTAAGTTGGTGGTGATGATGTTTATTACTGCTAGTAATAATCTTAGTTTTTGTTACCCACTTTCATAAACATCGATGAAGCATGATTGTGTAGAGGGGTTACAAACAATGGTGGTGAGTTATCTGTATTAGTGTTACTTTTGTGCTTCATTTGAGTGCAATATAATTGTTGTACTTGCCTTGATCTCTAGTTAGACTATAGTGTCATAATCTTAATTAGTTTTGTTTTGTGTAATTGGTTCCTTGATAGCATGCGTTTCCTCACCCCTTAGTGGAGGCTCTAGTATGATCTCTTGCATGGGATTAGAGTAGTATCATATAGTGTAAACATTGATAAGCCCTCTGAGTAACACGCACTCATGGTGCTCCTAATAAGTTATTTTGTTGGTTGTTGGAGACCATGGTTACCACTTGAGCAGGCTCAAGTACCGTTCGGGGTATATCCAGCAGAAGGCTAGGCACATTTGTTCCACTCGTTAAACAAAACAGGAGTGATTTAAGCAAGAAACTAAGGAGCGGTTGTGTTGGCGAGAAATACTTCTCAGCCCAATGAAATGTGGCCCACAAAGCTCATTGTCACCCCGGTCCACTTATGAACAATTGACTTAACCAACTACCCCCTTTTCAAAACAGCTTCATAGGCGAAGTTGTTTTTTCTCTCCTCACACAAGGGATGAGTTGAGGTGAAGCTGAAAAAGTAGCTTTTGATAGCTCTCTTCTCCATGTCCCCTTTCTTAATTGTGCTCGAAGTTGTTGTGCTAAACAATTTTTTTACCAAAATGGTTCTCGCTTAACCAAAAAAGAGCTACTTATGAAGTTGTTTTCTAAAAAATTGTCACTATTAAAGCTGAGCTGTGCTAAACGGCCCCCCAAAATAATCTATGTAGTATTGGGAGACACAAAGACTTAAACTATTGTTGTGAATCCTGGTCTATTTCAGCCTTTCTTATGAAGCCAATGATGATTAGTAAGATGACTCAAAGGGGATAATTAACTTATTATATTAAGGATAAACAAGAGCCAAAGCATCTGATTAGTATGTTATAATATAATTGCTTATATACGTGCTGACTTTGATTGTATATATTAAAACTTTAAAAGAAGCCGATGGTGCATGTACATGGAAATATATGATAATATAGGGAGTCTCTAGTTATATATCGATGGCTTTTGTATGGTCAAATTTGTTAGATTTTTTATAAATATGACTTAGTAGACAATGGTAACACAAATCCTAAAGAAGAATCAAATGAATAGAAGTGTAACAAATTTAGTAAACAAAACATCAACAAATAAATAGCAAAAGTCATGTATTATATAAAGACCGTGGTCCGGAACTCGGCGAACTAAAAAACAACAACTCAAGTACTTAGCAACTCCAACAGTTTGCTAAAAGTACTTGGCATCCTAGGATTTTTGCCAAAACCACAAAAAACAGCATACAACAAGTTGGTAAAACTACTTGGCAATTTTATGAGCTTGGCAAAATTCCCCCTTCACTTGGCAAATATGCCAAGTCCTCCATCGCTTAGCATCACGTGTATCCCAATTTGCCAACTAATTTTGCCAACTTGTTGGAGGCTCAATTTTGTGATTTTAGCAAAAATCTTAGGATGCTAAGTTCTTTTGCCAAACCCAAATAGCAAACCGTTGGAGAAGGCCTCTTTTTTTACTTGGCATTTGATTTTGAGACTTGGCAAAACTATAGATTTGCCAAATAAGTTTTAGCAAACTGTTGAAGTAAAAGTAAATCATTTCTATGATACCATGAATAAATTTTACAGCATACATTAGCACGTTGGACACACGTGACACATGGACTTGTCGTGTTTATATGGCAATCAATGATTGTGGCGAACCTACAATACTTCAACCACATGATTTGTTTTGAATGATTGCATATACATGGCCAACAAATGGACAAATTATTTGGAAGTAAAGAGTCAACATTGTGATTATAATTAGATAAATGGTCAATCATCACGCAAGTTGCAACCATTGATTACATCAATATTTAACTTAATTTTAGGAAGAAAATTAAGCAGTGTCCAATATAATCCTATTGCTTGCTTAAAGGAACAACATGGAGCACACTCAGTGGCAATGTTGGTCGTTGTTGCTTGACAATTATCATGACCACCACCTGATACTAGCTAATTAGCATACCTTCATATATCTCTGGATACACCAAACATGCATGTATCATTGCCAAAAGTGAGGGGACATGACCAAATGCTCAGATGATATGTTCTTCCAAAATCCTCAACAGTGCATCTTCCTTTTTCAGTATTGTGGTAGTTCGTTGTGAGACATCAAATCCTCGCTGCATGATTACACAACATCATCACTCCTGCCCATATACATAGCCAAGACAACATGTCACTCCATCCACTTGAAGTGTCCATCATGGCCCGACAACGGACGCCGCCCATTCATCAGCAGTGCCTTAGTATTCCTATAGAGAACATGAAAATAATTAACCAACTCAGAATTTATAATTTATCCACCGAAAATATAATTCAGCTGATCAGGGCCATATATTAACTAGTATCAAAACATGACTTTTCCTGATTCCTGTAGGAAAACTATTGCTCTCACCATCTTGCATACAGCAGGTTATCATTATAGATACACTGTGGTATGTTTGAAAACAATTCATTCTTATGAGTAATACCATGTAGAAATAGAAAAAATTTAACCACTGGTTTTTCAACGCTTAAAATATAGTGCCGCTATATATATATATATACCTGTAAGTGAGGGAATAGCTTTTGTGATGAATGGAACTGGGAGAAGAGTCCACCTCACTCAACCACACCTGCATACCCTAATTGGGGAATGTAGATTGATGAAGATGCAATTGTGACTTGTGAACCCCCATCATTAAAAAGGTTGTTACAATATGAGCTAACCACCAGTGTCCCACATCAGACAGACCTTTCAACTGGCCCAATTTTTCAGAGTTCCATGTGGAAAGCAATTATATGGTGTGTAAAGAGGGCAAGCCTTATTACCAAGAACAAAAGGATGATGATGGAGCAATCTTGGCAGATATATGCTACTAGTAGTAGTACTACTACCGAAAAGAAAAGTGACTTTGGAGTCACCACGCACATCTGTGTGCGTTCGATCCAGTAAATGGCGCATAAGTTGTGGGTGAGTGCACTTGGCACAATCTTCACCACTCTCACTTGTAAACAAAAAATACAATATTTGACAATGAATATTTGGGATGAATCAGAGGGGATTATTTTGTTTCTACACAGATGATCCCGCCCTGAAAGAAAAATAAAACGACGTGCACACCCTACTTTATACCATGCTAATAAGTGTTGATAACCAGCTGGAAAAGCCAGGGAGAGAGGTGGAAAATAAAGAAGAGTCAGAAGGTGAATGAATGTATTATAGGATAGTCGTTGCAAAAGGGAGTACACACCACACGTACACTTAGAATAATATGGACATTTGCAATTCCTACCTTTTTCATTTTTGTCAACCTTAGCAAGTGTGAAGTGCATTATTGTGTTTTGGTTTGTCTGTTTTGGCTCATGTGGCCGGCCTGCTGGGTGCTGCCACCCCTATATGTATGAGTGTCCATCCTCCTCGTCTCTCCCCCCTCCTCTTTCAAGCTTCTCCCTCTTCACACATATTCTCTCCTTCTTAGCTCAACCTTTCTCTCTCTCCCTCTCCATCTCTCCACACATAAACAAAGGAGAAGAAGCAGCTAGATAGGGAGACCATAGGTAAACTTTCGCAAGAAATTGAACCACTGCCTGAATCATCTCCTTCATATAGACAACAATAGAAGAAACTGTGTATGGAGCAACAAGAAGAGGTGGGGCTAGCCCTGGGCCTCTCCCTCGGCTCCGGCCACCAGCAGCAGCTGAAGGAACAGCCATCGCCGCCATCACATCCATGTGCGCTGTTGGAGCCAACTCTGTCGCTCAGCAGCCTCCCGGCCAAAGATGGCCTGACGACCACACCGACGAGGAGGATTGCTGCCGTGAAGAGGGAGATGCAGATGGAGGAGGACGACGAGGCCACTGATAGGGCGCTTATTTACTCAGTGGCGTCATCGGCGGTGGTCACTGCTGACGACGACGAAGGGTGCAACAGCCGGAAGAAGCTGAGGCTGTCCAAGGAGCAGTCGGCGCTGTTGGAGGACCACTTCAAGGAGCACAGCACGCTCAACCCTGTAAGTCGTGTTAGGTAGAAGTAGAACACATATATAAGTTTAAATTAGCACTTCTGAAATCATGCATGTTCTAGCACTTCTGAAATCATTCATGTTAAGTTTTCTTTCAGTACTTTTGGTCTGTTGATTCCTAAATTTTTCTCCACTTTGCTTGTGTTCTGCATGGTGCTTCTGAGCAGAAGCAAAAGGCTGCTTTGGCCAGGCAACTGAACCTGAGGCCAAGGCAAGTGGAGGTGTGGTTCCAGAACAGAAGAGCCAGGTTAGTCAGTCATATTCATCACCTCAAAACCCATATCCATATCTTCTTTCTGTTCCATCACATATATTTGTCACCAATTTTAATATATATTTAAAAAGGAACATTCATCATAATTAACTATTCCGTATATATAATTGTTCTTTAGTCTTATCTTGTACTACTATATGACATATTGCATATTTGCATATAGAATAACAATCCTGCTGATGTCCTCCATGCATGTATTTGTTGCGTGCAGAACAAAGTTGAAGCAGACAGAAGTGGATTGTGAGCTTCTCAAGCGCTGCTGCGAGACGTTAACAGAGGAGAACCGGCGCCTCCACCGCGAGCTCCAGCAGCTCCGCGCCCTCAGCCACCCCCACCCGGCTGCCTTTTTCATGCCTGCCGCTGCCGCGCTCTCTATCTGTCCCTCCTGCGAGCGCCTCGCCACCGGAGGGTCTGTCATCACCACCACCGCCGGTGGAGATCATCGCCCTAATAAGGCGGGTGGTGGCCCCGGCCGAGCACCGCCGCACTTGTTCAGCCCTTTCACCAATTCTGCTGCCTGCAGCTGAACAACAACCTTGGTCCATCCATCATATATTATTCACCCATGCATGGTTTATTAGGCAATAGCAAATCATTTGATCACTATAAATATGTGTATATATACACATGCATACACATATATCTTTAGCTAGCAGCTCTATCTATCCTTGCATCCATCATTCATCGATCGTCATCTACTAAATAGTAATTGGTTGACTAGCTAGATGGCATATATTCCTGTCCCCTCCACTCCCTTAATTCCTTGGCTTTGTTTTTTCACAAGCTAATGGATTAATAGCGGCGTCGCGTGAGGTGGATGGAGCACCACGCATGCATGATTCTAGTCTAGTCTAGTAGGAATAACAAAGAAGTGTCTTGTTTGGTGTTAGCTATAGTATAGTGGCCGCTGTTGGTGGTGTAGCTAGCTTTACTGATTATAAGTAGTTGTTGCTGATGGATTTTCCTTGTATTAATTAATTGTCAGTCAGGGCAAGTATCATCATTAGATGATGATGACATGACACCACATACACATCCCCAGTTTATTTGGATGTGGATTCATGTATATATGCACATGCCACATGATGGATCTGTTTCACCAATTAAATAATATATTGATTTGTTTTCAGAAATTTGTGTGTATGTAAACAACAAGCTCCCTGTCCCTGATAAAGAAGAGAAATTGTGTGTGTTTTTTTTTTTTTGAAGGGAACGGGGGAAATTGTGTATTGGGCAGTTACGTTGAAGAACATGAATTGTTTTCCACTAAAAGAATTTCCTGTTTTCTGAAAAATGTCTAATGAATGATACGACAAATACAATTTTGGAAACAACAAAAGTTTGTATAATAGTCCTTACATGTTATATGATGAGGAAACTAAAAACAATTGAATTGTATTTCAGATATTCAGGAACGATCCATTTAGTATGTTTAACGTATAACAAACATCACATCTCTGCCTTCAACAGATATCTACCCAGAACCCTCTATAGTCTAGTGACAGTAGTAAGAGAATTGAAGAAGCACAGATTATGTGAGCAAAGCAAAGCAAAGACACGAAGTAGTCGTGATATACCAAAGGAGGAGGTTGGGCTGTGGTAGTTTAACTTTGTGATCGATGAGGCAAGCGTTGCATGCAAGCCGGGGACACAGACAAGCAATGATCTTTCTGTTGAGACACGCACACACACCATCCGGCCTCCTGCCTCCACATCTCTTGGCAATTTCTTGATGACTCCGTCACCTGCGGGCCACGGCATTGTATAGCGCTAATCTTCTATATATGCCAGTCAAGCACGTCTGTTCAGTTATAATTACTCTCTCTGTTTCAAAACATAGGCTACCGGCCTCTCTGTTTTATTTTTGGCTATTCTACTAACTGCAATTTCAGATACTGCTGTAGTGTGATGATAAAACAAATAAATCTTTCTGGTTAGCGAGCACAAAACCAGAGACCACTACGTTATATAGTTGTTCCTTTCCCATGGATGGAACCGTAATAAATTTGTATTTCTTGTTTCTTGATTCATAAAAATGTTGCTGAAACTTTGTAAAACATAAACAATATATGTGCAAAAACTTAGAAACAGATTGAAAGTCTCTTCCATTTTGAGAAAAATGTATATGGTATCGATTCAGCATTTGCAAATCGGTGGACAAATAAAAGCAATAAATATTTGTGGGTGCAATGGTTGTACGTTGACCAGCATGTGTTTCTACTTGACTGAGCTGGAGAGCTAGTCTCCATGACATCGATCCTCTGTCCTTGAGTACTCACGGTCATAGCAAACTCAACTTGTTATTGGACTACTGTAGTCTGTACGTGCAGTTCAACTTTGTATATATGGGCAGGCAGTTCACACGCTTGAGATGCAGTAACTAATGCTTAAAGAAATGAAGCACTGAGAGGGACATCCATGCATACGGATGTCTAGTACTAGTGTTTGAGTGTGGTGAGAAGTCTTGATTCAACGAAGAAGGTTGGAAACTTATGCCGGCGTGTAGGGGAAGCCTACAATGATGGGTAAGTGAGCCAGTGATGGCTCATGTAGTACGCACACTACAGGAGATTTTGTCAATGTTGACTGTCAAGTGTAAACTAGGTTTAACCATGGACACCTGCCAAGTCGCTAGGTAGTGCGTGCGTACGACCAAGTTGACGCGTGGATTTGGTGAATTATGCTGCACCGGGTTTACAAAGGATACTACATTGCTAAGAATATCATCAGCAAAACAGTATTCACTATGTAAAAAAAGACTATTAGTGACGCCATTACTATAGACATCCACGCAACACAAGTCTGTAAAACTTAACACACGTCTGTAATAACTCCTTGCTGGAGACCCAGCGATGGCAGGGGTATATGCACGTCTGTGATAGTTCTAACACAGACGTGCGTTGGGACACACGTCGGTAGTAACTAACCCAGACTTGCGTTTATACACACGTCTGTATAACCTGCGCATTTTTGGTTTTTTTTTTCAGGCCGAACCGTTACAGACGGCCCATTTACAAGTTGGGCCTAGCTGAGTACACTTTTTATGGGCCTGATACTTCAATCGAGACGGGCTGTGCCGCACTGGGCGGCCGCGCCCACGCTGGGCGCCGCGGTGGGCCGGGCCGCCGCCTCCGCGTCGCGCTCGCGCCAGCCGGCTGTGCCCGCCTGGGCCGCGCCGCCTGGAGCACCACCACCGCCGGAGATCGGCGCGTAGAACGGGAGGAGGAGAGTGAAGAGATAAGGTTTTTTTTTCTCTACTAGCATCGTGATAATAACTATTTTTTTTACTAAAAACATAAGTATCGCAAAATAAGATAACATATCCTGTGAAATAGTTCTCAGAGATCCCTTGGTTAGTCATTGACAATTCTTGTATGTCCTTGACACTTAGCACTCATTAACAATTCTTGTATGTCCTTGACACTTAGCACAATCATGGAGGGATGAAAACCTCTAACTCCGCTTCATCCTGATTTTTTTCTTCTTTTTTGGAGAATCAGTTGATTCCATCAACTCAACTACTATTTGTACCGAAAGAACCGATAGCGACAAGGACCGGTTGAATGTGCGCACGCATGGCATGACGAAACAGTAGCGGTGAGCACAGAAGCACGCACGTGTTCTCTCAAGATGACAGGAAATAGTCCATTCCATATGTGTATTATACATACAAGATGACAGGAAATAGTCCATTCCATATGTGTATTAAACAAATTTCTTGATGCGTACAAAGCTTCACATATATGCATATGCCGGTAAAGAATTTATGGTGCATATACAGATAAGTTAGGTAACACTATACTACTGCCCAGCCTATTTGCTACTGGACCAAACACATAAATACCTACTATATGTATATATATATGCATGCACAAACAACTAATGCCCACACGCTCTTTGAATAACCGCATGATGATTTGGTTGAACAGCACACACAACCATGTCGTGTTCAATAGAAAGCATAAATAAGTGCTGTTTACATGCACAACCCATTGTTATTTGCTGCATAAGATATATTCCGCATACTTGCATACACAACTTTGGCACAAAACAAGCTGCAAGAAATTTGTTTACTATACGAGATAAGGGTTTTCTTGCACGAAGACAACAGCGGCGAATGGCAAATTACCGAATTTGACATTTGGTCACAGTAATTGCAAAAATTCAAAACTTGTGGACTTTTATTACTAGTAGAGTTGCAATGCAATGTCCAACACCACTTTTTTGGTTTGCTATTGGCGGGCTGTGCATAAATAATCGAATCCATATAGGTAGAGGGAGAGTCACTGAACGTACGTGTTGGTAGAAGAGAATTGAACTTTACTTATGGTAGGTAGAGGAATCCATAAGAAATTTGGCATGGGGGGAAGGAATCGAACCTATAGAAGCACCCTAAACAGGTCGTAGGAACTTTGCCATGGGGGGGGGGGGGGTGTGGGGGGGAGGAATCGAACCTATAATAATTATATTCGTGTATAGAAGCACCCTAAACATCAACTGTATATAGTAGTATGTAGTCATTGGTTAATAAGACGTGTACCGGTATCTTTTTTTACATACCATCACAATTGCCGATGGTAGATTCATATTTATAGAAGTAGTAACTTTGTTAATCAGCCCCGTGTACTATAGAAGACACCCCGAACACCAACCTTTCTAGAATAGCGCTTGTAAAAGGCGTAGGAACGTTTCATTGTAGAGACTTCCATTCCCTTCTTTGGCACGATGCATGGCTTCATCAATATCAGCCAGCTGCAATGGACAAAACAAAAACTGCATTATACATACAAGCGGACAGGAAATAGTCCATTCCATATGTGTATTAAACAAAGTTCCTGATGCATACAAAGCTTCACATATCTGCATAGGCCAGCAAAGAATGGTGCATACAGATAAATTAGGTAACACTACTACTGGTAGGCCTATTTGCTACTGGAGCAAATTCATAAATACCTACTATATGCATGCATAAACAACTAATGCCCACGCGCTCTTTGAATAACCGCATGATGATTTGGTTGAACAAAGACAATCACGCAAGAAATTTGTTTACTATACGGATAAGGGGTTTCTTGCACAAAGACAATAGCGGCGAATGGCAAATTACCGGAATTTGACATTTGGTCACACATTAATTGCAGAAAATCAAAACTTGTGGGCTTTTTTTAGTTGCAATGCAATGGCAAAAGCCCTTTTGCTATTGGCGGGATGTGCATGAATAAGTAGTGAATCCATATAGGTAGAGGGAGAGTCACTGAATCGTGTTTGTAGAAGAGAATCGAAGTTTGCTTATGGTAGTTAGAGGTACTGTATCCATAAGAAATTTGGCACAGGTCGTAGGAACTTTGCCACGGGGGGAAAGGAATCAAACCTACATTGAAGCACCCTAATCATCAACTTTATATAGTAGTATGTAGTCATTGGTTAATAAGACGTGTATCGATCTTTTTAGTGAAAAATACAGCAAGGGGAGGACCCAACGTGAGATCTTGTTAGAAGTACAAAAGGCATCTAGTATGAAAAACAACCAAAAAACAAAACATACGGAGGCCGACGGAACCACGTACGTCCCTTGGCTAGTTCCGGACTCCACTACCGCATGAGTTTGCTAAATAGAGCTATGTCTGCTTGTGCATTGCATCTCCCTTAATCCTCATTTAGTTCGATAGCGACTCTAGTTGCTGATGTATAGTTAACCAATTAACGTCAATGGTCCTTCCATATCACGAACTCTACATGCTCTCATTATTCATCCTTGGCTCCATGAGTTCTGTTTAGCTAGTGAAGAGGTTAAAGTGTCTTGAGCGGCAATAATATGCAACTAATGGTGACATACACTTTGAATTATACCATACGGTACCATTCTAATATGCAGCTTTATATCTTTGGATCATGCTTTGTGTTTTTCGGGACCTTGACTTGACCTCGATTCCGGTGATCCTATTTGCCAAAATTGCTTTGAGAGGGTTGCCAAGTTCATTGTGAGGTATATCATCGACCCAAAAGGCAAGTTTCATGACCAAGGTCGCCGCAACAACAAACAACATATGGATGAAGAATAAAGATGCCATTGGAAGAGCATGCCATGAGCTGCGCTTGACACCGGCCATATATATGCATGCATTTGATGATGTCTCGCGGGGAGTTTCAATTTGGCGCTTCGTAAACCTTAATTGATAGACCTGTGTTGTTGTGTTTAAAACTAGATAGCTAGTGTGTGGGATGCCAACTGGTTGGGTCTTAAGTTTCGTTTATTGAACTGTTTTGTGTTGAACGGTGTGTGTGTTGAACTCGTAAGGATTATATGTGTACTGTTTGTTTATTGAGCACACTTTGAGTAACTGAACTCTAATCTGTGTTATACAGGTGATTATCAGCACGGTTTGGATACGCTATCATAGACGCGTGTTCAAAAAACCTTTAACTCCGCTTCATCCTGATTTTTTTCTTCTTTTTTGGAGAATCGCTTGATTCCATCAACTCAACTACTATTGGTACCGAAAGAACCGATAGCGACAAGGACCGGTTGAATGTGTGACGCAAACCAAATGCCATCGATGTTGGATCGGATCATTCCACATCCGTCGGTTCTACAAATTAAACGGGACGTTAGTAATTCAACAATGATAGAAATTTCAGGAATTTATGCCAAGAGAAATATCAAGGTTATATACAAACTTATTAGTGCACCGAGAACAAATAAGAAAATAAAAATGATGATGAGTATAGACTATATGGTTACAGGATGTGATAGATCATTTCCTTAGAAAATGACGTCGGACAAACTTGTCATTCAAAATGATTTCTTGGTTGCCTGTTTTCTAGGGTGTTTTCACAAAAATTGACATACAAACTGGGCATACAAATGCGGAGGGGCAACCAAAAATGCTTATCTTTTACAATTGAGCACTACACCTTGAAGCCATATCCCCTTTCTTGGTGAAAAAAACTTCTTCAAGAGATTACCCCAAAATATTTACTTAGGTGCAACATCAAACAACATAGTGTTTCGAGATGTAAATTTACTAAACTTGTAACTCATTGCAAACTTACTAATTGGTTTATGCGAGATGCACCCAACCGGTGGTTATGGCTTTGACCGTAGGTCCGTACCAATGGCTTCCAATCTGGGCCGCACCAAAGGCAATGCCCAATCATGGACCGCAACTGTGAGATGAAGACATTAACATAGACACCAATTGCGCCATCTTGTATAGACCTCAAGCAAGTTGTTCAAACAAGAACACGTGGTCATATCATGGTCAACAACCGTGCACCTTGGTCGTATTGATTTTGATCTGGGACAGGTTCTTGAATGCCTACTTTAGTGCCTTTTCATCTTAGCTAGGACCCCGACAAGCAAGGAGGTCGTGTGAGCGTTCACGTGATTCACCTGTAGCACATATCTCATTGGATGTATGGTTCACCACACAGTTTACCCATTCATGACAATGCAATGGGCGAAGCATTTTCCATTTTGGCAGGCATCCTACCTGGCACCAGCATGCCACTACCGTCTACCCTTGGGTCCGTCAGGTGGCGAGCGTTGTAGCTCGCCACATCGCCGTATTGGTACTCCATGAGAGGATTGGGGGAGCCGTGCCGTCAATCGTGCTAAGGCTTTCCATGACCTCACAACCAAACCAACATCTATCCTCGTCGTCAGCTCGCAGTGTGGCACGAGCGCACGCATGGCATGATGAAACAGTAGCGGTGAGCACAGAAGCACGCACGCGTTCTCTCAAGACTTAGGATCGCGTCAGCCCGCGTGCATGTACCATTATCCTGTATATTTTGGGCTATCGGGCTTCGGACGAGAAGCCAAGAAGAAGCAACTTCGCACAACAACACGATCATAGACAGGATGGTTAAGAAAATTCGGATAAATCAACTTTCAAAATGGAGCAAACAAATCCTGAGTTCACACAAACAGGAGAAACTTTTGATGTATATATTTCTGTACCGTCATGCATACAAGCTTATACGACCATGTACATGAACCTGAACAGATGGATCTGTGTAGATGTGCACAGAACGCTCAATACATGCATGTTCGATGGTGTATAAATAGTGATCCATAACTCCCAACACCAAGAGAATGGATATCATAGATGGAAGTCGCTAAAAAAACAGTGCATAGATATGTGTAGACAATAAAATCGTGTGGGAAAGAACTAATACGTATATAATTATCGACACCATTCAGCATCATGCATGATAGTGTACCAACTTGCCTCAAAAAAAAAAAAAAAAAAAAGGTAGTGTACCAACCAACATCTGGACATATTTACAAGCCAACCAAAATAAGAACTGTGTCTGGTGTTTTCCTTAGTTTCCAAACAGGAAACACAGCTACAAAACAAGGCAGTCTCATGAACACGTCTAAAATGCACGGAGACCCTGCGGTGGACGTAGGTTCTCTATCTCAAGGGGGAGTTGTTCGACTTCATTTGCATCATGGAAAACAATATATTGCAACGCAGCAGCCCGTATAGCTCTTGATAAGTCGCTGGCGTCATTGGATTGCACCTACAAGATTTCACCCATCATTTTAAAAAAATCAATCAATAGACTGGTTCTATACAGCCTGCACAAGCAGGGGGGCAATGCATATATAGTAGATGTTATGTGCATATGAAACCAGTGCGGACATTATGTATGGAAGAGCGGACGGCTGGGCAAAGATTAATACTACACTCACCACTCGAGGCCATGAGACTACTGAGCCGGAGGCTCGGTCGTAGTATTTCATGTATCCCATGCAATAGAACGCGCAATCCTCTGATCCCACACCTTGCTTTTGTAGGCCATCAAGCATCTTGCATTCAAAAGAGCTGAATGATTTCATCACATTTGGCCTCAAATTCTGGATTGCATCATTCAGTCGCTTGACAATGCATGGGGCAAACACCATGTCGCCGATATCGGAGAAGGTATATTCCCCAAAGTGTGTATTCTGCCATCCATCCCCGATTTTGTCCCAAGGGTTGGAATCAAGGATGTGTACGCATTTTAACTCGAAATCGACGATGTAGAGTGAGTTATGTTGTTTCCTGAACAGAGGCAAAACAATCTGCAAACAAAAATACCAAGTCATGACTCACGCAACGAATCCTAGGCAGCGAACACAATGGAGTGCAGACAGTGCATACACACTACATAACCAAGCAAATAGAGTACCCCGGTCGTGCATTTAGCTATTGGTAATGATGCTTTGTATCCCTTACCTCATTGATATCTTTAAGTTCTTCATTATTTGGTAGCAAGGGTTCGAGGAACACAGACACCAGGGCTGGATCGCACACAACCTTTACGCCTTCATCATCTCCACGGCCTTCTGTGAATAATGACTTCTGCAAAGAAGATGACAATTTGAGGTTAGCATATAACATAGACCTTTTTTAGAAACTAGTATATGCAATGAACCAGAAACTGTAAAAATAAATAACAAGGGTGTGTTTGTGGAAATAATCACCATGACGTCCAACGTTAGATAGAGGCGTTTGCGTTTTGGATCACTCTGAGCCTTGACGAGCTCTTCATGCCTCATACAGTGTACGAAATAATGTACCCATTGGTCTTGAGCACCAACACCGAGTTTAAACGATCCCATGACCGCTTCGGCTCTTGAGAAGTCGTTAGGGTAGCGGCAAATGATGTCGCTGCGTGAAATGAAGAAATGTTATAGGATTAACTTCCTGGTCATACCATGTGCTGAACAATTGACTGTGTCATATCAGAACAGATGCATATATAGTCCATTCCAAACTGCATATATATCTTACATACATAGCAGAATAATTAATGAACCATGCAGATAACCTTTTTACATGCAACCACTCTATACTGCCAGGAATTTCAAAGTAATTGACCAAAGTATGCAAATAAATCAGAAGTCTGGTAGTATATGAAAAAAAGGAAAAATGCGAGAATTTGTTGGGTACAAAAGAGTTGGTTAGAAATCTAACTTTGCATATGGCAGTTCGTTTGAAGTCAGCAACGCATACAACACGCCCGCACTTTCAATGGTTGATGTCAAACTTTGCTGCGTATTCTCACATGCCTGCAGAGTTGTTCCATGCGTCCTGTCTGATGGGCCATCAGTAGTGTCACATACGGCCTGCAAAAAAGGTTTTAAAACATACTTCAGAACAATTTCTGGTACGTCCTGTCGTAAAAGGAGAAGTGTTGATTTCTTCAAAGATATCCTACATATCATACTGGTGTATCTCAATGAAGGTTTGCATAAAAACCACATGTATCTTCCCAGTGCCCCACAAAAGTAACAAATATGCATAATCCAGTTAAAAACTAACCTGTGGTGGCGTATCGGTGAAGGAGCCTCTCCGTCCGGAGTCATCAAACACAGGCTGCATAATTTTTGAGTCAAAATGGACATCATAAATGAATACATTCATGCAATCAATCTGTATACACAATGTGGGAAGGCCGAAACTATGCTTTGGAAATGACATTCAAAAAGGGTGGGTGGGTGCTTGGATGTGGTTAGACAAACTGACCATGTTAGGCATGTTAGGCGTAGTACCACACAAAAAATTCAAAACTGAACAGTGCATATAGACCAGATGAGCTACGTGTGAGGTGGTAGAAACTGACCGGATCGACAAGGATGAAATTAGTTGAAGTAACATTTGGATCCATCTGGCCGAGTCCTGCGTAATCGATCCAAACGTAAGCTATATCAATCATAGATGCATAAACTTCAGGGTCGTAGCTAAACATGCCATATGTTAGCCGCCTACATCCATGCATACAAGGTAGACCAAACCTGTGGCTACAGTTCAATAAGGAAATATTAATGTCTACCATCTATACCGGTGTTATCCCGCTTCTCTTGATCGGCTCCGTCCTGATTGGTGGGCTCCCCAGTAGAGTTGCCCTGTTCCAGATTGCCTTCTGTCATGGGATAATCACAAGGAACAAAGCTAGTTAGTACCAAAAAAAAGTGCATATAAAACCATTATGGGGTGTGCAAATGAACATAGCCAATGCAAACTGAATGGGATGTTCATACCAGAAACGCTGGATTCATTGTTCCCACTTTCCCTGCGTTCTTTGTCACTGGCATTCTGGTCACTGGCGGTGGCCTCCCCCCTGTTTGCATCTGTCATATGGATGACACAAAACAAGACGTGCTCATTAGTTCAGCGCATGAAAACACTGCATATAAAGCTTTCATGTGTTTCTATCATTGTTTGGGACTATGTTTAACAAAGCAACACACTAGTTAGCCGCTGACAGCAAATGCATACAAAAATAGATCAAACCTTGTGACTACAGTACAGAAATGAATATTAATGTCTAGCATCTATACCGGTGTTATCCTGCTCCTCCTGATCGGCCTCCCCAATTGACTTGCCCTGTTCCAGATTACCTTTTGCCATTGGATCATCACACGGAACAATGCTTGTTAGTTCCAACGAGAATTTAAACAATTTGCATATAAACCATAATGAAGTGTGCATATGAATCTAGACAACGTAAACTGAAAAGGAAGTTCATAGGCTATTACCAGGAACTCTGCGTTCATTGTTGCCAATGTCCCCGCCATCTTTGTCGCTGACATTCTGATCACTGGTGGTTCCCTTCCTCCTGTTTGCATCTGTCATATGGATGACACAAAGAAGACATGCTCATTAGTTGGGAGCATAAATACGTGCATACGAACAACGCTTGTTAGTCCAGAAACAAGAAAACGTGCATATAAACAATGTGCATATGAACATAGCCAAAGCAAACTGAATTGGGCAGTTCATAGGCTTTATTACCAGATTCTATGCCTCTATCGTCGCATGTGCCGCTGTCTTTTGCTCCGTCCAAGGTTTCTCCAGCGGTCCTCCCAGTACTATTGCGTCCACTTAACGTTTCCTCATTCCCTTCCGTGGACGGCGGATTCTTTTTTTTCCTTTTAGCCATGTTAGTCACTACTTTCTTCAGTCTCCCTGATTGACCACCTTTGGGACAACAAAAAACAGTCTTTGTTAGTGGATACATAAACAAAAACTGCATGTATACCAGCCCAGTACTATGAGCATATGAAGCTGTACATCGTAATTATAGTTTGCATCTGAAGTTCGTTAGACACGCAAAAAAAGACAGATACATATTAAAGCCAAAAAATCACACACAGCATATTAGTCCTCTGCTATATGCATATGAAGATACGCAGCGTATGAGTGGTGGCTGTACTGATACTCTTACCAGCTTCCCCGTCTTTTCCGGCGACGGTACCGCTGGTGTCTTCTTCAGCGTGGTGAGTTCCCTGACGGCGTGCCCGACCACTCGCCACGCCCGTGTCGCTGTCTAGATCTAACAAAATGTGAGATCAAGTTTACTACATTTTATATGTGTGCCAATAGAAGACAAGAGAAATTCCAATAAAAACCGACATATGACAGTACGTATGACCATGGTGTGCATGTACATGTGTGCATCTCATTGGCTGGATATATATAAAATGTGTGCATCTCAATGCAGGATATACATACCTACAGGGTTGGCAGCATGCCCAGCTGGTTGCTCCGCAAGTAACCTGTCAATCATTGTCCCAAACATATCTTTCATCTCATCTTGCTTCTCCGCAATGCGATCTAACACAGCTTGGATACTCTGGCCCTGCTATTGAACTTCCTTGTCGTACGCACTGACCATCTCCTGTATCTCATTGCGGTGGTCTTCGCTCAGCATCGAGATCTTGTTAGCAAGCACTGTAGATAGCTTTGGGATGTATATACCACCATCTTCTTGAATCACAGTCGCAGGATAACAAGTTTGCTCGGGGGCGACAAACTGCACACCATAAAAAAACAGTGATGCCATCAGAAAACACATATATGCGGTGTCCACGAAAATATATCGAACGGAGAATTATTACGGGACCTACATTCAATTTCCCGTAGCCAAGAATCCTCGCTCCATCCATATATCGATCGGCTTTTAGCAGGGTTTCCACCTTGGCGCTGGTGTAGAGTGCCATGCGGGGGGTTGTGCTCCTATCTTCAAGGGCTTCTTGGTGGTTGAGCCAATCAATGTAGTACAACTGTGTGCAAGAAAATAAGAGATTACTATCAAGAGTACAGAGTATACGTAGCCCGGAAAATAGGTGCATAGTAACATAGCCTAAAGAAGTCTCTGCTGGTCAGCCCTAGCAAGGTAACTGATTAGCAGTGCATATGACTATGCGGTGGCAGAGCATATACACTTATGTGGTTGTAACTCATAAAAGCAGTGTGTACATACCACACTAATGGTAATTATTGAACAAAAGACAGATCCATACAGTAGCAATGTAACTGAGAAAAAAAGATAGTGGCGGGAAGTTTTCGTCGAATTCTTACCCCTATGGCCGTACTAAACGCCGAAATGGAGTAGGTGGCTTGCTGGGTCTCTATATCCTTGTGGAAGACCTCTATTTGCTCGGCGAAGAATTCATGCATCTCATGGCACCAATCAATCCTGTGGAACTTGGACAGATCCTTCGTCCGCATAATCTCCTGGCTGGAAATCGACCACTGGGTTGTTGAGAAGAGCAAACGGTTGAATAACACCGGAAGAAGCAACGCTTTGTGACTTCATCAGTGCCTTTCTGTGATACCCGATCAATACAATGCTCTATGTTAAAAATTTTTCCCTCTTCGATACCGAGCCGGTTGCGCAGCCTTCTTTTTTTCTTCTCTTTTCTCTATCCAAGTGTACGAATCAAACCGCACTTGGCGCTCTCCGCATGGGCGGACCCGGATATGAGATGAAACACCTCCTTGGTTATCTTTAGCTTTTTCCCGGGACCGGCGTCAATACGCATCTTGTGGATACGCTTGTATAGCCACCGCAAGAAGGCCGGAGCTATGCTCTCTGTAAGATTGAGTTGTAGCAATGACCCGAACCCAGTATCTTGAAGGAAGATTTTCTTTTGCGCTGGCGAGAGTTTCATAATCATTTGAGAAACTTTCCCCGGATAATTGCGTACGTTCCACCGCAAGGCCTTCTGTACAAAAAATAGCAAAAGTCATTCAAAACAGATTAGGAGACAACAAAAAGGTCTGTATGCCTAATAAGGAACAAAAAAAAGAAGAATACATCAAACTGGTAGTGCTAGGTCATGCATACATACCTACCTCATCAATGCATATATATAACATCAGCTTGCCAAAAATCAGTGTATACATTGCTAGATTGTTTATATTGCATACAGACCTAGTCACCAGTGAATATAACCCTGAAGGACCTCAGATCGAACGGTGAATACAAAGTGTGAAACCTATATCCTAAAAGACAGTGCATTTAATGTTCATTTGCTAATTTCCGACTGCATACAATGGAGACAATCCTATGACAGGAGTGCAATTAGCCTCCTAAACTATTTCAAAATAGTATGCCGGCTAACTGTGACATGTATAAACAGCTATAGTGGTAAAAATAGAATGAGGTTCGATGGCTTACGGTTTCTTCATCTTCATCATCATCAGGATCAGCTGTTCTTTCTTCTTCTTCATCATCGAAACGGTAGTATTCTTTGGAAGAACTAGGCATTCTAGCGGCCTTTGTAGACGGTTCGCGTCACCGCCCTTCGCCTCGCAATGCATAGAGAACAAAGCACCTTTGTAAGGGGGTTAAAGCAAATAAACAAACGCTTTTTTTTGTGTGTGTGTGTGTTGGGGGGGGGCAAACAAAAAGAACGGCTTATATATAGACTTACATGCTTGCGCTTCTTGCTATTTGTTGCCACTGGCTCCTGCAAAAATAACAAAGGTATCAGCATTTAGAGATATTCTGGTCAAAACACGGACACACGAAAACAAACGGATACGTACCTTGAATGTGACGCCCTTTCTGCTGCGATCGGATCTGCCTTTATCCGTTGCTGCCTTCTCCTTTTCACGAAGGTAGGATCGTGTTATGCGACGTTCGGGTGTCATGAAAGCATCTTCTCCCTCACCGGCAAAGGTGGCGGGCCGGGAGATTGGCTTATCCATTGCTGCGCTTCGTTCGCGAACGAAGGTAGGATCGTGTTACGGGACGTTCAACGCCATGCACATCACGAGGTGTCGCGGAGATTTCTTCCTCGCCGGCGCGAGCCGGAGCTTGGCGAGGGTTGTCTCCCCGCTTACAAGCCCTTTTCATGCCTACTTTCGGCTCATCCTGCTAGACACCGACAAAAATATGGTGATTTCGAAAACTGTGAAAAAGAATCAGTTGCTCACAATTCATGTTTTGCTATGCCATGTCTGCATATATACATTCTTTCATTTGAATTGCCACTACCAAAACTACAAAATTGCATTACCAACATACACCAAAGCAAAAAAAAGCGTGTGCGCACTATTAGAACATTTGGATGCATGCCTAACAAACATTGCACACACAATATATTTTTCCCCCAGAAACTACTGTACCCAGCAAATTGCTTTCAGCCCTAGCAAATGTTGCATACATAAACTGGTAAACCATTGCATATAGACCTATCAAACATTGCATACATACCTAGCAAATATTGCATACAGACCTACCAAATGTTGCATACAGACCTAGCAAACGTTGCATACAGACCTAGCAAACATTGCATACAGACCTAGCAAACATTGCATATTTAAACTTGTAAACCAATGCATATAGACCTATCAACAATTGCATACAGGTCTATCTAATATTGCATACACACTGTTTAACATTCAATTAGAGCCCTAACCGACATTTCCATACAAGCTAGGTGGGAAAAACATCAATTGATACAAACTCAGACTGAAACAAAGCAATCTAAAAAAGGTATTCGGTCTATTGCAAATCCAACCTTCCCGTGCTGCAATGTCGCCTGGGACGAAGCGCGCGTGGCTTGCTCGCTGCCATGGCTGGCGCCGTGATGGCCGCCCCCTTCAACGGCGGTCTGTCCATGGCCGCCGCCGCTTCCAAATTCCCCGCCGGAACCGCCGCCAGTAGGGGCTCGCGACCCTGTCCCGTGCTCGCCGCCAGTGCCCTACCAAGAAAAGGTGAAAAAATAAGATCCAGCAACTGCCGGATGTAATTTAAGCCGATGAGCGCAGAGACTCACCTCGTGGGCGTGGTCGGAGAAGTCGTCGCAACCTCCGCCGCCCTGGGCACTCCCAGATCCGCCCGCACCGCCATCTACGCAGGAAGAACCGCCAGTCGCCCCTCTAGGGCCTGACCCGTCGCCGCCGCCGGAACCGTCGCCGTCGGCGCCGCTCTTATTGGGCACCGCATTGGACCACACCAAAGCCGCCGCCGGTTAGGTTTTGATCGATACGGCGGCGCTCCGGGAAGGGTGGCCCAAGAATACCTCCATTCCGCGCGCGGCGGCGAATCTCGTCGCCGGTGCTCCGGAACCGCCGCTCGGGGTGGGAAGAAAACCGCCGCTACGGGGTGGCGGCGCGGATGGCAGAAGAGAGAGGGAGTGGGGGGAGAAAATGAACCGACTGCTTTTGGACCGTGGTGACGGCTGTGGATATTAAACGTGACCGGGGACTTTTTCAGGTGGACCCTCGAAGACTGGATTGCATTTAAAAAGAACACTGCGTGGGGCCTCTGTGCGCGTACTCGAACCGTCGCGTTCCAGCACGACCGCACGAACGCAGATTTTTGGCCTCTATCTGCTGGGCACGTGCTATCAAAGTCTAAATACCCCCTGAAGTATCGGCGTCGGCTAACATAACACCACAGACTTTAAAACCGTCTGTTTTGCACCTCTAAGTACATTTATGGGTTTAAAAAACCCCCTGGGTGGTATTCCAGGGCGGTTTTGCCAAGCTGGCATGCTGGCGTGGCGGCCGGCGCGCCCGCGTGGCTGAAATACGCCTCCTCCCCCTCCCGTTTCCGCCTCCTCCCCTGTCTTCGTCTTCTCTCTGTTCATCCTCTCCGGCTCCCGGCGACTCTAGGGTTAGGCGACGGCGGCGGCGGTAGTTGCGGCGCGGCGGCGGGGGTGAATGGCCTCCTCAAGCTCTCCTAGTGCTCGGGGGTCCCCTGGTGGTGGCATTGCTGCCGGTGGGTACGACGGGCTGGGCTCGCCAGTGTCGTACCGCGCCGGGCCGCTATCCTATCACCCCGACCACACCCTTGCCACCATGGTGACAAGGCTTGCAGGTGGATCTCTTGGAGCCTTTGGAACCCAGGGCGCGGGTACTACCGATGCCCACATGCTCGGGTAAGTAATGCTGAGCTTTGTTCTGATTGTGCTGAGGCAGGCATTCCTTGTTCTGATTGTGCTTAAGTTTGCAGTCCAAGGCTAAAGATTGTGGCTACTTCGAATGGGTCGATGAACCTGCTTCGGAGTGGTATAGAGAGGTGTTGGGTGACCTGCGTGATATGGTCTGGAAGATGAAGAAGGAGGCAAATCAGGGTGTTGCTGCCCAGGGACCTACAATGGTGGATGTTGTGAATCGGTTCTCGCATGAAGAGCTCATGAAGAAGGATGTTGTTCTGGAAGGCATGGAGAAGGAGTTGGAGGCAAAGGTTCAGGAGGTGGAAGCACTGAATGCCCAGATGAAGAAGATGAATGGATGGCCAAGGTTTCTGTGTTGCTTTGGTTTGTATGATTAGAAACCTGCCAATGTAGTTCTGTTAGTACTGAACCTAGCAATGTAAGGTTAGGAACTTAGCAATGTAGTTGTGACAAAGGTGCCGATTATTTTGGTTTGTAATGGATTAATGGATCCTTCAATGGTTGGTGTTAAATTGTGACTAATTTGTGTTAAATTGTGACTGGAATTCCAATTGTGACTCGGCTTTGTGAAATTGTGCCACCAAAATGAAACTGAAATTGAAAATGACGGAAGCATTATTTGACAATGAAAATGACGGGAAGCATCAACTAAAGTGCATCGGTTTTGGATCCTATCTTACATCCACTGTTCACACACCGCATCGGTTGTCATATCCTATTTTACAACCAAAATGACAGAATGCATTCACGAGATAATGCATTCACACACCGCATCGGTTGCAAAAGGCACCCGGGCCACCTGTCTATCTTACATCCTATTTACATCCACCAGAAAACAAAAGGCACCAAGGCCAAAAGTTCTCGTCCAAAAGATTTAGCCAAAACTGGCTCATCTCAGAGAAGGCAGTGTAACCTTTCTTGCTTTGTTGGAGGATGAAGTCTCTGCAGCTCTCCTTGTCCTCTTCTTCTCTCTTATAATTGCTTTGCATGTTGGTTGCTTGCCACCATTCTCGTGGACACCTTCGATGTTGTGGTCATTCTTTCCACACCTACGCAACTCATCTTCGATCCAACCCTGGTGAGCTTCTTTCCCTTTGGCTCCTCACCCCGCTCCCTTCTCCTTTCGTCTTGGGTCTCGCCAGGCATTTTGACATAGGCGGTGGGGCTGGTCTAGGCATAGAGGAAGTTGGCCAATTTTCTGGGCCCTCAACTGGATAAAGCACATGGTGGTATATTTCCTTGTATGTTTGTATCTTTGTGTAGGGTGCAATGTAGTCGTCAATCTTGCCACTAGACTTGTAGATTGCACGATTGCATGTTGGCATGGCAAGCCGGGCAGCCCGATGCACTCGCAACTGCACTCTCTCTGCTGCAACTTAACCAAGTACTTCCTGTCTTCATTCTCTTGGACTTCATATCCATCCTCTCCATTCCACAACACATAGCACCTACCAGATAACTCTATGTTCAGTTTTAGTTTTCTGAAAATATTTGGGCAAACACTTCCAGTCCACTTAGATACTCTGCTTCTGTTCTCTTGAATCCTGACCATTAGCTTCTTCCTTATGTGCTCTGTCATGGTGATCACTGGACAAAACCTAGCCTCCATAATGCTGTTGTTGAAGCTCTCACACATGTTGTTGTCTACAGAGTCACAGAAGGACCCAAGCCTAAAGAAAGCCCTGCTCCAAAGTGCTCGGGATCTGTCTTCATCATATCCCGGGCTCCTTGTGGTGTTTCTTGAGCAAGCCAAGCTCGTACGGGTTGAACAACCGCCTTGAAGATGCCTTTGCACACCTCCACCACTTCTTCGCAACTTCTTGTCTCGTGTACTTCTTTCTCTAGTTGGCATAAATGTGTCTTGCACACATTCTATGCTCTGCATTAGGAACCCACTCCTTAACTGCCTTGAGAAGGCCCTGCATACATCAAGTTGAGTCAAGATGAGAAACAATAGACAAAAGCAATAATTTGATGAAGATACAAAGAAGCAAGGAAATGAAGCAAGTAAATCACCTTCGTAGGTCGAGATGACAACCCATTCTTCACCACCTTGACCGATGTTTAGATCTTTCGAAGCAAGGAAATGAACTAGTACCAAGTATCATAATTCTCAATTGGAACTAGCCCAGTGCAATTGGGTACATCTCGTTGTTGGCATTCCTTCCAATGGCACACGGAGGTTACCATTGTTGGCACCCTTGAACCAACATCCATCTAATCCTACAACCTTCCCGCAACCACCAAGAATCCCTTCTTCAATCCATCAAAGCATACATAAAACCTTTCAAAAACTGCTTTGTCATGAATATCGGGGTCCAAGCATACTATGACAAGTCTTTGCCCGATTGGATCTCGGTAACTCTAGCCGGTAATCATATATCCCGCTGTACTCCCCTCTCATTGCATCAAGTGCTTTCTCTGAACAAGTGCCTTGGCCCTCTTACACTTGGAAATTGAAACATCAGCAAATAAGTCCCTCTGCACAACCATCTTGATGAGTTGAGGTTTCCAGGTTGGATTATCCTTGATCTGCTGATAATATTGTTTTGCAATCAGGGTAGAAGTCACCAACCTGTTCTCCCTTGTTGGTGGGCAAGTGTGCTCATCATTGAAGTGCACAATCTTGAACCACTTGGACCTTGTTGTTTTTGAACCATATATGTACCAATCACACCCGGTCAATCACATTTAGCACCGACTTTGCCCTCCTCATCTTTGATGAAACTAAGTGACCTGTGAGCTTTCGGACCATACTTTTGAACAACAAGTTGCTCTTTTGAATTGCCTCGCTATCTGTGAATGCCATCCCAAGAGAGAAAACAGGCAACTCGCCTTCTTTGTCAAATCTGTTCTCCACACTCTTCCTCCTAATGGTTTCACCATCACCGTCTTCATCATAAGAGGACTCTTCACTTGAATCAACCAAAGGACTGCCAGATCATCCAAATTTGGCACTTCATTGAACAGCTCTTCAACTGAAATGTTTCTAGCTTGGCCAAATTGCTAAGCTCTGATACTCCTCCTTATCTCCCTAGCATAACTCCTGAGCTCATTTGCCTCTTCATCATCAGCAGAACTATCATCCTCAGCTGGCTTCTTATAATCTTCATCGAAGAACAATCGAATCGGCTTGTGCATGCTCCGCATCAACTTCCCGTGGCTCATCAACAACCCTTTTGCCTTTGTGATCTTGAGCATCCTCTGCAAAGCATCTTCATGTTCCTCATCATACCAGCCCTCATCATCTCCACCCTCTAATTCTCCTTCCTCTCGCAGCTCCATCTCCTTCCTTTGCGCTCCATCTCCTTCCTCTCGTATCTCCAGCCCATATCTCTTGCTCATCAGCACTCATCATCTGTACCTCCTCCACATACATGTCAACACACTTTCCATCACTGTGATCTTGGTACATTACCTGACAGGAGGCATCATCTTGCAACAGCACAAGACCATTACTCACATGCTTCCCAGGCTTCAGCCAATACATCCTCAGCACAGCATCAGGGTTGTAGTGGTCAGCTAGGTGCCCCTTCACCTCAAAAAATGACAGCTTGTCCACCTCGATCCATGATTCAGCAATGTCACCCCCAACATAGAACTGGGCACCTCCCACACTGGTAAAAGTACCACCGAAGTGGAATCTAATGCAAATGTGCTCTTCCATCCTGCCAAATTCATACAACGCAGTCAAAACCAAGATTGTGAACACTTGATTTTTTCCTAACCCTAAGAGCCGATCGACTTCAACAACATTGCAATCAACAACATAACACCTTCCCTTCAATCAACAACTAATCCAAAGCCACACCTACAACTACATGTAACCCTAACCAACAGTACGCAAGAAAACCCCAATTCCACCCCAAAACTCTACTGGAAACCTAACAGAGCACAAATCAAATCTTGCGATTCGAGATGCGGGTACCGAGTGCGCACCTGGACGAAGAGCAGAGCTCGAATCACCGTGTCGTCCACCGGAGCATCCGCGCGCCGTCCGTTTCGCCGGAGAAGACGACGAGGAAGCGGAGCGGGCGAGCGAGTGAAAGAGTCGGGGCGGCGGGTTGAAAGTCCCTAGTTTGGTTTTGGCTAATTGATGAAACCTAGGACTAAGCTTGTTTATCTAAATGGTTGATTTAGAGAAAGGTTGTCCATATGATGAGCATATTGAATATGAAGCATGACACGTGTCATGTGATCAAAGATGAAGATCAAGACGATGCTTGGCTCCATGGACCGGTGTTGAAGGTGAAGGGCTAGTCGAGGCTTGTGAGTGAAGGACCATGCGATGGTGAAGCTTGGGCAAGACTTGGCGCCGATGGACCGATGCACGGTGAAGGGCAAGTGAAGTCAAGGTCGATGGATCGAGACGGTCACATGATGGTGTGAAGCGTTCATATCATTTGGAGGAACAAAATGGGCTCAAGGCAAAGGTATAACCTATAGGGCCATTTTGGTTTGCACTCAAGACACCATAGAGGGTGTGAGTGGTTTAGGATCGATAGCCGCACTATTAAGAGGGAAGTCTTATCGGCTATTCGACGCACGGGTGCCACTAGGTGAATTCATGAAGTGCATTGCATGTAGTGCCTAGTGAGCTAACCTAACCTTTGGGAAATGTTTGTGAAAAGCTAACACACAAGCACATGGAGATGTACTCTTGGTGGTGTTGGCACATTTACAAAGGTGGCGTTTGGGTGCGCTGTGGTTTGCAGTGCGCTTTTGGGAAAAAATGGATGCACATTTTCTATTGCGCTGGATGCAAAATTTGGTTGAAATCATGCTATCTCTATTGATCAAGTTGGTATACTTGTTGGATAGCATGTCTGAGAAGTTGGCGTCTCGACGGGCTGAAAAACAGAGTTTTTGCAGCACCGGACGCGGCGGCCGGACGCGCAAGGCTTCCAGCGCATGGACGATTGGCTCGGGCGGCTGGCCGGGCGCTGAGGAGCACTAGACGCAGAGGTGGCACGTCCGGCGTGCGCGGACTCTCGGACCGAAACTTCGGAGTTGAGCGGCGTGGCGTCGGACCGCCGGACGCATCCGTCGAGGAGCGCGGACGCGGGCGGCGGACGCGTGACGTCATCTGCATTTGAACATTGGCTCGGCCAACGGTCGGCTGCGGAAGGACGCCGGACGCGTCCGGCGCTAGGGAGCGGACGCGTCCGGCACGTGTTCCTCAGGCCCCCGAGGGGGTAACGGTTGGATGTTTGAGGATGAGCTATAAATAGATGGTGGTCGGGGCTTGGCCATCCCTCTTGAATTTCTAACTCATTCATTCATCTTTGTGAGCAGAAAAACTCTCTCCCACTCTTCTCCCTTGCTTGGTTGATCATCCTAAGAGAGATTGAGTGAATCACCTAGTGCATTGCATTGCTTGAGGGCATCTAGTGGCACTTGTGGGTGGTTTCGCCGGTGGATTTCTTGTTACTCTTGGAGAGTACCGCTCCTAGCCGGCTTGGAGATTGTTGGAGGCGTTGGCAAGAGAAGGTGATTGTTCTTGGCCACCTCCGGTTGATTTGTGAGAGGTTCTTATGCTCACCTCACGGGGATCGCGAAGAGTAACTCTATTGGATTGCGCATGTCGTTGAGTATCACGCTTGAGAGTGGTGCCTTGTGGTTTCCTTGCGGGGAAGTGCCTTGCGGGGCAAGTGGCTTGAGGGTCACACCAAAGGACCATCTAGGTGTTGATCGACACAACGGGTGACGTAGCTTGGCGGTGCCCAAGTGAACATCCGGGGATAAACTATTGTGTTCATCTTGTCTCCCGGTGATTGGTCATCATCCTTCGTGTGTTGCCGATTGTGATTGATTGTTCATCTTCTTGGTGATTGGCAACCTCGACTCGACGCGTCGGTATAAAAAGTCTCATCCTCTCTTGGTTTACTTTGTTTACATTCTTGCAAAGTAGAATTGCTTGCGTGGTCGGTCGGGAACCACATCTTGTGTAGACTAAATCCTGTGGGTAGAATTGCTTGTGTGGTCGGTCGGGAACCACTTCTTGTGTAGACTAAATCCCGTGGGTAGAACTCTTGATCACTAGTGGTAGCTATTGTGTGTACTAGTGATCACCTACTAGAATTGTTTGGACAGGAGGCTTGCAACACCTAGTAGGCTAAGCATAACTTGCTTTCCGCCGATTGTGTATCTAATGAAGTTTGCTTAGTGAGTTCGTAGAAATTTTTATAGGCTATTCACCCCCCTCCCTCTAGCCATCTAGGACCTTACACGGGTTCAGAATGGGAGGAGGTGGAAACGGGAGGGGGCGGAGGCATATTTCAGCTGCGGGAGCCGCCTGACATGCGGGCCCTTGCCACGCGGGCGCGCTGGCCGCCACGCCAGCATGCCAGCTTGGCAAAACCGCCCTGGAATACCACCCAGGGGTTTTTTAAACCCATAAACATACTTAGAGGTGCAAAACAGACGGTTTTAAAGTCTGTGGTGTTATGTTAGCCGACGCTGATACTTCAGGGGGGTATTTAGACTTTTTCCGCCATCTATTTATAGATTTGCAGCCGGCCCATGGGCCGCCGACACGGCACGCGGCACGGCCTTTCGGCAAGGCCCATGGGCCGCACGGCACGGCCGCTGTGCGTGTCATGGGCCGCCGGCCTGGCCCATGACACGGCACGGGCACGGCACGGCCAACAGGCCAGCACGGTGGTGGCCCAGTAAAAGGAGACAAAACAGCTCATGTCTGATAATTTCCTAACCCTAACTACATCTCATTCTCAACCCCCACCCGTCCCCGTGTGGCCGCCGCCCCCAACGCCCTCCGCCGTCCGCCCGTCACTTCGCGACTCGCAAAGTCGTCGCGAGCCCCGCCAGCCGGCGGCGACTGCTTCTCCTCCGCCCGTCACTCTCTCTCTCACACACACACACTCTCGAGTCCTGCCGGTCTGCACCGAGCCCCGAGCTCCGCCGCCGCACCTCACGCGCGGCCGCGACGGATAGCATCGCCGCCGCCGCCGTCGCGACTGCTTTTCATCCAAGCCTCGACCTCGACTGCTGCTCGCTCACGCTCACGGTGTGCCGTGCAAGGACGCGCCCCACAGAGCGCCGGCCTTCCTCCCCGGCGTGCGCAACTTTCGCGGCGGCGCCAGGAGGTCCTCCGTCGTGCTCGCGTGCTCCCGTGCCGCCCGCGGCACGCCGTGCTCTCGGCACGGCACGGCGGCCCATGTGTCATGCCGTGGGCCGAAGGCGCCGCCGATGGCACGGCGAGGCACGGCATGGCCGTGCCGCGTGCCGGCACGACACGGCACTGTGGCCATCTATACGTCTATTCTTGTCTCGAGATTCGTGCAAGTTCTTTTGTTTATTCTTTGTTACTCTCTATACACTAGCTATATCAATTCTATACCATATGTACAACACACTAATCTCTAAACCCTAAACCATAATATCTAATCCCTAAAACATTAAACCCTAAACTCTAACCCTAAATCCTAAAATAGTAAACTCTAAACTCTAAATATAAGACAAATACGGTTGCAAAACAAAGGTTGTCAAAAAAAGTATAAAGGAGAGAGAGAACTATGCACGAATCCCAAAGACAATTCACCGGTAAGGATAGTACGTGCTGAGCATGCACGTACGTGCCACAATACATTTTCGCGACCGCACGCAGATGGAGACAAATCTTTTTTTTTGGGGGGTTAATTGGATACACACCACTATAAAATTCACGATTTTAAAATACACCATCGATATTCGCATAACTGGGCTGGCGCCACTGCAATTTCACACGTCTTTGAAATACACCACTATCTACACTTGATGCCATCATGCACCCACTATTTAGGTGTACATGAGCTGTTGTATTTTCGTATTGCCACCTCTGCCCGTGCCCCCGACTCCGCCCACTTCCCATGTGTACATCCTTGCGCTTTGTGAGTATCACATCGATTATAATGTAATTAAATGAAAATTAACCTTGAGAATCCTAGTGACAAGACGTGCAAGTCTGTAGTTGGATTTGTTGCATGACAGCATAGCTTCTGCAGTTCGGAATAATGAATTTTGCTTTAATTTTGAGGTTTATGAATTAAAAAATGATTCAAAATGGTGTAGTAGTTTTTTAGTTCCCTTTAGACAGATGTTACTTTTCTCTCGCTAATATCTAAGATATAATGTTCATGCGTTCCTTATTTCTAGTGTTCCAGTTCACGCATTCACTATTTTGTTATCCTTTGTTTTGTGCTCGGATGTTTTCATGGGAACAACCCCTATGTGTGCTTCCATCTGACACAAATCTAGCACTAAAGCCTGCTAGTATAAAGCCATTTTTACCCTTTATTCATGTGTTAATTTGGTGTAAAATATTATCTCATTTATTCATTATTATCTCATTTATTCATGTATGCATGTACAAGGAATGGAGGACGAACTGCTTCGATAGAGAAGATAGGGGCAGAAGGGTCCATATGAATTTACTGGCCATGGAAAGCATGCATAGTGGCGTATTTCACACTCTTGCAAGATTGTAATGGTGTCAGCCCAGTTAGGCGAATAGCAATGGTGTCTTTTAAAACATAAAATTTATGGTGGTGTGTATCCAATTAACCCTTTTTTTACGCCTCTCATCTGGGTACAACTGTGGTATCTGCTAATGTACATACTCACACCAACCCTCCACACACGCACACCACATGAACACAAACAAACCTACAACTACACTCAGATTACATCGCGTCCTTCTTGAGATCATCGGGTCCATCCATCGCTCCATAGGCGACGAGCACGTCACGTTCCCTTTGTGGCTCCACGCGTGAGAGGCAACGAAAATTATTGGGGCAAAACCCCGGAGAGAGAAGTGAGTGCGTTCATGGGAATCGAACTCATGCCGGTTGCACATACACCTGTTGTGCTAGCCACCCAAGCGGCGCTCGGTTCTCGAGATGGAGACAAATCTGTCACCACGTGGTGATGCCAAATCTGTCACTTTGCGTACAAAACGTAAATTTGGAAGAGATATCGTACAAAACACATTAGAAACAAAACAATGTGCACACAAACCCAAACTAGCGAGAGAACAAAATGCGTAGAAAATGTGGTACTATGCATCGAAACTGTTCTACTATGCGTGAAACGATATCATGTTGTGTGAAAAACTATTCTCTACGTGCATATGCAGTAAAATAAGTAACATGTAGTTCGGTTACACATGGGTACATGTTTGTATGCTATCTGCGACGTGTCTATATGCAACACGTGATGGATCTGCCTTCATTGGCTTCACCTCATGTCCACGTCCACGCTCGTGGACCGAAAGCGGACAAAAAAAGCTGCGGTGTTCGAATATCCTAGACAAAAAAGGATGTCGTTTCCCATACACGGGCCCTGTATGGATACTCTAACTTAGTTAGAGGTTAGAGTTAGTTCTAACTCTAAACTAGCCCTAAACTAACTCTAGCCAAAAAGGTGTTTGGATGCGAGGGCTAGATTGACAATAAATATGTTTTTAACATAAGATCTTCAAATATAATATTAATTCTAAGATAAATATTTGTTAAAAATTTTATCGAAACATATCCATGTGGGGTCTTGTTTTAAAGAGTTTATTGTAAGAAATATTATGGTGCAATATTATGTGGGGATAGTTTTTGGGGTGGCTTAGATGCAACTAACCTCAATCTAACCCTCATGTTTGGATACTTTAGGGTTAGTTGAGCCTCAAATAACCCAAACTAACTCTAACTCATGGATCCAAACAGGGGCCACTTTCTTTTGAGCACGTCGAGGCGCCCGCTGGGCCGGCGCCGGCACGTGTGATCCAACTGTGCGGCTGCGGGTGGGAAAAAGGCGGCTGGTTCGGTTTGACTAGCTAGCCGCCACCGCGGGGACTGGCCATGTTGTACCTGGTTCGATCCAACCGGGTAACATGCGGTTGGGCTGGCGGCTTCCCCAAGCTTACATGGGAGCCCAAGGCTCCCAATAACATATCTATAGGTATATATATATATATATATATATATATATATATATATATATATATATATATATATATATATATATATATATATATATATATATATATATATATATATATATATATAGAGTATCTGTGCATTTTCTTTACTCCATACTTAGACCACACGATCGGAGTAGTTACTCCCATCTCTAAAAACTCACCTTATATGTGTTCATACTTGTTTATCACTTTAGAGTATATATATATAATACTAAGATACTCTAAAACTTCTTACGCGAAAAAATTTTAAGGGAACCCATACTTTTTAATATATTACAAAAATGTCACTTCTTGTGACTATATAAAATAAGTATGATGTTCATACTAAATACTACCATAGATTTTTCTGGGAGTATGATCTTTAACAAAAAACATGCATGTAAGATCAAATATGGAAAAACATGTAAGATCAAATATGGACACGTAGCTGTAACACTTGCCTGTTGAATGTTTCATCCTTGCTGGCTAGCAGATGCTCAAGTAAAGCAACACACATTGGTGTGTAGGTTCCTATCGGTTCGTCACGATCTTCCAACACAGGTTGTGTTCTACAAGCAGATTTGTCAAATACTGGTCCCTGCATAGAGGTGCACAAGGAAACAATGTGTTCATATACCCCCCGGGGAAAATATTGTGAACAATGCATAAAATCGCTTCCACGAAAAGGTTTAGTAAAATAACCTCGTCCAAGTTTGGTAAGTTTTCACATGGCTGGTTGGGCAGCACAATTGTAGTCCCTCTTTGCTCATCGAGTACATTGACCTGGGGATCGGCCTGCTGACTTGGTTGAAATTGAGGCTGCAGTATACAAAAAGTGTTAGAGACATTGGAAACAGGGTTAGTGGGTAAAAAATACATACTCAGCACTGGTTTTTTATGCCACTTAAAAAAAAGAAGTGCTTGGTTAGAATATTTGGAAAAGTTCAGTCACCTGAATGAACGGAGTCCGGCTTTGTGTGCACTGGTTGGGTAGGATGTCCGGAGTTCTACACTGTAGATATGCATAACAATAGGCTGTTGTCAGAATGTGATGCATACTTATAAATGGTCAAAATCAGTAGACAAAACATGTTGAAAAGAAGACATGTATAAATGTTAACCTAACAGTGCATAAAAACATGCTGAACAAGTGTAACATAACATTTATAGTGGTGTGTTGTGGGAGATGTTAGGAACCTCAGACCTGTACAGGGGTCTGGTCAAATTGAGGGTCACCGAGCTGCGAAATGTAGTCGTCAAAGATACCGAAAATCAAAACTTGGTCATCCTCAACTAAAGGGTTCAAATTGAAAATCCCAACAGTGTCATCCTCATCCACTTGCCCATCATTGTTGGTCGCGTTTTCACGTGCATTTGCAGCAGCCTCATCCTTGTTTGTTATGAGGAATCGAGTAGCTGGTGGGCAGTATCATGTACAACATCAGAGAATACCTTTTAAAAAAAGGTGGGGCAGCATGCATAGACAAATACATATATCTTGGAAAACAACACCAAAAAGATGTTGGTAATATGTTCCCTAAATGTTACAATAGGACAGGAGGCGGCCAAAAGCGTCGATTCCTTACATTAAGCAGGAACCAGGGCTAAGCCCTATCCAGTACCTTATAACTCTATTGAACCGGTCAGCAACCAACCGGTTCAGCCAGGCTAGTGTCTTACAAAGGTGCAAATCATATTAAAAAAAGAGAGTGAACGTTCATAGTAATACGGGTCTAATAGCATTCTTAGAAAAAACAAAGAAGAAGCTAGCCGATTCATTTGTCTACGTCCTGACGCGACTCGTAAGCTTCTTCGTTCGATGTGGGGGGCACTTGATGAGGCGGGCTCCTAGTCTCTAGCATCCTTGCATCCTCAGATTGTATAATTTTGTTAATCTCCTCATCAAGGTTGTTGGCACCTGTTTGATAGTGCATAAAAAAATCAGCGCGTATTCAATAAAAAATGACCCCGTTCAGCAGACACTGCATGCTGCTCTGAATACCAGCAAGGATGATGTATAAATACAAATCTGGCCCCGTATATAATACTTGTACTCGAGAAACTTACCACCGACGGTAGGCACTTGGCTCTCGTTCGCATTGAGATCGGGCACGATGGTATTGGCACCGGGATTTTCTTGATCAATGTGCACTGCTAGGCAAAAAACATGTTCCTTGTTCATTACTTCCTTAACACGCACAAACGAAAAATCCATACCTCTAATGTGATGACACAATTTTCCTAACAAAAATGTAACGAAACTGATTATAAAAACAAACTTTTTGTTTAGAACATACCATTTTTTTGGGTCTCTTCACCTGAAATAGATCCCATGGTGCAAACCAAAGAACTGCCGGTGAAGAGTTCCTGACTTTGTTCAAACTCTGTACAAAACAAAAATAAATGAGTGGAGGGGAAGGGATATAAACATAAACGAGAAGATGCATATATCACAAGTAGCACGGGGTGTGGGTAGACAAAGCAGAGAACGCATATAAACATGTAAACTAGATCATGAGTACATAAACATGTAGACAACAGAGAACGCATATAAGACACTACACAATATGCATACAAGACTTAACCAACTATGAATATATACTTGGGGGACAATGCATGAAAAGCCCCCTATGAATGAGTACGCACATTAAACTAGATCATGAGTATGCCTATAGCTCAAAAAATAAGATAGTTATTTGGAAGCAATTACCCTACATCCGTTGTCCGAAATTAGTATGTATCAAGAATCAATTGCATTCAGGTTGCTGAATAATAGAACGAGTATGCAAGTTGTTTTGAAACATAACAAAAAGGGGATGGATAATGCAGCTAATTACCACCGCTTGCATAAGTCCCTTTGATCTCGGAGTTATAGGTGGACATGAAAGTCTCCTCTCCCTCCTCTCCATCCAGAGATGCTCTGTGAGAACCTGCATTAACAAATTGTACCCAAAAAAGGGTTACTTGCAAAGAAATGCAAGATGCATAAATAGTGACCAGCGTAGGTAGGATGTTATTTCGCTGACCAATATCTTCGGCTGCATCTTTCGAAATACCAGTGGACTGTTCTTCATGGACCTCGCCCGTCGATTGGGTCTGTTTTGGTATTGGGATGCTTTGGTGTTCACAATCATTAGGATCTGCAAAGGTTAGGCAGTTCTTCATTAGAGCAATTTGCTTCATGGACTCTTTCCTGTAAGGCGACGTCAGAAAAAAGGATTGGTGCCTTGTGCACCCCATTTTGTTTTTGATAAAAACAACTATCTGTATGCATAAAAACCAATGCAATGAAGCATGGAATTATTTTGTAACACATTATCAACGTCACGTACAATATAGAAAACCCCATGTTTATGCACAGCATGCCGGTGACAATTGAATGCCTCCCCTGTTTTCTATAAGAGATGTATTTGGTCCAGAGATATACCAGGATTGGTCGCCTCCTTATGTTGACCCATATCGATGGGTCCACCTTCGAACCCGGCAGGGGGGCGTCCCTCATGGCTGTAATCCTTCGAACCAGGATTGGTCACCTCCGTTGATGGGTGCTCCTTTAGATGTGGACTATCTTCCTGTTCGATGCGCTCAGGATCTGCAAAACATGATGGTTATTCGCAAAATAGGCAATTGATGGATATAAGGCTGTATAAAGGCCTGCATACATACATTCAATTGATGCATATATAATTTAGTCTGAGACATAGTGCAAACACAGAATGTGCAGAATGTGCAGTGAATGAACAGAAAAACGGCTAACCGTGCTATTGTACGCATAGAAATTGAGAGACACAAGGAAGACGATGCTGAACCTGGGCTTTTGTCTTGACCGCCGCCCTGAGCACTTTCCATATCGCCGACTGTTGATTGGTTCTGTTTTGGTGGTGTACTATCTTCCCGCTCGCTGCGGTCAGGATCTGCAATACAAGATGGGTGGATGTTAACATATACATTCGATGAAAATTAGCATGTTAAAAAAGTCAATAAAAACAGCATGCTTTTAGTTTTACCAAAAAGCGCACAAGCAAAAATGTACCGCATGAGAAAAAAAAGGCTACTGGTTTTTGTATATGCATAAAAACCAGGCAAAACATGTGTAACAAAGTGTGTTGGACCTGTAGTGTTGTCGTCGCCACCACCGCCTTGATCTGGATTGTCACCATCATCGTCATCATCGTCGTCGGCGCCATCATCTTTATGAATGTCCATATTTTCATCATCATCCTCGCCACGGTCAGCCTTTGCAATAATCTCATCAATCATCTGCCCAAAGTTCCTACGCATGACTTCCTGTTTGAGTGCAATTGACTTCATTGCTGTGTCGATGCGGTGGCGCTCATTTTGGACCTCTTGGTCATATTCGGCAATTACAGCCTCTAGCTCACGCCGTGTCCTCCCCCTTAACATGGCTAACTTGCCAGCCAACACCTTTCCAAGTTTTGGGATGTATGTGTTTCCAACAGTTGGCTCCAACGTATAACAGATTTGTGATGCCGGGCGAAACTGGAGAAAAGCATTGGATACAATAAATAGCTTGGATTATGATAATAAGCAAGATGAGAATAAACCATAAGGTAAGAACGTAATCAAACAAAACCAACAAAGGGGTCAGGGCAATACATACATTAAGCGTTCCATATCGCATAATATTGTGACCAGCCCTCTTCACATCGTCTGAGATCATGTTGGATACCATATCGTTTGTGAACATTTGTATGCGGGGAGTCAGAAACCTATCTTCTGGTCCATCACGGTGCTGAACACAGTCCAGATATACCAGCTGCAGCACAAAATTTACTCAAATCAGTGGCTGGAAAAAAATGCAAATTCAAATGGCCTATTATATCCAAACACGTATGCAAATCGTAATACATCAGAACGGATGTTTATGTATATATTCTGGACAGGTTGTTTGGTTTATTTGAAAGTAGCATGTGCACCTGACATAAATACTACATGCTGAATAATCTGGTGAGAAATAGTGCATACAATCCCTTGGTACACTGCATACAGAATATGCAAAAACATATTGTATAGTAAAAAAAAGTACAGAGGCTCACAATGTATATACAGATTTAAGTATGGCATATGTAATCAGCGTACATGCATCTATTTTTTGTCTTAGCATTGAACCACATCTGGAAAAAAATTGAACAAAAATCTATAAAAGAAATGTGGAGTATTTACCGCCAATACAATGCTGCATCCTTTAATGGTGTATGCAACTTGGGGGGTGCGCATTTTCTCGTGCAACTCACGGACGCCATTCTGGATTTCAAGGTATATCTCGTGGCACCAATCAATATCGTTGACATGATCCAAGTCACTTGTGCGATCAATATCAGTATTGGACATATAGTAGCTACCTGTTGCATAAAGGCATATAAAAAATCAGTGCAAGATTCAACATAACACCAATGCCCCCTCTCACATACCCCCCCTCAATATACAAAAACACTAAAAGGTGCATATATGTGTGCAGTCAGTGCATACAATGTGATCTGACAGTGAATATATATCTCCAATTGCAGTGCATACATACCTACAATCACAGTGCATGTATGTCTGCAGTCACAATGCATATATATGTGGAAAAAATGAAAGAAGGCAATGCAGTCCATAAGAAGAAATCAGTTGAGTGGTGGGATTGAATTGGTAGGACGTACCTGACGGGAACAGGAACCGATTGAACAGCACCAGGAAGAAACATCTTTTGGTGAGCTCATCAGTTCCACCCTGCCTGATGCGTGCAAGGCAGAAATCCACATTTAGTTCTGTATGCTTCGTGAGACCAAGTGCAGTGCGCAGGTCCTTTGCTTTCTTAACTTTGTGCCCCCACTCCTTGTCAGTGTCCTGTCCTTGACCGCTACATGTAAGCTCTAGCATTTTGTGCAGGGCATGCTTTGTGAATGGTATCTCCTTTCCCGGTCCAATATTGAAAACCATGGACTGAGGGTCGGTATTGATGTAAATCCACTGGAGGAATGATGGATGGAAGCAATCTTTAGTGATGTTGATGTCGAGAAGGCCTCGAAAACCTGTGTTTGTCAGAAAATGTTCCTCTTGTTGTGCGTTCAGGGCCTGCACCATCTCGACCACAGTTGCTATTGAGCAATTGATGTTCCAGCGTGGAGGCTGCATTAGAAAAAATGTAAACCAAAAATAAGAGGTTGGCTTGCACAAAACAAAAAATTGGTGCATAAAAACCACATACAGAATGTAACCTATAACGAAAGACCCCCATTCCTGTTTTGGATTTAAAATCAAGATGGACTACAATTTCTATTCATACAAAATGGTGCTTTGACAATGCATAACACATTGTAATGCGCCATCGGGGGATATAGTGTGACATACCAAAACCGTTTAGCAGTAACACAATGCATAAAACTGTTCTACCATTATGAAGACGCGTTCCGAATCAGGGTTGCATGTAAAAGAAACAGCATTGTCTCAAGGACTTGCTATTGGTTGTTGAACTTACAACGACTTTAGACTTGCTGTGGCCCCCAGCATCAGTTCTTTGCGCCTTCCTTGAAGGTCCAGCCTCAGTAACTTGCGGCTAAGTTTGAAGTGAACCGGGAAGTTTGAAGAAAATGTTAGTCAATATGGAAAATTTCAATATATCGTTGCATGTACAAAAAGATTTTTTGCATGGAAGAAGTTTAGTTGGTAAAACTTACATCATTGCCTGACTTCCGCTTCCTTTCCTTTGGTGACTGGGCACCCTGCATAAAAAAAGAACAAAAAACAGTACTATTTATGTACAAAAAATGTGTAAAAATGTGTCCCAAGAAATGCATACATACAATGTGTGTGAAAAATGTCTCAATTTCAATTTCACCATGTATACAAATATGCATACTTTCAAACTGTATGAGCTACATGCATATAAACATTGCATATAAACATAATGAAAACACACAAAAAATGCATATAACCATGCGTATTCGTGTAACGAATAAGAAGACACACCTTGAATGTAACATGCCGCTCCCGAGCATCACGTACGTCGGCAAAACCGCCCTTTTGGGTTGTCCGTGCGGGTGGCAGAACGTGTTATCCGGCGGTTGGGCTGAGGCATTGAGCGCGCGGCTTTAAGTGGTGTCATGAAGTCATCATCATCGGAATCTACTTCGATGGGCTCATTCTCCACAAAGTGTCTCTTGGGTTTTTGAGAAGCAGGGTGGCGGGCAGGATCTTTATGGGCAGGGTGGGGGGCGGTTTCTTTATGAACAGGGTGCGTGGGGGGTTCCTTCTGGGCAGGGTGGGAGACTGTTTCCTTCTGAACAGGGTGGGAGGCGGTTTCCTTCTGAACTTGGTGAGCACTGCTTTGCTTGGGGCGGGGCTTGGTCGTCACCTGTTTGCGTGAAGGGGCCTTCCCTGTGCTCTTCCGGCTGTAGACGTTGCTGGTAGGCCCACCGGTTACACGTTGCATCCCCTACCACTGCTAATCAAATAAAAATTGTAACAAATTTTGTGTTACACATCGAATTTGAAAAAAATCAGCAAAAAAATAATGCAATTTAAGTAAAAAAGGGATTAAGCCTAGTATATAAACACTGTTATGAACAAAACTACGTATAAAAATCCTACTGTAGTGGTGCAAAAACTAAGAATGGCGCAAAAACTAAAAATCATGCTGTAGTGCTGTACCTCGGAAAAATGCATTTAATTTTAAAATGTGCCTATATCTCGAAACAACCATGTATGTAAACACACATACTCAATCTCTCGTTTCTAAAGATCTTTGTATACAAACCCGTGTAGTAGTGCATACGAGACCTACAATAATGGTGCATAAAAAACGGTACCCCATATGATCTTTACTAACCAGCTGCTATGATGAAAAAAATGTGTTCAACAGTGTGTATAAAATGTGTTCTACTAAAAATGCATACATACATTGTGTGTGAAAAAATTATCAACTTTAGTTTGCCCATGTATACAAACATGCAAGCTATTTAAAACTCTAAGACCTACATGAACACAAACTGAAAAAATCATAGAAATGCATATATACATGCATACGTAATAGTTCCACCTCCGGGGAAAATTTATTTTTACCATGCATAAAAACATGCAATGCTAGCCAGCTACCTTGCATAAAAACGTGAATCATCATTTTTTAATGTCGGCAAATTTAGCATGGACACAAAATTCTATTTTCCGACCTTGGTTTAACCATGCATAGCAAGGTCCATAGCAGACATGCAAACACATGGAAACAGCGGCACGAAGGCCGGGCAGATGATACAGATAAGAACGATGCATAAAAACATCCCAAACACATGCGGAGTTGAGGCATTGAAAATAATTCCCAATTCAAACAAAATTTCTAGTAAAAACCTAATCTTGGACACATATAACGGCACTGGTATGGTTTTGGGATGGTTGGAGAGCGATATACCTGTCCTCGCCGTGCGCCGTCCTCGCCGCCGTCCGTGCGAGCGTCCTCCCCGCGTCCCTCCTCGGAGCAGTGGTCGGTGCGGTGCTCGTCGCCGCGGGACCCGCCGTCCTCGCCGCCGTCCGTGCGAGCGTCCTCCCCGCGTCCCTCCTCGGAGCCGTGGTCGGTGCGGTGCTCGTCGCCGCGGGACCCGCCGTCCTCGCCGCGTCCCTCCTCGGAGCCGTGGTCGTCGCCGCAGGACCCGCCGCCGCTCCCATCGCCGCGTGAGCCGCGGCGGCTCCCATCCCCCCCGGAGCCACGTCCGCTCCCATCGACGCCGGAGCCGCGGCCCCTTCCATGCCCGCCGCCGCCGCGTCCGCTCCCACCATCGCCGGAGCCGCGCCCGCTTCCATCCCCGCCGGAGACGAGGCCGCTTCCAACGCCGCCGGTGCCGAGGCCGCCGCCGGTCCCGCGGCCGCTAGCAGCGCCGACAGATCCGTCGCCCGTCGTGGCGCCGCCGGGCTCGCGGGCGGGAACAGCATCGCCAGAGGCGTCTACTCCGCATCCGCCGCCCGTCGTTCCGCCGCGGTCGGCGTCGTCATCGCCGGCCATGGCCACCAAACCGTCGCCGTGGAATCGGGAGCGTGGTGGTTTCTAGAGAGAGAAAGTGGGGTTTTTGGAAAGAGGAAGCGGAAATCGGTCTGACCACCAAACGACGGCGGATTGACCCTTTTGAAAAAGACGGCGCTGGATTTTTACATATCCCCCCCCCCTAGCCAATGTCAGGTCCCGGTTATAATAACGCGCATAAAAACAACACAAAACTGAATACTAACCTATGTCAGATTGCATGAAAAACAAAGGTTAAAGCGGTCGGTTTTCAAAAAAAAGGAACCGCCGCGACGAACCGTCAGCGTTCCGCCGACAGACCACGTGGGGTCCGGTCGGTTCCACTCCAGCGGGGGCGCGTGAGATGCGGGCGCGTGGTGGGCTGACACAAAAAGTGCACTGGGCCCCGCGCGTGTGCTTTGGCGGCCTCGGTGGGGGGCGCCGAACCGGGCTGGTTCGGTCTGCCAGCCTCCTGGTTTGGTTGGACCATCTACTGGTTGGTTGGCTGGGGCTCTCCGGCTACTATTGGAAGCCCAGGGCCTCTAATATAATAAATGTGTATATATATATATATATATATATATATATATATATATATATATATATATATATATATATATATATGTTTAACAAAATGTTGAGTTTCTTGAAAATCTCCCTCTCTCTCTCTCTCTCTCCTGTGTTTATAAAAAAATGCTTTAACAAAGTGTTGAGTTTCTTGTACTCTCTCTCTCTATATATATATATATATATTATATTAGAGGCCCCGGGCTTCTAATTAAGACAATAAAAAGTCGGACTCATGCACAATATGCTCGGAGAGGAGGCCCGTCCACGTCACCGAAATGTTGGAGTCGTTGGATATTCAAATCGATGGCCACGATTTAGAAGCTGGTCAATGTGGTTTGAAGCACATCGGAAGCGCTTCTATTTACTTTTACTCGGCTTCTTCCTCCCGGCTTCAGCTTCAGCTAGAATCTAGCTCAACAAATCTTGGAAAACAAATGAAATAACCAACTACGGAAACATATATATATATATATATATATATGTTTTCTAAATGCCTATAAATATGAGTTCCTCCTCGGCTTCTAGGGCTCCATTCACTTCTCCCGTCCTAAAAGTTGCGGCGCGGGTTGGAATGGAATGGAATGGAATTTAGGGGTCCATCTTGCACCTTCGGTTCCTGATTTTTCCGCATGGTAAACATGTTATTTTCAAAATGGTCCTTCCAAGTGAATCTTCTTATGGCATTCACCTTGAATCGCTAGATCGAGGTTGGCCTTGGATCAAGTCGACAACCTTTTTTTCTGTGCAAAACGTATATGAATCTTCTTACTTAGCAATAGGGCTGCTGGTATATACATATACATTTATCCATTCTTCTTACTAAGCCAAGAACTTGCGCGATTCCCTTGGTATACCAGATGGTCCACAAATACATGTCAACAAGTGTATGGAACGTATAAATTCCAAAGGAACTGACGAGCTAACCAAGAGGTGCTTCTTTTTGTTGCTTTTCAACCGGTTCCTGTTTGTGTCGGGTACGAATCACACACCCCCTGTGGCACAACAAGTTTTTCATACATTGTTGATGCACATCTGCATACATAGTCCCATCAATTTTCTTATGCATGTGCATGCACATCCGCAACTACGTGTATTCGATTTATGCAATGGAATAGCTTGATAATATACATTGCTTATGCCTATTTGTATACATTGATAAAAAAGATCTGACCCCTTGTTACACATTGATTTCACATCATTTAGTTGTGCCATTCTCAACAGGTAGCTATCACATTGCCAACCATGACATAGAGCGTACAAGAAACCTGACGTCACTAAATGATATCAACTGGTGCCATGAAATATACATTGATCTCCGGAAGTCAATTCAAGAGTTCCATCTGAAGATCCGCACCAAGCAACGAGCATACACCATATCCGGGTGTAGCATAATTCCTGCGGTAAAATCCTTAAACCTTTTGTTGAGCAAAAATCATGTTATCGTTTCGTAGATGTGGCTTGCATGCATTTTTGCTAGATATTTTATGCATTTTGACTACAGACAGTTTTCTTACACAGCACCATGTAGCCTGTGAGCAGTGCTTAATACAAATTCTATCAGGGTGAAAATATGTTTGTCATTTATACATTTTATGCTCAGTTTGTCATGCAGACACTAATTGTGGTACAATCTCTTAATGTTATGCGGTTATACTACCTAGACTCAAGGCTCAACCATAGGCAGTCACCTGTGGACAGGTTTGTGACACCGCGAATAAGTTTGTTTACAGATCACATGGTCCATGAGATGATTGAAGATGATATTATCAGGGAAGGGCACAATATTAAAGGCTATGGAGCATTGGATGTACGTGGCCACACCCCACTTGTCTTTAATATTATGTTATGATTCGTTCGTCTGGTTTTGGCTCTGTCCAGCTTTGTTCTTTTTCATACGCCGATGGCCGAGCCCCTTTTTTTGTTTTAAGCCGCCTCACACATGTGCTACATCATGGCTGGCAATGTTGGAGGTGCATATATTCCTAGCCTCTCTAATAAGCTAGCAGGGAAGCTATCACAGTTAAGGGGGGTGGGACTCACCGCGAATTTGAGGCTGCCGTGGCAACATATGACCAGGAAATCCAAAATGAGCTGCACCGCATTGACAACTCCTTCAAAACAATCGTAGAGAAACAGGAAGTTATGCGCAATTGGTTTGAAGCCATGATTGATGAGTTGAATGGCCGCAATGGTGGAGAAAATGATGATGATGATGATTCCCCAGATGACTGTGATGGGGATGAAGATGAGAACAATGAAGGTGATCTTTTTGTCCCTGTCACTTGTGCATCTTTCAATCCATACATTTTTGTTAACACAATGGAAATTTTCTGCATTTATGTGATGAGTTGTATGCGTACATATTGAAACTTGTATGCACCTTTGAAGGTTTTCAGTCGGCCTACATTCTTTTGTCGTCTCTTTACGAGGTCTTATACAATCATGTAATAACTCAGTAGCTAATTTGATCACATCCAGATGATAACCAGTGTCAAAACGAACACAACCAAAATCCAGACTCGCCGGATTCAACCGTTGATACCCATGGAGAACATGGCGAGGACCAATAGGAGCGCACGCAAGGTGATATTTTTGCCTCTTCAGCAGTATTAATGCATCAATTTCATCCGGGCTACATACTTGTGCATTATGTCCTGATTTTTTATACAATGATTCCAACTCACTATACCTCATTTGATTACATTGCACACGATATTTCTCATGGTCCCCAACCCAACCCAAACCCAGACAAGCACCATTCAGCAGATGAGGCGCATCGAGAACCTGATACGGGCCATGATGACAACAACCCAGGTTATACAGTTTTTGGACCCCATTCGATTTTTTATGCATCAAATGTGAAGGATTTTATGCACAATAATACTCAATATGATGCATGATTTTGACAGATTTCCTAGTTTTTTCAATGGTCTAGGGCTCTCCTGATAATAAGGCTCTCATATCCACTCATCCAATTCACTACAATACATTTTGCTTTGTATGCTAGCGTTATTGCAAGGCAATGTCATGAAGCACATTAGCTAATATTTAGCTACCTTAACCTTGCAGATCTTAATAACTCTGAACACCAAAGCAGCCCAAACCCAAAGCACGCACAATCGACGGGAGAGGTACATGAAGAACAGGCCACTGGGACTTCAAAAGATCCAGCAGACAATACTAGCCAACAAAAAGAAGCTACCAATAATGGTAAAAATAGTTGCATCTTTCTCTTTTTTTTGCTGATTTTATGCGTTGTAGAATGGATTAGTAAAATGGTTCATTCATGTTATTTCCACATACTCAGTTGATCGTCAAATTATGGTGGGTCACATTTGCACGAAGATTATACGTCCTGAAATTATTTTATATGCATTTTATATCGATTATTTTGAGTTACTTTTCGTTCCATGCTGGTTCCCACGGAGCATCAATGGGTGAAGAGGATGGGCAGGAGACTTTCATGTCTACCTATAATTCCGAGTTGGAAGGGACATATGCAAGCGGTGGTAATTTATTGCAAAAACCCATCCCTTTGTTATGTTTGCAAAACAGCTTGTACACTGGTTTATTATTCACACACCACCATACTTTTTGTTCCCACACATACTTCTCTGACGATGGACAGGTTTCCATAAGGGGGATGATGAACAGGGAGAACTATATAGAGTGATTCAAATGCAAGCAAAGATGACGACGACGACAATGATGATACGGGTAAATAGCCCTATATGCATGTTGTTGTGCTTGGGGCTTAACACGCATTGATTCCAATGTTTTATATTCATCTCTGGGTCAGAACTGTACGCATCTTGTGTGCTGGCTTACATGCTTTAATTGCGCAGGGTTATATGTGTTCAATGTTGTCCATGCATACTGTCATGTGTTACATGCATCTTCTGCTCATGTTTATTCCCCTTCCCCTTCACCGTGTTTTTTTGTTTTTTACAGGCTTACAACAAAGCAGGGAACCTGTATGCGACAAATCTTTTGTTTGCACCATGGGATCTACCGCTGGAGAAGGGACCCAAAGTAATGGTATGTTCGAACCTAAATGCTCATTTTTAGAATCAAGGAAGTTACATTCTATTCATGCACATAGTGTTAGTACAGTAGAGGTATGGATTCATTTTGTGCGTGCTAAACGAAGTACTAAACAAGAAACATGGTTTTTTTGCCAGATGTGCACATGGAACCAGAAATCCCAGTGCCAACACCATCATGAAGGATCTAAATGAAAACGAGAGACAAGCGTCTACTAACCAAGGTAAATTATCCACCGTCCATGTAACGTAAACAGGCGATATTAGTATTTATGCATCATATGACCTGATTTTATGCACACACAAGGTGATATTTTTGCCTCTCGCACGATATTAATGCATCTGTTTCATCCGGGCTACATACTTGTGCATTACAATGATTCCAACTCACTATACCTCATTTGATTACATTGCGGACGATATTTCTCATGGTCCCCAACCCAACCCAAACCCGCATACAAGCACCATTCAGCGAGATGAGGCACATCGAGAACCTGATACGGGCCATGATGACAACAACCCGGGTTATACAGTTTTTGGACCCCATTCGATTTTTTATGCATCAAATGTGCAGGATTTTATGCACAATAATACTCAATATGATGCATGATTTTGACAGATTTCCTAGTTTTTTCAATGGTCTAGGGCTCTCCCGATAATAAGGCTCATATCCACTCATGCAATTCACTACAATAATATTTAGCTACCTTAACCTTGCAGATCTTAATAAGTCTGAACACCAAAGACGCCCAAACCCAAAGCACGCACAATCGACGGGAGAGGTACATGAAGAACAGGCCACTGGGACTTCAAAAGATCCAGCCGACAATACTAGCCAACAAAAAGAAGCTACCAATAATGGTAAAAATAGTTGCATCTTTCTCTTTATTTTTGCTGATTTTATGCGTTGTAGTAGATGTATTCGTGCATTAGTAAAATGGTTCTTTCATGTTATTTCCACATACTCAGTTGATCGTCCACAGTACGTCAAATTATCGTGGGTCACATTTGCACGAAGATTATTTGTCCTGAAATTATTTTATATGCATTTTATAGCGAATTTTTTGAGTTACTTTTCGTTCCATGCAGGTTCCCAGGGAGCATCAATGGGTGAAGAGGATGGACAGGAGACTTTCATGTCCACCTATAATTCCGAGTTGGAAGGTACTTATGCAAGCGGTGGTAATTTATTGCAAAAACCCATTCCTTTGTTATGTTTGTAAAATAGCTTGTACACTGGTTTATTATTCACACACCACCATACTTTTTGTTCTGATACATACTTCTCTCGACGATGGACGGTTTCCATAAGGGGGATGATGAACAAGGAGAACTATATAGTGATTCAAATGCAAGCAAAGATGTCGACGACAATGATGATATGGGTAAATAGCCCTATATGCATGTTGTTGTGCTTGGGGCTTAACACGCATTGATTCCAATGTTTTATATTCATCTCTAGGTCAGAACTGTATGCATCTTGTGTACTGTCTTACATGCTTTTTTTTTTTGCACAGGGTTATATGCGTTCAATGTTGTCCATGCATACTGTCATGTGTTACATGCATCTTCTGCTCATGTTTATGCCCCTTCCCCTTCACCGTGCTTTTTTGTTTTTTACAGGCTTACAACAAAGCAGGGGATCTGTATGCAACAACTCTTTTGTTTGCACCATGGGATCTACCACTAGAGAAGGGACCCAAAGTAATGGTATGTTCGAACCTAAATGCTCGTTTCTAGAATCAAGGAAGTTACATGCTATTCATGCACATAGTGTTAGTACAGTAGAGGTATGGATTCATTTTGCGCGTGCTAAACGAAGTACTGAACAAGAAACATGGTTTTTTGCCCGATGTGCACATGGATCCAGAAAATCCCAGTGCCAACACCATCATGAAGGATCTAAATGAAAACGAGAGACAAGCGTCTACTAACCAAGGTAAATTATCCACCGTCCATGTAACGTAAACAGGGCGATATTAGTATTTATGCATCATATGACCTGATTTTTAGTCTAGTTCGATTTTATGCATCAACGTACCAGATTTTATGCATAAACAAATGTAATATTATTCTTGTGTGGCCGATTTTGTTTCATTTTTGGATTTGCATAGTTTTTTCCTTGTCAATAAGGTTCTTATATCTACACATCTAATTCACTATATTTCGTTGCTTTTGCATTGCAGTTTCTAACCCTCATGGTCGCCAACCGAGCCCAAATCCAGACCAGCCCCATTCAACGGATAAGGCCAGTGGAGGACGTGGCCCTTGTGATTTGAACGACACCGACATTGATAAGGTCCAATGAAAGGAGGCCATCAATACTGGTACTGTTTTTAAGTATACTCTTTTCATTGAATCTGATTGGCTTTTCATTTCATACATGGTACACCTTTTTTGTTGGCAAATACTCAACTATTTTTATTATTGATATTTGTACTATTTTATATGCATATAGAATGCCGACTTTTGTGCATGCAGAATTGGTTGAAAGTGGTTTTTCAAATTCCATCTTGATCCTATTGAGCTGTCTTGCATTGCAGACCGCAATCCCCGTCAACCCTCCTCAAGTGCCATTCCAAGGCAGGAATTGACCCCTGAGGACCATGGAGAAGGGACACGAGATGACCCTGGTATAGTAGCACTAAATCATTTATGGCTCCTTTGTCTATCACTTTATCTACCAACTAATGCTCCCCATATTTCGGTGTTTTTTGCTGGATGCTTTGTATTATTAAACTTTTTGTTATCGTTGTGTACTTAGTTTTAACATTTGCGCACATCACTAGATCAAAACCAGGGATAGCACACAGAGGGATTAATTGTTGGATACATGGGTCTGCATGAAGGGGATTCGGGCACTAATAATGGTACATTTTTTGTTTGGCACTCCATTGCATGCACACTACATTCGGATACATGGGTCTCGCATGAAGGGGATTCATGTATGCAACATGCATGGAGATGTTCACGCGTTTTGTCGACACGCATTAACTTTGTGTCCATAATTTTATACACAACCGCAGGTGTGTGGATCAATGGATATGGGCGAGGAAGACGAGGAGACTTACACCGGTATTTTACACGTTGTTTTCTTTCGCTTTTGAATGCAGCTTGTACGGACGTCTAGATGCGCCTATGTATATAAGACTTGGATTTACATTTTCTGATTTTTTTTTCTTTTCATGCTTGCTACAACTAGGGCAAAATATTAGCAAGGGTGACTCTAGCTACGGAAAAGGTGATACACAGTCCAAGATGAACGAAAATACACAAGGAGGTAAATCCGTGAAGCCCTGTATGCATTGTTTTGTGCAGTTGTATACATGCGTTTTAGACAGAGTTAAATGCACTATATAGCTCACTGTATAAGCTTTCGTACAGATCCATCTCAAATGGCATCACGCATCTCGGATTCATCAGATTCACAATTAAGTGACACACAAATTAATGAGATTATTGAGAAGATTGTTCAACGTGAGGAACCAAGAGGAGGTACTCACGAGAATGAGTTGCCTCCATGCCAAGAGCCACCACCACCAACCCATAATGAAGAAGTGCCCGTGTCACGTAAGGATGGAGTCAACTAACCAACTTGAATACTTTTAAATACTTGTGGCTAGCTCCTTTCTTTTTTGTTCAAGTTACAATGTTTTTCACATTGGCCTTTTTATATGGTTGCAAGCACTCTCCATGTAATAGCTTGTGGGCACCATGCCCGCTCCATGTTCTCGTTGGCGTAAGGAAAGGACCCCTTTTTGGCCTCTTCCTTTTATCTGTAACCCTCATACATTCTGTATTGTGGAGGTGCTCTCTCGTTCAACCTCGGATAGAAAACATGTTTGTGTCTTGTCTCGTACCCCATTTTGACTACAATTATCACTTCTCCATTATCATGTTTACCAAATACTCAATTTCTTGTATTAAACAATGCTAATGCCTTTGTCGAATGCCCCTCAAACATGGGGGAGAATGATAGTCAAGGCAATGAGGATGAGTGTGCCGGCTTGTTCAATTTGAACCCTTTGGCGGAGGAGGCAATGAAAGATTCTGATAACTACTATGCACCATTTGGCGGTCTTGAAGAAGGGGGATTCATTGACATGCCCCAATTCGGTCCCCCAAACACTGACCTAACCCCCCCCCCCCCCACACACACAAGTTAGAAGTTTAAAACCTCCCTCCCAAAAGAGGCATATATACATGTTCCGGTCACCTTTTTGACAACAGTTTTTATGCGGTATTAGTGATGTATTTATTCATGTTCAAAGATTTCTCACTTGCGCCGTCGGGGCTCAATGTTCGTTACTAGTTTCGTGTAGGAAGAAATTAAAAACGAAGCGGGGTGTTGTGGGCCTCCTAGATTATGTTTTTAGTTAAATATCCAGTGAAACACAACATTGGTGTCTCTTATATTATTGTAAACTTGTGCTGAAGGGCAGTTCATATGCATATTATCACAAATTTATATGCAGTAGGTACATCTGTCTTTTTTATAGACATGTCCATTTTGTTTGTGTAACAAAGCTGTTACGTATATGACCAGTTCAAGGAGACGGTGTTTCTAGGCAACCAAAACGAGTGCAGCCCGCATATCTTACATCAGGTGACACAACGAAGCTCATGGCCTTTTTAACATGCACCATTGTTGTTCTAATTTGAAAGCAGGATTGTTTTCTTCCTTCTCAGTACTTCTTTAATAGAGCCTCATCATCCACCCATGCCAACCGATCAAAATATTGATGCGACAGACAAGGTAATTGAGCTATCCATGCCCCATATTCGTTTCTTTTTCCACTATTTCAATGATAATTCCGTGTACATCTTATGAAGTGGACGGCTTTTTTAATCCGTAGTAGACCGATGTTCTTTCCCATGTACATTTTATTGTTGGCCTGGCCATAGGGTCAGTTTATATGCATCATAGACCAATATTGTATGCAAGTCCCTTATCGACACATATAGATAAGCATTTTCAAAATGTAGATGTAGAGGTATCTAACCAAACCACACATGTATTCATTTTCAATTTTTCATACTTGTATGTGATGCCATCGTTTACTACCAAAGCTCATATGGCTACTATTATGTATGAAAGATACTATGCCATTTTGCTTTGTTGTAATGGTGATGCATGATTTTAATTTAATTTTGCAATCATTTATGCCTCCACATATTGCATTGTTCATATCCCGCATTTTCTCCACATGCAATGAAATGTGCTTCACTTTAACTTTTCATTCTCAATAAAATGCGGGGCCTAGTGTTTGACACCTCGACATGCAAAGCAAATGAGATCCACCAAAGCCTACTCAACCGATAGGGACATACAAACCCACATGTGTTATTTTCCTCGATATGCTTTGCTTGAAAGCGAGGATTCGAATTCACTTCGTAAGTTTTTATATGTGTAGTGCTTCTCATACTTGCTCGTACAATTCTACCCCGTAAATAGAAATGTTTTAGATGCATTGGAACTAATATTTACATGCATTGTTTTCGGATCCCTTTATAGGGGATAAGGTAATTCATATATACATACATAATGGAAGAGATAACTTACATTATTTTTTAATGCCTTAGTGGAAGATGCTCGATCTTCCTTTGCCCACAAGAAATGATTCATTGACCATGGGTCCAATATTACATGCAGTGCGTCTTGCATGAAGAACATAACCAGTCGAAGAGATGTCAGCATGAACATATCTATCTAGACATCAATGTGATGGTGGGTTTGAGCACTGATTTCGGATTGACATCAGAAACACCGTCAAGTTAAAAAGATCTCTTTTTTCCTCTTTTTTGGTTTGTCACACAATCTCTTATGCATATAAAATTTCACACATAGCATTGGGCCATGAAGGGAACAAAAACCCATGGGCGAAGGTTGAAGAAGTAATGGTGTTCAATTGCTAAATGCTCATTGATATGCTCAATACATTTGTACCACCTAGAGAGACTCTACAATATGTAATGTGCCTTTCAATATCGGTGAATCGTAGGTCTTTTCTTTGTGCAAGTTATGATGTAACTTTGGGTATCCTACAGTAAATTGTGTTCGGGTACTTTTTTTGGTGGATGTAAGCCCCCACACAGCAATAAATACGACTATAAACTGATTCTTTCCAAACTACATAGCATTTCCTATCAAATACTCGATGTTTAAAAAAATTTATGTGTTTCACTACTCGTTATGAACCACATCTTAAATATGTGAGCATGGGTGCATCATGATTTTTATATTTTATTCACACTTTCAAATATTTGTGCATACATACACATATTTGTATGCATACATTTCGTACATTCATGTATACATACACATACAATTACACTGCTATATGCAGAGACACTAAACTATGTATTCGTACACCCTTACTTCTATACGCATAAATTCACAATCAGTCGTGATGCACCATGACTTCTATGCGTTTACATAAACGTCTATATGCACAAACATCTACAGTTTTTTTGCAAGAATCCCTTGGACTAAAAGATGTGGCCTGCTAGAATTCTATACATAATATTTCGCAATGCTTAAAATATATAACGAGTAGCATGAGTATTAGGTATATCGAGAACACCATGAACCTGAAATTGCAGGTACCCGAAACTTCGATTAGTGCTTTCTTGGGTTGAATATCGGGTAAGTCGTAGCCCCCTTCCAATATGGCACATTGTCATTACCCGAATTATTCGATGAACTAGAGCCCATGTAGCCCTCACGGCACGATAAGTCCCCAAACTTTTGCCAAAGGATAACATTCATTATTTATGTTCATATCACATTTCATTAATCAAGTGAACCCCATCATCGAGTGCACGCACTAAAATATGAGCTCGAAATTAAAGATAGTGTCACACAAGTCAGCATATACCAAATATGCCACCGATAGTGTCTTCTTGCTTTCACCGATGCTCACATGACAAGTTAATTTTATTGCCCGCTCGCCCATCCACTTCACTATAGAGGACATATAGGAACCAACGATCATGATTAAGGGGCCCATCCACTTCACAAATGTGATCGCCATTTTTACTATAATAAAATATACATAATAATATGTTTCAACAACTTTTTTAAAAAATTACACTATTTTTAACTAAAATCATAGTTTTTCGATTAAAATGAGTAAAAATATGACTTTTTAATACTATATAAATATAAATATGTGTGTATATATACTAAAAAACTACCGTGCATGGGGGGGGGGGGGCACGGCCCCTGCTGCCCCCTAGTTCTGTCACTGTATACCATCCCAAATATATACCATCGTGAGGACCATGTATGAAGTCCATGTGCTTTTGATTGAACAAAAGTGATCACGGATCGATTTCGAAGACAATAAATAAGTACACATGAAAAAAAGGTGGAAATCAAATTGGGGATGATGTAGCAAAGAAAATTAATTTAGGTTGTCGATCAGAAGAATGAAAATCAAAATTACTAATAACGAACACACATCTGTTGCTATTCATTCGCTGCTAAAAATGAGCTACAAGGTCGTGATATGTCGAAGAAAAGTGATCACGTGATCAGATATGTTGTTTGCATGTCTATATGCACGCTAAAAAAAGCTTATTTATCTAAAAATGAAAAATGGTTTCTCTTCTACAATGTCCTCTATGTGATGTAGCCGGTGGTGATGAGACGAGCACGCCGCGCGCCGTCGCCTTGCGCTCCGTCCCGTTTGGTCCCCCTCGCACCGGCAGTCGATGTAGCCGGTGCTGGACACGGGCACACCACCACCGCCACTTTCATTACGCGAACCCAACAGAGAACCACCCCGATTAACCCGGTGAGAATCACGGAGAGGAGGAGTGGAAGGCGGAGGATGCGAGATCCGGAGGGGAGGCGGAGGGGGAGGAGAGGAGGACACGAGATCCGGAGGACGAACCGACGAAGACGACGACCGGGACTCGGGGCTGAACGTGCGCGCGTGCGCCGATGCAGCCGGGTCGGGTCGCACGGCGCGTGTGGCTAGATATTTCGGTTAGGGTTAGGAATTCCTTGACGGAATCCTTGAAATAGGACAGAGAGCCTAAACAGGAATTTTCCTTGGGAATTCCTACCGGTGTGTGTTAACAACGCATATTAATGATACTACTAACAAATTATTTAAACCACATTACTAGCTATTGCATATGATTTATATAGGTTGTCACTTTAGATTATAACTAAACATGTTTGACAAGTCTATATTAATTTATGAGATAACTGATTTCACATATAATTCCATGATAGAAAAATTCAATGACAAGAGAAGCATTGGGAGATCACTCAGCTGTATCTTCGTAGCTCTTTAAGATTGACGTTCGAACGTGTGGGCTGAATAAGAAAAAATTCAACAAAATCAGGGCCTGGCGTGCACACCACACAAACTCTTCCAAAAAAAGGTGTGCATAAAAGTGTATACAAAAGTAAACTAAGTCCAATACACGTAGTAAAACTTGGAAAAGTTTGCATATGGAACAAATAAATTAAATAAAACCATGCACAAAAAATGTATGGCCTCCATATAGACTGCTATCTCCATGCATACAAACCTGATCGGAAGTGCATATGGAAAGGAACGAAAGACGCATACATTCCTGTTTTGGATTTAAATTCATATGGACTACGATACTTATGCATACAATGCTGCTTTGGCAATGCATAACAATTGTAATGCACGATAAAAACTATAGTGTGACATACAAAGAGTGCTAGCACATGCAAAAATGGAACTCTCATTGTGAAGCGAATAGAATCAGGTTTGCATGTTAAAAAACAGCATTGTATGAGAAGCACTTTCATTGTTAAACTTACAAAGCATAACTTGCTATGGCTCCCACCATTAGTTCTTTGTGCCTTCCGTGAAGGTCCAGCCACAACACTTGCGGCTAAGTTAGAAGTGAACCGGGTAGGTTCACCAAATTGTTAGTCAATACCGCAATTATCAATATTGTGTTGCATGTACAAAAGGATTTCTGCATGGAAAATGGTTTACTGATAAACTTACATCGTTGCCTGACTACGGCTTCCTTTTCATTTGGTGGATGGGATCCTACAAAAAAAAAAACAGAACAACACTATTTAGAAAAAAAAATTAACCAAAAAGGGGGACTCATCCAAAAGTCCTGTTGCATATGTAAGGAATAAAAGACACACCTCTTGCGAGGCGGGTTCCTTCTCGATAGGGTGGGAGGTGGTTTCCTTCGAACGGGGGGGGAGGCGGTTTCCTTCTGAACTTGGTGAACACTGGTTTGCTTATGATATGTAGTTAGTAGGCATTGATGTAGGTATGGTGCCTGGGGCTAATAGTTTTGGACTTTCGGTACACAACATATTTTGCTTATGGACATTTGGTTCTTATTTCTTAAGTTTCTTGTCTTATCCTGGACAGGCAAAATAAGACCTTTTTTGAAAATATATCATATTTAAAAGTTCTTATATTTGTGTTGATGAGATCATTTATTAATTATCTGAAATAGTTTAGTGTGGAACTATGGATTGCTCTATTGTCTAGATTCTGAATATATTGGGGCAAGGCAACCTCAAGGGGCGAGCAAAACTAGCATGCTGCATTGATCTTACCATGGATCTCCTACGAACTTTAAATTACCGAGCATCTCCAAGAGTTTGCTATTTTTTCCTTGGCAAATCTTGTGATCTGCCAACTCCTAAAATAATATGGAGCATTGTGAGGTTTGTATGCATCTCTTTGTTGCCTTTTACAAGCCACCAGTGAGGTTTGTATTCACCGTTGAGGAAGTTTGTGTGCATCAAGTCTGGCATCATGAGGTTGACATAATGAGGTTTGTATGCATATTTTTTCCCTTGCAGGAAGCAAGGTTTTATGCATTTTGGCTCGGCTCCACCCTCCACGCCAAGACAACAACGCCACTTCGCCGGAGTTCCTCTGCTCGGCCTTCGTGCCACTATTTTTCTATTGTGACAGGAAGATTTTTATGCACGTTTATAGGCATGTTCTATGCATGGTTAAATTTCCACAACTAGGAATTTCCAAGCCTGCCAGGAAACCGAAGTTGGAACTAACACAACTAAGTTTTTGGTTAGTAACCTATGAGCACTTTGACACCTGCAAGGCATTAGATTTCAACACCTCCTTATACTCAAATTCAAAAGCAAAGAAATTTATGAAACAATGCTTCCAAATTGAGCCTTTTGCGCCGTAGCTTATGACATGTGATCCACAAAATAAGAAAAATTTAGAGTGAAAACATCATCACATACTATGAAATGCCAATCTAGAAAAGCAGCCATACATATATAAAAAAAAAATTGAGCAACATACATATATGTAAATAGATGTCCAATAGCTAGCCTTACACAACACATGGTTCACACATTACATAACCCAAATGTCACACTAAGTCCGTAATATAGAGGTTCTCACATCATATAGATAAGAGCATGATAAAGATAAAACGCCATTGTGAAGTGGCAATAAATATTTCTCCCCTTTGGAGTCAAGCACCAAAAGGAAGAGCTCGATCGGTTCGAAGAAACAAAGTCACTCGGCGTCGTCGGTAGTGTCATTGGCGGTCTGCCGGCGACGTCCTCGTGGAAGGATGACTCCTGTGTGCCTGCTGGAGCAAAGTAGTGCAGAGCCATCTCAAGAATCTCGGATTCCCAGGCTGCAGGCTGGTGAGAGGGATCTGCGCCAAAGGGGTCCTGAGACAACACGTCACCAGGATGGTGCGGCTGAGGCACGAACTGCTGCTGCTCAAACATCTGCGGGTAAAAGAAACGGGGAACAGGACACTGGGGTGACAACTCACGTGGTGGCGACAAAGGTGGCTGCAAGTTGGCTGCCTGTGCCAGCCTCTGCTGTCTAGTCTCAATCCGATGCATCCTCTCACGCACATACTGCTCATGCTCGCGTTGTGCCTTGATACTGTGCATGCACATCCCAAAGATAGAGTGAATGTGCTTCAGAACCATGGTACTAGAACAAGCTGGAGCGGCTGCACGAGAGGAAGAAGGGTGCAGCGAAGAAGAGGGCACAGGAGAGCCAGAGGAAGAGGACCTCTGAGAGGGTAGGGCTGCAGCAGGACGCCGACCTCTCTTAGGGCCTTCCTCGTTAATAGCCACTGGACGATATGGCTCATGCTTGACTTCCTTAACAAAGCTCTTTTTGGTCACTACCTCAATCACTTTCATCAGATAAGGTGCATGAGAGCAAGAGCGCTTAGGGTCCCAAGATGTAGCCAAAATCTCACTCCACGTAAGGTGTGCCACACTAAACTCACTACCTCCGCCATCCTTGAGATGATACAAGAGAGAGCTCAAGGAGCCGCAAATGTTGGAAGCATTGCCTCCCTTAGGAATGACGGTGGATCGGGCGAGTAGAGTGATGTACTTGTAATAGTTGAGCAGGTTCTGAGTTGTGCCAATAGTATCAGCTGACTCACTGTACATGAACCTCAAATCCTTGGAAGTCAGGGAGAAGCGATCATGAATATGGAATTTGTCTAAGTCGCTAAGATCAAACCCAATAATCTTCGCAAACCTTGCAAGAGAGACTTCATATTGCTGTCCTTCGATCATGAAGTGTATCACAGATGTCCGTCACCGTGGGCGACTCGTACCAAAGTGTTGCAAAGAATTGAGCTATAACTTCCTCACTCCAATCATAGCGAAACTCCATAATATCCTTAAGATTGTACTTCTCGATGGATGCAAGAGCTCTCGGCAATCAGGATCAGGGATACCAGAGCAATGAGACCAATAAATCCATTTCTGATGCAACACACGGGTCTTCTTAGCATAATAGACAGAATTGTAAAAATCACACTGAAACAAGCTCTGAAATCTGTGATCCGAGTGACACTTTTCAAACTGAAAAGGATCTTCGCTGCGGAGAGACTTGACCATTGACTGATTATTATGCATATAGTCGACTCCTTTACGACCCAAGCTATAAGAATCTTCTTCCTTTATCACAAAGAATACGGATAGAGAGCGGGTTAGGCATCACCTCAAACTCAAAACCCTCATTTGGCAAGTCAATATCGTAGGCCGTCGAAGAGAAACTTTGGCACGGCGACCACCACTTTTCTTGTGAGGAAGCCTTTTGCTGCCACGGCGGGATGCAGCAGGCTCATCAATCCGGCTGCGAGCATTAGCACCACCGCGATGAGGGGCTGATTTCTTCCTTGGTGGGGCCTCCTCCGCCTCGTAGATGTCGGCGATCGCACATCGGGATCATCATGTCCCCCTAAATCCCCGACCGTAAGCTTCTCTGTCTTCTTGCCACTACGCTTAACCCGAGCCATTGCTTTGTAACACGAGACGATAAAAAGTTGACATGAGAAGCAGTGGTGGGACCCAGAAACATTATATAGGAGGGGGCCAATTTGATAATTCAAATCATATATGTACATAGGTCATGGAGAAATTAGTTTTAGTACTCGGTTCACAAGACACATAGGGCATATATGTACCATGCGATTTGCGGACCAGGAAAATTAAATAGCCCGAAGACAACAAATTATTACTCAAGAGTCGGTTAAAGAATTTGGTAGCTAAAAATAGAAGAATCAACAAGAACAACAAGAAAGCCAATGTTATTGTTCACATACGTATGCTGATGTGATGGCATAATAAAATTCCTACATTCGTACAAGAAAGCCAATGTTATTGTTCCTCTTCTCTAATACATACCGTATTAAATATTAGTCGACACGATCCCACGGTTATGATCGAACTCGAGTCATTTTGAGATAGCAAGCTACGCTTCATGTATTGCTCGTAAAACCGTGCCATGATAGTTGTTGGAAGAAGGCCTACCGCCTACCATGCATGCACAATGTAACACAAGTGAAGTTTTGACAATTCGATGGTCGATCATTTAGTCAAAAAAATTGTTACTCGTGGCTGATACTAATTCCGTAATATATGTGGGCTGTTGGTGGGCTGGGCCTTTGTTAGTGCCTTGTCATCCTTCTTTTCTTCTTTTCCTACCTCTCGTGCCGCTTTTTTGGCATTTCTTCACATCATATGGCGTCGCCTTGCTCGCCTAGGCGATTGGAAGGGGCCGGGCTCGCCATGACTCGCCTTAGCGCCGTGAAAACATAGCTCACGTTACATACTTATAAAATTCAGAAGTTTATCTTTATCGCTTATAAATATACCCTAAATAAAAAATGTAAGATAGAAACACACATATCAAATTAAGTGTTAAATACAACAACAAAATTGTACTTGCTACTTGAAATGAGTTTATTACTAAGCATACTATATATACACATATATGCTTTCTTCTTTTTCTTCTTCATGCTAGGGCCACATAGCTAACAAGTAAAACAAACAAAAGGATATTTTGGTGTATAGGACACAAAATTTGAATTACTTTTGCTTATAGTTGTGGACACAACTTTTGTTAACTCGTGCTCTTACAATGAAACTTTTGGTTGAAAACATAGCTTTATAGCCCCAAAAAATATCTAGACAACATAAAACAACCTAGATGATACGATGAAAGGTAAGATACAATGGAAAAGAAGACCCATCGCACTGCAAGCAGCTCACACACTGGCCATAAGCGGCAAGGCTGCGAACATTTCTATAGTAGCTACTACTCAAGGAAACTCCTTATTTCGTTCCTAGGAAAGATCAGATTGACACATTATGCAGTCCCAGCAAGGCTTTTACTTAGCATACTACTCATCCTAAAGCAGAGAGCACACCACATTGAACATTTTCGGGTTAGAAAATATGGGAGCGGATTATTTTTCTTTTTTAGTGCAGACCAAGTTGCCCGTGGGCAGTGGCGGATCCAGGATTGCAGAGGTTCATTCAGTTGCTGGCAAACATGTGGCTTACGGATGATGGTTCAATTTCAGGGAAAGTAGAGCTTGAAATGTCTATTCAGGGAAAGATCCATAAGGAGACACGCCTCGTGCACCAATGGACCACGGGAATCCGGCTAGAACGCGGGAAATCGAGAGATCGAACGACGTACCTCCACGAGAAGAACGTGGGCGAAATCCACCAGGAACACGCGGCGGAGGAGCTCCACGTGCGGCCACCAAGCTTCGGAGAGGTGTCCTCCACGCGCGCAGGGCTCGGTCCGACGGGCTGGCGTGTGGCGGCGCGGAGGGCGGCGGCAGGAGGTGGGCGGCGTGGAGGCTGCGGCCGCCAGGAGGCGCCGTACGTCCTCGCGGAGGGCGGCCGGACGAGATGCGTCCTCGCCGCTGGATCCGTTGACGGGCGAAGGAGCGCCGGCGCGACGGATGGGGGGGCTGCGGCGGAGCGGCGCGCCTGTGCTGCGGCGACGAGACGAGAGAGCGAGGGAGCGCCGGGTGGGGTGCCGATTTCTTCTTGAATCGAGAGCGAGCTAGGCTTGGTAGGAGTAACAGAATTAGAGTTAGGCGCAGAGAGAGAGAGAGAGTCAGGGCAAATAAAATTTGAAGCTGCATAAATGTTTTTTGGATGGGTTCGCATGCTTATTGCTATAGTTATATGTGCTTTTTATGTACATGGTTGGCCTCTTATCTTCTTTTGGTCCAAATCATTTGCGGATCGTGATTCCCATGCTTAGGAGCAAGCACTACTCGTTGTATGTGATCAACTTTGAGAAGGGTAGGGGTCATATCCTTGACCCTAACCCATGGGATTTGCTTGGTGACAAAGATGGTAAGCATACCCACAAACAACATATTACTATTGGCGGCAAAAAGGCACAGTGGTGTCAACATATGATGGAGAGGCTCAGTGACACAATTCAAGCAGTGAGGGGTAAATCTATCCGAAAGTTTGGCCATTACGCATTTGATGTCATCGAGGACTGTCCAAAGATGGGGCACGGATCAAACAACTGTGGACTGTATGTTATGAAGCACATGCGTTATATGATGTGGACACGGGCGGGCTTGCATATGAATGCATATTTTTCTCTTATATGTCACCCTGAAATGTCAAATTTACCCACCAAATATAGAGGAATTAAATGCTTTGCTGTTGTATAAAATTTTGATGGGCACATGCAACTAAGAAATAAACCTACATACATCATAATGTATTATTAAATGACCAAACAAATTACTTTCACCACAAAATGGACTGTTGGGATAGAGAATGTTTTTTATTAAGTGGTCTCGTCAATGATTCTTATGCATGACTAAACACACTTTCATTCATGGTATTGATATCAAATTCATGCAGTCTTTACTTACATTATTTTTTTCTCAATCAACCTTTGTTTAAATATCCACATCACATACATACCAACATAACTAGCTGCAAACTATACATTGGATGGTTCTCAAAATCCTATTTGCGCTTTTCTTCTGGAAACTGTATGCATAAAAAGTGGAAAATCAACATTTTTAGATCGAGGTGGCCCCCTTTTAGGTATTTTATACACATGCCTTAATCCCAAACAGAGTCTTATGCACTAGGTCACAAATGAAATTCCCCATTATATTTTCTATCAACTTTTTTGTTGTGTTAATTAAGGGTGGTATCACTTTTATTTACAGGGGACCGTCCAACTTGCTACGAGGAGATGTGCTTTGCAATACATACTTTTTCATCGGCCAAAGAAATCAAGATACTCCCTCCCCGAAATTGACCACTTTCGCCCTCGTTCAATGTTAGGATAGTCTTTTTGTGTGCCTCCTGGCCCCCTATGTAGATGTATATATGGAACACCTCGTTTTGGTCGCCCTTTTTGGGGAGATATGTGCAATTGACATGTCCTCTCGGAGTGCTATGTTTTGTTTTCGTGGCCTTCTAGATATGTTTTGAACACTTGTAGTAATGTGTAAATGGTTACAAACCTCATTCTGCTACTAATGGTGAATGTTGGTGTACAGTTAGTAGGGAACATTTGCTTCACCAGTTTTGCATTTGACTCCTTATTTTATGCATTTTTCCTATTAATTGTATGCACTGTAACATGGTTTCGGCACATCATTCGGGGTGAACATATTTTCTCTTGGAACGGCCGTTTATAGTAGTTTTAATTGCTTTTTGCCACCGAGGTCCGAGCAATTTGTTACAAAACAAACCAAGGCAAACATCAATACAAATATGTTATAACTCAGCCTAGTGGCGTGAAATCTAGTGAACACTTGGCCAGATTTAATACCTTGAACTTGGAACCATGTATTTCGTTCGTTCAATATTGAGGAAGATTTATGATAACTACGTATGGGATTTACGCATCACAAAGATAGATTTAGAAGCGATGCTTCCTGCAGGCGTCTATTACCTTTTGGTTTCAAAGCTATATGTCCGTATGTACAAATAGAAATGCGGTTTAAACACCATGGGACAAATTTGTATGAATATACACCCTTCACAAATTTCCGCCGAACAACACAATAATTGATGTTATGCATTGACATAAGTAACGTAAACAAGAAAGGCTATGAGTTTTGGCAATAGCATTGTCACAAAATTAACGTGATAGATACAAATGTCCCAATTTTTCATTTTTTTAATATGTCAACGGACGTGCATAGGGTCCAACGTGTATGAATGTGTTCTCAATGTAAGGATCCACCCAAAAAACATGTTTAGGAGTACATCATGGTCCAAATAATAGTGAGAATCATGTAGCTATAGCCATGGCCAAAACCTATGGAATTGACCCAGTGGTCTTCTGTTCTTCGCTCCTCGTGTTCTCCTTCTCATCCTGGGAGTAGGGGAAGGATCTACTTCTCCCAGAATGATCCCCATTTAGACGTCGGCCTTGATCACCATCCTCATCATCGAAGAGCACTAGATGCCTTATTTTTTGTAGCTCATATCATTTATCTCAAAAATCAGGATTGGTAACTCGATTTTTTGAACCTTGTGGACGACCTCTGTTCGTGGTTGCAAGAGTGGCTAGTCGCTTGCGGTTACTTTCATCCTGTAAAGGAGTTCACACTAACATATGAGCTACATTATGTATGCCAGGACTCATTCCAAGGGTTCCTATGCAGAAATAACTTAGCTTGCAAAAAGTTTTGTTCTAAAAAAAAGCTTACAAAAATTTTGGTATGTTGTTGTGTGTGGTATATGATCTTAGAGATTTATACCTATTGATACGCACATGTATACATAGTGGCATGGAATTTTACACATTATGACAAATTTCTATAAGCATTGTTGGAGTCGTGCATAGGGATCCTTACCTGCGTTGTACCCATCTCCAACGCCACCCAGACACGCCCAGACTCGACGATTACCACAATATCTTAGAACTCTCGGGATCTGCCCATACGATGGTCTACTCCGACAACGAAGAAGAGGTACAATCTGCAAATAACAGCACCAAGCGTATCGACACTACTCCAAATCTACAACTTACCGTGTTCTGACCAGAGGAACATGAGGAAATTCAGTCAGAGATCCATAACCCGGCCAAATCCGCTCAAGAATTACAGCAATTCCCATCTTTCCCTCCCAGCCTAGGGAACGCAGTATGTCATGTTAGTGACAACGAGGTCACCATCAATGGAGAAACCGACGAACAAAGGCAACAACAGTGGGTCGAAACGCAGCCCGGGAACAACGGAGACAAAACGAAGCCGCAATCCAGTAGCTGCCGACCAAGATCGTATGGTCGGACGACGTAGGGGTTTTCGGCGAAATCTCGCTGATGATTTTGACCTTGTAAACGAAAGACAAGTTCACACAACCCCAAGTGCTAATCTGGCAGTTGCTATTGACCGCCTCAAGACGGCCAATATTCCTCAAACTCCCCAAATTGAGGAAGCGATTGATTTTCTAGTAGCCGCTAAAGCTCAAGTGAACCATATGAGAGAACAAGCGCACCCAGCCGCATCTCTCGAAGCCACCGGCCGCGTAGTTTCTTCAATCAAATCCCGGACTCTAGAGAGGGAGGTGCTAACAACAACAACTACGAGGACGATGGAGAGAGTTGTGGGAATTTTCCTCACAACAGATTTCACCAGAGACACAATGATAGAAGACAGATCAACCACAGAGACAACAGAGATTATGGTCAACCCTTCAATCACCATCATGATGAACAATATGATGACAATGACCTCCGAGCAGTCATCAACAACCGATACCGAGCTCGCATGGATGCCTCAGGACCAAAGCCTTATTCGGCTACCCTGCGAGAGGTAGTCTGGCCCAAAAGTTTTAGGATACCAGACATCAAAATATACGATGGCAAGGTCGACCCAGAGCATTGGATCCTCTTATACGAAGTGGCCGTACGAGCAGCAGGAGGGGATGAACACGTCATGGCCAATTACCTCCCTATCGTACTCGACAATGGGCCGAATAATTGGTTATTACGACAACGAGAGGGGTCGATTCACAGCTGGCCTCAACTGCGACATCTCTTCATCGAGAACTACAGAATAACATGCCAGCAGCCTGGCACTAAGTACGATGCTTCTCAGAAGTCTAGACAACAATTCCAGACATATCAGCAGTCGAAGTCGTGTCCCTTTTCGTACAGGGATTACGACAACCCGGAAATATTGATCTACGAAAAGAACTTTCGAGAAGACAACCCACTACAACCGACGAGATGTTCGAATAGCCCGTGAATTCGCTCGCGTTGACGATGCCATGCAACAATTGCCCGAAACCGGACAAGGATACGAAACTTCGAAGAAACGATGACAGAAAGAGATTTTCAACGCAAAGACATGCGCGAAACGACAGACGTGACAATAACCGTCGCAATGAACGACGACGCGACAATCGCATACAAAACAATTATAGCGAGAGACACGATCAACGCGTCCATTCGGTACCACCTAGCGAGAGAAAAGAAGCGAGACTTCAATCCAATATGAGAAAATTCTAGGCCGACTGCCCTAAACACCCAGGAAAAGGGCATACCATGGGCGAGTGTCGCGGATTCACAAGAATCTTCACAGGGCAGCCGCCAAGAAACAGATTAATAAAACAAAGTAAGGAGAAACGGCCCGAAACGTAAGGACAAGGCCGAGGAAGAAGAAGAAGACAGCGACAAAGATCCTCGGCATCAGTTCAACAAGCCCACCAAACACTTGTCAGCTATGATTTTTGGCGGCAAAGTTGGTCTCGAAAACTCGCGGGACAAAACGTTACTAAAAAGGAGGATCATGGCAATCGCTAAGTCCGATGGACCAAATACGAGACATTAAAGCTCCACTGGTCGGAACAACCGAACCTTTAACAGAGCCGACATGTGGGCAAATATACCGATGCCTGGGCGTTTCCCTTTGGTACTTGACCCGATCGTTAATCACATACGTATGGAAAGAGTACTCATAGATGGCGGCAAGTGCTTTAAACATTCTATTCCTACAAGCGTTTCGCGAGCTAGGTTTAAAGATCGAAGATCTCGAACCTTACGACTCACCATTCGGGAGTCATGCCAGCAAACCTTCAATGCCATTGGGAAAAATAACTCTACCCGTTCGGTTCGGAACAAGACAACACTTCGTAAAAGACTACGTCGGCTTCATTGTAGCCGACTTCGAAGGCGTTTACCATGCCATACTCGGTCGACCGGGGATCGCAAGGTTCATGGTCCCCTCACTACGGATATCTAGTGTTGAAAATGCCAACATCAAAGGGCATTCTTTCTCTCGAGGCAATGTGCTTATGGCTCACGATCGCGAAACAAACGCCTACGCAGCGGCCGAATTAGCGGACCTCAAAGCCCATATGGAACAAACATGCTTTGAAGCAAAACAGATACCCGAAGTTGACCTTCGATCCCAGTCAAGCGATCAAAAAGGTCACCAACAAAAGCAATGACACAAAGAAGATCGAGCTCATCCCCGAGATAAGGAGAAAACTGCTCTTATAGGAGCCAATTTAGGCGATAAATAGGAAGACGCGCTCGTCCAATTCCTACGGGACAACATAAGCATATTTGCTTGGAAACCAAGAGACATGCCGGGCGTCCCAAGGGAAAAGGTCGAGCACTTCCTTAATGTCTCGAAACCGCCAAACCAATCAAACAAAGATTACGACGGTTTGCTCGCAACAGGAAGGAGGTGATTAGGGTAGAAGTGTTAAAGCTATTAGCAACTGGTTTTATAAAAGAAGTGTATCATCCCGATCAAGGCTATCCAATCCAGTTCTTGTACAAAAGAAAAATGGCGAATGGAGAATGTGTGTTGATTATACCGATCTCAACAAACACCGCCCTAAAGACCCCTTCAAACTACCTCGCATCGACGAAGTAGTTGACTCAACCGCAGCTACGAACTGTTGTCCTTTTTAGATTGCTATTCGGGTATCACCAAATAGCCCTAGCAACTCACGATCAAATAAAAACATCATTCATCACGCCTTTCGGCGCATACGCTATACGACCATGTCGTTTGGCCTCAAAAATGCTGGTGCAACATACCAACGCGCTATCCAAGAGTGTCTTCAAAAGAAATTTCCGACCAGGCGGTCGAAGCATACGTAGACGACGTAGTCGTAAAAACAAAGGAGAGCGGATCCTTAGTTTCAAACCTAGAGCGAACCTTCGTCGCTTTAAACAAATTTCAGTGGAAATTAAACCCACGTAAATGCATATTCGGAGTACCATCGGGGATACTACTCGGCAACGTAGTTAGCCAAGATGGCATTAAACCAAACCCCAAAAAAGTTAATGCGTTTTAAAAATGACGCAACCCAAAGGTACAAAAGATATCCGAAACTTACTGGATGCATGGCGGCTTTAAGCCGCTTCATATCAAGACTTGGCGAAAAAGGCCTCCCTTTTTCAAACTATTAAAGGCCAAGCAAAAATTTGAATGGACAAGCGAAGCGACAAAGCCTTCTTCGAACTCAAGACATATTTAACATCGCCACCAAGCTAACGACCTAAAGATGACGAAGAATTATTGCTATACATTGCGGCTACCGATCGAGTGGTCGACAAGAATAGTCGTCGAAAGACAAGAAGAGGGACATACATATGGCGTACAAAGACCCGTCTACTACATCGCGAAGTATTAAACGACTCGAAACAGAGATACCCACACGTACAAAAACTTTTGTACGGGATCCTAATAACGAAACGAAAGCTGCTACACTACTTTGACACATATTCGATCACAATAGTAAGAGAACATGTTGTTGGCGACATTCTTCGCAATAAAGACACCAGTGGTCGGATCGTCAAATGGGCAATAGAGCTCAGCCCATACACACTAAAATTTCAAAGACGTACAACCATCAAATCCCAAGCCTTGGTTGATTTCCTAGTAGAATGGACGGACATGTCCCTACCACCATTTCAAAACGAAGCCGAAAGATGGGAAATGTTCTTCGATGGCTCCCTTAAAATAAAAGGAGCAGGAGCGGCGAGCGTCGTGTTCAAAGCACCAAGCGGTGATACCCTAAGATACGTGCTGCGTATCCATTTCAAAGCTTCAAATAACGCGGCCGAATACGAAGCTGCACTTCACGGCCTCAAGATGGGAAATGTTCTTCGATGGCTCCCTTCAAGGCTCCTCGTCTTTGGAGACTCTAATTTAGTTGTCCAGCAAATCAACAAAGAATGGGACTGTACTAATGAAAAAATGGAAGCATACGTGGCAGAGATAAGGAAGCTAGAAAATAAATTCTATGGCTTGGAATTCACCTATATACCAAGAGAAAAGAACAAACTTATTGGGATCCGAAAGGGCAAAAATGCCACCCGACGTATTTGTTCAAGATCTACTATTACCTTCTGTCACACAGGAGGAAGCACAGGAACCACCACAAAAAGAAACAGATCCATCAGACGGCAAAACCAAAACAGATAATATTCAGCAAAGCATACTGCTGGCCCACCTCCGACCAGCAGCAAACAGTATCATTGCTGCAATCCGACCAGCACCTTTCAGAATAAGTGCTCCGGTATCAAGATCGTGCAAAAAATCTATAGATAACTCCAAAGTTATTCATCCAAAGAAAAGAAAGCGACAAGATCCCTCAACTACAAAGGGATGTAACGAGCAAATACCATCGTGGAACCTTTGCAACAAACAAAGGAGATAAAGCCAGGGAGAATTCCCTTTATTCGGTATCTCATTAATGAGGACACACCGACAGATAAAATAGAAAAAAACGGCGTCTCATAAGACGCAAAGTAAACATTATGTCCTAGTCGATGGGCAACTTATGCGCAAAAATGCAAGCGCTGAAGTCTTGCAAAAATGCATTTCTTTCGAAGAAGGAGCGAACTACTACTACGTATTCATGAAGCATCAAAAACACTGGTCGGATGTGTGGAAATCATGCAGCATCAAAAACACTGGTCGGAAAAGTATTCCGAGCAGGTTTTTACCGGCCAACCGCACTCGCCGATGCTAAGAAACTAGTTCAGCATTGTAAAGGTTGCCAATTCTTCGCTAAACAAATTCATGTCCCCGCATGAGCTTCAAACAATACCGGCCGCATGGCCCTTTTCATCTTTGGGGACTAGACATGATAGGACCATTCAAAAAAGCCCCGGCGGCTATCAATTTGTCTATGTACTTATAGACAAATTTTCAAAATGGATAGAATATAAGCCCTTAGTCAAGGCAAATGCTCAAAAGGCTGTCGAATTCCTAACGGACGTCGTACATCATTTCGGCGTACCCAACACCATTATAACAGATTTGGGATCCACATTCACGGGTGGTGAATTTTGGGATTTTTGCGAAGACTTAGGAACAAAAGTAAAATATGTATCGGTGGCTCACCCTCGAGCCAATGGTCAAGTAGAAAGAGCAAATGGGATGATCATAGACGCCCTACGAAAAGGCTATACCGAGAAAACGATACCCATCCGGGAAGATGGTATCATGAATTACCTCGTGATATGGGGACTTCAAACTCAACCAAGCAGAAATACCGGCGTCTCGCCTTATTTCATGATATTTGGTGTTGAAGCAGTTTTACCAGATGAAGTGGCATTTGGCTCACCGAGAACAAAAAACTATGACGAGGAAGCCACAAATGAAGTCAGAAAAACTATCATCGATTCAGGAGAAGAGCGCAACTTGGAAACACTCCCAAGAACGGCTAAATATCTAGCGTCTCTACGGCGCTATTACAACAGAATGTAAAGAAAGACAGTTTGTGGTTGGAGACCTCGTCCTCAAAAGAATTCAAAAAACACGACCTCCACAAATTGTCATCTCATTAGGAAGGACCTTTCCTAGTCAAAGCAGTCACAAGACCAACGACTTATAAACTGTGTACTCTAGACGATCCACCTAGAGATTTGCCAAACTCTTGGCACATAGAATACTTAATTAAATTCTATGCCTAGCACACAAGGCAATTGTAATTGTTCCTAGACATGCAACAAAAGTACTACCATTTGTATCAAAGAACACCGAGATATTGTTACAAAACGGTGCAAAGCACCACAGAGTTTAATACCACAAATTAATTTCAAGTTATTGTTCAGGCACAAGATCTATCTTGTCAGCGATAACATAGGCGGTGCCCCAGCAAGCATTTTGCAAGTCTCTGAGCTTTTCTGGAGAAGTATCTGCGGGCCTCCCAGACTCCAAGCGCTTGAAATCTACCCGAGGAAAGTGAGATTGCGCAAGAGCTAGAACACTTGACGCAACAAAGCGACTCCCCTTCCCGACAAACTCCTTGAGCAAACGCCATGAACGGCGGCACTGATCCACAACAAATTCAGGAACGAGAAGGGGATTTGCCGGCCTCACTTCACCCCCGCAAGTACGGCAAAAATGAGGTTGCAATCCATCCGCCATGGACAAGTAGCGCTCGTCGGTTGCTGGTTATCATCTTTTGGCACGCCGAATTGTTCCATATGACGCTCATGCGTTTCTACATAAGCACAACTTATAAGATACGATAAAAGCCAAACAACAACAAGATAAAAAAAGGGAGAAAACGCACCTCGTGCCTCCTTTTCCAAGCGCTCAATCTCTCGTACGAGCTTTCTTCTCCGCTCCGGTCGGGCGACGAGCAATTTCGGTGGCCTTCGGGCTTTTTCACTCTCCAAATCTACAAAGTACACAATCGTACTCGACATATTCATCAAAACCACAGTAACAAGAATGAGTAAAACAAACCTCTGTTTTGCTCCTGAAGGGCCGCAACTTTTTTCAACAGGGAATCTTTCTCAAGTTCCCAAAGCTTTTCACGACCTTCGTGAACACGGATCTGCCGCTCCAAATCTTCATTTTGCTTCCGCAGAAGACCGTTTTCACACATGGTCGGTTTGAACTCTCTATGCGAGACGACGCTTTTCAAGAATATCTTCAACCACCTCGCAAAAAGGATCCTTCACAACATGACGGAATGGGCAAAATAGAAAAAGCCACTAAGACAAGTACTAACCTTAATACGAGCCCGAAGATCAGCAAACACTTGCTCAAAACCATCAGAAATGGCACCCCTGGTAACATTTTCAAAAATGTGCCATTCACCATTGTCATCCTGACGAGCTACATAGCTGCGGCTACCAGGAATATGGGCACCAGAAGAAGTTCCCCCCGACCTCTTCCATTATCTCGGGGGCGTCTGGCATCGATGCACTTTGGTCTAAAACTACCCAAGCGCATATTCGAGATATTGATCACCTTCAAAGAGATGAGGCCGGGGAAGAATCTAGCGCTAAACCCGGCAAAGACGGCCGAGCATCCTCGAGAGGAGGCCATAATGTTGATACCCGCAGTGACCACTACGGGTTCAAGAACGACATTTGCAAGAACTATCCCCGGATCCTCAACGGCATCGGATCGGCGAGCGTGGCACAACTTCGAACAGTTTCTTGATCCATGACTACATTGGCGGAGGAGTTACAGCTTCAGGAACAGCTTCTTGACTCACCAAAGCAGTTCCATCTTCCACCAAGGGCTCCCGCCCAAATCTTCAACAATAGGAGTCCCGGCAACAACAAATTTTTTCACAATAATCAAGAGAATTCAAGGTATAGCAAAGATACGAGGCCAAGAAGTTCATATACTCACGGTTCGGATTGCTCAAAGTGAAGGTTGAACCAATCGGCATATCGGTCTCCGCGTTCCGAATGTAGTAGAAGACCCAATAACAACATCGCCTCGGTATCACGAGGCAATACAGCGCGAGGCATTCGATCCTCTAAACCCTCGGCCAAACTACCAGTGACCATCATCGCCAAAAACCCGGTCCTAATAATTGGCATAATAGGTTGATTCCCGAATCAACAAACAATTGAGGAGGTACACGGGGAGGAGTACAACTCCGACCACCACTCCTTTCGATGACGCAAACGCTTGCGTCGAGCAAATTCAGCAATGGACAATTTATCTTCGAATCAGATTCGAGAATCGATGACTCCACAACCCGACGATAACGACGTTTTTGACCACTAGAAGCACAAGGCAAGCGATAGAGAACCCCGTCGAGAACACCGAAATGTTTCTTTTTCTTCTCATACACAACCTTCCGCTTTCCGGCAGCCTTAGATTGATCATCAACGAGCTCTGCGGCGTCATCATCGCTTCCATTCTCACAATTCCCGATCAAATCCGGTGCGCCGGTATTGCAAAGCTTCTCCAAAGGGAAGATCATCAAGAGGGACGCGAGACACATAAATATGACGATCCTAGACATATAACCGAATTTAGCATCAAAACAATCAAACCAAACAAAGCACGAAAATAAGAGGATAAAAGATAAAGAAACATACCGGGGGAGGTGGTTGTCTCCAATCAAATGGCCTTCTTACGGGCTTAGGGATATGAGTATCATCCCCTCGTTTAAACATCTTCATGAGCCTCAAAGAGATATCATCGCGAGAAATTTGCTCGAGTCTCACGAGAAGGGTCGTCCTCTCCACGATATTCCCAAAAAAAGTTGAATCTCTCCTTAAGAGGCCGAATACGGCGAGATAAAAACAGCCCCACCGTAAAACCATTCGGGCCCTTTAAGTTCATCATCGCGAATTTCATTCACTTCAATCATCTCAGTAGTGTTTGGCTTATCCGACCAGAAGTGATTGGGTTCAGGAATTTGAGTAATATCACAAGGAACAGGCCTTCCCTGTTCATTGTCATTTACATAGAACCATTTCTTGAACCAATCCTTCACATTATCAGTGTGTGTAAACGATAACCAGCGCGACCGCATCCCGTCACGGAGCGAAATGTAACATGCCCCAGCTACTGGACTGCCACCCAAATTCCCTCTCCTCTTCAACTCATAAAAATGTCTGAAGACATTGAAATTTGGGGGAATGGCAAGATACAACTCACAATACGCAACTAAAAGAGCGATTGTCATAATAGAGTTCGGCCGGAGATTGCGGATTGATATCTTCCAAAGGATGCGAGTTCTACCAAAAAGTATGGATCGGAATACCCAAACCCCGATAAAATAATCTCCGAATACAACTATTTCACCATCATAGGGACGGGGAACGCCTCACCTCGTGGCGGCACACGCCACACTCCAAGAGCCGCCGCGGAATCATACCGCCATCTCGCCAAAGCATTCGAGACGCCGCCGATTGAGTGGGCGACCACATGAGCTTCATTTGCTTCTCATATTCCTTTTGCTCCTTCTTCTCCTTCCTCTTCTCTCGTTGCGATTGACGCTTCTTCCCCATGATCTTCGGGCGGAAGGATGCGGTTGTTTCGGACTAACCCTAGACACGGAGCACGGGAGCGAAGGAACCGGTTGCAAAAACGGCGAGGCAAAATGAGAGCGAATAGTCCAAATGACGGCGGCACCGGAAGTTTTTAACCACACTAGGGTTTTTTACCCTTAATGGGCCGGAGAAACCGGGCCGCCTCCGGCGAAAAGGTTTTTTTGGTCAGCCTTCCCTCTCTCCATTTAAATTCATTTCTTTTTACGGAGACGCATAGCTTACCGGACAACTGAAAGCCGGCCCAAGGTAAGCAAAGCTACGATGGCCATTTAAGTCTGTCTTCTAGCTATAGTCTTAAAAACAGCCTCGCTAAAAAGACTGGGTTCACAGCAAAGCTGTTCCAACCCGCTGTAACAAAGTTACGATAGCAAAGATATAGCATCAACAATTCAACCCACACAATCCGACAATTTGAGCTGGGATTTTTTGGCCAATGATACCGGTTATTCGGCACACAAATAGCTAAGCTATTTTCATGGGTTTAGATTCAAAACCATGGTCTCACAAACCACGTTGGGACCGAGTTAAGTAGCAAAGCTGCCTTAACTTAATCATGACAAAGTCATGGCATGGTTCAACCGACCAGCCCAAATGAAATTTGGCCTCGCTCGGTCTCACTTAAAGAGTGGTCGGAAACATATAAAGCACGATATAATGTTCAGTTGTCTTCTTTTTTAGACCCTGACATAACGTGTTCCACCTCATCTCAGGCTCGGGGACTACGTGGGCCCACGTCACCTGAGAGGTGACATGGGCTAGATCCTTCTTTTAGAGCTTGCTGCAACATATACTATCTTACAACAACCTCGGGGACTACGTGGGCCCACGTCATTTGCATGACTCGGCCTGATCCTTTCTCTTTACAAAGAGTTTAGTTTCAAAACTAAGCTAAGGCAACGACCAATCACGACAGATACCATGTGATGGCAGGCATCACACACTAACGAGGGCCCACGTCTCCAGATTTGGGACCCTTTCAAAATTCTTTTTTCTTTTCAGGAGCATCATAAATCTTTCGGTCAAAACCGAAAACGTCAACCAAGTGTAAGCAAAGTGTGGTCGGAAGCATTAGACGGTCCTCCAGCCCTGCTCGGACCACATGTCGAACGTGTGTCCGACCACCCTTTCTCACTTAACCAAGCAAGACGGTGTTTTTTCCCTCAAGATCCATGATGCTCGGGGACTAGGCGTGGAGGTATAAACTCCATATACCCTCACGGCCTAGTTTGGGCCGACACGCTATCGCCGGGCCGGCCCATCAAGCTTCAAGACCGATCGGCTCGGGCTGGTCGGACACCTAAAAAACAGGCAAGAATATCGAAGACCGACAAGGAGGACAAGACCTAGCCGAGATAGGAAAGTTTAGACTTGTAAAGTATGTAAACTTAGTACCGTATAGGCTAGTTCCGACTTGTAACCTTGCTCCCCGTGATATATAAGGAGAGCAAGGACCCCGTGCGGGGGGACAATCGGCATAACGCATAGACTCATACATCCACATCATAATCGAAACAGAGAGCAGGACTAGGGTTTTACGCATCTTTGCGGCCTGAACCTGGGTAAACCTCGTGTGATTGCTCCCTGTTTACGTCTTGCTCGCAATCTCATGCGCCTTCCGCCAATCCATTACCGGTCAGGGCATACCCCTGGTCGGACTATCGCCGATATTTCGTCGACACTTAGTTATCGTAAGTATACATTCTTTCTGCTGGCACATTGCTCTCTCCTGAGCGGGCGTATGTCAGGCTCTTGAGTGAAGTGCTCTAGGCCTTAGTCTAGGTTTAGAGTAGTAGAGATAGTGTAGGCGCGGTGTCTAGACTAGATCTGCTTAGGTGTGAATGTCCGGCCGCACCCGGAGAACGCCCACAAGTGTAGTGTGACACCTTCCGTTGGGACCTTGGAGTTCTCCCCGAGCGTGTTGTTAGGTTAGATTGTAGGCCTACTTTGGGGGTCGCTTCGGGGTGCGTTATTTTAGCATCCCGTCTCGTCCGTCGGCCGCAAAGAAAGTTAGAGTTAGTTCTCACGTATACTTAGGATAGCTGGGTCAGGATCTAAACGCTAGGACTAATTCATGGAAGTAAGCCAAGGCCCATTAGGAATCTTACACTCGCTCGTTGTCCTCTCACCTAGCTGTTATTCCATTACTTACCCCTTAGACTCTCTTACCAACTCCTTGATCCATCCTTCCTATCCACTTAGTTCATCCTACTAGCACTAGTGAAACTAGATGATAGACTTCTGGATCTCCTTTCCTTATTGACTCCTAGCTACGGCTTTCCCTTGGGAGAAATATAAATTGACAACCTTGGAATACTCCTTGGTGAAATGCTACAGCGGTAGATTCTGTGCGCTTGCGGAGTATCCAATAGATATAGAATTACCCCTCCCGGTATCTCTAGCGTTGCCGCCATACTTCGGTGGTTGCGCTAAGAAATGCCAACAAGCATTTACGGCGCCGTTGCCGGGGAAAGCGTCGGCCTAGGAGTTTTAATAGGATCAAATCCGAGGTCGGTGACCGATCTAGTTAGCAATTAGTGTTAGGGTGTTACCTCTCCTGTCTTGCTTCTCGAAGCAAGATGGTGCATGAACGGTTGTTGAGGTGAACTGGACATTGTCAAGTTCTACCTCCGGGTTCATTCGAACCTAAACCCGTTCAAGGAAGGAGGCTTTGCGCTAGTTATCAAAGAAGCCATGATCCAAAAGATCATCCACGACTATTCCGCACCGTTAGGCGACTATGTCGCTACGGGTTCGCGGCCTTAGCTTGGGGGATGCAACTTTTGAGTCTCGTGCTCATCATTATGGTGCAAGCCAACCCGTTTGTGGGAAACCACACGGGAAACGCCAATGCCCATCTCCAACACTTCCCGTAGGTGTGTGGGACTTTCACCATGTCTCCACAAAGCCATCTGTCTTCGCCTTTTCCCATTCTTGCTATTGGGAAAGGCGAAGCGGTAGTTTTACACCAATAGAGAAGAAGTCGCCGTCAAGAGAAACCCTTGTCATCATTAGTGATGGAACGGCTCCATCACTCATAATCCAACCATAGATTGTGAGTGATGACTTGATCCAAGGATGTCGTTCAATCCTTTTGTGAATCTTTGTGCTTCATTTTCCAACTTCCATTTTCTACTCTAGTATGATTTGGTTTAGTTGTGCGTCTAGAGTGTTTCCATAGGCGTTTTAAATTATGCGTGGTGCTTAGGTTAAACTGTCTACCTTAATCAAATAAGACATGGAGTCAAGTTTGATTAATTGAACCAAAAATTACTAGTGTAGACTGTGGTTGTATGTCTGGACTAACCCCTGCAGGAAGTTCAAATATAAAAGGGTAAGTCATTGAGAAAAATTCACAAATGCGGTGAACATTTAATGAAACCTTGATCAAGAAGAGGATGGAGATCTCGAAGGTGTGGCAAAGTGCAATCATCCCCATCCATCTCCAGGATGGAATGGTGCACATTCAAGCTCAATCATCAATGGAGAGGTCATGCTCTATGGACCTAAAACACGGAGCCCTCGCTGATAAGGTATGTCAGTAGTTATCTCATATTTACTTTCTGCATTTCAATTTTGCATTTCCCTTTTCAATTGCATGTTTACTTTTAGCACTGCATATTTTATTTCAACAAAATAATTTAGACATAGGGAATAAAACTTGAGAAGAGTGATTAGAGAAAAGTTGAGCTGGTGGGGCCACCATGGCCAGGTCGACCGACCTGTCTTGTGGGGTCCACCACCTCTCTCTTCACTCTGGCTAGAAGCAGGGATCCAAGGAGCAGCATAGGATGCCTTGGTGCTCCAAGGCACAGGTCGACCGACCTGGACTTGGTGTCACCAGGCAACCTGCTGTCTCCCAATGATGATAACCATGGATCCTATGCCCACCACACTAGCCAGAATTCGAGGGGAGATGGTTCATTGCTCATGACTTTAGCTTAGGATGCCACTTCGAGCATCTTGAATGCTTTAGGAAGTATGCCACCAGCCAAAGCCGTAGGGAGCAAGAACGCATATTTAAGTGTTCCCATGGTTCGTGGAAATCACTTTGATGCTTGTCTCCACTTCGCTTTCTCCTTTTTCACTAGACACTAGACATAGGAATCCAAGCAACCTCAACAATTTTGGACCATGACCACCACCACCCTTGCCGACAACCTAACTTAGCATGACTAAAGTGGTAGGGGACACAAACCTTGGTCGACCGACCAGGTTTATGGTCCAATGCTAGTGACCTTTTGCAAACACTAGGATAGATTCCTTGTCAGATGGAGAGCATGCTGCATAGGGGCCAGGACCAGGTCGGCCGACCTGCCCTTTGGGAGGCCATGCCTTGCCCTTTCACCCCTATGACTAGCACTCCAAGTTGAGCTCAATCCCATACCACAACCAGTAGAATCATCTTGAGCTCACCTGGCCTTCTCGTTTCTTTTTAGTGTTCCAAGCCTTCTCAAGCTTAGGGTAGTAGTAGCCATAACCAAAAACCCAAAAACATTTCCCTTTCCAAATGCATAAATAAGATAAAATAAAAAAAAAACAGAGACAAACCTTTTGTTTAACCCGTCGGGCAACTTGGGGACCAGGTGGGGCCCATGGCTGGGTCGGCCGACCCAGCCTTGGTGCCACCCATCTGCCAACCTTGCCCCCCTGCTTTGCCATGCCATGTTCATGACTTGCTCTTAGCTAAAATCTTAAAATCATGACATGTATAGCTTCGTAGGCTTACTCGAACATCTAGATGAAGCTAGCTCGGCAAACTCTGCAGCTTTAAGCAAACAACATTCGGTGCACTTAGTTGGCTTGTGCTTGAGTGTCGCCAGAGTCTGGGGGAGGCCAACCATGGGTCGGCCGACCCAGTGGTTGGGCCCACCTCCTTCTAGCTTCTGGTATGTGTGAGCATATAGCTATAGGATGAGTGCTACAAGAACTTGAAGACAGGAAACTGTCAACTTACATCCTAGGATCTAGGCTCCCTCACTCTCATCCCTTGCTTTAGCTAAGAAGATGAAGAAACTCACCATCCTATTTAGCTGAGCAAGAGTGATTAAGCCACTAAGCCAAGCATAACCTTGAGAGCAACTGGCACTAAGATTTTGAGCTGGTAGACCGCCAAAGGAAGGGGTCAGCCGATCCCACCATTGAGCCTACTTATGCTCCTTTCACTTTGGCTAGATGTGTAGAGTTAGGGACAACACTTGGATACTCAAGGGGTCTCCAAGTGTGGGTCGACCGACCCACGCATGAACCCCATGGGCATCCTGTTGCCTTCTACTCACCTCACAAAAGAATCCTATACACACTATGCTAGCCAAACATTGAAAGAAATGGTCCCTTGGTTCATCACTCTTAGCGATGATACTCCTCTTCACCTTGGGACCAAACCACCAGCTCATATCTGCAAAGTGGTCAGCGAGACATGCTTGAGTGTTCCCATGGTTCATGGGAATCACTCGAGCCATGTCCCCACTTTTGCCAATCGCCTTCTATCGTTCACCAAGCACTAGATTAGGGAATCACTGAAATATCACTACCTCTGATCCACAACTAGCCTTCACTCTCCTAGAATTCCATGGCAAAAGGTTGAGAGTGTTGAGAGGCCAAGCTTGGGGGTCGGCCGACCCCCACCTTGTGCCAATTTAGAGATGGATTCATTAGGATTCCATGTTTATAGTCCAATAGAACATTTAGTTGTGCTTAGGGGAGATCAGCCTACCTTAGCTTTGAGACTTCACCATTTGCCTTTCTCCCCCTGTGAACAACCTTGCAATGTGAGCCCAAATCCACACTTAGAATCATCTTGAGCTCACATTGCCTTCTCTTCTCTCTTCAAGATGGGGGATGCCACGAGCATACTCCTAAAGAGAGAAAAAGAGAGATGTTTTGGGAGTGCACCCAACATAGTGTGACCTCCACTCACTTCCCACTTTGGCACAGAGCAAGGGGAGGAGCATCCTGAGTCAGTCGACCCAGGAGGTACTCTTTTTCCCCCGTGAACACTTGCGAGCCCTTCTTCCTGTAGCAATAGAAGTTTGACTTGCTCAATGAGCAAGTGTGGCGTGTGTCACTACCCACTAGCACACCCTGCTGTGGGAGTGACTATGCTCCACAAGGACCACTATCACTTGGGAGGACTAATGCTAATGCTAATCTTTGTTTTCCTAGTGTGTCCTTGTGTTGTCTCACCTTTTGCAGCTAAGAGAAGAAGTTGTTCCCTCCAATAAATGCCTTGTGCACCTCCACTGAGAGTAAGAGAGTCCAAGAGCAGCCTCATGTCTAGCCCTCTTGGACCGCACAGGCAAGAAGTCAAAGTGTTGCAGGAACAAGCAGACCTTGTAGGTGAAAGTGTAGAAGAGATGTTGAGGTAAAGTCCATGGACATTCAACGTCCATATGAAGACTTGCCATATCACACTCCAAGAGTGCGCACTCCCTACCCATGGGGGTGGAGAGAGGCGCCATCAAAAGATGGACATGGACGACCTCATCGACAACAGTAAGCTTGGCTCAACAGAACGCCCAACCTCTACAACTATGCAAGATGAGCAAAAGCCAAGCTTGGGGGAGATCCTCTCCCCCACTAAGGTACATTTATCCAAGGTATGTCTTCTATCTTGTATTTTCCTTTATTTACTTTATTGCATCTTAAATAAAATAAAAATTTGATTATAATAAAAAGGCTTATCTATATCATGCTTCATGAGTGCTCTTCTTCCTATGGAAATAATTGTTAAATTGCTAGTTAATGTTTCTCTAATGCTTGTTTACAACTTAGCACTTCTCTAAGTATGGATTACTTGGCACTCTTAAACATCATGAACTTGATCACTTAGCGGGTTGCAAGTGCTAAAACAAAGTCTAAGTTGTTATGAGATATGATATAGTTGAGATAAGAGCTCTATACTATTATTCTAAGCACGCATGATTGCCAGAGAATTTATTTTAAAAATGAATGAAAAACTTAATTGTTCCTCAATGGTGTTGAATTTCCTACCACGGCCATATATATACCTTGATATATCCAAAAGCCTTCTACATAAGCTACTTGCCTGCATTGAGTTTGGTTAAGACTTGTAGAACCTTTGTTAGAGGTTTGTCATGGCCCTAAGATCAAGATCCACACATCACCAAATATGCTGCTTCTAATCCGGAAGTATGCAACCATGCTGCTCCTACCCTGGGAGTACGCATCTTACTACCATCATTTATGCTGCTCCTACCCTGGGAGTACGCATCTTACTACCACCATTCATGCTACTCCTACCTTGGGAGTACGCATCTCACCATCCATCATTTATGCTACTCCTATCCCGGGGTACGCATCTCACCATCATAATTATGCTACTCCTACACCGGGAGCACGCATCATCATCCATACCACCATCATTGTGCTTTGCTTCTACACCGGAAGTACGCACCGTCACCATTTTATCCTATGGGTTGCTCCATGCTCCACAGTTAGAGATTCTCTCTCAGTTATCATTTGTAGGTGAGACACATCCCAAAAAGGCTAGGCATCTATTCCTAAAAAAAAAGAGAGAGAAAAAAAGAGAGAGAGAGAAAGAAAAAAAAGAGGAAAAAAAAAGAAGAGAGAAAAAAAAAGAAAAAAAAGAGCTAGCCTTGTCTCAATAGAAGTAGAGAGAGAGATAGAATCAAATAAAGGAGCAACCTCATCCACCATACATCCACCTTTTCTTCCATTACCTTACCATCCATGACATTCCTTCACTCTATTCATTCCATTTTACATCTTGATCTCGGGGGTATGATGAGTCTCTTCGTGGTCCAAGACCTTGTTCTTTCTTAACTAAGACAACATATGCATTGCTAATATGCTATTCCTTGACATACCTATTTAAGCTCCACATAAAGCCTTATTAGAGGTAGGATGTTTTTGAAAGGCAAACACATGATGTGCCTTGGTGAGGATTCATACACCACTTGAGTGACTTGAGAGAAACCATTTGAGGAACATTAAGACTTCTCTTGAAAAACTTATCAAAAACCTCTGGCATGAAACTTGCTAAAAGAATGAGAAAAGTAGATGCTCTAGTCAAAGCATTAAATCTTCCAACATCCCAAGACTAAGTTAATGCCATAAGCCCCATGAGTGCTAGAGTAATATTGGTGTGTTAGCATTGCCAATTTTTCCATTCAAGGAGAAGTTCTTTGTTGTGCACTTAGTATTATTGAGATGTTAACTTAGTGATAACACATGATCCACTGATGCTAAGTCTTATTGTTTGCTCGGGACGAGCAAAGGTTAAGCTTGGGGGATCTTGTTGACGGCAATTATACCCTGTTTTTACCTCATGAAAAGCCATCAACAATGGTTGAGTTCGGAGATAACACCATGCCAGTGAGTAGTGACATAGGTACAATTGACTTGGTTCCGGATGTACGTGTCATTATTTGGGTGCGGGTGCAAACAGGCACTTTTCGTGTTCGGGAGCTACAAATGAAGGTAGAGCAACCAACCAAGATGGCCAATGACCAAACCAACTCCACATTCATCAATGTCATATCCTCTCGGAGTTAGTGTGCAAAGATGAGCACAAAGGTCGGGTCGGCCGACCCGACATTTGTGGGTCCAATACCACCATTGTGCTTAGAATTGCATGGTGAAACTACCCGCAAAAGATGGCCCTTTGATTCCACCAAAGGCAGGTCGACCGACCAAGGTTTGGGGCCATCTCGGACACCGCCAAACACCGAGACGTCGGGAAGACAAAGTGGTGGGTCCACCCCCCAATGGGCCAGGGTCGGCCGACCACCCTATGGTGGGATGCCACCCGTCCCGACTCACCACCGACATGCCGAAGCCTCCCGGAGCCGACACGTGGCAAATGGGTGAAAACCCCGTGTCGGCCGACCCGGAGGTTGGGCCCACTCGGGGTCGGTTCACTCCACCGACGTTCCCTGCACATCCTGGACGTTGATTCAAGGCGGTTTGAGGTCGGTTGGATCCGAAGGTGGAGAAACCACTTCACGCGGATCGATGACATGGCGGTGGAGTAGCCCCTACTCCATCTCCCACTATAAATACCCCCTCACTCCCTCTCATTCAAGACATCAAGGAGAAGCCTCTTGAGAGCCTTATAGCTATGTAGTCCACTATAGTAGTAGTAGTAGTAGTAGTGTGTGAGTTAGAGTGAGTCGAGCGGAGCTCGGGGTTTCCGGAATCGTCTTCTGGAGAGTCTGGTATGTCTTCCTCTTGTTTTAGTAAGATTCTTAGTATTTATTATATATATTATTCTTGCTTTGCTTTCCTCGAGTAGTGCTAGTATTTACTTTATGCCTTAGTTATCGTAAGTATACATTCTTTCGCGGCACATTGCTCTCTCCCGAGCGGGCGTATGTCGCTCTTGAGTGAAGTGCTCTAGGCCCTAGTCTAGGTTTAGAGTAGTAGAGATAGTGTAGGCGCGGTGTCTAGACTAGATCTGCCGGTGTGAACGTCTGGCTGCACCCAGGAACGCCCACAAGTGTAGTGTGACAGCCTTCCGTTGGGACCTTGGAGTTCTCCTGAGCGTGTTGTTAGGTTAGATTGTAGGCCTACTTTGGGGGTCGCTTCAGGGTGCGTTATTTTAGCATCCTGTCTCGTCCGTCGGCCGCAGCAGAAAGTTAGAGTTAGTTCTCACGTATACTTAGGATAGCTGGGTCAGGATCTAAACGCTAGGACTAATTCATGGAAGTAAGCCAAGGCCCATTAGGAATCTTACACTCACTCGTTGTCCTCTCACCTAGCTGCTATTCCATTAGTTACCCCTTAGACTCTCTTACCAACTCCTTGATCCATCCTTCCTATCCACTTAGTTCATCCCACTAGCACTAGTGAAACTAGATGATAGACTTCTGGATCTCCTTTCCTTATTGACTCCTAGCTACGGCTTTCCCTTGGGAGAAATATAAATTGACAACCTTGGAATACTCCTTGGTGAAATGCTACAGCGGTAGATTCTGTGCGCTTGCGGAATATCCAATAGATATAGAATTACCCCTCCTGGCATCTCTAGCGTTGCTGCCATACTTCTGGTGGTTGCGCTAAGAAATGCCAACAAATACCGGGATCTGTGGGAATGCGATGGGTACAAAAGGTAGAACTGATTTCCTTGAGGTCCTGGAGTGAGTAGCCAAAAGCTTTTTGATGTTTTTCTAGGATCATTTCCTAGAGTAGCCATCAAGCGAAAAGTTTGCTCCTGAGTGAGAGTATCACTTATGATGACAGGAGACTCTGGATCATTTCCTAGAAAGGCATATCTAAGACCGGCTGGTAAAGGTTTGAACTCAATAGGAGGCTTAGGTGGTAAGGCAAACTCATCTAAGGGTTCATTCTCAGAAGGGTCATCTTCTTCTTCTATGAAGAATCTAGCTTCGTCTTCTAATTCTGGTTTAGCTAGGAATTCTAGAGAAGCTGCTCTAAATTCCTCCAATGGATCATAATGCGGATAGGGCTCGGTCCTAGTATTTAAAGAATGTGAAATGGATATTGCAAACTGGAGTTTCTTGCCTAAATAAATGTTTAGTTTCCCAGTTTGTCCTTCAAAAAGAAGTCTTCTAAATGGTTGTCCTATCAACAGGTGGAAATCCCCTATGTCAAAGACATAAAAGCTTAAGTGAACAGGGTTTCTTCTACCCGGAGTGGTAGGACATGTAGGATTCCTAAACGGGGAAGAATTTGTCTTGAAAGATTTCTTATGAACTTCACTTGTTGGGGTTAATGTCATGTCCCTTTGCAAATATTTTGCTAGTGTGGTAGACATGATATTTATACCCACAACTGGATCATAGAGAGCGTCTATGTGATCTTTGTTAATTATGCAATGAACGGGAAGAGAAAATGAATCCAAACAAATTATTTCAGAGGAAAGCTCTGACTCTTCTAACCATTCATTGCTCATAACTGACACTAGCTCTCCTGAGGTCTTTCCTGTTGGAATATCCTCATCAAAATTGCATGGCTTTATTGGGTGATATTTGCCTTGTGGCTTCTTCACTGTGTGATAGTTGAAGATGTTTCCAAAATCGGAAAACAGATCAGGTTCAATATCTAGCATAAAATCAGGAAGTGGAATGTCTTCCTTGTCTTGCTCAAGACATGGGTTAGCTGAAGTTGATGGTGTATCTGGCAAAGGTTTGGCTTCAGCTAATTGGGGTTCTACTTCTAGGAGGTTGTCTAATTCACTGGATAGGATTTGGTCTAGGATTGATCTTGCTTTCTCAGCAGAGATATGCAAGAATGATCCTCCGAAGTTGTGTCGAGCAATATTCTACTGTCTCTACTCAGACCTTTATAAAAATGTTGTAAAAGAATGGGATCTGATAGACTAAGGTCCGGGCCTGATACTAAAAGTATAGTAAAACGATTCCAGGATGAGGCCAAAGATTCTTCAGGTTCTTGCTTAATAGTCAGAACCTTGACTCTAAGGTCGATGATTTGGGAGATGGGATAGAAATCTAGGCAAAAGTTGGAGCGTAAGGATCCCCAATCCCCTTGTTGCTTACCTACAGCTCTATCATACTATTGTGTAGCTTTTCCCTTTAATGAGAAAGGAAATAGCTTCCAACGGAGGGTTTTGTCGGACATGCCCTCTATGCGAAGACAGTCACATGTTTGCTCAAAGTCTCTAATGTGAAGGTAAGGGTTTTCGTCTTCTTCTCCTGAAAAGGATAGGATTTGGACCAATGCAATCAACCGTGGACTCAACCTGTAGCTAGGTGTTTGGATAGGTTGTGATGACTCATGTGGCACTAGGCTGGTCTCCGTGGGTGCAGAAAATTGAAAGATAGGAATGGAATTTAAATTATCCATAAGGATAGAAAAAGATAAAATGTATGAAAAAGTAAAGTGAAAGAAAAATATAAAAGTATAGGTACAAGGTAGAGCAAGATTTAGGTTATCTAAGCAGACCGTCTTTCTCTCCGGCAACGGCGCCAGAAATGCTTGTTGACACTAGATACGCACACGAAAGAATCAAAGAGAAATAATCCGTAAGCGCACGGATATCGGTGAGCACTTCACCCGGGAGATAAGCCCTGAGTATCGTATTTATTGTTATCCGCTAGGAGAAAACATGCAATAGACTAACCCGATCTTTACTACTACCCCTGGGCTGCTAGTCAAGTGAGAATTAAGCGATATAGAGAGAACTCCTTCGTCAGTCTTCATCTAACCTATGGCAAGCTTTGCGACTATTGTCCTACGGGGGTACCTGAGGAGAAGACACCACAGAGGATGCTAAACCGGGCACAAAGGACCTACCTTACCTACCAATGGGAAGTGGATTACAAAGGTAATAAAGGGATTGTCACTTCCCTCACTACTACCATGGTTCCGGTCGAATAGGGAGCATCTACAAGTGAACCTAGCCTAAGCACCACGCTTATGCTAAAGAACGATTACTCTATTCCCAACGAGAAGCGAATAAAGTAAACTTGTAAACCAAAGAACAATAATAACAACGAACTTACTAGTATTAGAAGTTGAATTGCCGAATGATCCTGAAACCAAGCCTTGGGTTAGGAGACTTGATCCCGCAGGTACACTGGAGAGGAGACACCGACATGCCAGGCATCCTCCAAATCTACCTCCACTCTATATTCTCTCAATCTCTCTTGATACTAATACCCTATAGAGATAGATCCATTCGAGGGACCCTTCTCTAGCTAATTCTCTCTAGAAAATATGATATAAGGCTTCTGAACTCGAGGTTCTCTCTTGAGAATGAATTAGTCTGAATTAGCGTTTCTCCTGGGGTCAGGGGCTCTGAATATATAGCCCTCTGGAATGCACCACAGTCCTTGGATCAAACCGACCTAAATGGACGGTTTTTATTCATCTTCAAAGTCGGTGGAGGCAAGATCCGCGAGACTCAACCTGATTGGTTGAGGTGACGGGGCGGCCGCCCCTGGTCTATGCTAGGTGGGCCCCAGCTTTCAGGCGTCGCCTTCTGGAGTCTTCTAGATTATACTTTTTCACCCGTTCGGTCTTTCTCTCTATGTAAACCTGACATGTGGACCATCTCCGATAGTTTTCAGCTGTCACCCTGCAGAAATAGATATTCACCAAAACTCGTGGAATTCTGTTAGTGGTAACCCTATGTCTATCAAGTATTTATAAATAGGTCCATTTTCATGCTGAGTTGACGGTTGATTTTATGAGTTAACGACCGTCAACACCGTGTCACCTCGCCTCTGAGGCCGGACGCGGGCGCTGTTGCCACCTACGCCGACATGGTGCCCGCCATGGCGTTGGTGCGCGTCCCTGCGCTGCGCCGCCTTGGCTCGCGGCCGGTGCCATGACGCCTTGGCCCACGACGTCCTCTGACGCCCAGGCTACACGTCCCTCGCGCGGCGACGCGTACTGATGTTGATGGCTTCACCCTCGTGGAAAGCCGCCGGCGAAGGCGCCGTCGTGCCTTGCGTCGCCCATGCCGCCGACGGTACGTGCCATTCGCGCTCGTCGACCAAGCTGGAGGCGCCCGCACCCGGGACGAAGTCGGCACTAGACGCCTTCCTCGACTCTCGGCGTCTCCCATTGGAGGAGCCCCTCATACCCAACCCATCGCGCCCGCATGTGGCGAGGACGCGAGATGACGATTGGTTGCCGCGGCGGAGTACCCATCTGGCGGCAAAATCATCATATCGCGACCCGAACCCGGAGCGGCAGGCAAAGCGGATCATGCTGAGCAAGTGGACTAAGCGGCCCTCCAATGACGTGCGAGACTCCTCCATCGACGAGGAGTTTACCAAAGCGTACGCGGCGGCAAGCCTGTCCACCAGGAAGGAGGCCATGGCGGTTATGTTTCCTCGGCGCGGTGCGGCGAGCTACGCACCGATGTCGGGCTTCGGGCAGAAGCCGTAAGAGGCGGGTCGTGGCATTCAGCTTCTCTGTCGTGGCATTTAGTAGTTAGTACGACCTCCGAAGCTCCGCCGTAAAGCCGGCGCCTTTTGTGTGTGTTTTGTCCTATAATCCTCTTGGCACCTCGCCTCTAGGAAAGTCGGAATGTAAAACAATTCTAACTTCTTCTTAATAGGGTACGTGCCGCGCACATTTTCAAAAAAAAAAAAAGATTGTCAGTACTCCCTGTATTCCAAATTTGAAGTCATTCTAATAATCTTGGAGAGTCAAAGCATCTCAACCTTTGACCAAATTAATATGATAAGGCAATAAAATTTATGATGTTAACTGAGTATCTTTAGATTTTTCATTGATTATATTTTCATAGTACTATCTAACATAAAAAATCCTAATAATTCCCTCTATAATTCTGGTCAAACTTGAGATGTTGCTTTTCCAAATTAACTTAGTCATAGTTTTAACATTTGCACTGTATCACTACAGCAGGCCCGCAATTCCCTGAGTGCCTGCAGCACTCTGGGAAGACCGGATTGCACTCGGGGAAGCCTTTCCCGAGTGCAACACTCAGGGACGAGCCTCCGGGAATTCCTCCCACGGTAAAGAAGTATTCCCCGATTGCCGAGAACCTTGCACTCGGGGAAGGCTTTCCCCAGTGTCGTGCGCGGACTCGGGGAACATTTGACGCCGTTAGCGACGGCTGACTCCGTTTGCCCTTTTTTTGTTTTATTCCCCGAGTGCAACACTCGGGGAAGAAAAAAATCTTCCTCAAGTGCCGGGAGTTTGTACTGGGGGAAACCACCTGTTTTTTTTTTAAATAATCTTCCCCGAGTGCCGGGGTGTTTGCAGTCGGGGAAGCCACCTGTTTTTTTCTTTTTTTTAAAAAAAAAAAATCTTCCCAGTGCCAAGGAGTTTGCACTCGGGAAGCCACCTGTTTTTTTTTTTTTTTTTTTTTTAAATCTCTTCCCCGAGCACAAGAATCCAGGCCAGATACACAAGAATCTACCAATTTTTTTAGCAAGAAAATGAATACACATGTATCTGTATTTGTGGATCACAGAAAAAACAGCCAGCTGAAAACTAGACTACAAAAATGATTTGCGCAGCACTTGTGCAGCACGGCCATTCTAGGTAGTGTGCTCAGGGGAATGAAACACAAGATATATAAAATGCAAAAGAATAGAAGGATCAAAACTTGACGAAAGCATACTTGTGATCTGTGAGCAAGTAACAAAACTAAGCTTGACAGATGATGATTTTCTTCAAGATCAGTTACATTGACCTAAAAATAGGTTTTCCAAACATACGATTTTCAATGACGCTATGCATCAATCATATCAAACCAAACAAGTGTCCATTAAAACTGAAACAATATCACAAAGTAAGGTACAGTTTCCATGTGGATTTTCTGTAAGGCACTAAATAATCTTAAGACCTATCCTATTAGCAACTATAGAGTAAAGAAATAATTCATTTTTCATTAAAAAATACATCCAGTTTGCATTTTCTAAGTTTTACTGCTCACGTAACAAAATGTCATAAACAGATTTATATATAAGGGATATAATGAGACATAGGAAACTAAATTGTGACTGTTGTGCAGGCTACAGCTTTCCATGAGCCATCTGATAAGAAAACATTTATCGATTCTCAATAGAAAAGGTGGAAATCACATATAGACTTCCTAGAGCATCTCCAACAGTTTGGTAAATGACTTGTCATTCTTCAAAATTTGGCAAAACAAGCAAAATTCATTCTCCAACAGTTTGCCAAAGTTACTTGCTAATTTTCCCAACTTGCTATTCTTCTCCTCCGCACGCGTATCTTTACGCGCGCGCATACGACTCCCCATCGCGAGTCACCGCCCGACGCATTCTTTCCCGCGCGCGCGAGGAGAATACCTCCGCTCGTTCCCGCGCCAATCCGCCAGGCCTCCGATCCTTTTAGTTCGATCTCCCACGCGAGCCTAGACATCTCTGATTCCTCTCCTCGCGATCAGTTTTCTGTCCGCCAAGAATCCGGCCTTCCTCCTCGCGACGACAGGAGATCGCGAAGCCGCCTATCTCCTCTCGAGGACAGAAGGGATCGCGAAGATCCGGTATGTCCTACCTCTTCCCGTCGATTTCCATGCCTTCCTGTACGTATTTCGTGTTGGTCCTGATGGATAGTGTACCTTGGGTTCAGCTACTGGCCTCAATCTGGTCTGATCGTCTTACAATGTTCTGATTGTCTTGCAAATTTCTATCAGAAAATACTACATGGTAGCACTACTGCAATTGGTGATCGATGATAGTGTTTGTAGTTGCCCGACTTACGTGAATTTTTTACTAGGTAGTACTACTGTAATTGGTCATCGTTGTAGTTCACCATGGTTACGATGCAGAACCTTCAGTTTGTAAGCAATTTATTCAGCTTCAAATTCATATATGGGATTCGACGTGCATGGTCCTGTTCCTTTTTTGTCGAACTACAATTCTGATTGCTGACGAACTACAATCCTGATTCCGGACGCGATCAGGTTCAGTAGCATGTCGGGATCAGGCACCGCCGTCCTGATCGATATCCATCCGTGTGTTCAGCTGCTAGATCAATCGGTAGTCTAGGTAGGGTTCAGTAATTTAGGTGTGTGATAGATGATAGGGTTCAGTAATCGATAGTCTAGATCAACCGACATTCAGTAATTTAGATCAATCGAATATGTATTTGAATTCTGGGATTTATATTCACTATAATTTAATCAGTGTATGCATCAGACTATACTTCATTTGTGCTATACGTTGCATGGTACATCGTGGCCGGCTAATCTCTTGTAGACCTGCAGCTGTCGGCATGCTGATGGGACAGAGCCTGTTGGCCGATGCTGTTCGACAGAGGTGCTTTGTTTCTGAATGGACAGGATCAACGACTAATGTGGTGGGTTCTTCTATTTTTTTTGTTTTGCCAAGTTAGAAATAGGGAACTGTTGGAGAGATGCTAGCAACTCCAACAGTTTGGCATAATCACTTGGCAAATCCTAATTTTTGGCAAAACCACAAAAAAGCTCCTCCAACAATTAGGCAAAACCACTTGGCAAAATAGCTCACTTGGCAAAAGGGAGGCTTCCAGGCGCATATTTGCGCCGGTCGCTGCACTTGGCATCGCTGATTTCGGGTGACGCGTCCGCTCCTCCCGCGCGCGCGAAGCAGCCGCGATTTTCTTTCCCGCGCGCGCGAAGCAGCCGCTCCTGCCGTATTTAACCTCTCCTGTCGCGCCGCTACGAGTCCGCTTCATCTCCCTCGCAATAGCGCCGCCGCTCCAGGAGACGAACCGCACAAGATCGTCGCGAGTTGGCCGGATCGCTGGCCGGATCGCCGGCGGCTGCCTTCGCGCGGACAAGATCGAAGCCAGAGAAGAGGTATGGTTTTCGTAGTATCCGATCGTGTTTCATCTATATGAACTTTGGCGGCGGCGGCCTCGATCTTGTTCCTAGTATCCGATCTCGATGGCTGCCAGCGGCTGCTAGTGTTCTGCTAGTATCCGATCAGGATTGTACAGATCGATCTTGTCCGCTAGAATTATTTATGTGTTTCAAGTATTGATGCCTTGTAGGTTATTTCCTGCTAGAATAATTGATGTGTTTCAAGTTTTAAAAAGCTACGTGCATTGCATGGTCCTGTAGCTTTGGAGACATGGAATATTGTGTTGTTTGTCCCTGCACTTGATTCGATAGTTGCTGATGACGATCTGAATACTGCTAGTTTTTGAGATGATGCTAGTTTTTCTTTTATATATGCTGATCCTATAGATATGTGCTGATCCTAGATATATGTTGTACATATCGATGATGCTAGTAATTTTTTTTTACAGCCATTGCAATGGAAGACGATGGATTTTTGGGTGATATTCTTCGCAACGGAGTTCACAACGAAGATGATGGTGAACTTGCTGGTATCGACGACATGGAGATTCCGGTAACCCAAGAAACGCAGTTTGCCGATGTGGAAGAAGTGCAGGCAAGTCGCAGCACAAATAAATCCAAGAGGACCAAAAATTTCTTTTTCAAGGAAGACGAAGTTATATGCGACGGCTGGTTGAAAGTTAGTAAGGATCCAATTCACGGTGCCAATCAAACCCGTGCATCATTTGGGAAGAAAGTTCATGCTTACTTTGTGAAGAACAAGGTGACTGATGCTGAGAGGACACAAAGTTCCATTATGCACAGGTGGCTTGCAATTCAGCTTTCAGTGAACAAGTATTGTTCATGTGTAGATGCGATTGAACGAAGGAATCAGAGTGGCATGACTATCGAAAACAAGGTAATTTATATCTATTTAACCATGTATACAATCTTGGTTCATTCTAAATTGTTATGACATTGGTGACACATTTGTTTTCAGGTTGCTGAAGCCTCCAAGATGTACTCTGAACTAGACAAAGAGAAGAAGTCATTCACGCTTATCCATTGCTATGACATACTGAAGAAGGAGGACAAGTGGGCAGCTAAGAGGATAGAGCTTGCCGAGCTGGAGAAACTTCAAAAGAAACAAGAAAAGAACAAGAAGAAGCGCCCCAAGACGTCGAGCCCAAATGATGAGGAAGCACCCATCAATGCAGTAGCAATAGATGTAGATGATGAGCAAACTAAACCAAGAAAAAAGGCAGACGGGATCAAGAAGTCCAAACAAAAACTTAGGCAAGGTGGAGCTGTTGTACTTTGCTTGGAGGCTATAGAAAAGATGTGGGCAAAGAAGGAGTCTTTGGACAAGGAAAAAGAGAAGGCAAAAGAGGAAAGGTTCAAGCAAAATGTTGAGCTCGACAAGGCTGGACTAGAGGTAGACAAGAAGACAGCGGAGGCGAAGTTGATGAAAGAAGAAAAAGAAATTATGCAGGTGGACAAGAGCAAACTCGACGCGCTGCAGCTGGAGTACTATGAGGTCATGCAGAGGAAGATCATTGCTCGCCGTTTGGCTAATTAGATTATGTGCATTTTGTCCTATGCTTAGTCTGATGTTTCCAATCAGACCCTATGTATTTTTAGATTATGCAGCTCGGAACCCTTAGTGTTTTGTTTCAAATCATGGGAACCTTTACCATTTTGTTTCAGTTATCAGACCCTATGTATCTGTGAGAAATATCTATTGAATTGGCTGCTGCATTGCCTTGTTATTCATGTGTTTCATCAATTAAAACTGACGTAGCGCTGCTGCTGCTAGCGACATGTTTTGCTGTTCGAATGATTGCCTGATCATTCTGTATAGCGACAGCAAGCAAATAAACAAAATGATTTGACAGTCACGATCGGCAGCAGTTGGTCATTTCATCGCTGACAGGAATGATTGCCTGATCGTTCTGTAGCTGAATGAAATGACAGTGACAGCAGCAAATAAACGCAATTGGCAATGCAAATAACACGCAATTGGCATGATCCTGATTGCAAATATTTTAAAACCAACTCAATAATTAGTCTCATACAAGGTACTGATGGCAAATAATTTAAAGATAACTCACGCTGAACACAAGCTTTAGTCTCACACAAGCTATTGATTGCATATAATTTAAAACTCAAGCTACTGAAATATAAAGTACTCCTCATATTTGGTAGCTATATAAATCGGGGTGATTGTTCCAGAGGTGCTCAATGAGGTCTTCTCTGAGTTGGTCATGTGTTTTAGGGTCTCTGATTTCTTTGTGCGCCTCAATAAATTCTTGTAATGTTCGAGTGGGCTGGCCATGTTCAGGTTCGACATCCTCACCACCGTCCTCAAAATGCTCATCAGGATCGACATGCCCTTCATCTTCAATTATCATGTTGTGCATGATAATACAAGCCTTCATGATCAATGACAATGTCTCTATGTCCCAAATTCGAGCTGGTCCACGAACAATGGCAAACCTTGCCTGTAGGACACCAAAAGCTCTCTCCACAGCCTTCCTCGCAGCTTCTTGTGCCTTCGCAAAATATTTGTTCTTGTTCCCATTTGGACGACTGATGGACTTGACTAATGTTGCCCATGAGGGATATATACCATCCGCAAGATAGTATCCCATCTTATAGTCATGCCCATTTACTGTAAAGTTCACCTCTGGAGCTTTACCTTCCGCTAAGTTTGCAAACAAAGGGGACCGGTGAAGAACATTGATGTCATTGTGCGACCCAGGCATCCCAAAGAAGGCATGCCATATCCAAAGATCGTCCGAAGCAACAGCCTCCAGAATGATAGTGGGTCTGTGTTCATGCCCCTTGTACTGACCTTGTTTCTCATATGGACAGTTCTTCCATGCCCAATGCATACAATCGATGCATCCTAACATTCCAGGAAAACCTTTCTTCTCACCCATGGCAAGTAACCGTGCTGTGTCTTTCTCATTGGGATACCTCAGATATTCATCTTCAAAAATGTCAACCACTGCACCAACAAACTTTCGAAGGCTCTCTAGTGCTGTACTTTCACCAATGCGAACGTACTCATCTGTAGCATCAGCTGGAAGACCATAAGTGAGCATCCGCATAGCTGCAGTGACCTTCTGAAAGCAACTCAGTCCTTTAACATTGGCTGCATTTCTTTTCTGCACGAAGTAATCATCGTGTCGTTCAACAGCCTTCATTATGCGTAGAAAAAGCCTCTTGGACATCCTAAACCTGAAAAAACACATTACATATCCGATTTGAGCAAAATTAAAAGAAGGCACATAATACAAACAAAGCTAATGTGATCGATGAAACCATGTACCTTCGACGGAATGTTTCTTCACCATATGTTGGATTATCCGCCAGATAATCTTGGAACATCCTGTCATGGCCGCCTTCTCGATCACGATAAATAACTCGATGACCAGGGACAGAGCCACCGGGCTTTCTTTCGTCGTCTTCGTTGGAAAGAATGGTCACAATTTGAGCAACCGAGGACAAGAGAAGGTCATCATCATCGGATGAAGATTCATCCAACTGTCTCCTAGCACGAGATCTCTTCCTAGGCATGGTGCTTGGTTGGAGAATATGACCTAGAGGACACAGTACATGTGAGGACCTAGAGAATATGACCTAGACCGATCTACTGGAGTGGGAGGAAAAGTATGGAGTCGGAGGGAGAGGAAGCTCACCTGATCGCGGTCTGGTCGCGGGCTTCGGTCCAGTCGCGGCGGCGTTCGATCGTGGTCGTATCTGCTCGCGGGCGAACGAACTCGTGGTCGTCTGCTCGCGGCGTTCGATCGGCGTTCGATCATGGTCGTCTCGCGCGATCGTGGTCGGCTTCGGTCCAGGCGCCGATCGCCGATCTCGTCTCGCGCGGAGGAGAAGACGAATCTCGTCTCGTCCAGGAAAGTGAAGGAAGCGGATCGGTCGGTCTCTGACGGCGGCGTTCGATCGGTCTCACACGGCGGCGTTCGATCGGTCTCACAAGGCGGCGTTCGGTCTATCGCGGGCAGAAGGAAGCGGATCGACGGAACGTATCGCGAGCCTACTGGAAACTGAAGGGGCAACCAAATTTTGTGACATGTGGGCCACCAAATTTTAATTTGCCAAGCCCAAGATGCCAAACTGTTGGAGAAGCCTCTTTTTCTCACTTGGCATTTGAGTTTTAGACTTGGCAAAATAAGAGATTTGCCAAGTGGAAGATGCCAAACTGTTGGAGTTGCTTAGCTTGGCATATTATTTTAGCAAATTGCCAAAAGATAACATTTGGCAACTCAATTTTACCAAACTGTTGGAGATGCTCGTTCTAGATCTTCGCCAAAATATTTCTCTGCATGCTCTGCATGATACAAAAAAAATATTCAAATTAGTCTTATTATATTAGAGTATAGATGAGTACCGGTTTTGGCACACATGGAAGAATTTTGTTTCAATTTTTTATGCTTGCAGGACATACAACATTTAGTTCACATTTAACAGTTGGATTTGTTTATCATGAATGTCAAAGGAACTTAATTATGCATTTAGTTTCTCCCGTAGTGTATGTTGATATGTGTTCGACACATGTTTAGGTGAAACCTTAATTATGCATTTAGTTTGGACATGTTTAGGTGAAACCTTAATTATGCATTTAGTTTGGAAATTGGCATACTCGTCCCTTCAGGTATATTATGTATAGGGTCAAAATTAATGCATTGGCTAGTTTTTTTTCTATATTAATAATAACGCAAGTTAATAATTAAGAATAGTTCTAATAGTAGTTTGGATTTTTTTTGTAATATATGATAGACGTAGATAGTTTAGATTTAGGGATTACTTTAGATTATCTATGTTTAATAATATAATGTAGGTGGGTAATCTATAAATGCAAATTTAGGGGTTACTTTATATTATTTTTTTCCTAATCATATACTTCCTGCATCCAAAAATAAGTCTCAATCTCACATTTGATGAATCTTCCAATGTGAACTTTTTACCAAATATATGAAAATGCTAATATTTATGATACCAAATATTTAGATGAATACTAGGGGAGCTACATTAGGCTACTTTTACATAAGGGTAAGGGTGATAACTTGGATCAATATTTATAGTTAGTTTAGAATACTATTTTAGTTGTAGAGATTTATATAATTTCAGAAAAAATAATATATATACCTAATGACTATCATTATCAATGATAGCATATCATTATCAATGATAGTCATAGTCTACCAAATACGTCTAATATAAATAACTTGGAAAAAACACTGCACTCTTGTGCATCGTTTTGTTTGACAAATTTAATCATATACTACAGAAGTTGACTAAGGCTTTAGATTTCATTGGAACACTATATTTTATTATAAGGTAAAAATAGAATGCCAAGTACTCCTTCGGTTTCAAATTGTAAGCCATCCAACAATCGCTGAGAGTCATATGCTTTCTAGGTGAAAATAGCTTGCCAAGTGCTCACTAGCCGCTTTGTTGATGATGCTCACTAATAAATATGAAGCAAACAAAAGGCGCATGCATTCGTCCTTCTTTTTCTGGCTGTAAAAAGCAATGTTAGTTAATTTTATTTTAAACTATGGTTTTACTAATACGAGTATATGACAAGTTGGACAGATCACTAACACTCCAGCAACTGACAAACTCTAGGAACCATCTTCCATTCCACACACTTTCATATCTCAATCAAAGTGTATGATTTGTATCTCCGTATCGTTCGGTTTTTTACTTGACAATATATGTGGTGCAAGTATGCCCACTATCATACCTACCCAAAACTCCACTCAAAAGCCTCAGTGGTAGGTTATGAGAAAGGCATTTTCAAAAAGCCTTTGGTGAGATAAACATACACATTGAGCGATTGAATGAATTATTCGAGGAGCATAACTATCTTTTCTTTATCAAAATTCAAAAACCCAAGTTTTTGAGCATGAGTAGAGTAAGATGACTTGAATCCAAGTTGTTCCATTGTTTAGTTACCCAAGATAATTTGGTAGACACTTTGAATGCTCATTTGTCCAGGTGAAGCTTGGAATAACCTATATGCAGGTTAACATCTTGGAGAATGAACCACCTTAGTCCTTCACAACTTTACTCGAGGATGACCAAAGGGCTAAGTGTGGGGGAGTTTGTTGGCAGTCCTTAACTCATCTTTTACACCGCCAACATTAGTACATAAATCACCAAAAACAATACCGATAGGAGTTTTGAGCTAATCATTTCCATAGTTTTGGTGAGTTCACTTGTTTTGCATGACTTATATCAAAACACACTAAATTATGACATATCTCATGCAAAACAAATAAAAGAAGGAAGAGGCCCAGTCGCCAGACGAAACGGAGGCCCAGACGGAAGGATATTGAACTAGACCTCATAACAAATCAGCCCAACTCGAGAAATCCACAGCATGGGCCAACTTAGGAGACCAAAAGAGGCACCTCCACCAAATTTGGGTCCACTAGGGGGCGATCGCCACCCTAGTGGACCCAATCAGGCCCAGCTTTGGCCTACCAGCTGTTGCAATAGCCCAAACGCTAAGGCAGTGTAGGATTTCAGATTCATTGAACCTAGATGCCAGAATAAGGTCGGTTTGGGGGGCATTAAGAGGAGGAATATTCCAAGGATTATTCCCTCTCCTCCACCTATAAATAGATGGCCTCTCCCCCCTCTCAAGACACACTTTTCATTCCTTCTCCCTCCACCATCATTCCATTCAGCATACACTTGAAGAAGAGAGAGGAGAGCAAGCCATTTTTCTACTAGCTTCTAGCTAGACTAGCATAGGTAGTGAGCGAGGATCAAGAGCGGAGCAACTCTTCTCGAGTGTTCCGAGGAAGCTTCGTCTTCCTCAAGGTGGACTGCCGGACTTGTCGGCTCCCTCCTCGCTTGTACCTCGGCAACACCTACTACTTGGAGTAAGTGTTCGTCTTTATACAAAGTTCTTGATTGAAGTTACCTTAGTCACTATATTCTTGCGGGATCGCTGTTCGTCCTTGTGACGTTTGCTCTAGTGGAAGGGCCCTCCTAGTCATACAACCGTTGAATTCATGCTAGAGTAGTAGTTGATAGCTGTTGGCATTTCTTAGCGCGATTACCAAAAACAGACTTAGAGCCTAATTCTGATAACAACGCTGGAAACACATATTGGCACCCCTTGACACAATTACTAGAAACAGGTTCTAGCAACTATGCGAGAGTCACCAAGAGATAGATCACATCCTGTTAAAATAAATATCCGCAAGCGCATGGATCTATCGTTGCATCATTTGACCCAGAAGTATTCAGGGTATCATTATTTATAATTTCCCAAAGGAAGGCATGGGTAGTTAAGTATTCTAGCATGGGTATGAATACAATATCTAGCATGAGGAGAAACCGACCAATCTGCTATACAGGGGTAATGTCGACGAAATATCGGCGATAGTCCGACCAGGGGTATGCCCTGACCGGTAATGGATTGGCGGAAGGCGCACCGAGGTTGCGAGCAAGATGTAAACAGGGTGCAATCACACAAGGTTTACCCAGGTTCGGGCCGCTATGAAGCGTAATACCCTACGTCCCGCTCTCTCTGTTTCGATTATGATGTGGATGTATGAGTTCGTGCGTTATGCCGATTCCGTCCTTCGGCATGGGGGTCCTTGCTCTCCTTATATATCACGGGGAGCAAGGTTACAAGTCGGAACTAGCCTATCCGGTACTAAGTTTACATACTTTACAAGTCTAAACTTTCCTATCTCGCTAGGTCTTGTCCTCCTTGTCGGTCTTCGATATTATTGCCCGTTTTAGGCTGTCCGACCGCCCCGAGCCGATCGGTCTTGGAGCTTGATGGGCCGGCCCGGTGATAGCATGTCGGCCCAAACTAGGCCGTGAGGGTATATGGAGTTTATACCTCCACGGCTAGTCCCCGAGCATCATGGATCTTGAGGAGAAAACACCGTCTTGCTTGGCCGAGTGAGAAAGGGTGGTCGGACACACGTTCGACATGTGGTCCGGAGCGGTAATGGAGGACCGTCTAGTGCTTCCGACCACTCTTTGCTTGCACTTGGTTGACGTTTTCGGTTTTGACCGAAAGATTTATGATGCTCCTGAAAAGAAAAAAGAATTTTAAAAGGGTCCCAAATCTGGAGACGTGGGCCCTCGTTAGTGTGTGATGCCTGCCATCACATGGTATCTGTCGTGATTGGTCAGTGCCTTAGCTCAGTTTTGAAACTAAACTCTTTGTGAAGAGAAAGGATCAGGCCGAGTCATGCAAAATGACGTGGGCCCACGTAGTCCCCGAGGTTGCTGTAAGATAGTATATGTTGCAGCAAGCTCTAAAAGAAGGATCTAACCCATGTCACCTCTCAGGTGACGTGGGCCCACGTAGTCCCCGAGCCCGAGATGAGGTGGAACACGTTATGTCGTGGTCTGAAAAAGGAGACAACGATCATTATATCGTGGTTTATGTGTTTCCGACCACTCTTTGAGTGAGACCGAGCGAGGCCAAATTTCATTTGGGCTGGTCGGTTTGAACCATGCCATGACTTTGTCATGATTAAGTTAAGATAGCTTTGCTACTTAACTCGGTCCCAGCGTGGCCGTGAGACCATGGTTTTGAATCTAAACCCATAAAAATAGCTTAGCTATTTGTGCGCCAGAATAACCGGTATCATTGGCCAAAAAATCCCAGCTCAGCTGTCGGATTGTGTGGGTTGAAATTGTTGATGCTATACTGCTGCTATACTGTAACTTGTGAATCAGTTCTTCAAGTTGTTGCTGCAAAGAGAAAATTTGGTATGAGTGAATGTTTTGATGAGGTATTCTGAATCGTATTGATTTGATATAATCTATGACATAGAGTTGTATCAAAACATTGTGTTTGAGAATGGTTTTTAGTAATCGCCTCTCCTTAGAGTTAATCGGTCCTTGTGTGTAGGTGACCTATAGTGAATAGCGCGTTTGGCCGAATCACTTAGGGCCCTATTTCCATTGGAGGCGACCGCTGACACCCCTGTGTTGTATAGCGTTGGAGCTGTGAACACGTAGCGAGGTTGATCAGAGACAGTGCACGCTGATTGTTTTCTGTTGGAGGGGTGACGTACTTGGCCATTTGATACAAAGAAAAAAGGTGTTTTTATCTTTGTAAATAATTTTTCGAATGTACTTTGAAGTAGTTCGTATAAAGAAATCTTTTGTGAAAAAGGATCAGAGAAGGCATGTATGTTAGGTTAGGAGAGCACTTATCTGTATTTTGCTGTAGGCCACTGTCTTCCCAATGTGGACTTTTGATCATGCCTTTGTTCCTGAAAGAATGGTCATAAGGTATATAAAATTTATGCAGAAGGTAGGTCATGCTTATTACAAGCTTAGAAGAAAAAATTGCCAGCAGCACTCTTCTCTTCCTCATTCAAGAGCCGACCAGGCCTTGGGGATTAGATGATCCTAAACAAACAGCGCGGTGCCGGAATGTTTGGAGCCCTTTTCCTTTGGGAGCGACCGCTGGTGCACTCTGTGTTGTATAGCGTTGTAGCTGTGAACACGTAGCGAGTGAAACCAGAGACAGTGCATTCCTGGTTTGCTTCGTGTTTGAGGTAAGAAATTTGTGAAAACTGGTTTTTCTAAAATGTGGTCTTTTTTTGAAACGGGTGAACCGAAAAAATAAAAAATTTGTTAGAGATGTTGGATACTTATCTTTTGTCCGTCGTGGCACGTTATGATTGCGTGCGGGGCGAAAATATTCGGTGGCTGATGCAACCGTACATCAGCGACCGGGTTGTCACGTCAAACCAGCGTACGGTTTTTTGTCTTTGGTCAAGTCAATTCTTGCTGATGTGGTGGGTCCATTGTGTCAGTGTCTCAATCGCTTCACCTCCCTGACGTCGTGCGTCAGCGAGCGCTCGGGGGGTTCCCGATGCGAGGGGAAGGTATAAATGCACGTCACCTGAGTGGAGCGGTTTTCGTCGCTTCGTGTTCTTGGGGAACGAGAGGGCCGCGCGGTTTTGATTACCCACGATCTCGTCGGTTGCCTTCTCGAGTCCTCCGGGCACTTCTATAAATCGTGGCCTGCGCTGAGAGTTCTGTACACGCCGCGCATTTTCTGTTCCTGCTCTTCTCTTTCTTGCTCTCAAAAACCTAGGGTTTTAGATCGCATTTGCTCGCCGCCACCGCCTGCGATGGATCGCCGTCACGGTAAGCGCCCGGCGGGGGAGGAAGAGTCGGTGAACTCCCCCCGGGAGGTGAGGCCGCGGAGGAGGTGAGCTTCGAAAGGGGATTTTCCTTTGATTGATTTTTTGGATTTTTCTTCTTTTGGTGTAACCGCAATTCGTCGTTCACAATGTAGGTACACCCTGCTGACCATTGGAGGTGCGGCGGGCACCTCCGCTGCAGGCGCCGCCGAGGCGGCGAGGAGGGCGGCGGAGGAGCCGCGGGTGGCGCCGGGGGCTGTGGCCCCAGAGCAGGTGGCTCCGGTCGTGGAGGCCGGGGCCATTATTGCTGCGGCGGAGCAGGTGGCTCCTGTCGTGGCAGAGGCGGCGGCGGAGGAGGTGGCGGCGGCGGCCAGTGTCTCCACGCCGCGTTCGGCGAGCGCGCCTCGGTGAACTCCCCGCGTCCGTGCTCGACCGCTGTCGGGCGGAGCGGAGTGGAGCGTGTCGTGACCTCTACTCGCAGGCCACCAAGCAGCCCGGGACGGCGCGGGCGAATGCCGACCTGTTCCTGAATGCACTCTCCTCCGCCCAGGAGGAGCTGGAGGCGGAGAAGCAGCGGGCCGCCGACTTCGACGCCGAGGCCAACGCCGCCGTCAATGAGGCGGCGGACGAGAGGCTGGCCCGCAAGGTCCGTGGACACGCCGCCGGGCGGCGCGAGGCTGCTGACATCAGGGTCGGCGGTGAGTGTTAATTTCTCCGTTGTTCATAGGCCCTGGATTGTGCTTGTTGTTCTAAAATGTACTCTGTTTTTTGCAGAGCTGACGGAGCAGCTGGAGCAGCTGCAGGAGGCCGCTCATGCCGCGGCGGACGCGGTGAACGCCCAAGTGGCCGAGGTGGCGGTTCATGGCGTTCGCCATGGTGCCTCCGCCGCTTATGCCACCGTCGACGCCATCTCGGGCGTTGATGTCCGTGGCATGGAGCTGTCGGTGGCGGCGCATGACGCCATGGAGGGCGGCGCCGTCGAGTTCACCGGGGCGGCGGAGGCCGTCGTCGCCGCGACTCCTGTCGACCTGGTGGTCGGCAAGCTGTTCGGGGATGACTAGATTGCTGTAGATGCAATCAGTCCCCCGTTTGTAAAAAATTTTATCTTTTTAATGAAAAGAAGTGGATCCTTTGAGATGTGTCCTGTGCCGGAATCCTTCGAGATTCCTTTTATTTATCTCTTTGTTTTGATCCGTTTTATGACTTTGTCACGTTTATGCCGTAGGATTTTATTTCGGATTCGAATCCTCTGTTTAGAGAATGTCGTAACGCGTCAGATCTGAGGAGTGATTTTCCTTTGAATGACAAGAAAAAATTCATGTGCTCAAGTGTTTGACATGAAAACTTGACTTCTTATTGTAAAATAGTACACATTAGATTGCTCTTGTCATTTGAAATGACTTACAACGATGTGTACGACTGATGCTAACTCAAACCTTGAAAGGGAAATCGCCTAAAAAAGAAAAACTTGTGCTGATAAAAGAGGAGGACGTATCTCTCAATCTTTTTAGTTTTCCGGCTCTGCTTCTCCTTTTTCCAAGTTGTGAATCATGACCGGATCTTCTTCGGTGCGAGCGAGGGTCGTCATCGTCCGGGACTTGATCGTCGCGGCGTCGGGCGTGGTCGGATATGGTTATCCCGTTCCGAGTAGTATTGAAATTGTCCTTTTTGGAAAAGGTACATCTGTAAAAGAATCTAAGGAGCTTGAATTCTTCTCAAACTGGCTTCCTTGTTCTACTACTTCATACCACTCGCCGTTTACGAACATGCCTTAGGATGTTTTGCGCCCTGGCGATCGAACTGTTCTGATGCGCCGAAGATTGGCAGGGTTTATTGGTTTAGGGAATATGTGCTCGGTGTGCGGAGGTATCCTGTCCTCAGGAGGAGTTGGACTAGGGAGCCTCCAGTTTGGTTCTCTGGTCTGCAAATTGTCCAAGAAGGGAGTGATAAAACCATTACGGTTTGTTTGAACAGATGGAACCGTTCGTCCAGGAGGAGGACTCCGAGCACGTTTGTATGCCATAGTCGTCTGAGTTGGCTGCTGGGTGCAACCATGAGGTTCATCAATGTCAGGCGAGTCCCTTGTATCTTCCCTTAATGGGCTCTTGCCGGTACGGCGGCGATTCTCTCCGATCGACCGCCCATGTGTTTCGATGTGCTTCCCTCCGTTTTCTTTCTACGTCTTGGTGTCGGTCAGCAAGTGCCCTGGCCCTGCGTGCCGATGCCATTGTCATTGAAGGGGATTGAGTTGAACGTGCTCGTGGTCATTCAGCTTTTTGCTCTGTTGCGTTTGACGTTGCCATGGCAGCTAATACCTCTTGCCGTCGCCTTTCCCTTTGTTCATCACGGCGAAGGGCAGCAGCTAGCTCGGTACGTTCTGCGAACAACCGGGCGTTAGATGTGTTGTTTTGTGGGGATCGTTCTTGCTGCGTTGCCGTAGTAGGTGCAGCCAGCGGGTTCCGACCAGTTCGTCGGATTTCTCGCTGACGTCGCCGTCGTTCATTGCGACGGGCGTTTCTGCGCTGTACTGTTGACACGTAACTCCGACTTGGTACATTGTTTCGGGTAGTTTGTGTTGTCTGATCTGGACTGCTGTTGTCCCGTGAGGCTTGTTGTGAAGTCCTCTCTCTTAGATCTTGGATGTCGACCAAGATTCTTTGCCGTATGTTGCTCGGCTGGCCTCTCCGACCACCGCGTATGATGATCGACCGTGGTCGGAGCTGCTGCGAGTTTCTGCCGCCATCTGGCCGTGTATGGATGCCACGAGGGTTTGTTGGAACGCGTCGTTGTAGATTCACTGGCTGCAAACGTGGCCGCTCGGGGCGTCCAAAAGTGACTCTACGATGGTTGTTCTGCCTTCGAGTCAATGGATTAGGGATTTGTTGTCGTGCGAGTTGTAGATCGTGCCTGACGCGTCGTCGGAGCACCTCGAAGTTGGCATGGGTTTCGATCAACCTCATGTCTTGTTGATGGATCAAACGGAGTAGATCCGTGTTGCTGATATGCCTCCTTTGATTAGGACCGGTCGGAGGTGTTGACGCCGTGCCATCAACTATCAGTGGTGGATTGGTTGGGACTACAATGGTGGTCACCGGGATGAATTGGATCTGGTTTGGTGCGGCCACCATTGTTGGTGCCATCGTCGGCGTAATAGCCGGAGGCGTAAGAATCGTAGTAGCGGTTGCTGAGTTGGAAGTCCAGGTGAACGTTCCGAAGTTGAAGGTGAGGCCGGCTTCGAAAGTCATGGAAGCCGGGAAGGAAACCATCTTGATCGACGTAAAATCTCGGTGCGCACCCCCTACCTGGCGCGCCGCTGTCGACGAAATATCGGCGATAGTCCGACCAGGGGTATGCCCTGACCGGTAATGGATTGGCGGAAGGCGCACCGAGGTTGCGAGCAAGATGTAAACAGGAAGCAATCACACAAGGTTTACCCGGTTCGGGCCGCTATGAAGCGTAATACCCTACGTCCCGCTCTCTTTTCGATTATGATGTGGATGTATGAGTTCGTGCGTTATGCCGGATTCCGTCCTTCGGCATGGGGGTCCTTGCTCTCCTTATATATCACGGGAGCAAGGTTACAAGTCGGAACTAGCCTATCCGGTACTAAGTTTACATACTTTACAAGTCTAAACTTTCCTATCTCAGCTAGGTCTTGTCCTCCTTGTCGGTCTTCGATATTATTGCCCGTTTTAGGCTGTCCGACCAGCCTGAGCCGATCGGTCTTGGAGCTTGATGGGCCGGCCTGGTGATAGCATGTCGGCCCAAACTAGGCCGTGAGGGTATATGGAGTTTATACCTCCACAGGTAAGCATACGGTAGTTTGGATAGTGGACACACACTCAGAGCAATCGCAAAGGAATAAAGGTAAAATAAAGAATAAAGAAAATCTACGCGGAGCAGGCAGGTCCTATATAATCACTGCTAGAACAGCTAATATCACATGTTATACAAGTCAAAACTCGACTATAGACTAGGAATATGGGGAGACCGTGGCAACTGGTCTGCCAGTCGATGGCGGCATTTACGAACTCCTACTCAACATGCGAACATGGGGGATTACAAGGGACGGACAGGGCTGTCACCACCTGCCGTCTACCACCTCAACCGTGGCATGCCGACATATCCGAAAGTTCCCTCGCATCCGGACACCATGCCCGCATACTAAGGAGCTACCTACATCCCCCCAGGACTCCCACCCTACAGATGGACGAGCTAGAATATAGGCAAACCCGAAGGCACATCAAACCACAATTCCTCTTCTATAATCTAATCTAAACAAGTAAAACATATGAACGATGAAGAACAATGTAGAACACGATGAACAACTCTCACAAGAACTATGACCTAGTTCTTGATCATCGAATATATCGTGTACTAGACTATACTCTAGTTCATATGCAAGACTATATAAATGTAATGAGAACTTGACTAAGGAAGAACGCTCTATAGATTTATACCAAAGATGTAGCTTTTCCTCCTAGAGACAAGCTCTCCAAGTAGCTTTGTCTAGCTCCAAATGTCTACTACTAACAACTAGAGAACAAATGTGAGGTGTAGAGAGAGCTCCAAATGGTGTGTGTGTTGGGGGGTGCCTCTCCTCTTCTTTTATAGGGCGCTGGAGGCGGTTCGGGGGTAGCATGGTCAGAAACACCAGCGGAACCGCCATGCCCTGATGGAAGGTGCAAAGCCGCCTTTGGTTGGGCCCACGCATCAGCCAGGGGGGCACGCACGCCCCAGGCGCGCTCGCGCCTAGGTGGAGCTGCCCTCTGACCGACTTTGGTCGGTGGGCCCGTGCCACCTCCTGGGCTGCGCTGGTGCTGGTGTTTCTGGCCCATCTGGCCTCCAAATGGCCCACTTGCTCTCTAGCTTGTTTTACGCCTTCTCGAAAAGCGCCTTTTTATTCCGAAAATTCCTGCACTTGGTGTATTTTCTGTAAAACAATATTTTCTCCAAGTACAAGTGGAACTAGGTCAATAGTAAAGATATATGTGCAATAAAATATTTATTTCTCCCAAAATGATCTATAATTGGCGGGTAAGAATCGAAGTTAAGGACCGCCAACAAGATCCCCCAAGCTTACCCCTTGCTCATCCCGAGCAAGTATTTGCTTTGGGTTGTTGATCAGGGGTTGCTGCAATGTCGATCATATCTCAAGTGTACAAGATAAAATAGAGCGTTCTACTACTATCATCCCTGAATAAAGTGGGGCTTCTAATTTTCTCAAGTCTTGGGCGATTGCAAAATAGAACAGTTTCAAAGACCGGTGCTTCTCATTCATCCCAAGATCAACTGTCAGTCCGGAGGTTTTGTAAGATTTTGTAAAATAAACCAAGTTCCTCAAATGACCCACTCAATTGCTCATGTGTATGATAACCTTACCGAAGGCTTTTGATGGTTAGCCTTTGTATCCTACCTCTAGTATTTTTGAGTGGTGTTCTGGGTAGGTATACAAGGAATGGCTTACTTACCGCTTGTGGATAGCTGAGTAACAACTCCGAACCAGGTTAAGGTAAAAGCCATACACTAGGTTGAGATGTGCAAGTTTGTGGGATGGATGAAAAATGATTCCTAATTTTTTTGGTTTTTTTGGGTCTCCATGCATCATGACGAACTCTCTTTTATTGGTGGATGAAGAGATGAAGGGAAAATATGGGCTATCAAAGAGTGACTAAAAACTATTCTCTTATTTTTTTTTGAATGGGGATCTAAGACTTTTCCCATTTGCCTACAAGAGTGGTAAACCCTACAACTATATCTGTTTTTTTCTTTCCTCTCTTTCTTTTCTCCCCTTTTTTCTGACTAAGAACATAGCCCATAACTTATTGCTTGGAAAAGGATGAAGTGGAGAGAGATGTCATGGTGGAATGCATGGAGAATTTTGGCAAACTACAAGAGAGGGGTGCGCGATCCTCAGGGTAAGGGTCGGCATTTTTATTTGGTGGAAAGGTGCGCAATTCTCGGTGTAAGAATTGGCATGTAGGCGTGAGGGGTGAATGTGTTGCGCAACTCTCAGTGTGAGAGCCGGCACTTATTTGGTGGGTGCAAGTGAAACTCAACCATATGTGTAAGACCCAAATCTAGGTTAGGTTCGAACCGTGACAAGGCCCAACAATTGGTAAGAAGCATACGACAAAAAGGTTTTGTAAACTTGTAGAAGAGCATGTCGTATTTGGCCTTGGTAGGTATTTTATGATCATTGAGGAACCATTGTTTTTGAAATTTTTGAAATAAAAACTCCGGACATCAGGTTTTCTCAAAGAGACAAAGTCATTGATGTGGTCTATGTCACTATATCATATCGCGCAATAACCTAGACTAGAGTAATTGTATGCAACCCACTAAATCAAGTTTCTAGAGCATGATAATGTAAAGCCGATAAACCCAAATATTAGAGAAAACTCTATTTTAAACAAGTACAAGAGAAACATAAAACAGAGCAACCAATCATATCAATATGGGTAGAACTAAACATTTCATGGCACATATATGGAGTGGAATAATATTTTTTTTGGATTTTCAATGCAAGATAAGAAACTTGATTTTAAACATGCTAAAAAGAAAATAAATTTTCAGGAAATTAAATATGCAATGCAGGTACCTCATGTGGGGGTCCTCCCCCAAGCTGTCCTGAAGCTCATGGCCCAGGGTTGATCTTCTGTTTGGGTAGGACTTCTTCCATTTTTTGCACTTGTAGACGGAATGTCCTTTGCAAGAGGTTTTGCTGGCTGTACCTTCTTGGGCCTCCACTCCATCTTGATAACTTTAGGTGGTGTAGTGGCAGGTGGCTCTTCCTTCCCTTTCTGTATCACCTTCTTTGGTGGTGTGGAGACCTCTTCTTTCTTAGCTTTGGGAGCGGCCTTCTTTTTCTTAGGCTGTGTTGCAGCCTTTTGCTCCTTCTTAGGAGTCGCCTTGGGCTTCTTCTTATTTTCTTCCCTTGGCTTGTTTGTGAAGGCCTGGGGCTGGATCTCAACCTCCTGTATTCCTTGGGTGTTTGGTTCATATTTGATATGGATCATGTTGCATTGCTCTTGCTTGCGGGGTCAAAATTCAAACTTCTCCTCCTAGCCATTTATGTTGAAGCGGATTTCTCCAGCTCCAACATCTATTTGGGCTCCAGCGGTGCTCAAGAATGGCCTCTCCAGGATGAGAGGGTTCTCTTTGGTAAGTTCCATGTCCAGCACCACGAAGTCGACTGGCACAAAGTACCCTCAGATTTTCACCGGGATGTCCTCTGCAATCCCTGCAGGGTAGCGGATGGAGGAGTCGGCCAGCTGGAGTGTCATGGTTGTAGGTGCAAACTGTGTGCAATCCAACTTGTCAAAGACTATCTTTGGCATGACGCTCACACTGGCCCCCAGGTCACATAGAGCATGGTCAAACTGTTGGCCCCCGATTGAACAAGTGATGGTCGAGCATCCAGGATCCTTCCTCTTTTCAGGCAGGCGATTGAGTATCGCTGTGCTGCATTCTTCTGTCAGTTTGACCATCTCCGTGGATGGTAGAGGGCATTTGTTGTTGATGATATCTTTTACGTATCTTGCATAGGAAGGGACATGCAAGACGTCTAGGAGCGGGACGCTCACATGCACCTTCTCTATCATCTCAACAAAACGTGCGAATTGTGCATCCGCGGATAGCTTCTTGGTTCTTTAGGGGAACTACAGGTGAGTTGTATCAGGGTAGTCTACCGTTGTTTCCATTGGTGCTATTTCCTGTGGTTCTTCCTCAATAGGAGGCTCCCCTTTTTGCTGCGCCTTTTGCTTCCCTGATGCTGCTTGGTTAGGGTGTGGTGGATCACGAGTGGACCTTCCTCCCCTTGTGGTTACTGATTTCAGCTCAGCCTTGACATCTGTATCCCTAGCTTTGGGAAGAGCGGCAGCTAACTGGGTAAGCTGGGTCTCTATCATTTTGTTGAAGCTTTGCTGACTCATGACGGCTGATGATAGGCCCTCTAGCTTGTTATTCATATTCTCCAAGATCTTATCATTTTAAATCATCTTTTTGGTGAGATTTTCGTTGATCTTGGCTTGGCTGTATACCAGGTCCTTTAATGAAGGTTGATTTGAATTAAACCCGGAGGCGTAATTCGAATTACCTTGGAATGGAGGACGGGACTGGTTGTTCCAGCCATTTCCTTCTCCTTGTTGCTGGCGAAACCCATTGTTAACGTAGGCAGCCTCTTCACGGGTCTCGGGGCAGTCATTCCCCGAGTGTCCAGCTTCACCACAGACCTCGCATGTCATGCGAGCGTCCATGGCGTTGACGGTGCCGGATGCATCATTGATGGCACCACCATCAATCTTCTTTAGGAGTAGGTCTATTTTTGCGGCAAGCATATCCGCCTCCTTCACGGTATGCATACCTTTTTGTCCTTTAGTGGGGGCGCGGTCCTCCCCCCAAGCTTGGTTCTCTACCATTTTGTTGATTAGTGCCGTGGCACTATCAACAGTTAATGATAGAAAGGCGCCGCCGGCGGCGGTGTCCAGGTGCCCCTTCGACATTGGTGTTAACCCGTTGTAGAAGTTCTGGAGCACCAGCCAACTTTCCATCCCATGGTGAGGGCATTCCTGGATGTACTCCTGGAGCCTCTCCCATGTCTCAGGGATGGGTTCCAGCAAATTTTGCTGGAAGTTGGCGATTCTCCTCCGTAGGGCATTGGTTTTGCCCGTGGGAAGAACTTAGCGAGGAACGCAGTGGAGCATTTGCTCCATGTGTCAACAGCGGCCTTGTCCTTGTAGAACCAGCTTTTCACCTTTCCCACAAGGGAGAAAGGGAACAGCTTGAGCCTGATTGCATCAGGTGCGACATCCTTGATGACGATGGTGTCACATATCTCCAAGAAACGCTGAAGATGGGCGTTGACGCCCTCACTAGGTAGTCCATAGAATGAACTTGCCTGCACCATGGTATGAGCCAGTCCTAAGCTCGAAGTTCTTGTCTCCTAAGTTGACAGCGGGCCTAGTGGGCACGTTGGCAACATTGGGGACAGAGAATTCGCGCAGGGACTTGGCCATGGAGTGCGGTGCGGTAGGTGCGACGGTGACTGGTTTAGCTGTCGGTGGAGTAGCAGTAGAGGAAGTGGCACGAGCCCTTTTCCTCCTTACGAGTGCCTCCGGATTTGAATTGTAGTTTTCCGGCAGAGAGAAAGCAGTCATGCACTATCCTGTTTTCATCCACAATAGGAGAAAACATAAAAGTTAGCCTGTATAGACATTGTCGTTTCTCATTTTATATTATATGCATATCCATGCTACTAGATGCTTAACTTCCATGCCTTCCCCGGCAACGGCGCCAGAAATGCTTGTTGGCATTTCTTAGCGCGATTACCAAAAACGGACTTAGAGCCTAATTCTGATAACAACGCTAGAAACGCATATTGGCATCCCTCGACACAATTGCTAGAAACAGGTTCTAGCAACTATGCGAGAGTCACCAAGAGATAGATCACATCCTATTAGAATAAATATCCGCAAGGGCACGGATTTATCGTTGCAGCATTTCACCCAGAAGTATTCAGGGTATCATTATTTATAATTTCCCAAAGGAAGGCATGGGTAGTTAAGTAATCTAGCATGGGTATGAATACAATATCTAGCATGAGGAGAAACCAACCAATGTGCTATACAGGGGTAAGCATACGGTAGTTTGGATAGTGGACACACACTCAGAGCAACCTCAAAGGAATAAAGGTAAAATAAAGAATAAAGAATAATCTACGCGGAGCAGGCAGGTCCTATATAGTCAATGCTAGAACAGCTAATGTCACATGTTATACAAGTCAAAACTCGACTATAGACTAGGAATATGGGGAGACCGCAGCAACTGGTCTGCTAGTCGATGCCGGCATTTACGAACTCCTACTCAACATGCGAACGTGGGGGATTACAAGGGACGGATAGGGCTGTCACCACCTGCCGCCTACCACCTCAACCGTGGCATGCCGACATATCCGAAGGTTCCCCCGCATCCGGACACCACTCCCGCATACTAAGGAGCTACCTACATCCCCCCAGGACTCCCACCCTACGGATGGACGAGCTAGGACATAGGCAAACCCGAAGGCACATCGAACCGCTATTACTCTTCTATAATCTAATCTAAACAATTAAAACATATGAACGATGAAGAACAATGTAGAACACGATGAACAACTCTCACAAGAACTATGGCCTAGTTCTTGATCATCGAATATATCGTGTACTAGACTATACTCTAGTTCATATGCAAGACTATATAAATGTAATGAGAACTTGACTAAGGAAGAACGCTCCATAGATTTATACCAAAGATGTAGCTTTTTCTCCTGGAGACAAGCTCTCCAAGTAGCTTTGCCTAGCTCCAAATGTCTACTACTAACAACTAGAGAACAAGTGTGAGGTGTAGAGAGAGCTCCAAATGGTGTGTGTGTTGGGGGTGCCTCTCCTCTTCTTTTATAGGGCGCTGGAGACGGTTCGGGGGTAGCATGGTCAGAAACACCAGCGGAACCATCATGCCCCTGATGGAAGGTGCAAAACCGCCTTTGGCCGGGCCCACGCGTCAGCCAGGGGGGCGCGCGCATGCCTCAGGCGCGCTCGCGCCTGCGCTGGTGCTGGTGTTTCTGGCCCTTCTGGCCTCCAAATGGCCCACTTGCTCTCTAGCTTGTTTTACGCCTTCTTCAAAAGCGCATTTTTATTCCGAAAATTCCTGCACTTGGTGTATTTTCTGCAAAATTATATTTTCTCCAAGTACAAGTGGAACTAGGTCAATAGTAAAGATATATGTGCAATAAAATATTTATTTCTCCCAAAATGATCTATAATTGGCGGGTAAAAATCGAAGTTAACGACCGCCAACATTAGCTTAGACGTGGTGTCTAGGCTTGAGACTATCGCCATTTGCCTCGTTCCCCATGGTTGAGGGGTAGGCGGCAGGTAGTGATAGCCCTGTCCGTCCCTTGTATCCCCATGTTCGGGTTCGACGTAGAGCCGTAAGCCGGAGGTACCTGGCAGACCAGGTATAAGACGGTGCCTGAAGTAGACTACAGTGGTGAAGTTATCTTTACTCAGAACTATCCTTAGAAAACCTCACTACCCAAGCTACTCCTCATCTCAGCTCGCGGGGAGAACTAGATAAGAGACTTCTTACACACCGTTCCCTATGGAAAATACGATACCCTGAATACTTCCGGGTGAAGTGTTACAACGGTATTTCTGTGCGCTTGCGGATTTGGCTGCATTACGCTAAGAAATACCAACAGCGCTGCTACGGTTGGTGTGGGCTGCGGGCTGGATTTGATCTGGTTGAAGTCGGGAGCGCTGTTTGCATGGGTGAGCAGCACCGCCGTGCCGGGCCACCACTTGCCTGGGTCTGCCCGCCGTGAAGCATATGGAGCCGACGTCGATGGTGGTGTGAAGAACTATAGATAGGGAGGGGTGTCCTGCGGTGCTAGAGAGTCCACATGACATGCCACCACTCGATATCTGAAGGCGCATCCTGCAGTGCCAGATAGTCCACACGACATGCCAGCACACGATATCCGGAAAATCGTCGGTGCCTGTATCATCTCCAATGTTGTCGTGCCGCTCGGGATCCCCCATGCGTACGCAGCTTTTGGAGATGAGGCATGAAGCCATCAACTGAAATGTAGGAGATGAGTTCCACGCATGTATGCGGGTCTGAAATTTGAAAAGCTGTGACCGTGGGAGGTTGTAGGGCAAATTCACTTTTTCACTTGACCAAGTTGTGAAACTGACAGCCTACCTAATGGAATGGACGGAAGGCTGTGGATGTACATAAATTTTGTTTTGAGGCCATAGAGCCAAGTTCGAAACAAAAAAAATCCAAATACTTAAGATGAGTTTTTTTCAGGCCATAAACCTAATTCTCCCATCTGTTAACAACGCATTGAGCACCTGTATAAGAAGGGTGAGGAAGTTGAGTTTCTATCCTTGATGCCTATACAAGAGCTAAAAGTACGCGAGGAGACGGTGATCTCCGCAACAGCAAGCATGCACTCCTCATAAAGACCAAGGCTACTTCCGATTCCGACCTTCTCGCACTCGAGAGTAGGGACCGGTGTAGCGGTGGTGAAGACGAGTTCGAAAACCGAAAGGTGCCATGATTAAAATCGAGACAACCATGGAAAAACGGAGGTGATCGGAGGTTGAACATGGCGGGGTTAGTTGTGCGTGAAAATGTACGGGGCGGGTGGGGGGGGGGGGTAAGTCTCTTTCACCGACCCCCTTTTTATAGCCGCCGAACCAATGCTTTAACCAACAGTCACAATGATTCACCAACAGTCGCCAATCCAATGGTTAGAACAACACGGACACAAATCCAACGAACGAGAACAAAAACCTAATCTCCCAAAAAATCGAAGGTTTCGGCCCAACAAAAATGAGCCTGGGGGCATAGCTTCCGCCGCTCAGAGCGAATTTATGGCTAGGGCCCGCCTTCGCAGGGCCTAACCCTCAAGGGGGAATGTTGGGGGCATAGTGGAGCGACGGAGACAAAACACCCCCCATGCCAAATATTTTTAGCTTGACTCATTCTTTGTGTTTATTAATGCTGAGGTTTTAGTCGAGCCTGAGTGCAGGTCATTGGCTGACACCGACCTCAGCGGCGGAGGTATCCTCTTCACGGGCGGAGACACCGATCCCAACAGTGAAGGTGTCCACCTCGGGAGCGCAGACACCGACCTCAGTGGCGGAGGTATCCACTTCTGGGGTGGAGGACTCTGCCAATCGGTCCTGGTCTTCGACACATAGGCTGCAGCGAAGGCAGCGATGATGGGAGCATAGGCGTCCGGTCACCGGCGAAGATCACCGAACACTGAACGAAGGACAGACGTAGGAATATGAGGTGTCCAAGGAGGACTAGAAGGAAGAGGGTACTCACGCCTAGCGGCCCATTTGGTGTTCGTGGGTCGTTGGGTAGCCCAAGCGGCCGTTAGTCCATGGATGATGACGGAGCGCGAGATGACGTTGGGAGCCATCATGGACCACGTGTTATAGAGGCTAAGATTAGGGTTTCAGTTTCCCCAAAGTGGCTTTTCTATCTTTTTAGAATTTGGGGAGCCAAGTCACTACAAAAGGTTCTAGGGTTTTACCCTCAAACATATCCCAAGGGGGAGAATCCAAAGGCCAACGAGCTAGCAAAAGCAGCAGCAAACAATGCGAAAGTACCCCACGACACCTTTTATCAAGAATTGTCAAAACCAGCAACGGCGAAGATAAACAAGGCATTTGTGGAGGTACTCCTAGTAAAAACGGAGGACTGGAGACAAGCTCACATGTATCAGATCAACTACAATCACGTCACATCAAGTGAAGCAAGCGCAACAAGGCTAGCTGCACGTGCAAGAAGCTACACCAACATTGATGGGACCTGATACAAGAAAGGCATAGTGCAACCATTGCTCAAGTGCATATGTGGAGAAGAAGGCAGAGATCTCTTCCATAGCATTCATTCAGGGATATGTGGTGCGCATATTGGGCCAAGGGCATTGTCAGCTAAGGCAACCCGTCAAGGTTTCTATTGGCCAACCCACATCAAAGACGCACTCCCAATAGTGAAGACTTGCAAAGCTTGTCAAAGTTTTGCTCCGCATCAAACGGGCCAGTGGGGAGGACATAGCTCATACCTCCAACCTGGCCACTCCAAAGATGGGGTATGGACCTCGTAGGACCACTACCATCAGCTCAAGGCGGAAGCAAATATGCAGTGGTCGCAGAAGAATATTTTACAAGATGGATAGAAGCAGAACCATTGTCAACCATAACGTCTGAGACATTGAAGAACTTTTTCTGGCAAAACATTATCTACAGATTCAGTGTCCCGAGAACCCTCACAGTAGACAATGGGAAGCAATTCGACTCAGAAGTTCAAAGAATTCTGCAAAAACATAGGGACCCATCTGGCATTTGCCTCAGTCTATCATCCAAAAAGTAATTGGGTCGTTGAGAGGTCAAACAATATCATATCCCCCCCCCCCCCCCCACCGTTGAAGCGAGCTGTCCCCTGGTAGCTGTGATCTCACCTACCCAGGGGCTCAATTTGTAACCTGCATTTATTATTAACATAAATCTGCAGTAACCATGCTCCACCAAGTACTCTAATGAATAATTTAGAATGTAAATAGCTAATACGCACAAAGTGTTATAGTGACTATGGAATAGCTTGCCTTTGCATATATATCTTGGTGTACATGTGTGAACACTCAAGTTAGTTGACATGTTTGGAAACCCTCAAGTGTGTAGTCACCAAGGAAAAAAAATCAGTTTACAACCATTCCACTCAAATGCTCCATACACATGTTTATGAAATCAAATACATTTACTTTGTACATTAATCCAACAAAAGATTATTATTTTTTTGTTGTTACGAATTAGAGAATGCATATTGGCACTTCGTTTAAGATGTCCAGTTAGTTCTGATGCTAGCATGCAAGCTACTAAAATCAGTGATCGTGTCAGAACAGGGCGAATGTTCTTGTTGTCTCATGATAAAGCCTTCTCCTTCAAAGGTTGCGCAGCTGTGTGCTCAACCTTCCCCTTACTGGGACTCACAACCCCAACAAGGAAATATGTGAATTCTTTAAATAATTGTGACTTCATTTATATGGAAACTAAAAGTAGGACCATGGCAACAAAATGGATTGCAACACATGGAAAAATAGGAAATTCATGATTAAGGCCACCACGAGATACTATAAAAGAAAAAAAAATGTCTCATGGGGTTAGGGCCATAGGGGAGGAATAGAGGAGCAACTGATGGCAGTTTGCTCTATAACATGTTCTCAGATATGATTTGCTTACTCTAGCTATCATTCGCCACCAAAGAGAGGAAAATCAAACAGTTTTCTTTTTGGTAGCTCATGTGTTAAAATCTCCAATTTGATCCTCAAACTTCTAACCTCTTAACTAACTAGGGAGAAATCCCACGCTACTGAATATTAGTCATTTTCCTTTTTGCCATGGAAAATTTACCACCAATTTGTCATATGAAAATTTGGAATCTCCAACAGTTGTTGTTTTGATCATCCCAATATCATGTCCGTTGTTTGGAGTACGCACCTAAATTTTGATGAATAATTGGCTAATTGCTAGCTGGTACTGAAGGTTAGATCACAGCAATTCAGTTTCTAGTTTTGACACTGCCAGAGGATAAATAAGACAACCGCTTAGAACAATGTCTTAACACTGCTCAGCACACCTAAGTTCTCCTACATTGACACGTTTGCGGCCCTCCTACTTTGGTTCAACCAACCGTCCGACAATGGCGGACTTTTAGCCATTGTTATCTCGCTATGAAAGAAGACTGGTTAACATTTGGTGATCTGGTCTGCCCTCCGTTGATCTGCTGGTCTGTAAAAGGCAAAGCTATGAGCCCTGCCCTCTGGTCTGATCTGTAAAAAAACAGAGCTGTTTCTCTATCGGAGGAGGGTTCCTCTCGTCAGGTGTACGGACACACACCAGTAGGATGTTCCTCGGCTGTTGCTCAGACATGCAGTCTCATCTGGTGTCCAGGCGCACGCTAGACATGGTTCCTGGAGCTAGCATACCACATTGGTGCGTGTTTGGCTATCACATCAAGAAGGAGAGAGCATCATCGACTTCCTGCTGCAGCACAAAGGATCACATTGTTAACAACGCAGAAACTCTGAGCACTGGTAGAAATGTAGGATACAGGCAAGGATGAACAAGGAGAAGTTGTGGCCAGGGTTTGCTTGAGAAGGCGGTGACGACACGTAACAGGCTTTAGCTTCTCCATTTTTATTTTTATTGTTGGAAACTAGCTTCTCCATTTATTGGCCCAAGCATGGCTCTACCTGTTGCCCGTCCTTTCCGACAATAGTACTGACATGCATTGTCGCCGTCGTGGGCACATAAGAAGGTAGGCAAGTCCACGCTCGTATAGCATGTGTGCAACGACGAGGGCATGCGCGGGCATCGAGAGGTTCCATATGACGACGGGCCGCAGTATATACCTCTTCGGCGTACATGCACCAATTTTCGGCGAGCCGCGATTCACTACGGGGCGTGAGCACGTGTGACGCACCGGGAGGGGACTTAGCCATACAACGCTGCGGTAGCTAAACTTGTTGGCAGGATGCTTAAGATGGTGAAGGGAAACCTTACCTTTTGGCCTAGGCGTTTATTGCTTATGATCACGCATGATGATAATTAGCCAATATTAGATGAATATATATAAGATGTTCATTATGGATTCATGACTTATATACTACTGTAGTATAGGTAATAATATAATAATGGGACCTAACGAGACGACTAACATATATGTAACTCCTCTGATCTGCTAGCAAAAGTAACAATGGATGAACCTAATATAGCAAATAAATCCATTGACCTTATACTCTTAACTAACTCTATTAATTAACTACTAATAGCAAAGTAATAATATATTGCTATTTGCTACCACCACGATGACTCAATCCCTAAGAAATCCTCTATGCGTCCTTGAAGTCGTTTCATAATGTCCTCCCAGGCGGACTGTGTCGGGTGCACGTAGTCCCAGAAGAAGGCATCCTCCGGGTTGTCACATAGGCTATACATAGCTCTGCCGTTGTTATCCACCTCACCACAGTAGCCGTTGGGGTTGGCCTTGTTATAGCAGCAGGGAACTGCAGAAAATTAAACATATGTAAAAATCTACCATCATAATCATCATTAATATAAGATGCTGCATTATATACGATGAAATAAGATGCATATTGTTTTAATCATTTGCAAAAGTCTATCTATCATCAACATCATTAATTTAAGACGATGCATTATATAGTGAAATAAGACACATGTATATATCAACATACCAAGGTTTGTCAACTCCAAGCTGCTGAAGACGGAGAAGAGGTCGAGCAGGAAAACATCATTTGATTTATTCAACTTCTCCCTAAGGGCACGATTGTGCATATTGGCGAGCACAATGCCGTGTTCCTCGCAGCTGGTGTAGTTGCTGGTTGCGGACTGCCAAGGGTTGCAGCCCAATGCAGGCACCAGGTTCACGACGACCTTTCCCACGCCCAGATCTTGTAGCCGCTTCACAGCTGCAGCGATCTCATCAGTAACTTTCCCGGTCCGGTCTGTCATCTGCATGCATGAATACTCGTATTAGTTAGTATATAATAAGACATCTTAGATGGATGGATGGATAGACGGCACGTATGTATATATATAACTACGACAAGCTACTAGAGATTAATTGCATGCATATATATACGCATTACATCGTAGGGTGTGGAATCCTTGCTGATTTGACCGTAGTCCTCTCCTGTGCAGATGGCGATGAGAGCCACGGAATCCTTCAGGTCGCGTTCCTCTATGATGCCATCGTCCACCATGCTCACCATCTGATCAATCTGCCTGCGGAGCAAAGTTCCGTCCCCGTCCAAGACGCCAGAGCCAGCGATTGCAAAGTTGACACCAGAACGGTGCACGTTACCACGGCTTTCCGTCTGGATCCTATATGGCAGAGGGGACTCATCGCTCCCTAAAATCTTTGCTGAAATATGACATAATATGTGTATAGGTGAAATATATATAGACCGATATATAGATCGATGATTATCCACAGTGAATTATTCATAAAAAGAAAGGCTTGGCAAGTAGATGCATGCATGAATGTGTATGTCGTCACACTTATGATTATGAATGTATACGTTACTAAAAAATTTATACGTACCCAAAAATATCTGATTGCACCAAGCCATCGGAGAAGCGTCCAGTTGCAGGGTTGTGGTGGGCCGTCCGAGATGCCATAGGGGTGGAACCATGGACGTGACAATCTACTCCTCTCGGATGTTCGTGGCCGTGCACCGGCGTCCACAAACGAGTCACCGAACACGAACAACATCTTGTCCTTCTGCCGCTCCGGCTCCCGGTGGAGTGCGCGACGGCACTCCACGGGAGCACCTGGACAGGTACAGACGTACAGTAGATAGGTCATGCAACTTAGTTAAACGAATTATTATATTGAATGGATCATGCATGTTGCAACGTGTGAGGTCACGAGTGATCACATGTGGAGATGTCTGGGTTTTGGCCATCCGACGTTACAACTTGCTCGAAACTTTTTGAAATTTTTATCAGAGACTCCACATGCGATAGCGAGACAACTCGTCAAGTTTCATCAATTTCGGACTTCGTTTGGATTTTATATAATTTAAAAACACTTTCCGTGCACGTCACTCCCCACGTTACGACGGCAAAATGGTCGTAATTTCATGCGAGGTGCTGGATACGGCCTCAACATACTCCGAGCATCATGAATACCATCTTTCGGATCAAAAAGTCTCATTATTTCATGTACCTGCAGTTCAAATTTGGAGTCGCTGGGAAAATACAAAGTAACAGAAATAATTCATGAAATATAGCTAAAAAGTTCAAAAATGTCCCAAGATTTGGAGGTGGGTTGTATTTGAGGTAGGAAGTTACCGTAAAAAAATTGGAAGACAAAATCAAAAAAAATGCAAACTTTGCAGGCGGCCCGGGAAGGCCAGGCCGTCGGCAAAAATGCTTTGCCGATGGCCGGGTCCGTGTGGCCATCGGCAAAGTTGTTGCACGGGCCCGCTGTCGGGCCGCCACGAGGCCGCTTTGCCGATGGCCGGGCCTGTGGCCATCGGCAAAGTCTATTTTTTTAAAAAAAATGGAATAAGTCACTAGGTGGCCCAGGTGACTCCCATCCCCATCTAGATCTCGCCCCGACCCCCTTCTTCCTCCTTCCCCAACCGACGCGTCGCCACCGCCCGATCCCCGGCGCCGCTCCCGACCCCCGGCACCGCTCCGGCCCCCGCCGCCGCTCCGACCCCCGCCGACGCGTCAGCTTCCACCGGCACCGCCGCTTCTTTCCCGCCGCGCCGCCTTCACAAGCGCCGCGTGCTCCCGACCACCAGCTCCACCTCCCTCCCTCCAAAGCCCAACCCCCAATCCCCCTCCTCCTCCACACCGCGCCGCGCGCCTGCCCGGCCAAAGCACCCCATCCAGCCACCCCAATCCCCACCGCCGCCGCCTTCCACCACCACCGCTCGGCAGCGCCGCCCCCGGCCGCCCCGCGTCCCGGCCAGGTGCTCCACCGCCACCCCGCCATCCCTGTTGGACTCGCCGGCTAGCAGAGGGAGAAGAAGACCAAGTCTGGCCATCGGCTAGCAGAGGAGTAAGAGGAAGAAAGTAGGGGGAGGAGGAAGAAGAGGAAGAAAGAAGGGGGAGGAGGAAGAAGAGGAAGAAAGAAGGGGGAGGAGGAAGAAGAAAAAGTTGCCGACCCGACCCCGTCGATCCTCGTGCTGCTGCGGCGATCCCTGCCGTCGTCGCTGAACCTTGCTCTTCTTGCGGTCAAGGTAAACCCTACCCTTCTAGTGTTAGTAGTAGTAGTAGTAGTTAGTGGTAGTTAGTAGTGGTTAGTACTAGTAATTAGTATTGTTAGTAGTGGTTAGTTGTAGTAGTTAGTAGTGATGGTTAGTAGTGGTTAGTAGTAGTAGTTAGTAGTGATAGTAGTGTTTGGTAGTAGTTACTAAGTAGTTAAGTAGCTCTTCGTGTTAGTTAGTAGTGATAGTTAGTAGTAGTTAGTAGTGGTTAGTAGTAGTAGTTATTAGTGTTAGTTAGTAGTGTTTGGTAGTAGTAGTTACTAAGTAGTTAAGTAGCTCTTAGTGTTGACGAAACTTTCCATCCACGTCGTCAACGCCGTTCGTCCACTAATATTGATGTCTTTATTGTTTTGCAGAGCAGGACATGTCGTAGGGGACCTTGATCGTGTACGTCCCGCCGACACCTCCACCTCCACCGTCGTCGGTTCGGCTACGAGAGCAAGGTATATGAACCCTTCTCTTCTTGTCGGCCTTTGTGCCGCCGTGATGTCGGCCTTCGTGCCGCTGTGTTCATCGGCCTTCGTGCCATGGTGGTTATTGGCCATCGTGCCGTGGTGGTTGTTGGCCTTCGTGCCATGTTTTTTGCAGGTTTTGGAACCTCCCCGTGCGGGGAGGTGCTTTCAAAAATTTTGAGTGGCTTCTAATCTTTTTTCTCTTTTTGTAGGAGGACCTGTGGGAGGTACTCGGTGACGGCGATCTTCTTCTTGGGCGTTGCGGGCCTTCCTGCACCGCGTCGACTCTCCTCCGGCCCGCTACCCACCTCTGCGCCGCCACCCTAGGTATAAATCACTTCTATTCCTTATAGTCCATGTCGCTACATTGCGTAACCGAGTTAGGCATCTCCCGTCCGAAAGAGATTCGCGGTCGTTGGTATGCGGATCAGTGCATATCTGCGACGGTGTCTCTTTCGGATTGTCCACGTTTTTTGGACAGCCCGAGGATGCGTAGATGGGTTAGCTTCCATGTTCCGCCCCTGTCCGAGTCGGAGTTTCGGCAGCCCCTCCCGTTGTTCTCTGGATACACACTCTCCCAGTCGGGACGTGTATCGGGAGAATAGCGGGGAGGTGCTACTGAAATTCCGTCTCGGACGGGAGCGGAGCATGGAAGCTAACCTCATCTACGCATCCTCGGGTGGGATTAGGACCTATCCTTCACCTATTAGATGGTAGGAACGCCTTGTAGATGCAGCCCTTGTTTCTATTACTCGCTTAAGTTGGCGCATGACAGAGGATGGCTGACCGTGAGCGGATGTATACGGGGTTCAAAGACCGTACAGAGGAATGGATAAAGGGGACCAATGAATTCCTAGAGCAAGCATTTGGCCCATCTGCTAAATGGTCGATTCGGGTGTTTTGTCCCTGTGCCAAGTGTAATAACGAGACAAGGAAAGAGAAGCGGCCGATGTGGCAAGATATTTGGAAGTACGAATACGTTCCAAACTACACCCGATGGACTCTCCATGGGGAACGCAAACGGCTTAGGGAGGCGGTGGTGATACCGAACCTCACAGGGTTTGATGCAGATGCCAGAATGGCAGACTTGCTAGCAGACGTTGGCGCCTGTGAAGGAACGGATGTGGAGGAACAAGATCCAGAGGACACAGCAAAGGCGTACTACACCATGATGGAGGCGGCACAGCAGCCCCTTCACGTGAACACCCACATTTCTAAACTGGATGCCATTTCACGCCTAATAGGCTTGAAGTCGTCACTGGGCATCAGTCGAGAAGGTTTTGATCTTGTGTTGGCGATGGTTGGCGGGCTGCTTCCGGCGCTTCACGTGTTGCCGAAGAGCACGTACGAGTCACAGAGGCTCCTTCGAGCACTCAAGATGCCGTATGACCCGATCCAAGCTTGTAAGAACAGGTGTGTCTTGTTCCGGGGAGATGAAGAGACAGCAACACACTGTCCGAAGTGCAAAGTCTCTAGATACGTGGAGGTAGAAGGCAGTGATGGCAGTAAGAAACAGTCTAAGATCCCCTTGATGGTGGTTAGGCACCTTCCTGTGCTACCGAGGCTGCAACGGCAGTACATGACAGAGGAGTCAGTGAAACAAATGACGTGGCACAAGAATGGCAAAAGATACAGTGACAAGATGCAGCACCCAGCGGATGCTGAGGCATGGAAGCACTTCGATGCCATGAATCCTGAAAAGGCCAAGGAGGCTCGGAATGTACGCGTAGCACTGGCAACAGATGGATTCAACCCGTTTGGGATGAGTGCGGCCCCGTACACTTGTTGGCCCGTGTTCGTGATCCCCCGAATCTTCCCCGGCGTCATGTTCAAACCCAAGAACGTGTTCTTGACGCCGATAATACCCGGACACCCGGCAACAATATGTGTGTGTTCATGCGGCCAACGTGGGATGAATTGCGTAAAGCATGGGAAGAGGGGGTACTAACGTGCGACCGAGCAACAAAGACGAACTTCACGATGCATGTGTGGTACCAGTACTCAATGCATGACTTCCTGGCGTACGGCTTAGTCAGCGCGTGGTGTGTTCACGGGAAATTCCCTTGCCCAACATGCAAGGCAGATGTGATGTTCACCTGGCTGGCCAAGGGTGGCAAGTATTCTTATTTCGACAAACATCATCAATTCCTAAAGGAGGACCATCCACTGAGATGAGATAAAAAGCACTTTACGAAAGGTGTTCAAGTCACCGGCCCCATCCCTAAGGAAAAGAGCCCAGCTGACATCCTTGCACAGATAGAGGCTCTCGAAATTGATGACGTGAATGGTGGTTTCAAAGGATATGGTACCACGCACATGTGGACTCATATCTCGGGCTTGACTAGGCTCCCCTACTACAAGCACCTTCTTCTTCCACACAACATCGATGTAATGCACACGTAAAAGAATGTCGCCGAGGCACTCGGGCAACACTCATGGAGATTGGCAAGAAGTCAAAGGACAACGTTAAGGCTAGACTAGACATTGAAACGATTTGTAGACCACATCTAGTGATGAAGGCCCCCGCGCCGAGTGCAAGAGATGGAAGAAGGGCCCGCCAATTACATCCCGAAGAGGCCACATAGGAAGGAAGCACTAGAGTGGATGAAGAAGCTAAGTTTCCCGGATGGGTATGCGGCGAATCTGAGCAGGGCAGTGAACTTGCAGATTGGCAAAGTCATAGGGATGAAGAGCCATGACTTCCACATTTGGATTGAGCGGATCCTTCCTGCGATGACCCAGGGATACCTCCTCAAGCCAGTGTGGCGCGTCCTGGCAGAGTTGAGCTTTTTCTTCCGCCAGCTTTGTGCCAAGGAGTTGTCTCGGGACGTTTGTGTGACTCGGAGGAACAAGTACCAAAGTTGCTCTGCAAGTTGGAGATGATATTTCCACCCGGCTTCTTCCTGTCCATGCAGCATCTCATTTTGCACCTACCAAGGGAGGCACGGTTGGGGCGGCCGTGCAACACCGGTGGTGCTATCCAATCGAGAGGTGTCTAAAGCTACTTCGGAAGAAGTGTAAAAATAAAGCCAAAATTGAGGCTTCCGTTGCAGAGGCATTCATTGTGGAGGAGGTGTCGACATTTACACAGGCGTACTATACCGAAAAACTTCAAAGACCGGGAGATCCAACCCCTCGTTACAACATCGACGAGAATTCATGCACCCTCAGCCTTTTCAAAGGGGATCTCGGGAGAGCAAGCGCAGGGACCAACGTGTACTTGATGCATGCCGAGGTGGCACACTATCATGATGTACTTGTTGCCGAACCTTGAAGAAACCCGAGATTATCAAGAGTAAGTTCTCGATGAGCTAGCTTGTTAAATATGCCGCCACTATCCTCCACCTATCGATCCGACCCCTTGTCTATTGTTTCTCCAGGGAATTTATCATTGAACACCGGAGGGGCAAGTCCGGCTCCTACCGGGGATGAAAAAGAACATCTTCTCATACATAATAAGCCCGATTTCGTCAATTGGTTCAGTAGCAAGGTACCATCCAAGTAACCTCTTTCTGACTTTGAGATTCCACTTTGCCCCTATGAGCGAGTAATGTAACTATGTACTGTCCTAACCTTGCGAGGCTAATTTTGATGCGGAAATGAGTCCCGCATTGAGATGTGTGGGCAAATGCTTTGACCGTACTGTCGAGTCATTCAACATTTATGACGTGAATGGCTATCGCTTTCGCACGAGAAAGTACGAAGAGAAATGGGGCAACCTAAAATCCACGTGCGGCGGAGTTCGTACGCCGACACGGATGGGAAGGACTATTACGGCATAGTCGATGAGATATTGGAGCTTGACTTTGGCAAAGACCTAGGTTGTAAGCCAGTGGTATTCAAATGCCATTGGTTCGATCCTGAGGTCACGAAAAAGGACACATCAATTGGGCAAGTCAAAATCCAAGAGGATTCCAAATATGGAGGAGACGATGTCTATATTGTGGCTAATCGAGACACCACGCAAGTTTATTACCTCCCATGGGCAAACCAAAATGACGTGCGCCTTGCGGGTTGGAGCCTTGTGCACATGGTATCGCCACATGGTAAAGCGGCGGTCCCAAACGATGATGATTACAACTTTGGCCCAAGGAATGATGAGTTCTATCAACCTGAGGGGCTAGAAGGTAGGTTGGAGATAGACATTACTTCGCTGATGGGTATGGAAGTAAACAACGACATCGATGAGGACGAGGGTGATGAGGTGCACGATGCTGAGGACTTACGAATCCTTGATGAATGGCAGTGGCGACGCGATGTAGTTGTTGAGGAGGATGTTGATCATGATGAGGACGAAAGAGAGCTCGACAATATTGATAGTGATGATGACACTACTGATGATGAGGACGAGCGCTCGCCGGCAATATTGCCTTTCGCGGAGATAATTTCTAATTCATGTAATACTATATTATTATTAATATTACCTTGCAGTTCTTAATTTTGCTTTGCATTTATGTTTCTTTACAAGTATTTGTCATTAATACTAACTCTTCTAATCTTTGTCATTGCAGGCACTCGACAAAATGCCATGCGGAAAGCGGCCACAACGGAACGTCCAGTCGAGGTACCGGACGCAGCGGCCCGAAGAGGAGGAGCACGTGGCGGCCGACCACCGCGAGGACGACCACCTCGAGGACGAGGAGCACGTGGCGGCCGACCACCGCGGGGACGAGGACGAGGACGAGGAGCTTGAGGTGGAGGCTGTCCACCCGCGGGGCGGGGTCGGAGGGCCCCCGGCGGACGACACCGCACGCCGTCGAGGAGGCTGTTCGAGACAGCCTCCCAGGAGGGGGCGACGACGAGGACGACGGCCGGTGACGGTGGCGGCGGCGGCGGTGGAGACGACGAGGACGACGAGGGTGGCGACGACGAGGTCTAGGGTGGCAACGAGGAGTCCGCGGGCGGCTCGAGTTCCACAGCTCCTCGTAAGCCCTTCCAGCGCGGCCCCACCAGGCTCTCTACGGACCGTCGAGCGCCCGGTGATCCAGCCCGCGGGCAAGTAAGTAACCATTGTTGATTTCTATACTTGTTCATATGACATTTTCAATTTCAAAATGGGTACTAACAATTGCTGTTAATGACTCGTGCAGGGGCTGGATAAAGGTGACAAAAAAGGAGTGCTCACACTGTCCAACTAGCATCCAGAGCCTGCTGATTAAGAAGCACTTCCCTGGCTTGGTCGTCACCCCCAAGGGTGAGACCATCGTGCCGGAGAATTGGGAGGACTTCTACCTTATCAAGGACGATGAGGGAAAAGTCCTTGCTCAGAAGATCAAGGATGAGTTCTGGGTGAGTCTTTGCATCGCATCACATATCTCAATACAACATTATTCGTTGGACTTCTTTCAAACAATGAAATGATGTTTGATGCCTGTGTGCAGTTGTACTTGCTCAGAAGATCAAGGATGAGTTCTGGCGGCACTGACGGCGCACTACCAGCATCAGTTGGCCACGGTGTCAGGACACTTCGCGGCCCAGATTCCGGGAATGGAGCCACCTCCTGCCTCGATCTACGCTCCACCACCGGTAGTTCCACTGCCTAGTCAGCAAATCCCCAGGTTTGCCGATGGCCCTGGCCATCGGCAAACTGACCATAACTTTGCCGACGGCGTTGGCCATCGGCAAAGCCTTTTTTATTTTTTTAAAAAATTTTTTGCCGATGGCCTTGGCCATCGGCAAACTTATTGCCGACGGCCGAGGCCATCGGCAAAAAAAATTAAAAAAAAAAAAAGGCTTTGCCGATGGCTTCGTCCACGTCGTGCCATCGGCAAAGCCGCCGTCGCCTGACGGCTCGTCGGCGACGTGGCGGCTTTGCCGATGGCCCACGTGGCCATCGGCAAAGCTGCCGATGGCAATGTCGGTGGCCATCGGCAAAGTCGGCTTTGCCGATGACTTTTTTGCCGATCGGCTTTGCCGATGGCCATGTCGGTTGCCATCGGCAAAGCCTTTGTGGCCGGCCATCGGCAAAAAACGCGATTCCAGTAGTGACAGGGAGGAGACTCGTGCAAAGTCCGGACGCAAATATCAATATCGAGCATGGAAATGGGTCCAGCCAAACCTGGCAAGTGGATGGAAACCATCTTCGTCTCTTGTAGGGCGACTCAATCGGTGCTGCTCAAGATGTGCTGAAATCTATCTTTGCTACTAATGCCTATACTATTTGTGAAAAAACTAATTTTCATCACTATTATATTGATTATTAATTAAAAATTACTAATTTGCCCCGGAAAACAAAACATCTTTAGTGGCAAATGGAGGGGTCAAACATTTTCTTGCCAAGATATCTACGGCAAAAAATATATTTACCTCACGAATATGATATTTATTGGTGGCCCAATACATTCTGGTCGCAAGACACAGCAACAAGAACAACAACATAGCCTTTTCGTCCTAGGCAAGTTGGGATAGGCTAGATTAGTGGGAAATTATTGTGGTAAAATTCAAATTTGCCACTACTCGCCATACTGTCTATGAATAACTAGTTTTCGTCACTTGTGTCTTCTTAGTGACAAATATTAGTTTACGACAAAAAACATCTTCAAGTGATAAAACATTGTTTTGCCACTATTTAACAACATATTTAGCGCGAATAAAATATTTACCTCGCTAATATGCCACTTATAGGGAAGAAAGTTATCACCGTAAGGGAAGAGCACCTAGAGCAGTCGGTAATGTCTCCAAGGGGTGGAGCAGCCGGTCTGGGGTTCAAACCCCGGCTCCCCACATTGGCCTCCCGGAAGGCCACGCCGGTGGTTGCGCTTTCAAAAAAAAAAGTTATCACCATAAGACACACAATTAGTGATTACGGCAAATCGTAATTACAACTTAAAATTTTCTAGCTTAATTAAAATAAGACCCATGCATGAGCTCCTTATTAATACATATGATTATTTGACTTTATAAATGTTTGTATATATCAACAAGGAGCACATTTGTTAGGCAAAATTTGATGTATGGCCCTGGAAAAAACACATTTAGGTCTGGCCCTTTTTGTTTTGATTTTAATTCTATGACCTTAAAAAAAATTTTATTTAGCTCTGTGGCCTTCTGTCAGTGTTGGGAGGTGATTGTGTTAAGACAGCGGTAAAAGCAGCATTTTACCCCTAGCGAAAATAGATATTTGCTTCCACGTCAGTGCTGACCATGTTTGCATGTGCGCGTTCCTCCTCCAATGGAGTTTGCATCGCCCTCCCACCACCAATGATGGTCCAGGCAGCACGTGTCCTCACCAGCGAGTACGACGGCGTGGCCCCGCTGCCCTTCCCCCACCTTCAAGTTGCTGGCTTCCCAGGACGGGTGTGATGGCGGCACATTGCTGGTGGCTAGAGATCCACCGTTGCTGCAACTCCAAGTCGTGAGATCCATCGCTGTGGATGACTTCGATGAGAGCGCTGCTACGGTTGGTGTGGGCTGCGGGCTGGATTTGGTCTGGTTGAAGCCGGGGAGCGCCGTTCGCACGGGTGAGCAGCACCGCCGTGCCGGTCCACCACTTGCCTGGGTCTGCCCGCCGCGAAGCATGGAGCCGACGTCGGTGATGGTGGAGAACTATAGATTGGGAGGGGTGTCCTGCGGTGCTAGAGAGTCCACATGACAAGTCACCACTCTATATCTGAAGGGGCATCCTGCAGTGCCAGATAGTCCACACGGCACGGCACCACTCGATATCCGACAAACCGTCACTACCTGCATCGTCTCCAATGTTGTCGTGCCTGCATCGTCTCCAATGTTGTCAAGTCGCTCGGGATCCCCCACGCGCATGCAGCTGTAGGAGATGAGGCATGAAGCCATCACCTAAAATGTATGAGATGAGTTCCATGCATGTATGCGGGTCTCAAATTTGAAAAGTTGCGACCGTGGGAGGCTGTAGGGCAAATTCGTCTTTTCGCCTGACCAAGTTGTGAAACTGATGTCCTACCTAATGGAATGGACGGAAGGCCGTAGAGGTACATAAATTTTGTTTTGAGGCCATAGAGCCAAATTCGAAACAAAAAATCCAAATACTTAAGATGAGTTTTTCTCAGGCCATAAAACTAATTCTCCCCATCTGTTAACAACGCATTGAGCACCTGTATAATAAGGGTGAGGAAGTTGAGTTTCTATCCTTGATGCCTATACAGGAGCTAAAAGCACGCGAGGAAATGGTGATCTCCGCAGCAGCAAGCATGCACTCCTCATAAAGACCAAGACAACTTCCAATTCCGACCCTCTACACTCGAGAGTAGGGACCGGTGTAGCGGTGGCGAAGACGAGTCCGGAAACCGAAAGGTGCCACGATTAAAATCAGAGACAACCATGGAAAAACGGAGGTGATCAGAGGTTGGACGGGGGGGGGGGGGGTTAGTTGTGCGTGAAAATGTACGGGGCGGGTCAGGAAGGGAGTAAGTCTCTTTCACTGACCCCCCTTTTTATAGCTGTCGAACCAACGCTTTACCCAACGGTCACAATCTTACTATTACTAATTAGAGGCTCCAACGGAGCCTCACGTTAATTCTCACTAGATGCGTTAGGAAAAAAGATAAATTCTAAAATTCTCACATTAATCGGAAACATCTAGCCATTAATCTATATGCTCTGGTAATTAGTAACCATCAGATCAAATTTGTTTTTAAAGAAAAATTACCCACTACGCCATTATATTATTGATAACAAGAAAAAAATAAATCTATTATTTACCCTAAAACGTCCCATGTCTTGGGGCCGTCGCACGCTACACCTCCCCTAATCATCCCTGGCGGCGCCCGGCCGGCTCCTTCACCACCGATCCTGGCGGCCGGTCGGCGTTGTGCCATCGAAGCTCATATGCATGCCGACTTGGAGCCAGAGCTAGAAGCCACGAACGATTGAGACTACAGCAAGGGCAGGCACATGACGTCATCGATCCTTTTTTCCTAATGTTCGCTACTTCTTAGGAAGTGAAACCGTGCCCAAAGCTTGATCCAAGAACTGATTTCTATATTAAATCCGGTTAAGAAAGGTCGATGGCTGGACATCATCCTTCATGTTGGTTGAGAAAACTAACCTGATTATTATCTTCCCTAATCCTGTCTTGCCCAGCAGCATGGTAGCATATGCATATTGGCTGCTGCCATCACAGTTTGGGCGTAACATCGAGATGATCGAGATGGCGGCAGCCGCGAGAGGCGTGGCGACATGAGTAGGTCGTCACACAGGGCCAGATGCTGGTGAACAAGATGGCGCGTGGCAACATGAGTAGGTCGTCACACAGAGCTAGATGCCAGTGATCGAGATGGCAGCAACCGCGGAAGCATGGCGACATGAGTAGGTTGTCACACAGAGCTAGCTGCCGGCCTTTCCTGCTGTAATCTGATTATTATCTTCTCTAATCCCGTGCTGCCCAACAGCATGGCAGCATATGCACATTGGCTGGTGTCATCGTAGGTATGGCTAAGAAATGTTGGGTGCAACAGCGAGATGATCGAGATGGCAGCAGCCGCGAGAGGCATGGCGACATGAGTAGGTCGTCACACAGGGACAGATGCCGGTGATCGAGATGGTGCGTGGTGACATGAGTAGGTCGTCACACAGAGCTAGATGCCAGTGATCAAGATGGCAGCAACCGCGGAGGCATGGCGACATGAGTAGGTTGTCACACAGAGCCAGATGCCGGCCTTTCATGCTGATGCTGGGCTTGCCTGTGACTTGAGGATAGGAGGCACGACATCGTCACGGTCGTCAGATGATGGGCTGCCTATGCCATGACTCTGTGGCATCTACAGCAAGTTTGACACCGTTCAGTGGTCGCACCTGAAGACTAAAGGTGTGGGCATCTTACTATATTCCATAATTATAAATTGATTTCTCTTCTAGAATACACAAAATTTGGTCATCCCATAACAGCAATTTAGTTTGAGCTTTCAAGTACTTATTTTATATACTTTAAAAATTTAGGTGAGACTTGACCAGGGAAAAGAATTGTGAAAGAATGAAAGCAGGGGTCTTTCATATAATTCTTATTTACCATGACCTATCATTTTTTGTTCACTTTAATATAAATTTATTTAATTACTTGGATTTTACATGTTAAAGATGCTGAAAAATAAGGGGGCCATGGTTCAAGGAGTTATCAATTAAGCCTATACGAAAAAACCAAAACATTCATATAGTTATAAAAGATAACAAACAAATCACATAATATTTATTTTCTTTTTGTAAATTATCTTGACACCTAAGTTTGCATTCAAGTTAACCATGCCAGGCATTATGAAAGATAATGTAATGTAATGTAATATGTACATATATAATTTATTTATGAATTTTCTATCTCAACCATTACAAAAAATTAACAAAAGTCCAAAAAATTATGAATCAAAGTTACACTTCACTTAAAGTTATATTCAAACTCATATATAATTTCATATCAAAGTTGTCTAAAAAAAGGTTTAAACAATTTTATTGGAATATTCTATTAAGTGGATGTTACTAATTTAATTCCATGGATTATTTGTTTAATAAAACAAAATTAATACAATATATTGCCATGGTGTATGCTAAAAACTATTTATGCCAGAATTAAGATGGTAGTCTCGACATAGAATATATAATAAACTTTTGAAGAAGCGATACATTAAGCATTGAAATTTTTAAATTAACACATGATCAAAACATGCAAGTTAAAATAGAGATTTTCATGATTTCAAGTCAATAAATTTAAAGTTTATGTTTTAACTAAGCACGTATCATGCTAGAGAAAAGATTAATCCTAAAAGTATTACTCATGAAACTGCTACAAACAAACAAAAAACTAGATCCTAAAATTCTTGAAAAAACCATGAAACATTTTCCCATCAAATTGGTGGACAATAATCAGCATTGCAAATTATAGTGGTATCTCAGTTTTAGAAAAATAATCAGAATTGAGTTTTATGTGGTCAAAATATAGACCGCAGTTAAAGACACATAGTTTAAACAAATGATTTAATAAATGTATATTGGAAACAAATGGGTCTGCTTTAAGTTGTAAAGAAACAAGCTGATGAATATGGATGGAAACTACATGAAAATCGATAATTGGTAGATAGATTATCAAAACTGAATATAGACTATGAAGAACCTATTATAGTCATTATTTTATATATTAAAACATTATCAAAGAGAAAAATATTTAGTATAAGGAATTTTTAATGGTTAATGTCTTCTAAGGTTCTAACCCGTGCGAGAGCACGGGTTGATGAACTAGTGATTCACTAACGGTCGCCAATCCAATGGTTAGAACAACACGGACACAAATCCAACGAACGAGAACAAAAACCTAATCTCCCAAAAAATCGGAGGTTTCGGCCCAACAAAGACGAGCTAGGGGGCATAGCCTCCGCCGCTCAGAGCGAATTGATGGCTAGGGCCCGACTTCACTGGGCCTAACCCTCAAGGGGGAATGTTGGGGGCATAGTGGAGCGGCCGAGACAAAACACCCCCCATGCCAAATATTTCTAGCTTGACTCATTCTTTGTGTCTGTTAATGCTGAGGTTTTAGTCGAGCCTGAGGGCAGGTCATTGGTGGAGACACTGACCTCAGCGGCGGAGACACCGATCCCAACAGTGAAGGTGTCCACCTCAGGAGCAGAGACACCGACCTCAGCGGTGGAGGCCTCCGCCAATCGGTCCTGGTCAACAACACATAGGCCGCAGCGAAGGCAGCGATGATGGGAGCATAGGCATCCGGTCACCGGCGGAGATCACCGAACGCTGAACGAAGGCAAGACGTAGGAATATGAGGTGTCCAAGGAGGACTAGAAGGAAGAAGGTACTCGTGCCTAGCAGCTCATTAGGTGTTCTTGGGTCGTTGGGTAGCCCAGGCGGCCGTTAGTCCATGGACGATGACGGAGCACAAGATGATGTTGGGAGCCATCATGGACCACGTGTTATAGAGGCTAAGATTAGGGTTTCAGTTTCCCCAAAGAGGCTTTCTATCCTTTTAGAATTTGGGGAGCCGAGTCACTACAAAAGGTTCCAGGGTTTTATCCTCAAACATATCCCAAGGCGGAAAACGCAAAGGCCGACGAGCTAGCAAAAGCAGTAGCAAACAACGCGAAAGTACCCCACGGCACCTTTTATCAAGAATTGTCAAAACCAAGAAACGGCGAAGATAAACAAGGCATTTGTGGAGGTACTCCTAGTAAAAACGGAGGACTGGAGACAAATTCGCATGGATCAGATCAACGGCAATCACGTCACATCAGATGAAGCAAGCGCAACAAGGCTAGCTGCACGTGCAAGAAACTACACCATCATTGATGGGACCTTATACAAGAAAGGCATACTGCAACCATTGCCCAGGTGCATAACTGGAGAAGAAGGTGGAGATCTCTTGCATAGCATTCATTCAGGGATATGTGGTTCTCACATTGGGCCAAGGGCATTGTCAGCTAAGGCAACCCGTCAAGGTTTCTATTGACCAACCCACATCAAAGACGCACTCCCAATAGTGAAGACTTGCAAAGCTTGTCAAAGTTTTGCTCCGCATCAAACCGGGCCAGTGGGGAGGACATAGCTCATACCTCCAACCTGGCCACTCCAAAGATGGGGTATGGACCTCGTTGGACCACTAAGATTAGCTCAAGGCGGAAGCAAATATGCAGTGGTCAAGATGGATAGAAGCAGAACCGTTGTCAACCATAACGTCTGAGACATTGAAGAAATTTTTCTGGCAAAACATTATCTACAGATTCAGAGTCCCGAGAACCCTCACAAAAGTAGACAATGGGAAGCAATTCGACTCGGAGAAATTCAAAGAATTCTGCAAAAACATAGGGACCCAACTGGCATCCGAGAAAGTAATTGGGTCGTTGAGAGGTCAAACAAAACCATATCCCCCCCCCCCCCCCCCCCCCCCACACACACACACACACACACACACTTTGTTGAAGAGCGAGCTGTCCTCTGGTAGTTGTGATCTCACCTACCCAGGGGCTCAATTTGTAACCTGCATTTATTATTAACATAAATCTGCTGTAACCATGTTCCACCAAGTACTATGACGAATAATTTAGAATGTAAATAGCTAATACGCACAAAGTGTTATAGTGACTATGGAATAGCTTGCCTTTGCATATATATCTTGGTGTAGATGTGTGAACACTCATGTGTAGTTGACATGTTTGGAAACCCTCAAGTGTGTAGTCACCAAGGGAAAAAAATCAGTTTACAATCATTCCACTCAAATGCTCCATACACATGTTTATGAAATCAAATACATTTACTATGTACATTAATCGAACAAAAGATTATTATTTTTTTGTTGTTACGAATTAGAGAATGCATATTGGCACTTCGTTTAAGATGTTCAGTTAGTTCTTATGCTATCATGCAAGCTACTAAAATCAATGATCGTGTCAGAACAGGGCGAATGTTCTTCTTGTCTCATGATAAAGCCTTCGCCTTCAAAGGTTGCGCAGCTCTGTGCTCAACCTTCCCCTTATTGGGACTCACAATCCCAACAAGGAAATATGTGAATTCTTTAAATAATTGTGACTTCATTTATATGGAAAATAAAAGTAGGACCATGACAACAAAATGGATTGCAACACATGGAAAAATAGGGAATTCATGATTAAGGCCACCACGAGATACTATAAAAGAAAAAAAATGTCTCATGGGGTTAGGGCCATAGGGGAGGAATAGAGGAGCAACTGATGGCAGTTTGCTCTATAACATGTTCTCAGATATGATTTGCTTACTCTAGCTACCATTTGCCACCAAAGAGAGGAAAATCAAACAGTTTTCTTTTTGGTAGCTCATGTGTTAAAATCTCCAATTTGATCCTCAAACTTCTAACCTCTTAACTAACTAGGGAGAAATCCCACGCTACTGAATATTAGTCATTTTCCTTTTCGCCATGGAAAATCTACCACCAATTTGTCATGTGAAAATTTATAATCTCCCACAGTTATTGTTTTAATCATCCCAATATCATGTCCGTTGTTTGGAGTACGCACCAAAATTTTGATGAATAATTGGCTAATTGCTAGCTGGTACTGAAGGTTAGATCACAACAATTCAGTTTCTAGTTTTGACACTGCCAGAGTATAAATAAGACAACCGCTTAGAACAATGTCTTAACACTGCTCAGCACACCTAAGTTCTCCTACATTGACACGTTTGCGGCCCTCCTACTTTGGTTCAACCAACCGTCCGACAATGGCGGACTTTTAGCCATTGTTATCTCGCTATGAAAGAAGACTGGTTAACATTTGGTGATCTGGTCTGCCCTCCATTGATCTGCTGGTCTGTAAAAGGCAAAGCATAGAGCCCTGCCCTCTGGTATGATTTGTAAAAAAACAGAGCTCTTTCTCTACTGGAGGAGGGTTCCTCTCATCAGGTGTACGGACACAAACCAGAAGGATGTTGCTCGGCTTTTGCTCAGACATGCAGTCTCATCTGGTGTCCAGGCGCACGCTAGACATGGTTCCTGGAGCTAGCATACCACATTGGTGCGTGTTTGGCTATCACATCAAGGAGAGAGCATCATCGACTTCCTGCTGCAGCACGAAGGATCACATTGTTAACAACGCAGAGACTCCGAGCACTGGTAGAAATGTAGCATACAGGCAAGGAAGAACAAGGAGACGACGGGCCGCAGTATATACCTCTTCGGCGTACATGCACCAATTTTCGGCGAGCCGCGATTCACTACGGGGCGTGAGCACGTGTGACGCACCGGGAGGGGACTTGGGAGCCATACAACGCTGCGGTAGCTAAACCTGTTGGCAGGATGCTTAAGGTGGTGAAGGGAAACCTTACCTTTTGGCCTTGGCCTTCTTTGCTTTCGAAAAAGAAAGTGGTGAAGGCGTTTATTGCTTATGATCACGCATGATGATAATTAGCCAATAGTAGATGAATATATATAAGATGTTCATTATGGATTCATGACATATATACTACTGTAGTATAGGTAATAATATAATAATGGGACCTAACGAGACGACTAACATATATGTAACTCCTCTGATCTGCTAGCAAAAGTAACAATGGATGAACCTAATATAGCTAATAAATCCATTGACCGTATACTCTTAACTAACTCTATTAATTAACTACTAATAGCGAAGTAATAATATATTGCTATTTGCTACTACCACGATGACTCAATCCCTAAGAGCATCTCCAACAGTTGGGCATTTGGGTTATGCATTCTAGAAATTCCAAAACCTTAAAAATTGCTCTCCAACAGTTGGCCATTTGACTTATGCATTTTGCCAAACTTGGCATTTGAGGCATTGTTATCTCGCTATGAAAGAAGATTGGTTAACATTTGGTGATCTGGTCTGCCCTCCGTTGATCTGCTGGTCTGTAAGAGCATCTCCAAGGGTTATGCAATTGGACTTGACATTTACCAATTTGCATAAAAATCCTAAAAAACCATCTCCAATGGTTATGCATTTGCCTTTTGCATTTTCCATAACTATGCATTTGGAGGGGGAGACTTGGCATATATGCCAAACCAGGCCGGCTATGCAAACAGCCCGTGCGACTCTCCCCCCTCCCTTTCGCGCGATATTCTCTCCGCCTTCTCTCTTCGCCATGCCATTTTTAGCAAGAAAAAATGAGTGGGACTTGATAAAATGCATAACGGTTGGAAATCACACCATTTTTAGCCTTGTCATTTTCATTTGGGGGTTTGCAAATTGCCTCAAATGCATAACTCAATTGCATAACCCTTGGAGATGCTCTAAGAGGGCAAAGCTATGAGCCCTGCCCTCTGGTCTGGTCTGTAAAAAACAGAGCTCTTTCTCTACCGGAGGAGGGTTCCTGTGTTCAGACACACACCAGAAGGATGTTGCTCGGCTGTTGCTCAGACATGCAGTCTCATTGGTGTCCAGGCACACGTTAGACATGGTTCCTCGAGCTAGCGTACCACATTGGTGCGTGTTTGGCTACCACATCAAGAAGGAGAGAGCATCATCGACTTCCTGCTGCAGCACAAAGGATCACATTGTTAACAACGTAGAGACTCTGAGCACCGATAGAAATGTAGCATACACGCGAGGAAGAACAAGGAGAAGATGTGGCAAGGATTTGCTTGAGATGGCGGTGACGACACGTAACAGGCTTTAGCTTCTCCATTTTTATATTTATTTTTGGAAATTAGCTTTCTCCATTTATTGGCCCAAGCATTGCTCTGGGCTTCCTCGCGAACCTGCTACCTGTCGCCCATCCTGATATCCTAAAGACCCTGATAAGTTTCCAAAAGACCCTGATGAGTTTTCAACAGTGGAGCCTGACGAGTTTCCGACAATAGTACTGACACGCATTGTCGCCGTCGTGGGCACATAAGGTCAGCAAGTCCACGTTCATGTATCATGCATGCAATGACGAGGCCGTCGTGGGCACATAAGAAGCTCGGCAAGTCCACGTTCATGTATCATGCATGCAATGACGAGGGTGTGCGGTGCGCGGGCATCGAGAGGTTCCATATGACGACGGGCCGGAGTATATACCTCTTTGCTCTTCGGCGTACATGCACCAATTTTCGGCGAGCCGCGATTCACTGCCGGGCGTGAGCACGTGTGACGCACCGGGAGGGGACTTGGGAGCCATACAAAGCTGCGGTAGCTAAACCTGTTGGCAGGATCAATATATCGATATCACCACATGGATACACATATACAAACACATTTGAGATTGCATCTCCTGCTGCTTAAGGTGGTGACATACCTTTTGGCCTAGGCCTTCTCTGCTTTCAAAAAAGAAAGTGGTGAAGGCGTTTATTTCTTGTGATAACACATGATGATAATTAGCCAATAGTAGATGAATATATATAAGATGTTCATTATGGATTCATGACATATAGACTACTGTAGTACATAGGTAATAATATAACAATGGGACCTAACGAGACGACTAACATATATGTAACTCCTCTGATCTGCTAGCAAAAGTAACAACGGATGAACCTAATATAGCTAATAAATCCATTGACCTTATACTCTTAACTAACTCTATTAATTAACTACTAATAGCAAAGTAATAATATATTGCTATTGGCTACTACCACGAGGATTCAATCCCTAAGAAACCCTCTATGCGTCCTTGAAGTCGTTTCATAATGTCCTCCCAGGCGGACTGTGTCGGGTGAATGTAGTCCCAGAAGAAGGCATCCTCCGGGTTGTCACATAGGCTATACATAGCTCTGCCGTTGTTATCCACCTCACCACAGTAGCCGTCGGGGTTGGCCTTGTTATAGCAGCAGGGAACTGCAGAAAATTAACCATATGTAAAAATCTACCATCATAATCATCATTAATATAAGATGCTGCATTATATACGATGCATATTGTTTTAATCATTTGCAAAAGTCTATCTATCATCAACATCATTAAATTAAGACGATGCATTATACAGTGAAATAAGACACATGTATATATCTACATACCAAGGTTTGTCATCTCCAAGCTGCTGAAGACGGAGAAGAGGTCGAGCAGGAAAACATCATTATTTGATTTATTCAACTTCTCCCTAAGGGCACGATTGTGCATATTGGCGAGCACAATGCCGTGTTCCTCGCAGCTGGTGTAGTTGCTGGTTGCGGACTGCCAAGGGTTGCAGCCCAATGGAGGCACCAGGTTCACGAGGATCTTTCCCACGCCCAGATCTTGTAGCCGCTTCACAGCTGCAGCGATCTCATCAGTAACTTTCCCGGTCCGGTCTGTCATCTGCATGCATGAATACTCGTATTAGTTAGTATATAATAAGACATCTTAGATGGATGGATGGATAGACGGCACGTATGTATATATATAACTACGACAAGCTACTAGAGATTAATTGCATGCATATATATACGCATTACATCGTAGGGTGTGGAATCCTTGCTGATTTGACCGTAGTCCTCTCCTGTGCAGATGGCGATGAGAGCCACGGAATCCTTCAGGTCGCGTTCCTCTATGATGCCATCGTCCACCATGCTCACCATCTGATCAATTTGCCTGCGGAGCAAAGTTCCGTCCCCGTCCAAGGCGCCAGAGCCAGCGATGGCGAAGTTGACACCAGAGCGGTGCACGTTACCACGGCTTTCCATCTGGATCCTATATGGCAGAGGGGACTCATCGCTCCCTAAAATCTTTGCTGAAATATGACATAATATGTGTATAGGTGAAATATATATAGATCGATGGTTATCCACAGTGAATTATTCATAAAAAGAAAGGCTTGGCAAGTAGATGCATGCATGAATGTGTATATCGTCACACTTATGATTATGAATGTCTATGTTACTAAAAAAAAGTATACGTACCCAAAATATCTGATTGCACCAAGCCATCGGAGAAGCGTCCAGTTGCACGGTTGTGGTGGGCCGAGTCCGAGATGCCATAGGGGTGGAACCATGGACGCGACAATCTACTCCTCTCGGATGTTCGTGGCCGTGCACCGGCGTCCACAAACGAGTCACCGAACACGAACAACATCTTGTCCTTCTGCCGCTCCGGCTCCCGGTGGCGACGGCACTCCACGGGAGCACCTGGACAGGTACAGACGTACAGTCGATAGGTCATGCAACTTAGTTAAACGAATTATATTGAATGGATCATGCATGATGCAACGTGTGAGGTCACGTACCATTGATGAGGAGGAGGAAGCAGAAGCACACCGTCAAGAGAAGCTTCATCGTCGTCGATCGTTAACAAAACCTAGGCGCCTGCTACTATACGTTGTTTGTTTGTGCCTTCTCAATAAGGCATGCGGTTCTATATTTATACTCCCATACGTACGCCGGCAGGAAGATCAGCTCCTTTACTTGTCGATAAGGCACACGTACGTATGGCCGGCGGGCTCTTAGCTACGTTGAAACCATGGGAGTCGTTGCGTGTCCGTTTCTAATAAAACACAAAAATCTTTGCTTGGGGTTATAGGACTTTCGGTGCATGAACAGGGAGGAGACTCGTGCAAACTCTGGACGCAAATATCAGTATCGAGCATGGAAATGGGTCCACCCAACCTGGCAAGTGGATGGAAACCATCTTCGTCTCTTGCAGGGCAACTCAATCGGTGCTGCTCATGATGTGGTGAAATCTATCTTTGCGGAGGCGTCCGGCCACCGGCGGAGATCACCAAAGGCCGAACGAAGGCAAGACGCAGGAATATGAGGTGTCCAAGGAGGCCTACAAGGAAGACGGTTACTCGCGCCTAGCGGCCCATTAGGCGTTCTTGGGCCGTTGGGTAGCCCAGGCGGCCGTCGGTCCATGGACGATGACGGAGTGCGAGATGACTTTCGGTGCATGAACAGGGTGGACGCGGAGGGCGCTATTTTTTTTATTACGGATGACGCTATTTGTAGCGGTAATGCTCGCACACAAATGTTCTACTAGGTAGAACACGCGCCCGCCGGCCCATTGGGCCCGCGCAACCTCCCACGCCAACATTTGACACGGTGCCCCCACGCATCCGCCCGACCCGCCCCCTCCCCGCGCGTGGACAATGACACACTGTCGACGCTCTCGCTCACTCCCATTTTCACCCACTCCCTTCTCTCTCTTCCGGTTCCTTCTCGCTCTCCTCGCCACTCGCCGCGCCAACGCCAAAGTCGCGTCGCTGCCGCGCCGCTCCACTAGCTCCTTCTCTGTGCATGGGATCTCAGCCGTGCACGCGCCTCCCTCTCGCTTGCTCCCTTCGCGCCCTTTCCACTAGGCCCGGGCTAGGGCGAGATGCCGGTGATGGCCGTGGCGATTGTCCCGCTGGCGCCCGACACGGATCCACCGGATCCGCCAGAGTTGACCACGGATCTGCCAGATCCGACGGAGGCAGCTGCGCATCCCCCCCCCCCCCCCACCTCCACCTCCACACACACACACTCACCTCCCCGTCCACCCTGGTATGCTCCTCGCGTAACGGGGGCAATGGGCGATCGCACGCCTCCAGATCCAGCTACAGCGGCGGCAGATTCATCGGATCCGGCGTAGACGGGCGCGGATCTGAGGAGGCGATGGCTTGATCCGGCCGCATCCGGGGCCTACTCCTCCAGGGGGCAGCTTCCCAGCACCAGAAGTCGTCGGGTAGTCCAAGTAGGCCTTTTTTCTCTCTTCTCGTCCTCTCCCTGTCCCCTCCTCCATCTTTGGCGAGGCCCTAGGGTTCCGGTGAGCAGGCCATGCTTTCCCCCCTCCCCCCGCATCTCCTCGATGTTTCAACAAGACGAGGTGCCTTGCTTGAGCAACGACACACGCTGCGTTTCAACAGGCCGGGTGCCTTGGTTCTATGAATTTTCTTTTTGTTTCGACTTCATTCAGCATTGTTGTTTCAGGATTGGTTCTATCTGTGTTTCATATGTTGTTCTTCATTGTTACTCTATTTGTTTTGATTTTTGTTTCAACTTGCTTTATTCTTGTTGTTTCATTTCTTTTCTTAGTTTTGTTTTAGGCATTTTTTTCTTATTGTTTCTACTTTTTGTTTCTTCACTTTATTGTTTCAAATGTTTTCTTCACGTTGTTTCTTTATCTTCTCGATTTGTTTCAAATGGCGTTTTTCTATTTTTTTGTTTTCATCATATTGTTTCTTTTCTCTTCTTAGATTTTTTTATTGGCTTTTTTTCATGTGTTTCTACAAGGAGGGGCGACGGTGGTGTGCTCGGCAGCTGGGACGGCGGGGGATGTTGTGTTTTGTCGGTGCGGTGGGGGGGCGGGAGGTGTGGACACGCGTGGGCCGGCTGACTCGGACAGTGGGAGGGGCCAAGCGGGGATGCGTGTGCGTGTGTTTTCCGAACGTGGGTGTGTGTTCCACTGATTTTTGTGTGTTGGCGGGGCCGAGCGAAGCACTGTCGTGCGAGGTGGTGTTCTGGGCTCGAGGCGTTCTATGTTTAGAACGTTCAAGCGCCAGACGGTCACCCTATTTTTAGCCAAAAGCGATGAGGGCACGAGAGGCATGAGTTTGAATGGGTGGGTGAGTTTGAGGCGCGTTGACAGGCATCTGATCGAGTTTAGATGTTGATTTAGCCCTTGATTCTAATGAATATGACTTTCTGTGTGCAATTTGATGGGTGCACAAAGGTTAGAGCCCTCAGTAGGGGACGCATTCTTGGGTGGACCTAAAATAATTTAAGTTTTCAATTATAGTATAGATTTAAGTTTTTAGTTATAGTAGAGATGTATTAAGTTGTTCACGTTAGAACGCTAAAAATATCCACTAATATGTAATTATGATATTATTTAATTATATTAGTAAATATAAGTAGTATAATTTCACCAGTGATTCCCGCAGCAACATGTGGCGTTTTCTACTAGTTTTATACAAACAAACTCGAACTTGGAGCTAGCAAATCTCACACCCAGCTTTCTGATACCAAAACGTAACCACAGAACATGAAATGAGCTCGCCGCGAAGGCAATATCCATTTGCACATATATCCAGGTGCAGAAATGTAATGTCAGGGAGCATTGTCATGTCTTCCAATCAGTATGACTGGTTAGCAGTGTCCTGTATATTGGATGTCACCACAAAAAAGGGTTGGAGATAAAGAGTCAGGAACATCTCATTCATAAGTTCACCTCTGATTTCTTCTACAAATAAAAGCTGGTTCTGTTGGGAAGGGGGGGGGGGGGGATCGATGAATGTATTTCTCAAATATCATCATTTATACAGTTGTATATACAGCCACATGCTAACATTGTACAAAAAAAAAACTCAACTTTTAGGGGATTGTAATAGAAGGAAGTCTTCTCACACAAGCCTTGACACTAGGAGACATTACCCGTGGCCCCGCCTTGACACTTTGAGACATCACCCATATACTTTTACCAATGCTTTGGCCCACGGAGCCAGCAAGGAGATTTTATTTTGTTGGGAATCAGAAATTCGTGTCGAGCGGGACTCGAAATCCAGCCGGCCGGCTTTGGCCCTAAGCCAACACCGCTGGCCAGTCGAGCACACGCTCGCTCAAATAGTACAAATGCCGCATCTACCTGGTCAGGAGTTCCTTTCAACCGTGAGAGGATATTTATTTATTTATTTATTTATTACATAAATAATCTTCATCAGCTATTCTTCATTTGCATTCTACCTGTTTTATTCAGAATATTAGGAAATCATGTGAATGCCAAATTGGCAAACAGAATAAGGAAGATGGGTGTTGGTGTCCAGTTCGGGAGTTTTTTTCATTCTACATACTAGCTAGATTGCTAGCATCATTAGATAATTTCAAATATCCAAATATACAAGGAAGCAAATTGAACTCACCGGCAGATAGACATGTGCCAAGGAAAGTTCTTGGATGACCTTAAAGCGCCCCATTCTACGTGAAAAATCTACAAAGGGAACCCCCCTCCACCCCCACCTTCACTCTAGGGGCGGTTGACTTTGGAGCCGACCTTAACGTAACTACGTCTAAAACGATTAACCGCAGCAGGCCACTTTGGCGGCCTGCAGCGGGCGACAAAGTGGCCCGCTGCGGTAAATGGGTGGCCGGCAGGCCACCCACTGGCCCTTGGGGAAGAACCATTTACCGCAGCGGGCCACGTAACAGGCCCGCTATGGTAAATGGATGATTTACCGCAGCGGGCAAAGTAACAGGCCCGCTGTGGTTGTTACGTTGCCCGCTGCGGTTAATGCTCCCAGACTAATAATACATGAAAATTTCAAACTATAGTTTCCCGATACTTTGTCAAATGCAAAAATGGTCAATGTATCAAATGTTCATCTTGATGAGTGGAGCAAACTTGCTATACATTACTTTTTGAGTTGAGGCCATCTAGAGTTTCAAAAACTTGGTCAAACAATGTGTTTTTCTGAAATTTCAAATTTGAATCATTAAAAATTTGTCAAATGCAAAAATGGTCAATGTATCAAATGTCCATCTTGATGAGTGGAGCAAACTTGCTATTCATTACTTTTTTTGTTGAGGCCATCCAGGGTTTCAAAAACTTGGTCAAATGATGTGTTTTTTGAAATTTTAAATTTAAATCATTCAAAATTTGTCAAATGCAAAAATGGTCAAGTATCAAATGTTCATCTTGATGAGTGGAGAAAACTTGCTATTCACAAATTTTCATTTTGCAACCATCTAGAGATTCAAAAACTTGGTCAAACTTGGGCCAAAAAGGACTTGGTCAACCTTTGTCAAACGAGACACTAAATGACCACAGGTGAAAAACTTTTGAATAGCAAGATTGTTAAACTCATCATGATGAACATTTGTTACATAGGATATTTTTGCATTTGAGCATTTTTCAACAAAGTGTGGCACTAAATTTACATTTGCCTCTTAAGGTTTTTATATAGGACATTTTTGCATTTCAGAAAGTGATATTAAACACTTGCTATAAAACCATGAAACCTAAGAGGCAAATGTAAATTTAGTGCCACACTTTGTTGAAAAATGCTCAAATGCAAAAATATCCTATGTAACAAATGTGCATCTTGATGTGTTTAAAAATTTTGCTTTCAAAAATTTTTTCATCTGAGATCATTTAGTGCTTCAAAAACAAAGGAAACAAACATTTTTTATTTTTTTAAAAAATAACTACCGCAGTGGGCATCCTAACAGGCCCGCTGCGGTTAATATTTACCGCAGCGGGCCTGTTAGGTTGCCCGCTGTGGTAAATGTTGACCCCAGTGGGCATGTTATAAGGCCCGTCACGGCTAAGGCCTCGGCCCAATAAACCCTGTCGTGGCCCAGCTGAAACCCAGTTTCAGCAGCGCATATATAAAGTGGACTTAGGGTTTTCTTCCACTCTTCCACTCCACCAGTCCTCTCCACTTCCCTAGTCCAACCCAGCAGCCGCTCCACTTCTCCAGTCCTCTCCAACCCAGCCGCCTCCTCCACTCCTCCGGCCGCCCCCTCCCCTCGAAGCCTTAGCGGTGGCAGGCCTCCTCTGAGGCGGGATCCCTTCCTCCCCACTCTCTCACCGCCACCAACCCCACTCTCTCCTCCGCCTTACTCTCTTCTCTGTGGTGAGAGCTGGCATGGCGGCGCACCTATTGGAGGGCTCCATGAAGGCGTGCGGCGCGGAAGCGGCCTCAGGTCCACGGCGACACGATGGGGCGCGCGGCACCGCGGAGGCCGCAGGGCGACGACGGCGCACGAGGCCACAGAGGCACGGCGGCTCCCAACACGCGGTGCCACGGAGGCACGGCGGACGTGGAGTACCGTTGCTTCGTCGGCGGGCTGGCCTGGGCCACCAACAACGAGACCCTGGAGCACGCCTTCGCCTCCTACGGCGAGGTCCTCGCCTCCAAGGTCCGTTTCTATGATGCTGCGAGGCTAGATCTGCTGTGTTTTGGTCTAGATCTACGTTTGCTTGTTTGAACATCCGATCTGATGTCGTTGTCATGTGGTTTTGCAGGTCATCGCCGATTGGGAGAAGGGGAGGTCCCGCGGGTTCGGCTTCGTCACTTTCTCCTCGGAGCAGTCCATGCTCGATGCCATCGAGAACATGAACGGCAAGGAGCTCGACGGCCGCAACATCACTGTGAACCAGGCCAAGTCCCGGAGCGGGGACTACGGAGGCGGCGGTGGTGGCTATGGCGGGCGCCGCGACGGTGGTGGTGGCTACGGAGGAGGCAGCGGCTACGGCGGGCGCCATGATGGTGGTGGAGGCTACGGTAGCATCGGCGGCTACGGCGGTCGTCGTGAGGGCAGCGGCGGCTCGCAGCAAACCCAAGATGGGCTCGTCGGGCCCAGATGGCCACGGCGGGCCTTTCTAGGGTTTTTTTGTTTTTTTTATTTTCTTGAAACATTTCCAGCAGCGGGCATTGTAACAGGTCTGCTGCGGTTAATCAATTATACCGCAGCGGGCCTGTTACGATGCCCGCTGCAGTAAATGGATACAACTGCAGCGGGCACCACCACCCGCTGCGATGCCCCACGATTTACCGTAGCGTCGCACCGCTGGTGGGCGCGGTGCCCGCCACGGAAAACCGATTTTGACCGCTACGGAAATTCCAAAACTGACGTAGTGAGTGGCCCGGGTCACTATCAGGGCGGCTCAATCACCAGCCACCGCTACAGTGTGTGTGTGGAGGGGGGTCACTATAAACCCTAAACCCTAAACCCTAAGCCGCCCCTACAGTGGTCTGTAGGTACAAGTGGTATAAAAAATTCAAATTCCGTAAAAGATCTCGGATGGGAAAACTTCCTATAAGAGGTTTGTAGATCTCAAAAAGTTATGAAACTTTGTAGTTAATAACTTTTCCATATGACTTCATGTCATGCGAAACCTACGTTTGAGTTTCTCAAATTTGAAATTCAAATTTTGTAACTGGACTCGGATGGAAAAAACTTTCTAAATGAAGTTTGTAGATCTCAAAAAGTTATGAAACTTTGCAGTTGACGATTTTTCGATTTGATATCGTTTAGGGCCTTAAATAAGCAAATTACACAAAGTTGAGTGCTATATGTGGGGAACCAAAACTATACACACACATGTGATAGTGTAGTGCAGTGGTAAAGGCAGGAACCGCGCGAGGGCGAGGTCACAGGTTCGAATCCCGGGTAATGCAACATGCGAAAAATGTTCAAAAAATACGGTGTGAATGGAGTGACATGGTGGCTAACCGGTGGGTTTTTCAAATTCACTGTAAGGACGGCTGCTGTTTGAACCGCCCTTACACTGGTCCACTGCAAGGGTGGTTCATGTTGAACCGTTGAACCACCCTTACAGTGAAATCCAGCCAAGCCGCCCTTACAGTGTCATATGAACTGCCCTATGCTGCCTTTTTATAGTAGAGCCAAGAGCCCTAGACAAGCCTGATCAGGCCAAAACCCATAGACAAGAAAACATTGCGGCCACACTGTAGTGATACTCCATCATGCCACACTTTATAAAGAAATACACATACTACATGAAAAACTCACTGTAAAGGCCAGGGCCATTTCACTGTAGGAACGACCGGTGGTTGAGCCCTCCCTAGGTGCCCCAGGAAACTAGCCACCCTTACGGTGATCTCAATAAGGGCAGCTAGTGCTACCACCTGCCCTTATAGAGGGGTTGACTGGTAAGAGCGGTTGTATCACCAGCCCCCTTACTAAGGTCATTGTAACGGCAACGGGTGTTCCAAACATCCCTACTACATTTTTTTGTTTTTGAAAATGTAAAATCAAATATTATTTAAAAATAAATTTTATATATATTCAAAATATATTTATATAGTAATTTTAAAATATTTCATGTATTTTGATGAGTAATCTATGTAGAGAGAGTTTTGAAATTCTAGTGTGAATGTGTCATTTCTTTAAATTCATATTTTGACTTGGTCAACCTTTGTGAAATGAAACACCAAATGATCTTAGCTCAAAAACCTTTGAATACAAAGGTGTTAAAACACTAAATGACCTCAGTCGCCCTTACAGTGGCCTGGCAGCCGCCCTTACCGTGAGCTTCGCAAACAGGAGCACCGTGGTGAGGATACGGCGTCGCCGAGCCCGAACGAATGGCAGAACTCGACCTGAGTGTGGCAGATTTCAGTGAGCTGTGACTGAAGGCGCTTGTGCACAAGGACCCTTGTCGCCGGCTGCGGACCGAGGCGACTCTGTGCAGGCGCCCACGCGAACAGCGGCGGTGGAGCCCCACGTTCGGACGACGCGCTGGACTTGCGCCGCTGCCGCCGACGCTTGCGCCTCACTGCAGGTACCCGTTGGGCAGCCTCCGTGGCGACAACACGCGGCGTCACGCTCACTGCCCCGGCCGATGTTGAGGTCGTGGCCTGAAGAACCCTGCGAGCTGCTTCGAGATACGATAGGCGTGCGCCCGCCGGGGTGGGCTCGTCGTCGTCGGAGGTGACCGCGTCAGGGTCGGCATCTGCCCAGCGACTAGCCTTCGAGCGCCCCACCAAGCAGGCCCAGGATGGAAGGCCGCCGCAAGGGGAGAGAGGGGTTTGGACAACACCTGAGAAGTATGGCACCCAGACTGTAGCAGTGAAGGCGACGACGGTGGCTGCGTTCAGGCTGCTGACGGCGAAGGGCATCGGCGCATTAACGACGTCATCTTCCTCGTCTTCGTCTTCAAGGATGTCCTCCACGCGGACCTCTTCCGCCAGGCAGGGGGGCCGAGGAGCCCCCGCTGGCGGCGACGACGAGGGATACGGCAGCAACAGCGCCGCCCCGGGGATAACCCCCACCACCTCGCCGTGGCCCTCTCCCCGCTCCCGTGCTGGCAGCCTCGTGTCGGCGAGCTTTGGGACTGCAGGGGCAGTGCAGGCGGAGGGGGAGGAACACGCCGGCTCGAGGCCGAAGGCCGGCGGTGATGGGACGGCTACTGGTTGCTCTGCAGCTTGACCGGGCGAGATCTTCCCGAGCAAGGGCCGAGACACATCCACACTACCTTGGAACTTTAGATCAGGCGATGAGGAGGCCGGATCTGTGCTTGGAGTGAGATGGGGCGGAGTGGGAGAGCTGCTGGGCTGGGCGGCGGTGGTGGCGGCGCTGCCGCCATCGCCTGGGTGGGGAGGTGGGTCGGGTGGGTCGGGAGGCATCTTTTCCGTGTGTCTTTTTGGTAGCTCATGCGTTAAAATCTCCAACTTGATCCTTAAACTTCTAACCTCTTAACCAACTAGGGAGAAACCCCAGGCTACTGAATATTCATCATTTCCCTTTTTGCCATGGAATTTACAACCAATTTGTCATATGAAATTTTGGAATCTCCAACAGTTGTTGTTTTCATCATCCCAATATATCACGTCCGTTGTTTGGAGTAGGCACCTCAATTTTGATGAATAATTGGCTAATTGCTAGCTGGTACTGAAGGTCAGCAATTCAGTTTCTAGTTTTGACAAGGCCAGAGGATAAATAAGACAACCACTTAGAACACTGCTCAGCACACCTAAGTTCTCCTACATTGACACGTTTGTGGCCCTCCTACTTTGGTTCAACCAACCGTCGGATAATGCCGGACTTTTAGGCATTGTTATCTCGCTATGAAAGAAGATTGGTTAGCATTTGGTGATCTGGTCTGCCCTCCGTTGATCTGCTGGTCTGTAAGAGGGCAAAGTTATGAGCCCTGCCCTCTGGTCTGGTCTGTAAAAAACAGAGCTCTTTCTCTACCGGAGGAGGGTTCCTGTGTTCAGACACACACCAGAAGGATGTTGCTCGGCTGTTGCTCAGATATGCAGTCTCATTGGTGTCCAGGCACACGTTAGACATGGTTCCTCGAGCTAGCATATCACATTGGTGCGTGTTTGGCTACCACATCAAGAAGGAGAGAGCATCATCGACTTCCTGCTGCAGCACAAAGGATCACATTGTTAACAACGCAGAGACTCTTAGCACCGATAGAAATGTAGCATACACGCGAGGAAGAACAAGGAGAAGATGTGGCAAGGATTTGCTTGAGAAGGCGGTGACGACACGTAACAGGCTTTAGCTTCTCCATTTTTATTTTTATTGTTGGAAACTAGCTTTCTCCATTTATTGGCCCAAGCATTGCTCTGGGCTTCCTCGCGAACCAGCTACCTGTCGCCCATCCTGATATCCTAAAGACCCTGATAAGTTTCCAAAAGACCCTGATGAGTTTTCAACAGTGGAGCCTGACGAGTTGCCGACAATAGTACTGACACGCATTGTCGCCGTCGTGTGGGCACATAAGAAGGTCGGCAAGTCCACGTTCATGTATCATGCATGCAATGACGAGGGTGTGCGGTGCGCGGGCATCGAGAGGTTCCATATGACGACGGGCCGGAGTATATACCTCTTTGCTCTTCGGCGTGCGTGCACCAATTTTCGGCGAGCCGCGATTCACTGCCGGGCGTGAGCACGTGTGACGCACCGGGAGGGGACTTGGGCGCCATACAAAGCTGCGGTAGCTAAACCTGTTGGCAGGATCAATATATCGATATCACCACATGGATACACATATACAAACACATTTGAGATTGCATCTCCTGCTGCTTAAGGTGGTGACATACCTTTTGGCCAAGGCCTTCTCTGCTTTCAAAAAAAGAAAGAGGTGAAGGCGTTTATTTCTTGTGATAACGCATGATGATAATTAGCCAATAGTAGATGAATATATATAAGATGTTCATTATGGATTCATGACATATAGACTACTGTAGTATATAGGTAATAATATAACAATGGGACCTAACGAGACGACTAACATATATGTAACTCCTCTGATCTGCTAGCAAAAGTAACAACGGATGAACCTAATATAGCTAATAAATCCATTGACCTTATACTCTTAACTAACTTTATTAATTAACTACTAATAGCAAAGTAATAATATATTGCTATTGGCTACTACCACGAGGACTCAATCCCTAAGAAATCCTCTATGCGTCCTTGAAGTCGTTTCATAATGTCCTCCCAGGCGGACTGTGTCGGGTGCATGTAGTCCCAGAAGAAGGCATCCTCCGGGTTGTCACACAGGCTATACATAGCTCTGCCGTTGTTATCCACCTCACCACAGTAGCCGTCGGGGTTGGCCTTGTTATAGCAGCAGGGAACTGCAGAAAATTAACCATATGTAAAAATCTACCATCATAATCATCATTAATATAAGATGCTGCATTATATACGATGAAATAAGATGGATATTGTTTTAATCATATGCAAAAGTCTATCTATCATCATCATCATCATTAATTTAACACGATGCATTATACAGTGAAATAAGACACATGTATATATCTACATACCAAGGTTTGTAATCTCCAAGCTGCTGAAGACGGAGAAGAGGTCGAGCAGGAAAACATCATTTGATTTATTCAACTTCTCCCTAAGGGCACGATTGTGCATACTGGCGAGCGCAATGCCGTGTTCCTCGCAGCTGGTGTAGTTGCTGGTTGCGGACTGCCAAGGGTTGCAGCCCAATGGAGGCACCAGGTTCACGAGGACCTTTCCCACGCCCAGATCTTGTAGCCGCTTCACAGCTGCAGCGATCTCATCAGTAACTTTCCCGGTCCGGTCTCTCATCTGCATGCATGAATACTCGTATTAGTTAGTATATAATAAGACATCTTAGATGGATGGATGGATAGACGGCATGCATTTATATATATAACTACGACAAGCTACTAGAGATTAATTGCATGCATATATATACGCATTACATCGTAGGGTGTGGAATCCTTGCTGATTTGACCGTAGTCCTCTCCTGTGCAGATGGCGATGAGAGCCACGGAATCCTTCAGGTCGCGTTCCTCTATGATGCCATCGTCCACCATGCTCACCATCTGATCAATTTGCCTGCGGAGCAAAGTTCCGTCCCCGTCCAAGGCGCCAGAGCCAGCGATGGCGAAGTTGACCAGAGCGGTGCACGTTACCACGGCTTTCCATCTGGATCCTATATGGCAGAGGGGACCCATCGCTCCCTAAAATCTTTGCTGAAATATGACATAATATGTGTATAGGTGAAATATATATAGATCGATGATTATCCACAGTGAATTATTCATAAAAAGAAAGGCTTGGCAAGTAGATGCATGCATGAATGTGTATATCGTCACACTTATGATTATGAATGTATACGTTACTAAAAAAAAGTATACGTACCCAAAATATCCGATTGCACCAAGCCATCGGAGAAGCGTCCAATTGCACGGTTGTGGTGGGCCGAGTCCGAGATGCCATAGGGGTGGAACCATGGACGCGACAATCTACTCCTCTGGGGTGTTCGTGGCCGTGCACCGGCGTCCACAAACGAGTCACCGAACACGAACAACATCTTGTCCTTCTGCCGCTCCGGCTCCCGGTGGCGACGGCACTCCACGGGAGCACCTGGACAGGTACAGACGTACAGTCGATAGGTCATGCAACTTAGTTAAACGAATTATATTGAATGGATCATGCATGATGCAACGTGTGAGGTCAAGTACCATTGATGAGGAGGAGGAGGAAGCAGAAGCACACCGTCAAGAGAAGCTTCATCGTCGTCGATCGTTAACAAAACCTAGGCGCCTGCTACTATATATACGGTGTTTGTATGTGCCTTCTCAATAAGGCATGCGGTTCTATATTTATACTCCCATACGTACGCCGGCAGGAAGATCAGCTCCTTTACTTGTCGATAAGGCACACGTACGTATGGCCGGCGGGCTCTAGCTACGTTGAAACCATGGGAGTCGTTGCGTGTCCGTTTCTAATAAAACACAAACATCTTTGCTTGGGGTTATAGGACTTTCGGTGCATGAACAGGGAGGAGACTCATGCAATGTCTGGACGCAAATATCAGTATCGAGCATGGAAATGGGTCCACCCAACCTGGCAAGTGGATGGAAACCATCTTCGTCTCTTGCAGGGCAACTCAATCGGTGCTGCTCATGATGTGGTGAAATCTATCTTGGCGGAGGCGTCCGGCCACCGGCGGAGATCACCAAAGGCCGAACGTAGGCAAGACGCAGGAATATGAGGTGTCCAAGGAGGCCTAGAAGGAAGACGGTTTATCGCGCCTAGCGGCCCATTAGGCGTTCTTGGGCCGTTGGGTAGCCTAGGAGGCCGTCGGTCCATGGACGATGACGGAGTGCGAGATGACTTTCGGTGTATGAACAGGGTGGACGCGGAAGGAGCTATTTTTTTTATTACGGATGACGCTATATGTAGCGGTAATGCTCACACACAAATGTTCTACTGGGTAGAACACGCGCCAGCGGCCCATTGGGCCCGCGCAACCTCCCAAGCCAGCATTTGACACGGTGCCCACCACGCATCAGCCCGACCCGCCCCCTCCCCGCGTGTGGACAATGACACACTGTCGACGCTCTCGCTCACTCCCATTTTCACCCACTCCCTTCTCTCTCTTCCGGTTCGTTCTCGCTCGCCTCGCCACTCGCCGCGCCATCGCCAAAGTCGCGTCGCTGTCGCGCCGCTCCACTAGCTCCTTCTCTGCGCATGGGATCTTAGCCGTGCACGCGCCTCCCTCTCCCTTGCTCCCATCGCGCCCATTCCACTAGGCCCGGGCTAGGGGGAGATGCCGGCGATGGCGGTGGCGATGGTCCCGCAGACGCCCGACACGGATCCGCGGGATCCGCCGGAGTTGACCATGGATCTGCCAGATCGACGGAGGCAGCTGCGCATCCCCCCCCCCCACACACACACACACTCACCTCCCCTCCACTCGGTATGCTCCTGGCACAGCGGGGGCCATGGGCGATCGCACGCCTCCAGATCCAGCTACAGCGGCGGCAGATTCATCGGATCCAGCGTAGACGGGCGCGGATCTGGGGAGCGATGTCTTGATCTGGCCACATCCGGGCCTACTCCTCTAGGGGGTAGCTTCCCAGCACAGTCGTCGGGTAGTCCAAGTAGGCCTTTTTCTCTCTCTTCTCGTCCTCTCCCTGTCCCCTCCTCCATCTTTGATGTGCTGAAATCTATCTTTGCTACTAATGCCTATAATATTTGTGACAAAACTAATTTTCATCACGATTATTAATGAAAAATTACTAATTTGCCACAGAAAACAAAACATCTTTAGTGGCAAATGGAGTGGTCAAACATTTTCTTGCCAAGATATTAACGGCAAAAAATGTATTTACCTCACTGATATGATATTTATTGGTGGCCCAATACATTCTGGTCGCAAGACACAACAACAAGGTTATCAACATAGCCTTTTCGTCCCAGGCAAGTTGGGATAGGCTAGATTAGTGGGAAATTATTGTGGTAAAATTCAAATTTGCCACTACTCACCATACTATCTATGAATAACTAGTTTTCGTCACTTGTGTCTTCTTAGTGAAAAAAATATTAGTTTACGACAGAAAACATCTTCAAGTGATAAAACATTGTTTTGCCACTATTTAACAACATATTTAGCGCAAATAAAATATTTACCTCGCTAATATGCCACTTAATAGGGAAGAAAGTTATCACCATAAGACACACAATTAGTGAGTACGGAAAATCGTAATTACAACATAAAATTTGCAAGCATAATTAAAATTGGACCCAGGCATGAGCTCCTTATTAATACATATGATTATTTGACTTTATAAATTTTTGTATATATCAACAAGGAGCACATTTCTTAGGGAGAATTTGATGTATGGCCCTGGAAAAAAACACATTTAGGTAGTTGGCCCTTTTTGTTTCTATTTTAATTCTATGACCTTAAAACAAATTTTATTTAGCTTGGCCTTCTGTCAGTTTTGGGAGGTGATTGTATTAATACAGCTGTAAAAGCACCATTTTACCCCTAGTGAAAATAGATATTTGCTTCCACGTCAGTGCTGACCATGTTTGCATGTGCACGCTCCTCCTCCGATGGAGCTTGCATCGCCCCGCCACCAGTGATGGTCAAGGCAGCACGTGGCCTGACCAGCGAGCATGACGGCGTGGCCCCACCGCCCCTTCCCCCACCTTCAAGTTGCTGGCTTCCCAGGACGGGTGTGGTGGCGGCACATTGCTGGTGGCTAGAGATCCACCGTTGCTGCAACTGCAAGTCGTGAGATCCATCGCTGTGGATGACTTCAACGAGAGCGCTGCTATGGTTGGTGTGGGCTGCGGGCTGGATTTGTTCGCACGGGTGAGCAGCACCACCGTGTCGGGCCACCATTTGACTGGGTCTGCCCGCCGTGAAGCATGGAGCCGACGTCGGTGGTGGTGTGGATAACTAAAGATAGGGAGGGGCGTCCTGTGGTGCTAGAGAGTCCACACGACACGCCACCATTCGATATCCGAAGGGGCGTCCTGCAGTGCCAGATAGTCCACACGACACGCCACCACTCGATATCTGGCAAACCGTCACTGCTTGCATCGTCTCCAATGTTGTCATGCCGCTCGGGATCCCCCACGCGCACGCGGCTGTAGGAGATGAGGCATGAAGCCATCTCCGGAAATGTAGGACATGAGATCCATGCTTGTATGCGGGTCTCAAATTTGAAAAGATGCGACTGTCGGAGGTTGTAGGGAAAATTCGTGTTTTCGCCTGACCATGTTGTGAAACTGACAGCCTACCTAATGGAGTGGATGGAAAGCCGTAGAAGTACATAAATTTTGTTTTGAGGCCATAGAGCCAAATTCGAAACAAAAAAATCCAAATACTTAAGATGAGTTTTTTCAGGCCATAAACCTAATTCTCCCCATCTGTTAACAACGCATTGAGCACGCGAGGAGCTGGTGATCTCTGCAGCAGCAAGCATGCACTCCTCGTAAAGACCAAGCCAACTTCCGATTCCGACCCTCTGCACCCGAGAGTAGGGACCGGTGTAGCAGCAGCGAAGACGAGTCCGAAAACCTGAAAGGTGCCACGATTAAAATCAGAGACAACCATGGAAAAACAGAGGTGATTGGAGGTTGGACAGGGGGGTTAGTTGTGCGTGAAAATGTACGAGGGCTGGGGGGTATGTCTCTTTCACTAACCCCCTTTTTATAGGTGCCGAACCAACGCTTTATCCAACAGTCACAATGATTCAACAACGGTCGCCAATCCAATGGTTAGAATAACACGAACACAAATCCAACGAATGAGAACAAAAACCTAATCTCCCAAAAAAATCGGAGGTTTCTGCCCAACAAAGACGAGCCAGGGGGCATAGCCTCCGCCACTCAGAGCGAGTTGATGGCTAGGGCCCGCCTCGCTGGGCCTAACCCTCAAAGGGGGAATGTTGGGGGCATAGTGGAGCGACGGAGACAAAACACCCCCATGCCAAATATTTTCTAGATTGACTCATTCTTTGTTTCGGTTAATGCTGAGGTTTTAGTCGAGCCTGGGTGCAGGTCATTGGGGGAGACACCGACCTCAGCGGCGGAGGTATCCTCTTCACGGGCGGAGACACCGATCCCGACAGTGAAGGTTTCCGCCTCGGGAGCGGAGACACCGACCTCAACAGCGGAGGTGTCCCCTTCTGGAGCGGAGGCCTCCGCCAATTGGTCCTGGTCTCTGACACAAAGGCCGCAGCGGAGGCAGCAATGATGGGAGCGGAGGCGTCCAGGTCACCGGCAGAGATCACCGAACGCCGAACGAAGGCAAGACGCTGGAATATGAGGTGTCCAAGGAGTCCCAAAAGGAAGAGGGTTACTCACGCCTAGCAGCCCATTAGGTAGCCCAAGCGGCCGTCAGTCCATGGACGATGTTGGAGCGCAAGATGTCGGTGGGAGCTATCATGGACCACGTGTTATAGTGGCTAAGATTAGGGTTTCAGTTTCCCCAAAGGGGCTTTCCTATCTTTTCAGATTTTGGGGAGCCGAGTCACTATAAAAGGAGACCGCCCCCCCCCCCCCCCCCACACCGTCATGAAGAAGGAACTGTCCTTAGGTAGTTGTGATCTCACCTACCCATGGGCTCAATTTGTAACCTGCATTTATTATTGTTGGCGGTCCTTATTTCATACTTTTAACCGCCAACTTGACAAAAAAAACAAGCGTGAAAGTTAGTAATAGGATTTATATACTAACAACTTCCACAAGTTTTGGTGTTTGTTCATTTGCAGGAGGGCATGTAAGGATTACATAAGAAAAGAGCCCCAAAGTATATTAAACATGTCACCTAAAAATATGCAACATAAGCCCAAAGGACGAATTCTACTTATACATGAAAAGGCGCCTTCCGATAAAGCGTAAATCCAAAGAAGAGAAGGAAATGCCAATTAGGGGTCAGGTTGGGCCAAATCCACATCGACACAGCAGTCCAGGCCTAACAAGCAACCAACCGACCAAAGTCTGTCAGCAGCGGCACCAGAGGGGGGCGACCGCCCCTGCCAGGTGGATCCCCCGGGCCCATCTTTGTTGTGGTTGTTCCTTGAATTCCCGGGAGGTCGGTTTGAGGGTGGATTTGCCACGTTCACTGAACCTGGACGCGTGGGGAGGTCGGTTTGGTGCATTCAAAGGAGGAATATGCCATGGCATAATCCTCCACCCTCCTCCTATAAATAGAGGCCTTCCCCCCTCCTCATTCCACACACCACCCAGGAGCAACATTCTACCATTTCCAAGATGTAGTAGTAGTACTAGTCTAGTTGGAAGTGAGGGAGAGAGTTCAAAATCCGGAAGAGTCCTCGGAGGCTCAGCCAACCTTGTATTGGTCCTCTGTAAGATTCAAGTATTTCAATATGTTTATCGATATTCATTTGGTTATTTTGTCATGCCTTAGTTCTTTAGCTAAGCTTGGTTAGTGTACTGTTTATACCTTCGCATGGGTTCTCTGGTCGACCGATTGCTCTAGTTATAGATCGTGACTATTGGCGGTCCTTAACTTCGATTTTTACCCTCCAATTATAGATTATTATGGAGGAAATAAATATTTTATTACACATATATCTTTACTATTGACCTAGTTCCACTTGTACTTGGAGAAAATATTGTTTTGCGTAAAATACACCAAGTACAGGAATTTCCGGAATAAAAAGGCACCTTTCGAGAAGGCATAAAACGAGCTAAAGAGCAAGTGGGCCATCTGGAAGCCACATGGGCCAGAAACACCAGCACCATCGTAGCCCAGGACGCAGCACGGGCCCACCGACCAAAGTCGGTCAGGGGGCGGCTCCACCAAGGCGCGGGTGCGCCTGGGGCGCGCCCCCCCTGGCTGACGCATGGGCCCGGCCAAAGGCGGTTTGGCACCTTCCATAGAGGGCATGACGGTTCCGCTGGTGCTTTTGACCACACTACCCCCGAGCCGCCTCCAGCGCCCTATTTAAGAAGAGGAGAGGCCCCCCCACCAACACACACCCCCCATTTGGAGCCATCTCTACACCTCTCACTTGTTCATTAGTTTTAGCATTAGTCCTTTGGAGCTAGGCAAAGCTACTTGGAGAGCTTGTCTCCAGGAAGAAAAGCTACACTCTTGGTATAAATGTATGGAGCGTTCTTCCTTAGTCAAGTTCTCATCATATTTATATAGTCTTGCATATGAACTAGAGTACAGTCTAGTACACAATATATTCAATGATCAAGAACTATGCCATAGTTCTTGTGAGAGTGGTTCATCGTGTTCTACATTGTTCTTCATCGTTCATATGTTTTACTTGTTTAGATTAGATTGTAGAAGAGGAATAGCGGTTCGATGTACCTTCGGGTTTGCCTATGTCTTAGCTCGTCCATCCGTAGGGTGGGAGTCCTGGGGGGACGTAGGTAGCTCCTTAGTATGCGGATGTGGTGTCCGGGTGCGAGGGAACCTTCGGATATGTCGGCATGCCACGGTTGAGGTGGTAGGCGGCAGGTGGTGACAGCCCTGTCCGTCCCTTGTAATCCCCATGTTCGTATGTCAAGTAGGAGTTCGTAAATGCCGCCATCGACTATATAGGACCTGTCTGCTCCGCGTAGATTATTCTTTATTCTTTATTTTACCTTTATTCCTTTGAGGTTGCTCTGAGTGTGTGTCCACTATCCAAACTACCGTATGCTTACCCCTGTATAGCACATTGGTCGGTTTCTCCTCATGCTAGATATTGTATTCATACCCATGCTAGATTACTTAACTACCCATGCCTTCCTTTGGGAAATTATAAATAACGATACCCTGAATACTTCCGGGTGAAATGATGCAACGATAGATCCGTGCGCTTGCGGATATTTATTCTAATAGGATGTGATCTATCTCTGGGCAACACTCGCGTAATTGCTAGAACCTGTTTCTAGTAAATATGTCGAGTAATGCCATTTAGTGTTTCTGGCGCTGTTATCAGAATTAGGCTCTAAGTATGTTTTTGGTAATCGCGCTAAGAAATGCCAACAAACATTTCTGGCGCCGTTGCCGGGGAAGGCATGGAAGTTGAGCATCTAGCAGCATGGATATACATATAATATAAAATGAGAAACGACAATGTCTATACAAGCTAACTTTTATGTTTTCTCCTGTTGTGGATGAAAACAGGATAGTGCATGTCTGGTTTCTCCCTGCCGAAAAACTACAATTCAAATCCGGAGGCACTCCTAAGGAGGAAAAAGGCTCGTGCCACTTCCTCTTCTGCTACTCGCGACAACAACCGATCCACCGTCGCACCTACCACGCCGCAATCCTTGGCCAAGTCCCTGCGCGAGTTCTCTGTCCCCAATGTTGGCAACGTGCCCACTGGGCCCCTTGTCGACTTGGGAGACAAGAACTTTGAGCTCCGGACTGGGCTCATTACCATGGTGCAGGCAAGTTCATTCTGTGGACTGCCTAATGAGGACACCGACGCCCATCTTCAGCGTTTCTTGGAGATATGCGACACCATCGTCATCAAGGATGTCACACCCGATGCAATCGTGCTCGGCTCTTCCCTTTCTCCCTTGTGGGAAAGGCGAAGACCTCGGTTCTACAAGGACAAGGCCGCCGTTGACACATGGAGCAAGTGCCGCACGTAGTTTCTCGCTAAATTCTTCCCCATGGGCAAGACCAATGCCCTCAAGGGGAAGGATCGCCAACTTCCAAGGACACGCTGGAACCCATCCCCTGAGGCATGGGAGAGGCTCCAGGAGTACATCCAGGAATGCCCTCACCATGGGATGGAAAGTTGGTCGGTGCTCCGTATCTTCTACAATGGGTTAACACCCATATTGAAGAGGCACCTGGACGCCGCTGCTGGCGGCGCATTCCTATCACTGACTGTTGATAGTGCCACGGCATTAATCAACAAAATGGTAGAAAACCAAGGTCGGGGGGAGGACCGCGCCCCCACTAAGGGACAAAAAGGCATGCATACCGTGAAGGAGGCGGATATGCTTGCCGCAAAAATAAACCTACTCCTGAAGAAGTTGATGGTGGTGCCATCAATGATGCATCCAGCACCGTCATCGCCATGGACGCTCGTATGACATGCGAGGTCTGTGGTGAAGCTGGACACTCGGGCAGTGACTGCCCCGAGACCCGTGAAGAGGCCGCCTACCTCAACAATGGGTTTCGCCAGTAGCAAGGAGGAGGAAATGGCTGGAACAACCAGTCCCGTCCTCCATTCCAAGATAATTCGAATTACGCCTCCGGGTTTAATTCGAATCAACCTTCATTGAAGGACCTGGTTTACGGCCAAGCCAAGATCAACGAAAATCTCGCCAAAAGATGGTACAAAATGATAAGATCTTGGAGAACATGGACAATAAGCCGGAAGGCCTCTTATCGCCTATCAAGAGTCGGCAAAGCTTCAACAAAATGATAGAGACCCAGGTTACCCAATTAGCCGCCGCTCTTCCCAAACCTGGGGATACAGACGCCAAGGCTGAACTGAAACCAGTAACCACAAGGGGAGGAAGGTCCACTCGTGATCCACCATACCCTGACCAAGCAGCATCCGGAAAGTAGAAAGCACAGCAACAAAGGGAACCTCCTGTAGAAGAAGAACCACAGGAGGCAGCACCAATGGGAACGACGGTAGACTACCCTGACACAACTAGCCTACCGCTTCCCTCCAGAACCAAGAAGCTATCCGCGGATGAACAATTCACATGCTTTGTTGAGATGATAGAGAAGGTGCATGTAAGCGTCCCGCTCATGGACGTCTTGCATGACCCTTCCTATGCGAGATACGTGAAAGATATCATCAACAACAAGCATTCTCTACCATCCACGAAAATGGTCAAACTAACAGAGGAATGCAGCGCAGCGATACTCAATCGTCTGCCTGAAAAGGGAAAGGATCCTAGGTGCCCGAGCATCACTTGTTCAATTGGGGGCCAACAGTTTGACCATGCTCTCTGTGACGTGGGGGCCAGTGTGAGCGTCATGCCAAAGACAGTCTTTGACAAGTTGGACTGCACACAGCTTGCACCAATAACCATCACACTCCAGCTGGCCGACTCCTCCATCCGTTACCCTGCAGGGATTGCAGAAGACATCCCGGTAAAAATCCGAGGGTACTTCGTGCCAGTCGACTTCGTGGTGCTGGACATGGAATTTACCAAAGAAAACTCTCTCATCCTGGGGAGGCCATTCTTGAGCACCGCTGGAGCCCAAATAGATGTTGGAGCTGGAGAAATCCGCTTCAACATAAATGGCCAGGAGGAGAAATTTGAGTTTCGACCCCGCAGGCAAGAGCAATGCAACATGATCCGCATCAAATACGAGCCAAACACCCAAGGTATACGGGAAGTTGAGATCCAGCCCCAGGCCTTCACAAGAAAGCCAAAAGAAAATAAGGAGAAGCCCAAGGCGACTCCTAAGAAGGAGCAAAAGGCTGTAACACAGCCTAAGAAAAAGAAGACCACTCCCAAACAAAAAGCTAAGAAAGAAGAGGTCTCCACACCACCAAAGAAGGTGGTACAGAAAGGGCAGGAAGAGCCACCTACAACTACACCGCCGAAAGTTATCAAGATGGAGTGGAGGCCCAAGAAGGTACAGTCGACAAAACCTCTTGAAACAGATGTACCATCTACAAGTACAAAAATGGAGGAAGTCCTGCCCAAACAAAAGATCAACCCTGGGCCATGAGCTACAGGATAGCTTGGGGGAGGACCCCCCCCCACTTGAGGTACCTGCATTTGCATATTTAATTTCCCGCAATTTTATTTTTCTTTATAGCATGTTTAAATTCAAGTTTCTTGCATTGAAAAATTCAAAAAAATATTTATTCCATTCCATATATGTGCCATGAAATGTTTAGTTCTACCCATGTTGAAATGATTGGTTGCTCTATTTTATGTCTTGCTTGTACTTGTTTAAAATAGAGTTTTCTCTAATATATGGATCTATGGGCTTTACATTATCATGCTCTAGAAACTTGATTTAGTGGGTTGCATACAATTACTCTCATCTAGGTTATTGCGCGATATGATATAGTGGCATAGACCACAGCAATGACTTTGTCTCTTTGAGAAAACCTGACGTCCGGGGTCTTTGTTTCAAAAATTTCAAAAACAATAGTTCCTCAATGATCGCGAAATACCCACCAGAGCCATATGGTTTATCTGTAGTATAAAACCTTCATATGCTGCTTGTTCGTACATTGAGTTTGGTTGGATTGTTACCGACATGAGATTGTGACCTTACACCCACGATTGAGATTCACTTGCACCCACCAAATAAACGCCGACTCTTACACTGAGAGTCGCGCACAACATGCACCCTTTACCATCTGCCAACTCTCACACTGGGAGTTGCGCAACACCTTTTTCACCAAATAAAAATGCCGACCCTTACCCTGAGGATCGCGCACCCCTCTCTTGTAGTTTGCAAAATTCTCCATGCATTGTTCATCATGACATCTCTCTCCACCTCATCCTTTCCATCAATAAAGTTATGGGCTATGTTCTTAGTCGAAAAAAAAAATTTGAGAGAAAAGAAAGAGAGAAAGAAAAGAAAAAAAGAAGATATCGTTGTAGGGTTTACCACACTTGTAGGCAAACGGAAAAGTCTTAGATCCCCATTCAAAAAAAATGAGAGAATAGTTTTTAAGTTACTCTTTGATAGCCCATCATCTCCCTTCATCTCTTCGTCCACCAATAAGAGAGTATGTCATGATACATGGAGACCCAAAAATATCACAAAAATTAGGAATCATCTTTCATCCATACACACACTTGCACATCTCAATCAAGTTGTATGGCTTAATCTCTGTAAGGTTCGATCCTTGACCTTACAATATATGTGATACAAGTATGCCCACTTACATACCTACCCAGAACTCCACTTTCAGCTTTTTAGTGGTAGGAAGAAGGCAAAATCTCAAAATGCCTTTGGTGAGGTTACCATACACATTTGAGTGATCGAGTGGATCATTTGAGGAACTTGGTTTTTTTTTTATAAAAACTTACAAAAAAACCTCCGGACTGAAAGTTGATCTTGGGACGAATGAAAAGCACCGGTCTTTGAAACTGTTCTATTTTGCAATCACCCAAGACTTGAGAAAATTAGAAGCCCCACTCTATCGAATCATAGAGTAGATATAATTGCCAATTTATTCAAATAGCAGTGAGAACGCTCTCTTTATCTTGTACACTTGAGATATGATCGGCATCGCAGCAACCCCTGATCAACAACCCAAAGCAAAGACTTGCTCGGGACAAGCAAGGGGTAAGCTTGGGGGATCTTGTTGGCGGTCCTTAACTTCGATTTTTACCCGCCAATTATAGATCATTATGGGGAAAATAAATATTTTATTACACATATATCTTTACTATTGACCTAGTTCCACTTGTACTTGGAGAAAATATTGTTTTGCAGAAAATACACCAAGTACAGGAATTTCCGGAATAAAAAGGCGCCTTTCGAGAAGGCGTAAAATGAGCTAAAGAGCAAGTGGGCCATCTGGAGGCCACATGGGCCGTAAACACCAGCACCATCGCAGCCCAGACGCAAAGACAGCCCACCTACCAAAGTCGGTCAGGGGGCGGCTCCACCCACCCCCTGGCTGACGCATGGGCCCGGCCAAAGGCGGTTTGGCACCTTCCATCGAGGGCATGACGGTTTCGCTGGTGCTTTTGACCACACTACCCCGAACCGCCTCCAGCGCCCTATTTAAGAAGAGGAGAGGCCCCCCACCAACACACACACCATTTGGAGCCATCTCTACACCTCTCACTTGTTCATTAGTTTTAGCATTAGTCCTTTGGAGCTAGGCAAAGCTACTTGGAGAGCTTGTCTCCAGGAAGAAAAGCTACACTCTTGGTATAAATCTATGGAGCATTCTTCCTTAGTCAAGTTCGCATCATATTTATATAGTCTTGCATATGAACTAGAGTATAGTCTAGTACACGATATATTCAATGATCAAGAACTAGGCCATAGTTCTTGTGAGAGTTGTTCATCGTGTTCTACATTGTTCTTCATCGTTCATATGTTTTACTTGTTTAGATTAGATTGTAGAAGAGGAATAGCGGTTCGATGTACCTTCGGGTTTGCCTATGTCTTAGCTCGTCCATCCATAGGGTGGGAGTCCTGGGGGGACGTAGGTAGCTCCTTAGTATGTGGACGTGGTGTCCGGGTGCAAGGGAACCTTCGGATATGTCGGCATGCCAAGGTTGAGGTGGTAGGCGGCAGGTGGTGACAGCCCTGTCCGTCCCTTGTAATCCCCCACATTCGTATGTCGAGTAGGAGTTTGTAAATGCCGCCATCGATTGGAAGACCAGTTGCCGCGGTCTCCCCATATTCCTAGTCTATAGTCGAGTCTTGACTTGTATAACATTTGGATTTAGCTGTTCTAGCATTGACTATATAGGACCTGTCTGCTCCGCGTAGATTATTCTTTATTCTTTATTTTACCTTTATTCCTTTGAGGTTGCTCTGAGTATGTGTCCACTATCCAAACTACCGTATGCTTACCCTTGTATAGCACATTGGTCGGTTTCTCCTCATGCTAGATATTGTATTCATACCCATGCTAGATTACTTAACTACCCATGCCTTCCTTTGGGAAATTATAAATAACGATACCCTGAATACTTCCGGGTGAAATGCTGCAACGATAGATCCGTGCGCTTGCGGATATTTATTCTAATAGGATGTGATCTATCTCTTGGCAACACTTGTGTAGTTGCTAGAACCTGTTTCTAGTAAATATGTCGAGTAATGCCATTTAGTGTTTCTGGCACTGTTATCAGAATTAGGCTCTAAGTATGTTTTTGGTAATCGTGCTAAGAAATGCCAACAGTGACTAGAGTAGTAACCGCTAGTGCAAGCATGGTGTCTGGGCTAGCGAGTTACCGGAGAATGCGCCCAACCCCACGGATAGTTGTGGTAGCCCTGGGGGTGACAACTCTGACAAGGCCTTCATATTCCACCACGTTCGGGTGTTTCGTAGAGCTTTTGGCTGCCTTCTCCCGGTTATGTGTTTCCAGTGTTTTCGAGAACCGAAAAGGAACAACTGCTCTAAAGTGCCTGGTGTAACCGCTATATTGACCTCCGCTTCATTATTCCTTGGGTATAGACTAGAATAGAACCACCGTAATGGAGAAGAAAAATAGGTATCTTGGTATCTCCTGTAGACCTCTCAGCTTAGCTAGTCTGCTCTGCTATCTTTTTACGTGGTTCTCCTGTGTGTCATTTATCTATAACCCGGATCATATCTTTTACCCTCTTATTAGTCCAGTTCGTATATTAGTTAGCAGATGTATGATGGTTAATTATCAACTTCTTTACCCTTTGCTTCGCTGAGGATAAATACAATACCTTGGAATACACATGAGTGAAATCTATCCGTGCGCTTGCGGATTTCTCTATGCGTTAACAAATACCAACAATTTTTAATATAAATTTGCTGGAACCGTGTTTCAACAATCTATAACTCTTATACAGACAAACCCCACTATGTAATTCTCTCTACATGCAACACGTCCACCTTAGCAATCCACTATCATTTGCCACCAACAATTTATTTTGACATGCAAGATGTCCACTTCAGCTGTTCACTATTATTCTCCCTTTATGCCCACAGCAACACGCTGGAACTCCTCCTAGTTAGTATAATGAATAATTTAGAATGTAAATATCTAATACGCACAAAGTGTTATAGTGAAGATGGAATAGCTTGCCTTTGCATATATATCTCGGTGTACATGTGTGAACACTCATGTGTAGTTGACATGTTTGTAAACCCTCAAGTGTGTAGTCACCAAGGAAAAAAAATCAATATATAATCATGCCACTCAATTGCTTTCCTCCCTCCCCCCGCATCTCCTCGATGTTTCAACAAGACGAGGTGCCTTGCTTGAGCAACGACACACACTGCGTTTCAACAGGCCGGGTGCCTTGGTTCTATGAATTTTCTTTCTGTTTCGACTTCATTCACCATTGTTATTTCAGGATTGGTTCTCTCTGTGTTTCATATGTTGTTCTTCATTGTTACTCTATTTGTTTTCATTTTTGTTTCAACTTGCTTTATTCTTGTTGTTTCTTTTCTTTTCTAGTTTTATTTCAGGCGTTTTTTCTTATTGTTTCTATTTTTTGTTTCTTCAGCTTTATTGTTTCACATGTTTTCTTCACGTTGTTTCTTTATCTTCTCAGATTTGTTTCAAATGGTGTTTTTCTATTTTTTTTGTTTTCATCATATTGTTTCTTTTCTCTTCCAAGATTTTTTTATTGTCTTTTTTTCATGTGTTTCTGCAAGGAGGGGCGACGGTGGTGTGCTCGGCGGCTGGGACGGGGGGATGTTGTGTTTTGTCGGTGCGGTGGGGGGGGGAGGTGTGTACACGCGTGGGCCGGCTGACTCGGACAGTGGGAGGGGCCAAGCGGGGATGCGTGTGCATGTGTTTTCCGAACGTGGGTGTGTGTTCCATTGATTTTTGTGTGTTGGCGGGGCCGGGCGAAGCACTGTCGTGCGAGGTGGTGTTCTGGGCTCGAGGCGTTCTATGTTTAGAAAGTTCAAGCGCCAGACGCACCCTATTTTTAGCCAAAAGCGATGAGGGCACGAGAGGCATGAGTTTGAATGGGTGGGTGAGTTTGAGGCGCTTCAAACTTTCGTTGACAGGCATCTGATCGAGTTTAGATGTTGATTTAGCCCTTGATTCTAATGAATATGACTTTCTGTGTGCAATTTGATGGGTGCACAAAGGTTAGAGCCCTCAGTAGGGGACGCATTCTTGGGTGGACCTAAAATAATTTAAGTTTTCAATTATAGTATAGATTTAAGTTTTTAGTTATAGTAGAGATGTATTTAGTTGTTCACGTTAGAACGCTAAAAATATCCACTAACATGTAATTATGATATTATTTAATTATATTAGTAAATATAAGTAGTATAATTTCACCAGTGATTCCTGCAGCAACATATGGCGTTTTCTACTAGTTTTATACAAACAAACTCGAACTTGGAGCTAGCAAATCTCACACCCAGCTTTCTGATACCAAAACGTAACCACAGAACACGGATTGAGCTCGCCGCGAAGGCAATATCCATTTGCACATATATCCAGGTGCAGAAATGTAATGTCAGGGAGCATTGTCATGTCTTCCAATCAGTATGACTGGTTAGCAGTGTCCTGTATATTGGATGTCACCACAAAAAAGGGTTGGAGATAAAGAGTCAGGAACATCTCATTCATAAGTTCACCTCTGATTTCTTCTACAAATAAAAGCTGGTTCTTGAATGCCTAAAATAAGTATGTGTGTTCAGAAATGTGCAAAAGCACGAGGAAAGCTAAAAATTCAGGGGGAGGGGGATCGATGAATGTATTTCTAAAATATCATCATTTATACAGTTGTATATACAGCCACATGCTAACATTGTACAAAAAAAAAAACTCGACCTTTAGGGGATCAAGCCGCCGCCAAGCTTTGTAATAGAAGGAAGTCTTCTCACACAAGCCTTGACACTAGGAGACATTACCCGTGGCCCCGCCTTGACACTGGGAGACATCACCCGTATACTTTTACCAATGCTTTGGCCCACGGAGCCAGCAAGGAGATTTTATTTTGTTGGGAATCAGAAATTCGTGTCGAGCGGGATTCGAAATCCAGCCGGCCGGCTTTGGCCCTAAGCCAACACCGCTGGCCAGTCGAGCACACGCTCGCTCAAATAGTACAAATGCCGCATCTACCTGGTCAGGAGTTCCTTTCAACCGTGAGAGGATATTTATTTGTTTATTTATTTTATTTATTTATTTATTTATTTATTTATTTATTTATTTATTTATTAATTACATAAATAATCTTCATCAGCTATTCTTCATTTGCATTCTACCTGTTTTATTCAGAATATTAGGAAATCATGTGAATGCCAAATTGGCAAACAGAATAAGGAAGATGGGTGTTGGTGTCCAGTTCGGGAGTTTTTTTTCATTCTATATACTAGCTAGATTGCTAGCATCATTAGATAATTTCAAATATCCAAATATACAAGGAAGCAAATTGAACTCACCGGCAGATAGACCTGTGCCAAGGAAAGTTCTTGGATGACCTTAAAGCGCCCCATTCTACGTGAAAAATCTACAAAGGGCCCTATTCTTCATTTGCATTCTACCTTAAGAGGCAAATGTAAATTTAGTGCCACACTTTGTTGAAAAATGCTCAAATGCAAAAATATCCTATGTAACAAATGTGCATCTTGATGTGTTTAAAAATTTTGCTTTCGAAAATTTTTTCATCTGAGATCATTTAGTGCTTCAAAAACAAAGGAAACAAACATTTTTTATTTTTTTTATTTTTTAAAAAACTAACTACCGCAGTGGGCATCCTACAGGGCCCGCTGCGGTTAATATTTACCGCAGCGGGCCTGTTAGGATGCCCGCTGTGGTAAATGTTGACCCCAGTGGGCATGTTATAAGGCCCGTCACGGCTAAGGCCTCGGCCCAATAAACCCTATCACGGCCCAGCTGAAGCCCAGTTTCAGCAGCGCATATATAAAGTGGACTTGGCGTTTTCTTCCACTCCTTTAGTCCTCCAGTCCTCTCCACTTCTCTAGTCCAACCCAGCCGCCGCTCCTCTTCTCCAGTCCTCTCCAACCCAGCGGCCTCCTCCACTCCTCCGGCCGCCCCCTCCCCTCGAAGCCTTAGCGGTGGCGGGCCTCCTCTGAGGCGGGATACCTTCCTCCCCACTCTCTCACTGCCACCTCCCCCACTCTCTCCTCCGCCACCTCCCCCACTCTCTCCTCCGCCCTACTCTCTTCTCTATGGCGAGAGCTGGCATGGCGGCGCACCTATTGGAGGGCTCCATGAAGGCGTGTGGCTCAGAAGTGGCCTCAGGTCCACGGCGACACGATGGTGTGCGCGGCGCCGCGGAGGCCGCAGGGCGACGGCGGCACGTGAGGCCACAGAGGCGCGGCGGCTCCTGGCGCGCGGTGCCACGGAGGCGCGGTGGACGTGGAGTACCGTTGCTTCGTCGGCGGGCTGGCCTGGGCCACCAACAACGAGACCCTGGATCACGCCTTCGCCTCCTACGGTGAGGTCCTCGCCTCCAAGGTCTGTTTCTATGATGCTGCGAGGCTAGATCTGCTGTGTTTTGGTCTAGATCTACGTTTGCTTGTTTGAACATCCGATCTGATGTCGTTGTCATGTGGTTTTGCAGGTCATCGCCGATTGGGAGATGGGGAGGTCCCGCGGGTTCGGCTTCGTCACCTTCTCCTCGTAGCAGTCCATGCTCGATGCCATCGAGAACATGAACGGCAAGGAGCTCGATGGCTGCAACATCACTGTGAACCAGGCCAAGTCCCGGAGCGGGGACTACGGAGGCGGCGGTGGCGGCTATGGCGGGCGCCGCGACGGTGGTGGTGGCTACGGAGGAGGCAGCGGCTACGGCGGGCGCCATGATGGTGGTGGAGGCTACGGTAGCGTCGGCGGAGACGGCGGTCGTCGTGAGGGCGGTGGCGGCTCGCGACAAACCCAAGATGGGCTCGTCGGGCCCACATGGCCACGGCGGGCCTTTCTAGGGTTTTTTTGTTTTTATTTTTCTTGAAACATTTCTCGCAGCGGGCATTGTAACAGGTCTGCTGCGGTTAATCAATTATACCGCAGCGGGCCTGTTACGATGCTCGCTGCGGTAAATGGATACAACCGCAGTGGGCACCACCACCCGCTGCGGTGCCCCATGATTTAACGTAGCGTCGCACCGCTGGTGGGCGCGGTGCCCGCCACGAAAAACTGATTTTGACCGCTATGGAAGTGTCCAAAACTGACGTAGTGAGTGGCCCGGGTCACTATCAGGGCGACTCAATCACCAGCCGCCCCTACAGTGTGTGTGTGGAGAGGGGTCACTATAAACCCTAAACCCTAAACCCTAAGCCGCCCCTACAAAGGGTCTCGTAGGTATAAGTGGTATAAAAAATTCAAATTCCGTAAAAGATCTCGGATGGGAAAACTTCCTATAAGAGGTTTGTAGATCTCAAAAAGTTATGAAACTTTGTAGTTAATAACTTTTTCATATGACTTCATGTCATGCGAAACCTACGTTTGAGTTTCTCAAATTTGAAATTCAAATTTTGTAACTGGACTCGAATGGAAAAAATTTCTAAATGAAGTTTGTAGATCTCAAAAAGTTATGAAACTTTGCAGTTGACGATTTTTCGATTTGATATCGTTTAGGGCCTTAAATAAGCAAATTACACAAAGTTGAGTGCTATATGTGGGGAACCAAAACTATACACACACATGTGATAGTGTAGTGCAGTGGTTAAGGCAGGAACCGCGGGAGGGCGAGGTCGCAGGTTCGAATCCCGGGTAATGCAACATGCGAAAAATGCTCAAAAAATACGGTGTGAATGGAGTGACATGGTGGCTAACCGGTGGGTTTTTCAAATTCACTGTAAGGGCGGCTGCTGTTTGAACCGTCCTTACACTGGTCCACTGCAAGGGCGGTTCATATTGAATTGTTGAACCACCCTTACAGTGAAATCCAGCCCAGCCGCCCTTACAGTGTCATATGAACTGCCCTATGCTGCCTTTTTATAGTAGAGCCAAGAGCCCTAGACAAGCCTGATCGGGCCAAAACCCATAGACAAGAAAACATTGCGGCCACACTGTAGTGATGCTCCATCGTGCCAAGTCGGACAGATCTTGGGTTGAAGAAATCCCCCACCTGAGGGCACAGATGCTGGCAACCGGCCGATTTAGATACTTTATAAAGAAACACACATACTACATGAAAAACACACTGTAAAGGCCCGGGCCATTTCACTGTAGGAACGACCGGTGATTGAGCCCTCCCTAGGTGCCCCAGGAAACTAGCCACCCTTACGGTGATCACAATAAGGGCAGCTAGTGCTACCACCTGCCCTTATAGAGGGGTTGACTGGTAAGAGCGGTTGTATCACGAGCCCCCTTACTAAGGTCATTGTAACGGCAACGGGTGTTCCAGCCATCCCTACTATATTTTTTTTTGTTTTTGAAAATGTAAAATCAAATATTATTTAAAAATAAATTTTATATATATTCAAAATATATTTATATAATAATTTTAAAATATTTCATGTATTTTGATGAGTAATCTATGTAGAGAGAGTTTTGAAATTCTAGTGTGAATGTGTCATTTTTTAAATTCAAATTTTGACTTCGGCAACCTTTGTAAAATGAAACACTAAATGATCTTAGCTCAAAAACCTTTGAATACAAAGGTGTTTATACACTAAATGACCTCAGTCGCCCTTACAGTGGCCTGGCAGCCGCCCTTACCGTGAGCTTCGCAAACACGAGCACCGCGGTGAGGATACGGCGTCGCCGAGCCCGAACGAATGGCAGAACTCGACCTGAGTGTGGCAGATTTCAGTGAGCCAGGCAAATATGCTGGGGACGGGGATGGTGAGGAACCTCAGGTCGAGGGAGACACTGGTGGCATTCGCCAGACAGGGCACACAGAGTAGCCAGGGACGGTCCTAGCTTATAGCATGGGTATTCAATTGAATACCCAAATTTTCTCACAAAACAAAATTATACATATAATTTATATGTATGTACATGTAATGAAAAAAGAAATAAGTCAGGTAATGAATAAATATGTGAAGAATTCAGTTTGAAAACGTTGCTATATCTATGTAGTGTTGTACATGTCAAATATTAGGTTTTGTCAAAAAAAAATATCCTATTATATTTTGAATACCGACTTTTAAAATCTTGCGCCCGCCACTAAGAGTAGGATGTAGTGAGCACGCTATCCTACGACAGCTTGGCGGCGAGCTGACCGCCGGCTCCGCCGCACATGAGCTGTGAGGCGAGCGCGCCATGCAGAGGTGGACGGTGATAAGGCGCAGGAGTTGAAGGAGTCCGCCAACGGGAAGGCAACGAAGAAGCAGCAGCGGCCAAGGACGCACCATGAAGACAACAAGCGACCTCGGTGCTGTGATGGAGGTGAGGACCAAGGGTCTTCAGGTGGCGCAGAAGGTGGAGGCTGCTGATGGCGAGGCGAGTTTCTGCTGCCAGCACAGGTCTGTGTGGCTCGAGACTTCCGGCGCAGAGGAGAGCTCACGGAGCAGGTTCCTGTACACATGAGCAGGCAGCTGTGTGCTCTACTTTCTTGCTGATAGATCTCTTCATTTTACCCCATGATGATGAAAATGCAGATAGCTGGGTGCCGGTTTGGGGCAGCAAATACTCATCAAGGAGATTCTATGGTGAGGCATGGAGCATCCCTTGTAGCTCTGCCTCCTGTTTCTAAGTGGCAGTTGATCTCCTGAACCAGATCTTGGAGCTCCTGGAGGTTCTTTTCCACACCTACTATAGAACTGTACTCTTATATGACCAGTGGAGCTAACTTGTTGCTCATAATATTCAACATTCCAGTTACTGCGGCAGATAGTACAGAGGGCTCCACAGCCACCATGTTTTTCCTGTAAATTGAATTTTGTAATAAACAGGTGCTTTTGAGCAAAAGAGTTCACAGAGAGAACTATTCTAGAATAGGAGGTTTACATGTTGTTACTAATTGGGCAGTATGGTGCTAGTGCTTTCATGTTTTTCCATTGCCATGAGTCCTGTTAGTGCCAACAAGGACATGACAAAAGTGCACAAGACTGTGTGTTACCTCTGTGTGGTAGTCACGAGGGCTATGATGTTCTGGTGTTGTGGGTATTTTCTGTGTTTTAATCTGTGCCTTTGTAAGGTTTTCAGGCCTGGTTTCCCTTATAAAACTAGGCCAATTCTATTTCTTTAATTGAAAGGCAGAGCTCCTTATTACATTCAAAAAAAGAAGTGCACAAGACAGTGGTTGATGGTATGTATAATAATATAGATGTAGCCCTTAAGCCTCTGAGTTGGTGCTGCTTAGATTACGGACGGACCTAGAGCCATAAGTTCTTGTCATTAGCATCATAAGGAACCATATAAGGACAGTTGAATGGAATTATCATGCAAAATTGTTTTGTGACCACTGAACAGATGAATTCTTTCTTCTTTTGCTGCCCTAAAGTATGATTAATGCAGAAACGGAACATATTTTACATGAACGGAACCATATGAAATTGTTTTGTTTTGTGACCACTGACCAGACGAAAAATGTTCCACGTTCCCGGAACGGAACGTACATTCCCGGGACGCGGAACATGGCCGCGTACCACATTCCCGGTGACCGTGAGTACCACATGAGCATCTTCCATCACGGAAGAGAACTCTTGCCAACAGCCACGCTACAAGTGGAGATTAGCTCACGCAGCATTCCAGGCATCAAGAATGCGTGCTGCAGGCGTGCCGCCGGCGAACTCTCGTCCACGCTTTCCTGCTCGCAAAGCGGTTACAGTTCGGGTGTGCTGTGAGTATAAATGTGCCACTGCAGTTTCATCGGTGAATCACCCGGCCAAGTGCTCATCGCCGCCGCAGCGCCGTCGCCTGAAGTACGGGTGGCCGCTTCCGCCGGTCCCCGCCTGGCCCTGGTGGCCCACCCCTGCCTCACCGACGCCGCCACCTCCGCCTCCATCGCCGCACGACGACTACGCTTCAGGTGCAACAGAAACTACGGTCCGGAGGAGGCCCTCTCGTCAGCTGAGGACACGGACTGCGCGCCACCAGCGCCGACGCCGCCGACGACGCCGACGTGCGTCTGGCCCTGTGTTTGGCCCCGCTGGCCCCGTCCAGCCAGTGCCGTCGGCAGCAGCACCGTCGTCGTCGGCGACTGCTCGGTGGCGATGGCTCCAGGCATGCAATAGTTGTTCGAGCTTCTTATTGCTGAATTTGGTCACCTCCAATGTCTCATGATATATATATAAAAAAAAAAAAAAAAGAAAAGATGCTTCGGGACTGCATGTATAGATATCAACCGAACTACTACTACTTTGCTAAATCTTCTATACTAATGCTCCTGCTGCCCTCTCGCTTGTCCCCGGTGTATATTTATATATGCTGCCCATGTACCGTGCTTCATAGGAAGATATGATTTGGTATATCTTCTCTGACACTGTCACAATTCACAATACCTCATACATAATATTTTATTCCGATCATCCAAGATGCATTGCATGCATGCTTGGTCTAGCCCAAATAATAGTGTCGTCATATATTCTAACTGCATGATGAGACTGAAGGGACAGAACAGAGCACAAATATGCCTGTGAATGGTTGCACTCCGGTATAGTACACTCTACTTATCTCCACCAATAATAATAATCTAATTGGTTTTTGAAACTGCCACTGACCCACAGCATCACCTTTCTCCCCACTCTACATACAATTCAGGTCTGGTTGCCTTGAGGCGAAGATCAATCGGAGGGAGCGGAGGCCATCGGCATCTGCGTCTCTAGTAGAGCATACACGCGTTACAAACTGTAGAACACCAATGTCCAGTCAATTAAATTGCTTCATTTTGTCAAAAAAAAAATTAAATTGCTTCATCCGAAATTACAAGTTGTTCAGTGCCTGTTAATCTGGAAGGCCTCATGCACTGTTTTCATCGCTGGCAAGAGAAGACCTATCAGTTGTTACTTTTAATCCATCTTCAACAATCTATTATTAGTATGTATACACGCCATCAACACGTACCGTCCTGAGAGCTACAACTCCTTCATGTAACATCAAGACAATTCCTTCATGTAACATTCTATTCAATTTACTACTACTGCAATTCCCCATAAATGCACCGGTGTTTCTTTTTTGGCAATGGAAGATTTTGTTGCATCAAGTTGATACATGACTTTTGGGACGAAATGCTCCCAGCCTCTCCCTAAAGGATAGGCACACAAAAATAGGAAAACAATTGAGCAAACACTAGTAACATTGATTCCTAAAACTAGATCGCCACCCATGTGCCCTCCGCCACTTGCTCCAAAATCGTGATGCCACCCCAACCGTATTCTTGAGCTCCAACTTCTCAAGGATAGCCCAAGAAAGGAGCTTGTGGGAGATTGCATATATAACCTGCATAGGAGAATTATGTTTTTTTTTTTTTCAAAAACCAACTTTGTGACTCGATTTAGCTAGCTACCAAACATATGTGCCACACTTTGACGTTTTCTTAGTTTAAAAGCAATTTGAGGAAAACTCCAAATAAATCATGTGAAACAGTCGAAGAACAAGTGTTGAATTGTGCAACAAGTTTTGCTTCTATGCCAATTGCGCTTAATTAAATTATCCTTTGTTGACACTACACCATCTTAAGATACCAAATAAAAATCTTTAGCTTAAGAGGTGCTTTTAGTTTCTATAATCATCTATTCTGATTTGGAGCTAGGTTTTGTATCATTGCTTTGTAATGCGATTTCACTGAGAATTGCCCATTCGGATGCAAAGATTGGTAGAATTCATCACGACCTTGTAACAATGAAATATTGGCTAGGCGTGCTAAAAGATGATTCCACTACACAAATTTAGTACCTATTAGATCTCATCTCCATGAAAAATTAGGTGGATAGGAGTTCAGAACTTCTAAAATTCTGAGAAACTTTGGTCTAACAATGTTGTTTAAACCAGGGTACTAGTTCATCAAACTATTATTAACTAACCATTTGTCTTCATAGAATCTGACTTGTGATCTATCTCTGATAACGAAGGATTCAAAGCGGAGAAAATCATGTGTCGCCTTCAGCAAGCTAGACCAAAAATCGGAGTCACCTTGTTTTCGTTCCACCTATACTAATAGTTTAGATACTAGATATTTATTTCTTAGTAGTTGTTGCCATGTACCATCCGTTGTTAGGAGTTTGAAAAGCCATACTCAACAGAGCGATGTTTTTAATATTTAAATTAGCTATTTCTAAGCCACCCTGATCTTTTGGCCGGCAAAGAATAGACCACTTCGCAAGTCTGTAATTTCTCTTATGTCTGTCACCTTGCCAATAAAACTTGGATCTATAATAACAATCTAGTTTATTAAAAATACCTTTTGGAATTGCTAAAAAGGACATCATATACGTTGGGTGGCTACTCAAGACTGAGTTTATCAACGTCAATCTACCCCCTCCTTTTCTCTATTAATAAGTATTGCAAGCAAATCTGCGAGAATGTTAAATAAAATTGGTGATAAAGGATCTCCATGTCGGAGTCCCTTCCTGGTTTGGAAAAAATGACCAATTTGATCATTAACATTGAAAGCAACATTGCCTCCCAAAATAAAGGATTTAGTCCAAGTTATCCACTTGGACGAAGAGCCCTTCATCCGTAAGGATTGTAATAGGAAAGGCCATTTTACTTTATCATAAGCCTTTTCAAAATCAATTTTAAGAATTATCCCATTCACTTTCTTGCCGTGTAACTCATGGATAGTTTCATGCATTATGATGACCCCTTCCAGGATGTTTTGTCCACGCATAAACGTTGTTTGAGTTGGGCTAATAACATGGTCAGCAATCATGTTGATTCTTAGTGTTGCTACTTTGGTGAATATTTAGCAACGTTGGTTGTAGTCTCAACTACTACATTTTGTCTATGGCATGTAGTCCAAACTGCTGCTGAAAATTGTGACAGTTCCTAGACAGTTGTAGTCAGGTAACTTGGCATGGCTAATGTCAAGGATGAGCAGAGGAAAAAAATAAACATATAAAGAAAAGGGCGGAAAGAAATAGAGAAATTGAAAGGAAAACCCTGAACTTGTACTCAAGATTATCCTTTTTCATCTGGTACGCCTAACAACAAAGTTGCTGGTGAGAGCAGAGAGAAGAGCATATCAGAGGCATACAACGTAGATTGGCCAACCCAGGTCGCCCCAAGCCCCCAAGAGCCGCCGACAACTCCATCAATACAGGAGGGCGAGGGTGAGCATGGCAGAACTAGCACCTGGGCACTACCACCGCCACCGGTCGCGGATCGAATCCCGGCCCACCAGTGGCTAGGTCCACGATGTCGAGCATCCCCGCCAGACGCAGACGGGTGGCGGTAGTGCATCCTTCCTCAGCGACCGGACGAGGCGACAGGGATGGCCAAGGTAGTGGCCAAGCTACACCATGCAAGGAGACCTCGGGTGCAGGATCGACCACGACGTCGGCATAGGGAGATTGAGCGTCGGTGCCTCAACTGCCTTGTGTCTGGCCACTAGATCACGACCTACAACTGGCTGCCATATTTTTTTTTGAGAGAACTTCGGGGTGAGGGGGAATCAAACAATCCCCACCTTCTTTTCCATTCCACAGATTCCTGGGGGGACCCCAGTTGGTGGAAGGCGATGCCTTTCACAGTTTGCAAAGTTTACAACCGGACAACTGGCTGCCATGTTGCTTCAACTATCTCCAACCCAACCACCTTGCCCGGGAGTGGACCATGAGTGTCAGTGGTCAACGGTTGCCCGACGACCGACGGACGCTTTATCAAGCAGCAACGCGATCGAAGCAGATGCGGCTAGGGGTGGACGGGCAGACTCCACCTCCACCTAAGCCTGGGCTAGAGGCCACACAAGGGAGAACATCCTCGACACCGCCATCGGCTGACAAAGACATAACGAGCCTATGGTCCTCCATCATCGTCATGACCCGATGCAGCTTGGTGGACGTCCTCGAAGACGCACGGGCGGCCATCATCGCTGCTACATGGCTGCAACCGAAGGACCTTCTAAAGAACTTCATTATTCTCTGTGGACAATGGGAGGTCATGGATCGGGTCCACCTCCTAGTGGCTGCTCAGGTGGGTGGACCGCATGCCAACACGGCGGCCACGGGCAGTCTAGATGCGCGGCATGAGACCACAAGGAGGGCGTAAGACAATGGATCGTGCGGCAAACGCGACCCGGCAGGCGTAAAACCTCCTCCTCAAGAAACTTGGGGAGGTAGTGCCGGAAAATGCGCCCGATGCGGACATGGCAAGCAAGTTCATGGCGGCGTTTGGGGGGAACCTGACGGAGAGGAAGAAGCGGGTAATGCAAATCGTGTTGAATGGAGCTCAACTTGTCGGGCATGGATTTGGTCCTGACTGGGATGGAGGACGAGTTGGCGCACACCTAGAGTGCGGTTTGGCTCGCTCCGGTAGCTCCATTTGTAGCGATGTAATCCTTCGTTGGGGTTCAGAGGGGTTGGTCGGCTCATCGTGAGTGTGTCGTGTTTACTTGTGTTTTCTGTTGTGTGTTTGGGCCTCGGTAACCTTCGTTGCCATGTCCGTTTTGTTCTTTCTTAAACAAACTTCTGTCTTAATGCAATGCATGCCATGGGCATGTTCTAGAAAAAAAAAAAGGTATTGTAAAGTTCACAGAGATCAACCTCCCTGACAACGTGCTTCAGATTGTTGACCCCCAGCTGCTGCAAGAACTGGACCTCAGCATGCAAACGCCAATGGACATCAGGGACAGTGAAGCTCAAATCCTGCAGTCAGTTATTAACATTGGACTCAGCTGCACCAAGACACCCCCAGCAAGCGCATCAACATGCAGGAGGTGGCTACCAAGCTGCATGGGAATGGGATCAGGAATGCATATCTTAGCATAATCTGAAGGCGAGCTCAGTAGCATAATTTCAGAACGAATAAATCAATAAATAAATTCTCATTTCTCAATTCTCATGTACCAAAAGTTGGGAACATTGAAAGTACACATTGGGTCCTTAAATCAATATTATAGTACAACATTTGTACCAGGAACAATCTTTGTTCAGGAAGTCAAGTCACTTACCCATAAATTTGTGGACTCCGGAGCAGCAGCTGCAGCAGCTCGACTAACACGCCACGGCTTGGCGTCCTGTTTCAGCTGCCTAGTGCACTAGCTTATTCGTTCCAGCACAGCACAATCTGCTGACTGCGGACTGGCAAACTGTGGACTGGTCCGCCATGGCCGCCCAAGATGGCGGAGCGCCTGCTACAAGCTTGGATTTTGTAACCAGAGAATGACCAGCCTCGTTGTACCATCCTCAAATAGTCCCAGTAACCATTCCAGAATCCCTTGCAGCATCTTTCAAGAGCTTAGACTTGTCTCCCTGCAAGAAGACAATAGGAGTATAATTTATAAATAGGCCTAAGAAAATTGGGGGGCAGGACAACAAACTATGACTAAAAAGAACAACAGGTTTAATGTACAGTATATTAAAGAGGCAAAAAATGGAGGCAAATATAAGGCGTTAGATACAGCGACAGACATAATGATTAGTAGTAAATACAGGCTACAGCATTACAGTTTTATACGACAGGCACCAAATTTGCAGAGAACAAAACAAAAAGAAAGGTTAGAGCATAGGCAGATTACCAGAGCAGGGTAAATAGAGAATAACTGGGATACCATGAACCATAGCAGTATAGCACAGAGAGTATTCCTTTGGAATCAATAGGACTCGTTTGAGATGAACCACATGGAGCACAGATGTAGCAGGAGCTGGCGTGACTATAAAAACACAAACACACAAAATTAGGAGAACTGAAGGTATAAAAACTAATTGGAAAAATTGGCTAGAGCATAGGCAGATTATGTGAGGAGCAAGGTAGAAACAAGTTTACAACTTGTATTGGTAGGTCATAGATAACAACATACAATAGAAATAGAATACAGGTTGCCAGTTGAATGAAGGGCCTAACAGACATGAAATTGATAAAGCTGAAGGCGAAATTTAGAACATACTGGGAAGTACGAAATTGCACAAAGCTCAGAAACAAAATGAAGGCTAAAATATGAGTTGAGATTCTCCTCTGGAATTATAGTAGCCCTAAACTGCGCACTGTGTGGCCCGGAGAAGGGAAGAGGACCGGGAGCTTGATATTTAACATTTAAGTAGCAGAACCTAACGAAACTTTGGGAGAAAGATTATGTATAACATAGCACGATCTGAAAACTATGCATTCCATGTCATAAGATGCATGCTGAATCTAACAATGCAAAGCTTGGAGTGGGTGAATGAGGCCAAGTGTATGTGCACTATGAGGAAGGCAAAAACTTAATTGTAGTGCTTCTTTATTTGGCCAGCTGTGGTTGGAGCAGGAGCAGAGGTTAGGCAACGTGACTGCAAGCGCAGTGACGGTGACCGGCAGTGAGGGCCTGCCAGGGGCGGCGCCGGAGGCATAGGCGTGCGCAGCACCTGCGCGCGTTGCGGCCGGGAGAAGGGAAGGGGGCCTGGAGCCTGTGACTGTGAGGCGGGTACAGATACGTCGGTACACCATTTTTCTAAAAAACCCAATACGTGCCATCGTTTTATTATTTTTTTAAAGAAAATATTCTTAGAGCATATTGAAATTAGTAGCAATCGATGAAGTCGCAGCTACTGTCATCTCCAACTATTTAAGGAAAAAGTCTACGGCACTCCTCCATCAAGTATAAAACCAGGTATTGAATAATTAAAGTTTGCAAAACAGGTCGATTTATCTCTAGTTCAAAAAAGTTAAATGCTAGTGATGAATAAAATAAAAAGTAAAGAGCATATTTGGTAGTGAATAAAATAAAACAGGTCAATTTACCTCCTGTTCAAAAAAAAAAGTTAAACGCCAATACATTAAAAACAGAAAGAGTATATTTGCTATTGAATAAATTAAGAAAAAACAAAGGTAGTGAATAAAATAAAACAGGTCAATTTACCTCCTGTTCAAAAAAAGTTAAACGCCAATATATTAAAAACAAGAAAGAGTATATTAAAAACAAACAAAAAATTGTGCCACCCCGTTTAACTAGGAGAGTCAGGCAACTAGTCATGTTCAACCAAATCGGGTTCAGCGACCAAGCCGGCCCAACACAGCCCAGACAATACAGGGATGCGCACAGAGGGGAAGTAGTGATACTATGTCAGTAAGTTCGGACCTGAAGTCCTGTTCAACCTTTTAAGCTGTGCGTCGTTTTCCTGAACTAGCGAGGTGGGATTAATCAGAACGTGCTTCGGGAGTGGAAGGGCAATCAGGCTAGGACAGGGTAAGTTGGGCCGGCCAACTCGGCCTGAGATGGATTCCCGTGGCCCGTCTTCACGTCGACTGGCCCAACATCAATGGAGGCCTACAGTACATGGGCTCTTCTCTCGCTCGAGCTCGAGCCGGCGATGGAGCCCCTTCCATCCTCCGAGCAGTGCCCGATGCCGTCCCCGGCGTGCGTGAGCTGGCCTGGGTAAGCGGGGACGGTGGCAACGTGGCGACCACGAGCACATGCGCGGTGAAGTAATGGCAAGAACAGGCGAACGGCACGGCGAGCGCGGCCGTCGGCAGCCGCGCACCACCGACAGACGCGCGCAGCAACCGGAGCACGCAAACCGAGCAGCTCTGACTCGGCGATGTCGTGGTCGACGAGCGGGTACGTCGAGGCACGCATGATGACGTGGCGGCATGATGACGTGGCGGCATGATGAGAGGGTACCAAGCCTGCCGTTGACGGCGAACCTTCTCATGGAGCGGCTGCTGAACTCATGGCTTGCGTTTCTGGCGCTGTCAGAGCCACTGCTCCCCGTCCGAGGAAGTCGCGGAGCATCGAGTCGGTGAGCGCGTGCAGGTAGTGCATGCCGTGCCCTGGAAGCGCGTCGAGGCCGAGCGGCTCGCCGGGGCGCGTTCCCGTGGACGCCCACACCGCAACGACCTTGGCGGCGACGTGCGCAGCCACCGCCGGCCGCGACGACAAGAGCCAGCAGAACCAAGGCAACCCCGTTCGCCATCAGTACGAGTGAGCTGCAAGGTGAGGACGGCAGCGCCCGGCTTTGGCCTGCCCATGCCCATCAGGCATCAATGAGCCCATGCTGCCAATCCCAATAGCCCATGCGCCCGGCTTTGGCCTGCCCATGCCTTCTTGTTGATCTGAATCGGCGAATCGATCCTTACTCTATCCGAGAGGGACCTTTTTTGATCTGAATCGCTTTGCCTCCTCCTTCGCCATAAAGCGTGAGGTTCCGGCGTCTCGGCGTGCCGACCATGCCTGGTATGGCCTACGGTGTGGTGGGAGTGCGAGGTGGTGTCAGGATCAAGACGGAAGCCCAGGAAGAGGATGCGGGAAGAAGCCTGACCAAATTCCGACAACAGAAGAGGCGGGATCGGGTGGCTGAATTCAAAGGCGATGAGGTAGCAGTCACGTTTCGTCCTTGGGCCGTCAGTCTATTCGTAGTGTGTGGGCTCCAGACCGGGCAAGTATATAAGCCCGCTGTAACCGTCGTTCTCATAATCAACGAGAACTTGAAACTCTGAAACGGCCAATCTAATTGCTTCGTCACGAATCTACCTCGTGCTTTCATGCTTCCTACCTTTGTTCGTGCTAATTTCTATCCCTAAACCCGTCCAATTCTAGTTATCCGTTGCGAATCCTTCGTGGTTCATAGGAGGACGAAACAATATACTTATTCCTTATCGCAACAAGCCAAGGAAATCCTACAAGTCAAGGTATGATTTTACTGACCACATTACCTGGGGTAAAAAAAAAAAAACTGTGTTAATTTGACTATATGTTTCCACGTCTCTGCATGACACACTTACTTGTTGCTGCTTTCAGCTTCCTCTCTGTCCTTGTTCACCGTGTGCGTGTGTAAATAACTATGTACGACAACGTTTATATCAAGTACTGTATATTGCCTTCTTAGCTAGGAGTATTACTGTTTCATCATCAGTGATGGGCTTTTTAAATGCCCTAATAGCATTAGGGGGGGGGGGGGACCAAACTCTACTAAATCCTAACATTTGACTCTCAGAGTCTCTGTTCTATTGGCTGGTTTGCTATCCACATTTGTCTTTTTCGATGACGAAAAACAACCTTGCTGTCCTTCTTTAGCACAGTTCATCAGCTTACCAGAAGCACCAAGGCTCTGGCCTTGTGCAGCACAGACCCCTAAAATAATTCTCCGATTTGTATAGAGTGTATAGGGAGAAAAGGAAGGCTACTTTTCAGACGGCATAGGCAGAAGAAAAATCAGGTATTTACTACGCTTTGTCAACCAACGAGATCCAAGTCCTCTGTTTTGTTTCTCCAGCCTACTATATGCTCGTCCATGTCTTCCCCGACATCTAAACTCTCCTTCTGAAGTCCTCTGCTTTGTTTCTTGAGCCTGGGTGGCTTGTTTGACTTATCAACCAGACAACCACTGAGGGCTGACATGTCGTTACACTTGCTGCTCTCCTTCATTTCTAGGCAAGTTGATCCACTCAGACAACACACGTTGCAAAGCAAGAAAAGAAAGGATGGCTACGCTATGCTTGGCATATTCAAGAGCTCCTCCAGGTAGCCAGCAGATCCAGGTAACTAGTAGCATTATATATGGCCGAATTAGTTCATTACTTGTGACCTGTGAAACTTACAATTCTTGGAATCTTAGTGGCATAGGAAGCCATGTCGTTACACTTTAGTATGGTGATCCAAACAGTTAGACTTTTTTTATTATACTCATCTATTTTTTCGACCCATTTTATTATACTCATCTAATAGAACCTTAGTGGAGCTTGAAAAACTACTACCTGCAAAAAATTCTTAATGCTAAGCACACGTGGGAAATTGAGGAGAAGGGCAAGAATGCCTTCACCACTTATTTCCCATTAGCTGTTTGGTTAGACACTGTGGTAAATTGGGGTGCTATGAATACAAAAACTATTGAAGGAAAAATTCAGTTTGAAAAGAGCAAGGAGGAAGATGTGGTCACTTATGAGCTAGAGAAGAGGTGGGTACAGTTTAAGGGACTACCAAAAGAATTGAGGCAATTCCCCATTATTTGGGCAATATCAACCATTCTAGGTGTAAGGTAGCGGTACTAGACTCCAGTCTTATCCCAACCTTGGTGGATGTGGTGATTGGAGACCAGCTACATTTTGGGGTTGAACAGGGGTCGACTGATGGTGAGCCAGTTTTACTAGAGTTGGACTCTACCTTGGATGAAGATCCTAAGAGTGGGAATACTAAACCCAATGGTACAAACCCCAATGGAAACCCGACTACAGATTCAACAGGTGAGAAGTCTATGGACATTGACGGCAAGAGGGATGAGCAGCCCCACAGCGCTGGAAAACAGTTGCCAAGTGCTAGTGAAGGCGCTGTAGATAGCACTATGGCACAGTCGAATGCTAGGCATGAAAAGCCAGTGGTAGTGATGACCCCAGAAGGCAATGGGCAGTGGCAAGCCAAACTTTTAAACCCTGTCAAGGATTCTGGAATATTAAATAAAATTGTGGCACAGAAGAATGGGACCGAGTCTCCTGACAGGTCAAGTAAGAGGGCGGCTAATACAGGTGAACCAAGATTCACCGGAGAAAGCGGCTAAGTTGAAGGCTCGCAAGAACTTGGAATTCACCACAAACAAAGGTAAACACCCCCATATCGAATCCTTTATTTTTCGAGATGATACTTTTCTTTTAATTCATCAAAGGCTTTAGGCATTTCTTTAGGGGATAATGAAATTGAGATACTCAAATCTTTGCAAACTTTAAGGCAAGTAGAAAACCAAATGACTGTGTGAGGGCTTTTTAGCGTCAAAGTCTAATGTTTCAAGAGTAGATGATGTTGATTCACTTTGTTCTAATGAAGAGGGAATAGACTTAGAAGCCTTAAATTATATTTGTGCCGATGTAGCGGAGGGGCTGGGTGATGGGGGTTGTGACCCTAAATGTCTACAAACTCCTTTATCACGTAACAAAACCCACAGAAAAAAGGCTCACGATCTAACAATAAGAAAAAAACAAATAAAAAATCATCACGATGAAAGGTATTTTCTGGAATTGCAATGGTTTTGCGACACTAAAAAGTATAGATTTTTATCTGATTTAACAAAAGAAAAAAACCTAGACTTTATTGCCCTATCGGAAACCGGGAGAGCCGACTTCCCGCAAGCCATTTTGAGTAATATCTCGCAGCAGAGATTTCATTTGGCATTGCATGGCTCCAAAAGGAAGATCCGGTGGTATGATTCTAGGTGTTCACTTGTTAAATCTTGATATAGGGGAAATTGAGGAAGGGGATTTTTTTATTCACTTTAAAGTAAGACATAGAGAACAAGATTATAAGTTTAACCTGATTTCAGTTTATGGCCCAAATTTCAAATAGAGCACAAGGCGAATTTTCTCTCGAGATGGTGCGTGTATGTTCAAAAGAAACCTTACCTATTATTATAGGTGGTGATTTTAACATTATACGACGACCGGATGAGAAAAATAATAGTAATTATAATGATAGATGGCCCTTTATGTTTAATGTTGTCATTGACTCTTTAAATCTTAGGGAGTTGGAAATGTCGAAGAAACTATACCTGGCTAATCGTTTACCACAACAGACTTTTGAAAAATTAGACAGAGTTCTCGTTTGTACAGATTTTGAGTCGAATTTTCCACATACCACCGTACATGCTTTGAATAGGGAAATTTCTGATCACACACCTTTACTTATATCCACAAATAATCCATCTACAGTATACCAGCCACAATTCAAGTTTGAGCTTGGGTGGTTACTAAGAGATGGATTTTTTTGAGATGGTGGCTGATGTGTGGCAGAATACCCCTGTAAATGGCTCCTCAATAGAGAGGTGGTAAGCTAAAATTAGAAGGCTGCAACAACACCTTAGAGGTTGGACAAAAAATTTGAGCGGTGCGTATAAGTTGGAGAAGAAAACCATCCTGAATAGGTTAGATGAACTAGACAAAAAAGCAGAGTTCACTTTGCTTACTCAGGATGAAGTAGACTTCAAACATGTGTTAAAAGAGAGACTCGTAATTACTAAGGGAAGAGAAATTAAAATGGTACCAAAGAGCCAAAGTTAAACATTTATTAGAAGGAGACACAAATACAAAGTACTATCATTTACTTGCAAATGGTAGACATCGCAAAACTCGTATTTTCCAGTTGGAGGATGGCAGCAATATAATAACGTGTGATGCTCGGCTTAAAGAGCATATAACTAGTTATTATAAAAATCTGTTTGGTCCCCCGAGAGCTCTCACATAGTTTTAGATGAGACTCAAACTGAGGACATACCCCAAATTTCTCAACTGGAAAATAAGCTTTTGGTTGACACCTTTTCACAACAAGAGGTGAGGGATACGATCTTCCAAATAGAACATAATAAGGCACCGGGCCGGATGGTTTTCCCGCGAGTTTTATCGGGTCTTCGGAATGTGATCAAAGAAGATCTGATGGCTCTTTTTGAAGACTTTCATCAGGGAAATTTACCGCTAAAGTGCCTCAATTTTGGGAATATAATCCTGCTACCCAAGCTAAAGGATGCAAAAGTTATTCAACAAGACTGATCTGTTTGTTGAATGTATCTTTTAAAATCTTTACGAAAGTAGCAACCAACAAACTGTCTACCATAGCACAAAAGATAATTAGGCCAACCCAGACGGCTTTTTTGCTAGGGAGAAACATTATGGAGGGTGCTATTATCCTACATGAAACTTTACATGAACTACATTCCAAAAAGAAAGATGGAATTATTTTTAAAATTGATTTCGAAAAAGCTTATGATAAAGTTAAATGGAGTTTTCTTCAATAGACTTTAAGAATGAAAGGGTTCTCAGAGAAGTGGTGTCAGTGGATACAAAACTTTACTGAATGGGGTAATGTTAACATTAAGGTGAATGATCAACTAGGTGCTTACTTCGAAACAAAAAAAAGGTCTAAGGCAAGGTGACCCAATGTCTCCCATACTATTTAACATAGTGGCAGACATGCTGGCCATCCTTATCGCCGGAGTAAAAAAGGAAGGGCAAGTAGAGGGACTAATTCCAAATCTAATTGAGGATGGGTTGTCCATCCTGCAGTATGCGATGATACTTGTAATCTTCATGAGTCATGATGTTCAAAAGGTAGTAAACATGAAGTTTATACTAAGTACATTTGAACAATTGTCGGGCCTAAAGATAAATTTTCACAAGAGTGAAATATTTTGCTTTGGAGCGGCAAAAGACCATAAGGAATTTTATTCTCAATTATTTGGATGTGTCGTTAGTAAGTTTCCCTTTCGTTACCTAGGCCTACCAATGAACACTAGGAAACTAAAAAATAAAGACTGGAAAACAATTGAGGATCGAATAAAAAAAGACTTAGTGGTTGGAAAGGAAAGATGCTTTCGGCAGGGGGTCGTCTAGTACTAATAAACTCGAGACTTGTCTAGTTTACCGATGTTTATGATGTCTTTGAATTACCCCCGAGGGGTTTTAGAGAAATTAGACTGCTTCGATCGCGTTTTTATTGGCAATGTGATCAACACAAACAAAAATATTGACTAGCAAGGTGGAAAGTCTTGTGTCAACCCAAGGACCAGGAGGCCTTGGAATACAAAATTTAGATATCCGAACAAATGTCTTTTAAGTAAATGGTTGTTTAAGCTTTTGAATGAGGATGGCATGTGGCAAGAACTTTTAAGAAATAAATATATCAAAGATAAGACTTTAGGTGGTTGTACTAAAAAACCAACGGACTCACATTTCTCGGAAGAGTCTAATGAATGTGAAAGATTGCTTCATGGACTTCGGTTCTTTTAGGATAAAGGATGTATCCCAAACCAGGTTCTGGTTTGACACTTGGTTGGGAGACAAGCCACTCAAAGACAAGTTTCCTTCGTTATTTAATATAGTCGAAACAAACAAGATTCGTAGCAAATGTGCTTAGGTCGACCCCATTTAATATTTCCTTCAGGAGGAACTTAGTGGGGGCGAACTTGTTGGCATGGCACAAAATTGTTGCATCTGTACAGGATATTAACTTTTCGGAGGGAAGTGATGTCTTTGTTTGGGCTTTAAACGCATCCGGAATCTTCACTGTAAAGTCCATGTATGCTGCGTTAATTAACAACGGAGTCAGAGTGTCACAAGATATTTGGCAAATTAAAATACCAACGAAAATTAAAATCTTTCTTTGGTATCTGAAAAAAGGAGTGGTTTTAACTAAGGATAGGAAAAATTGGAATGGTGACAAACATTGTAGTTTCTGTCATCTTCCGGAAACAAGCAACCATCTCTTTTTTGATTGTGTTTATGCCAAATTTTTATGGCGCGGTACATATTCTACTTGGTATAGCTCCTCCAACGGACTTGAATAACATGTTTCAAACATGGTCAAAAAAGGGAAACAAAATGTATAATTCGTTGTTATTAACGTGCTGCTGCACTTTGTTGGACAATTTGAATAATCGAAACGAAGTGGTTTTTGATAAATGTAGACCAAAAACTTTCTTGCAGGTACTCTTCAGGGAACGTATTGGCTTCGACAATGGGCAAGCCTGCAGCGGCATGATGACCAGAAGGATCAGTTGGTCAAGATTGGACGATTCCTAGAGATATCGGCGCTGCAATTTTTTAGTTCCAAAGGATGGTTATCTTCAAGTTTGATTGGTCATGTTTAGCTTAAACTTATTTGTTTTGGTTCATAGAACGGTTGTATGTTTGGTTGACAACCAGTGTCTTGTGCCCATTGGATGAATGTTGTAATAATTGGTCTGATTCTATCGTTTGATAGAAGAAGCCAGGTATGAACTATCCTTTATCTAAAAAAAAAAGTGGCATAGGAAGCCATAGTTGCACACATTAGTCAGTTGAATGAAGGAACACCCAAAATTGTTGTGCTCGCATCTTGCAAATTCCAAGCCCAGCCCATCACAACACGAATCTAGGTCAATCCAAGCCCATGTGATGGACACATCTGTCCCCATCCAAGTTGCAGTCGAAGACTACTTCTCGGCACCGGCCTTTTCCTCTGAACTTCCCTTGGGACTTGTAGACCTCACCAGTAGGATGCTGCGCCGCTCTTTGCCACCTGGTTACCATATCATTCCAAGAACAGCAGAAATCATCCCAAGTACTACCAGATGATTCAGGAAAAGGAACCCAGGGGACAGAACAAGTACGGTCTTCATGTGGCCTAGGACTTGGTCCACCTGGAAGGATACAGCTGACAACCGTCCAAATGCAGATGAATTGGCTCGGATTAACGCCAATGGCAATGAAGCATGAGAGTGAAAAGCACCGTACCATGGCTGATAAGTTCAAACAAACAGCTTTAAGGATTTTCTTCATCTTCATACACGCATTAAACTAGATTGACTGCAGCCTTGTTTATTGGTACATAAGTTTCAGCGAAACATGGCGATCAGATTAGCCTCTTGCTGAATTGATGACAAGCATGCCATTTGGAATTTGCTGTGCTTGTGTTGCAGAACTGAAGTGTCTTGGAGAGGCGGAGGCCATCGAAAAACATTATTGCTCAGAGGCCATTGATGGATCTGCTCTTTGCTGCTCATCAAACATGCGGTGTTCATGGGAACGGCATGCGGTGCAGGCCTCGTGGTTCTGACAGGTGAAAGGGTTCAGAGGAGGCCTGGCTTTGACCGGTTGCTTAAAGTTAAAGCTTAAAGGTGCTGCTGTTTTATCTCTTCATGGGTTCCTTGTTCGTGTTCAGATCAAGATTATGCCAACGACCGAACGACAAGTCATGGTAGGACCCACTTAGACCGTGAAAACTTTTTGAGAATCACAGGAGTACAATTGTTTTGCGTCTCCATTTTGCACCCAACAACTCTTTTTTTTTTTTTCGGAAAAAGGAAAAAATGGCATGACGGAGAGGAAGGCAGGAAAAAGGAAAAATGGCATGACGGACGGCTGGGCGGCAGTGTCGGCTCAGGCGAGGAAGGGGAGAAAGGGCCGTAGAGATCGGGCCGGAAGGTCTACTGCGTCCACTGCTCTTTCAGCCCAGTAATATAATGGCATCTCGCGATCGCGAGCAGGGCGGGCTCATTTCTGAAGAATGAAGTTGGGCCTAGACGGCCGGAGCATCAGTTTTGGGCTGCTAGTCCCGCCCGGGTGGGTTTTCAATTTCTATTTTTCCGAAAAAGAAAAGGAAGGAGGCATTTTCAATCTCAAGGAAAAAAAATGAAAATTTTGTGCCAAAATAAATTCTAGAAAACACATAGGAACTTGAAACTACGTATGGTGAATCTTAATTCCAGCTTAGTGCCTAAAAAAATGAATGCATAATTGCTCAACTAATGTATCACCCTGTAACAAAAGCTCCTGTCTTCACCAAGGGTGCGCGCAATGATATACCCTGTCATGCATCTAGATGGAAGAACGAAATCACTCATGCAGGCTTCGGCTGAGACGCCCAGTTGGCCAGCTAGATTCTTGATTAGTGGTAGAGCACGTCCATTGTATACTGCATGTCAACAGTGGATCAAAAAGGGGAAATCCTGTGGTGGTTTGTACATAAACTCTTTTGCTTCCCTACTTAACTGAAAGACAGAGCTTGCTCTTGCCACTGCGTTAAAAAAAAAATATCCTATGGTGGCTCCTTCAGGAGTCGACTACTACTCGGTGTATATGATGCTCCCATCTTCCTTCCAATTTGCAACTTATTTAGTTATTGGCCCGAATCCAATCAAATTGTTCATTTGAAGGCTTCCAAGTAAAGGATCAAATAAATGAGGAACCATGTTTAGTGCATATACAGGTAACATGGACAGAGATACCATATGTGCTGCTGCATACCCTAACACATTGATGAATCGAATTGTTACTTTCTTCCATGCTGCCGCCTGCCGCAGATACCACAATCATTGCTTTAAGTGTTGTAGGTTAGTTAGTGCAAAGAGATTTAGGTAATAATTTTATATTACGGGCTATGGGATGTGTAGGATATGGATCCCAAGAAGAGCAATGCATATTTCAACGAGAATTGTCCACCTTGCTGAATACTGTTATTTACAGATATACTTCCTTCTGGCTATGTGTTTCTGAATTCAAACAGAGGGACTTTCCCTTTTGGCTCGCCTGGCTGAATTCAAGCATAAACAAACTGTTGTAAAAAAAAATAAAAAATAGACGAAGCAAATTGCACGCTAAAAAAAACAGCACACGTACAGTCCAAACGGGACATGAACATGAGCCCATCTGTCTCGCTGGACCAGGTCATAGTGTGGGCCCTGCACATTGACAGCACGTGGGCTTCCAGCCCACTTCTAACCATAGCGATGCCCAGCCGTGGCACACACTGCACAGGCAACGTCACTTGGCAGGTCCGTCATCTCATCTATGGGCTTCTCTTCTTCACTCACCGTCAGTTAATGCAAGGAACACTCATTATGTTGGACTGCAAGGTCTATCGAGCCGAGATTCAGCTTGGTCCGAACAAAATCCATGCATCAACCTCTTGACCCTGCTGGCTTTTGGATAAGCAAACAGCTCAGAGCTCGATCTCTTATCACAGCACAGTTTGTAAGCGTGTTTAGACATAGAAAAACCCTCTTTAATTAATAAATATATGTTTCATTTGTTACACTTTTTGCAAGCGTGTTTACATCTCGAATGGTTCTTATACTAGACACGCCGTGTTGACGTCTCCAGAAAAACGTAACTAGGTTCTACAGCTAGTCAGTTAGGTTCTATAGCGTAGATGCATAGAAAAAAAAAAATCATGTACAATACTTTATAAACTCAAAATGACCTACAATTTGAGTGACCACGCATTGCTATAAGATAAACTTTAGCAAGGTCCATATGTATATTTGAAGGCCGATGCGGGGGGGGGGGGGGGGGGGGGGGACACTGTAACGGTTCTTAGGGTGTGTTTGGTTGGGCTGGCTTGCTTCAGCCTAAAAGCCATTCCAACCTAACCAAAGGGCCAAAGGCTGCAAAATGCTTTTGGGTAAAGCAGCTTTTGCCTTAAGATAAAACTTGAAAGCAGCCCTCCACCCTGCTTTCAGCTGCTTTTGGGTCACAAAATTACCCACCTGCCACTCATTACATAAAAAACGGTTCGTTTTTTCTCTTCTTTCTTCTTTTCCCCGTCCCTTTCTCCCGTCTCGACCAACACCACCGCACCGGCGCCTCCATACCCTCACCGGAGACACGGCGCCCCGGCGGCCGGCGTGCGCGGGGCCTCAGGCGCGCGCGGCAGCCCCGGCGGCAGGTGCGCACGGCGGCGGTGGCGCGAGCTCCCCTCCCCTGCCTCTGGCGGCTCCGGTGCGGCCCCTGCGAGGCCCCATGGCGGCGCTACTCCGCGCGTCGCTACTCCCTCCGCCGCCCATCTCCGGCCTCTATTGCCTCCATTCCCCGTGCGGTGGCGCGAGATCTCCCCTTCCTCCATGGCCGCGGTGGCCCCGTCCTCCGCCATGGCCTCCAGCGGCGGTAGGAGGGCGCGTGGCCCCTTCGCCGGCACCGGCAGACGGCCCATCCCCGACGGGCTCGCCCCGTCCTCCTCCATGGCGGCGGGTGACTCGGCCCCTGCTCCGGCCTCGTCCCCGACGGGCGGGCGAGCGGCCCTGTCCTGTGTACCGTGACGGAGATGAGGAAGAAGAATCAATGTGTGCATGACATGCGGGGCCTCCTTGTAAGTGATGGCAACTTTCCAAAAGCCACAATTGTTGAACCAAAGGGGCTTTTCCCAAAGCCACAGCCCATATTCCACAAAGCCTTTTTCAAAGTCACGCCTTGTTGCTTTGCAAAAGCAAAAGCCAGCCAACCAAACACACACTTAAATTCCTACTCCCCTCAATGTTTTGGAAACCTTCTAGATTTTTTAGATATTTCCCAATTTATAGAGCTAAAACTTTTTAAAAAAGAATCTGGAACTATTTTCACGAGATGTAAATATTTTATTGAATTTATCATTTCTAATCTATCTCTACTTTTTTTTAAAAAAAGGTTAAAGACATCTTCTATATATGGTTTAAAGACATTATCAAGTATCTATTCCAAAATTTGTAACGTACTATTTGCCTTCATGTGTACATTTTGTTTACCTTTGCTTCACCAACCGGATTTTGAACCGCCAAAATTATAGAGTTGATAGTTAGGCATGTGTTCTCTCATGCTATATACTCCCGCCATTCCAAACTGCAAATCCTTTTGATTTTTTTTTATACATCCATTTTGTTGTGTATTTGGATCACAAAAGTATATGTCTATGTACCAGGAAAAAAAGACAAAACAACTTATCATTTGAAACAGATGGGGTACCAATTATAAGAGATAAAGCATTATGGATTCTATGCAAGTTTTAATTTGGCACCCAATGTTTGTATTTTATTTAATTTATTTTTGAGCAAAACCCAATCTGTTTCGGTGTAAGGGCCATCCAGGATTGAGCTGGGCTGAAAAGTAAACCACTGGGCCTGGCTCGACCTCAGCATTAACTAAACTTTAAGTTTGGTAATGCTTGCTGGGGCCTGCTACATACATTCGGCCTAGCCCGCCCTGCCACGGCAAACACGTGTGCTTGTAGCGTCTTAGAGCAAGTATTATAAGGCTACGTAAGCAGGCTGTATGGTTGTCCATGTCATCAAAATCCTAGCTGAATTAGAGAGAGGAGAAGTGAGAGAATGGAGCCGGCTGCTAGTTTATCGCCGAGCTGAATCACACAACCCGAGAAAATAAGACCGGCTAGCCGATGCGAACGATATGCGTCGGCGCTTCTGCATGCCTACATCCTCCCCATGATCCCGTGCGTCAATGTTCAGCGGTGACCCAAAATCTTCTTGCTGCGAGCATGTACACGTCCGCCAATTCCAAAGCTCACCGTTCTTTCTATTTTTCTATATTCCGCACAAGATCAGTTAATATAGGGATGGATATTATTTTGAAATGGATTTTATCGGTAGGATTTTGTTCCATAGATCTTACTTTGGTCCAGTTCCGATTATCCAAATATAATGTACTTTTTTTACACTGAGCATCCAAGCGACTAATTTTGGTTAGTTGGATGGATGGCCACAAAGATATAGATCACATGAGATGGTATACACGTTCAAGCATTAAATACACTCTTTAATACTACAAACCAAATAGCCAACTTAACAACCAGCTCATTATACTAGTAGGCTGAATAGTTGACTGTATATGACATGGCAATTGCTTACAGCCTTCAGTAGGCTAAATCATATAAGATCTTTAGTTTCTCTTCCGCATTAAGAACAGGAACCGAATGAATAGTACTACAGTACCACAGCCTTCTGGGTCCATCTGATCCACCGAGCAGCCTCCATCCGGTCATCCATTTGTTTGCCTCCAGAACCTTCTATGGCCCCGCCCCCCAACCCTATCTGCAGCGCCTCGGTCGAGCGAAGGTTCTCGCGAGGAAAAAAATCCGCTCTCCTCCCCCACCCCAAACCTGCCAGCCAGCTATGGAGACGCCCGTCGCCTGATCTTACGCCGCAACACTCCGCGACCCCCTTCACCGCCGCGGCGTCCACGCTCGCCATGCCCGAGAACGGATCTGGCCCAACCTCCATGGCTGGCGATTTCTCCTACCAAAGCTCCTCCTCCGTCGTGCCTTCCTCCAGCTCGGTCTCTCGCAGGGGCAGGCCAGCAACCCCCACCTCTTCGGCGACCACTTGGCCTCCGCACTTCACTCCTCCCCCGCCGAGGCCAACATGTCGCTCAGACCCGTCGCAGCATCGGTCATCTAGGCCGGTTCGAGGTCCACAGTGACGACTCCCGCCAAATACCTCGAAGGTAACATTTGTTACAAGTTCTTCTTTCTTTAGGATTTTTGAGTTCATCCGAAACCTGACAATGTTTGTTTTGGACAGTGAGTACCTAAAAACTGATATCCAATCAAGGGATCTCAGGTTAGGCTTCATCTTTCCTGATGAAGAGATATATTCTGAAGTCCTGTTTATTTCACAGCATCTATTTCGTTATGTTTATATATGATTTCCCATATTGGATTAGGCCCGAAAGGCCAGGTTCTGAAAAAGTTTGATAAATGTTTCATGTCTCACCAGCTCCATAAATCTTCTGAATGTGTTTTGATTTTGTGCCTGTCATATACCTCGGCTATGATGTTTGCTCATAACTAGGGACACCAGTAAAAAAATATGTCTGGCTAAAACAAACTGAAAAGGATATGTCTCCTTCCAGCTTCTGAATATAAAGGTGAAACAATCAGACCAGTTCCTTTTAAAGTTCTCAATCACACCAATTTATTTATTTCAAACTCGTGTTAGTGTTTCATAGCTTTGAGTTTCCAAACATAAACCATCAACAGGAGGGCGCTGCAATAGATGTAGGGTTGATTATGATCCTATGATAATAGCGCCCACAGAGTGATCCTGTGGCCACAACATGATTCTAGCGTGTTGCACGCGATAGGTGATATGGGTGGGCTGAGATTTGGAGAGTTTACACTCTGTTTGTGGATTCCTGTGAAAGTGAAATATGAGAACAATTCATGTGAAGGTGAAACAAGAGAATTACTTTGTTTCTTCTTAATCTGCTTTGTTTCAGTTCCTGCTTGTGCTTTGTTTCAGTTCCTGCTTGTGCTGAGTTGACTTCTCATGACATTATTATTTCATCTTTTATTTTTGTCAAATAATAATCATGTGTGCTACATGTAAGTTGCTAGGATTTTTTTCTTCTGCTGTTCCTGTTTACCTTAGTAATCATCTGACATGTACAGACCCTACTGCAATATGAACCAGCCGTCCTCTCACACTTTCACGAGCTCTGTAGTCATAGTTCACTATGGTAAAATTCTCGATGAATATAAGAACTACAGACCTTATTGGTTCCAGCATAGACAATGACAACATCTAGCATGTACAAAACCTTATGCCTTTACTGTTCTTTTGCAAGTCATTTTTGTGAATTATTTTCCTTCAACAATGTGCTGTACCATTTGTGGATTTAATAAATTTAATTAATATCTGTATGCTTAGGTTATGCAATGCATATTACAAGTGATAGAAAACTACTATTGGAGCACTCCAGTACTACATAAAGCAATAGTGGTTAGGCAATTTGGTGTATGGTATGTCGTTGTGTCTTAATGATGGTCCCTAATTTTGTTCTTTCCTTCTTGAGACAATTGTTTATTTCCCTAAAAATATGCAGGATGGAGGTCATTATCACATCTAATCATGCTATTTGCAGAGTTCAAACCAGGTTGCAATCTTTAGGAACATCCATTTCTAATTACTATGGGTAAGCATGTCAACCATTGTACCTTGAACACTTTGTTTTTTTTGGTTCCATGCGATTATTTCTGGAGATTGCCCCTGTAGTGTGCTGGATGTAGACTTATCTAGTTTTGCTGATGCCAGTCTGCTGGTACCATTACCACCATGCTGTTTTTACAGATTTTCTTGATCACTTTCGTGTTTGCTACCCTATATCCTTTTGTTGTTTCATGAGTGTATTAATAGCGGCTTTCTGCTTTCTATAGCTTAATGTCCATGTCCTACAATGCAATGAGGCCTTTCATGTTTCCTATTTGCTAATCTATATCACTTATTGTTCCATACTGCCAATGTTCATTACTCTCTGCTATTTAACCATTCCATGGATACTAATGCAGCCACTCTATTTTTTATCAGATTTGTCACAGCTAATAAATAAATGAATGTTGCACCAATTGGAGATGCCCAGAAAAAAGGAAGCCTTAAATTGGAGGATTCATAAATCAGAAGCATTGTTCGGTTGCTCTACCCATATAGGTCATGGGTTAACCTTTAGTTACATGCATAATTATGAAGATGACTATGAAATGTGTTCTTTTTGCTTATTTTCCAGCATGTAATCTTCAGAACTTTGTGTACTCTTTGTAGATAAATCACCTTCTCACCTTCTAGTACTGCATCTGTTCTCTATTTACAGCATGTACAATTGCACGTGGTACTTTTATTTGTTCAAACATCATATCTCAAGAAAATAAACATTTGTTAGCCTATACACACCACGGATATTTGATTGACATTATGTTTTATACATGACAAAAAAACCAAAATTATCAGCTGCCTCTACCTAGCCCACGGCAATTGCCGCGGGGCTTTTGCTAGTTATAATACATGCTCTTATTGGAGTACCGCAGTGACCTGTAGACCCACCCAGTGTACCACGAGATCTGGCGGAGGCGCATGTCAAGACATGGGATCCGGCGACAGAGTCACACGTGGTGGCATCCATTCACCAAGTGCCGTCAGCCAGATCCACTCAGGATGCTGACATCGAGGACGCAGCACGCGAAGTTCTCGTACCGTGGCATGTCTCGTACCGTGGCATGCAGGTGGATCGTCGAGGAGGGACGTGTACAACATTACAAGTACTTCCCCTTTCGCATCCGAGGAAAGGACTCCGAGATTGCTCGTCCAAATGAGGAGGAGGACTGGTGTAAAGGCCGGATATTGAATATCCTTCATAAAAAAAAAAGATGAGGTGGAAGACAACCCTGCTGCTAGGCTGGTCACCGCTGTATTCTACAATATGACCGACCCGGCAAGCTTACAGACTGAGCACTCTGGCCGAGCTATGGGGAAGATCGGAGGATGCTGTGCACGAGATCGACCAACTCGAGAGGCAGCTTGGTGAGCACATTGAGGATGGTTCGCCAGCGGGCTCGGCCGCTTCGTGGCGTCGGCGCTCAATACCGCCGTGGATGCCGCGACGAGGAACGATACGGAGGGCGGCGTCGTGGCTGCACACAAAACATCAACGTGGGCGGGTTCGAGTACGACGCGGCCGCGCACCTGCATGCGTGGCCCCGCTTCGCTCGGTGCTCGGGCCGTCTGCCCGGTTCGTCGGCTCCCGTCGGCGCTCCGCAGTCACCTGAGCGCCGCGCACTACTGGCCCGTGGATAGGATCAGGTTATGGCGCCGTCCCGTTCCGCGTGCAGCACTCGGACCTGGCGCAGCACCGACGCCTGCTGGCTGCGATCAACGAGGACGGCAGAGAGCCAGAGACATGGCGTGTTTTTCCTGCCGTGGGCGCCGCGACAGGCCGTTCCGCGCGCGGCGTGACGCTGGTGTGTGCCCGCCCTGCCGCCCTGGGGCCGTGGCTCCGGCGGACCCATGGTACGCGTGCATGATCCGCGCGGTGCAGCCCTCGGAGTCAGACGCGGCGACGGCGTGGACGCCGAATGTTCGTGTGCCCCAGGGCCGACGTTTCCCCCCTACCATCCGCCGTTATTTATGTTATGAGATTCGTGCTGGTTAGTTAGGTTATGTTGTTTTACCACGGTGTTAGAAGTGTAGTTACGGCGGCCTTTTTAGTATCCCGTTTCCTGGAGGCAAGTCCCGTTATCCTTTTCTATGTACGGGTACCCGGACCGATTTATGTTGGGTACTGTTTATCTTCTACGAACAATCCCCAGTCGGGTTTGGGTGTTAGCCGTTCGAGCCAGGTGGGTTCCAGAAGAAGCTATTTTGGGAGTTCTTGCTTCTCGGCCCGGATTTGAGCTCGCCCGATTTTGGAATAGTTCATTAGGGGTATTTGTAATCATTCATTCCCGCTTCCGGTCGTTGCGGTAAAACGTGGTCGGGCGGTGTTCGAAGTTGCAACCCGAGATCTATTGGAGTTTTCCCCCATTTGTGGCATGAGGGGGCGGCGGAAGAATCGGTCCACGTTGGCGAAGGCGGTTCGTGGTGATAGTGATGGAGGGGCGAGTTCCAGTAGATTCGAGTTTCGACTGACGGTTGCTCCGATGAACCGGTGAGTATTTACTGCTGAGTTTATAGATTGGTAAACTGAGATCGAGTAGATTTAGGGCAAAATAGTATTCGGCCGTCGAATTGTAATACGAGTTTGAGTTGAATCGGCATGGGTGTTTATATGTAGTGTTTAATTTGTTAGGTTTGCTTGTCTGGAGATGGATTTGTATGGTTAACTAGGTCTGGATGTCTCATATTGTAGGTTGGTGGTTGCTTCCCAGTGGACAGTTCGATTTATGAATGTGGTTCATTTGCATCTCGTTGTTCGATACGGCTGATCAACGAAGTGGTTGGAAAATTTGATGATGTGAAGAGGAATCTGGTGAAGTCAATTGGGTTTCATGGGATACTTGAGTTTCCTGCTATCAAGCAGTTTAACAGGAAATTTTCTCTATGGCTCATGAGTTGTGTGAATGAGCGGATATCAACAATAGTAATAGGGAAACATTTGAGTCTGAAATTTTCAAAAGCTGATGTTGGTCATGTACTTGGTATTCCATGTTCGGGGAGGAAAATTTTGGATTCTAGAATTAGTGACAGAGAGGCAAAGGAGAAGGTTCTTAGAATGTATATGCCTCCGGGCTTCAAAGAGCAGCGTAGTATCAAGATGGTACAAGAAGTAATTGAGCAGAAGTATGAATATCCATTGAGTGAACTGGAGGAACAAAGATTCAGGGTCGCTTTTGTTGTGTTTGTTGCGTCTAACCTCCTGTCACCGTCCGCAAAGTTTGACTATGCTTCAATTGATTGTTGGAATGGGTTGGAAGATCCGAATTTGATTTCTCAGTTCGACTGGGCAGAATATGTGATTGTTCATTTGCTTGAAGCGGTTGGAAAGCTGAAACAGGATATATCTAGTAACATCCGTTTTCCAAATATTGTTGGGTGCTCTATATTTCTCCAGGTAATTGCTAGTTCCTGTCATATTTGTTTTCTTGTTCACGTGGTGCTAGGGTGTATTTGATAAGTGATATGATATATTATCTTAAGAATGGGGCTCTAAATATCGGTAAAGGCTTGTAGCTGAATTATATGTTGTTATTATCAGGTTTTGTATCTTGACAGCCTGCAACTGGGTGGTTTGTCGATGTCGCATAACTCTCTCCCAAGGATTAGGGACTTTTCATATGAGAAATTACGAAATATGATAATGGCTGATCATAATTATGTCAGTTATATCAAAGGTGTCCGAGATAATGAAGTTGTGCTATTAAGTGAGGTATAATTGAAATATCTGCTCTATCTGGTCGTTTGAATAATGGTATTTTATATTTTGTTTGGTTTGTGGAAGGAGGTTAATTTTTATATGTTGTGAACGTGGACAGCTTCGGGAGTCTGCTGGCTGTATTTATTCTTGGGCTCTGGAACAATGTTACCAGGCAGGGAATTGCAATTCTGAAAGCGCTAGCCTACTGGCTATATGGGAATGTGCAGTCGCCATGGTGCATTTGTTGAACATACCGTTGGAGGTATGAAATTGCTAGGATTATATTTGTTAGACAGATGTTTTGTTTTTGTTTTAAGTGCTTGTTCTGGGTTGTAGGCCGCTGGTCCTGTTTTTGTTGCTGCTTCAGATTTCCAGAATCAAATAAAGGGTGGATTCCATGTATCTGAAGTTGATGTAATAAAATTTATGACGGTGCTGGTGTCAATTATGATTTCATATAGCAGAGGATTCAGTTATCAAGCATCTTATGGCGTTGATTCTGAGAATTCTGGTAAGATATGGTTGTTTGTGCAGTGTGTTTTATTGTTTCCGGATGTTGAGTCATTTGTTATCATGTTTAGGTATGTCGTCAATTGAGTCTTCTATTTCAAATGGTATTAAATTGTTGTCTGGGCCAGTCCGTCACAAAAGGACCAAGCGGTCGTATCCTGAATCTTCTGGTACTGGGCTTGCAAAGGATTTGTTTCGGTGTGCTGGAAGTGGTGATTGTTCTATTAATCCGGTGGCTACTTCGTCTAGCCAAGGTTCTGTGATGCTTGGTGAAGCATTGATAGGTGATGATGTGCAACAGTCTTTCAGATCAGTGTTTGCCAGTCTCGATGGAATGCCACAGAAGTTAAAGATTGATTCCAGGGTATCGACTGTGATGTCGAAGTTTTATGCATGTCTTAGGACCCTTAGCCCTACCCGTTCGTTCGATCTGAATGCTCCTTCGCCAGAAGAATCAAATTCGTCAGCGTCGTCCTCAAGTAGTGTTTGTTGCCCAGTGGATGTATTGCCTTCTCCATGGGAGCTTGGATATAATTGGTCTATCAGTGGATTGAGTTCGTTGAAGGTGTTGGAAAAGTTGAATGTTTTCTACCAGGATGACATGTTAGTGGCGAGACATGCGTTGAATGCTAGTTTTGTTTGCATTAAGCAATAAGAGTTGAAAGATTTTGTAGTTTATTGATCTGTTATTTTTTTTGATGTTTTTTTGCTGGCATGTTATTATACATGAGAAGCCGAAGCATATTTAGGTATCGATAGAGCCTTCTGTGCTCGTTGACAGGGAAAAGTGAGTTTGAGCTCGATTTGTTTGATGCATTTATACATTTGGTTCGCCAAGAAGATGACAATCTCTATGTGCCCTTTGGTGAACTGCGATGGAGGGAATTTTTTGAGTCCGATTTCATGGTAATGTCAATCCCCTATTTTTGTTCATGTGTATGCCCCGGTTTTGATTTATTAATGGAATGGAGTTTGTTGGACTAGTATATGCTGATTGCCCCTCCGTTGCCAGGCTTGTGTTCTGTCGGGATCAGGTGATCTTTTGGATAGTAATCTAAGGAAGAATATGGTGTTTAACAAGGGAAGATATGACTTCAGCAAGACTAAATTAGTAAGTATATAGTTACGAAGATGCAGATTTGCTGTCATGGAGTGAAGTAGTTGGTGTATCGGTATTTTACGTGTTTATATTCGTGGTTTAATATCTTATTTGTTAAACTAGGTTTTCTTCCCAGCATTGTTGCAATGTCGATGGGTCTGTTTCGTTTGGCACGTGGATAAGAACTTGATATCAGTTTTTGATCCAAGTGTTGGTCATGCTTTGGCGCGTGGATGGGTGGATTCAATTGAACGGGCATGTTTTTTGCTGAAACTAGCTCTACAGAATCTCTGTCGCTCTGTGTTTGCTGGTGTACACAATGATGTGAGCTATGCTGATTCTCGTATTATTACGATTGTTGACCACAAGTTACATAGGTAAAACAAGAAGGGTTGTGCTTGCAGGAATGCAATTGTTACGAGTATATTTTTGAGTTAAACTTGTATTTGGATTTTGCTCATTTGGACAGGTGATGGTTGTTGGCATTTGTTAACGCAATCACCAAAAGATAGAATAGAAGTCCATCCCTGATAACAGCGCCAAGAAATCTTGGTACTAATAAATGCAACAGCTCCTAGAAATAAATATGAGATCCGCATAGCGCACGATAATACCATCGTAGCATTTTAACCAGGAGTATCCAGTATCGTTATTTATAATTTTACCACTCGGGAAGGGAATGCCTTGGATAATAAGTGATGAGCAATGCACATACAATAATGGAGAGCTTAACCTTGTCTCGTATCGATCATCTCATACAGGGTAAGTGTCACATAAAATATAGGAATGAATGATAATTGACATAAGATAAATGAGAGCATTTAGCCACATAAAATAATAGTAATAACCATCTCAACTTAGTACTCTAAGCTTATAACACTAGCATGGACTAGGACGGTCTAGGGTATAATCCTATGTTATTCTAACTATAAGGTCAAAACATACAATGATTAGTGTAAGAACATCTAGCAATCATGGCGGGAAAAGGTTACATCTATGCATAGTGATATTACTAGAGAAGACTAGAGACATAGCAATGACTTCAATGTAATAGGGTTGTTCTACTAGACCTATACTCGGGAGAAGGGCTACAAAGGACTCAACAGGACTGTCACTCCCGTGATCTACCTCACGATCCGGAATATAGGGTGCAATCGCAGATAAATACGGTCTAGGCACCACGCCTACACAATATTTACCACTCACCCATCGATCTAATGAGCAAGCGCTATACGATCCTATGCATAAACATAATTCTAGTCCAACTATGCTAAACATATAATCAAAGTAAACTAAGAACAATATAATTGAGAACATAATCAAATAGAGCAAAGTCAATTCGATATAATAGAATAGAATAAAGTACCACTCATAGTATCACGAACAATGATGAATATTACAAGAATGTAGAGGGAATTACCAAGAACTCCGACAGATCCGGACTCCAAGCTAGGCTTGATTCCCTCTAGATCTATTCCTATGTAGCTATGCTACTAAACTATGGAGCTCTAATTGAGATGGTGGCTCGCTTCTCTGAATCCTCTCGAGATGAATGAAGAGAGAATGAATTAGGGTTTCACCCGGGGGCCGGGGGCTCGAATATATAGCCCCCAGGATGCGCCACGCCCCTCGGATCAAACCGACCTAAATGGACGATAATTATTCATCCTCAAAGGCGGTGGAGGCGGGGATCCGCGAGACTCCACCGATTGGTTGAGGTGGAGGGGCGGCCGCCTCTAGGGCATGGTCGGCCGCCCCCGGAGGCCGCAGTGGGGGCCCAGCTTCCGGGGTCGCCTTACGGAGTCTTCTAGAGTATACAATTTTACCCGTTCGGTCTTTATCTCTATGTAATCCTAACATGTGGGTCTCCTTTGGTTCTCTTTCTGATAACCCCCTGCAGAAATAGATAATCACCAAAACTCGTGGAATTCTGTCAGTGTAACCCCTATATCTAACATGTGAACTCATATTAGTCCTTTCTCTTGTTGCGTTGATGGTATAAAATTGATACTTAATCACCGTCAATAAACTCCCCAAGCTTACCTTTTGCTCGTCCCCGAGCAAAGATATGCTCAAGATGGATCGGGAGTTGCTACAATGCTTTCACCCTCACAAGTACACATGCGTTCAAACAAGAACTCTCCTCCGGATTAGAGTGAACTATTCTGACTCAAAACTTACTCATATTACCTTTCACCATGGGGCTTGCAACCGTCACTTGGGTCTTGAGTAGTTGAAAGATAGAACAGTCAAGTCAAGCGCCATGTTTCTCGCTCTTTGATCAACTATTATCCTGGAGTTTTTTTGCAAAGTTTTAAAATAAAACTCAGAGTTCCTTGTATGAACCTTTCAAATCTCTCATTTGTGGTATTTACGGATCCTCTCCAAGGCATGAGTAGTGTATGCCTTCTCTCTTCTCTCAAAATATGTGGTATTTGTGGAACTAAGGCATAGTGGAAGGAGCCTTCTCTCTCTCACCTTACTTTCTAATAGGCTTATGTGGAGCTCATAGGTGGGGAGACACTCAAACTCACTTGCATATATTGCACAGTTAAACCATGGATCCAACAGGAACTAAAATAATAAAGTCATATGTGCATGTGAATGAGGAAATGAATGATAAGATGATGATAGGATGATGATGGGGTGATGATGATAAGGAAATGATTATGAGGGATGATCACTTGGTGAACATCTACTTCTACACTTGCTCCTTTGGGGATAACATGACTCCCTTTATTCGGAAACCTTGAAACTTTGAAAGGAAGGACTTGGCTACTCTTTCTTTTTCTTTTCTCTTTTTTTTTTCTTTTTTCTCTCTCTCTTTTTTTTTGCAACCAATCCTCTGAGAACAACACTTTAGCAACGGGAGTGTATAACTTGAAATGATAATGACTAGAGTTTTTATGTAGGCAAATGGGACGGCGATGATTATTTCTAGATGTTCACCCCCAGGATAGGAGTAACCTTTTCTGGATGGAGTGAAATGAGTGGCGTATGTATATGTGGATGGATGGATAAACGAATGGATGGATGGATGCGTACTCCCAGGGTAGGAGCAGCATAAGCGCGTATCTCCAGGGTAGAGATAGCACAATATATGGGGAATGCGTACTTTCAAGGTAGGAGCAGCATAAGTGCGTATCTCCAGGGTAGAGATAGCACGATATGTGGTGGATATAGATCTAAATGTGGGTGGTACTTCGAGGGACAGAAGTAGCATAGAATGAATGTCATAGTTATAAAATGGGTGCATGCTTCTGAGGACAGAAGTAGCATAGATCAATGGATGGAGAGCACATAGTATTGACTTTAACTGCATGACTGATTCCTTATGGGTCCACAGCATAACCACACTCAATGCCTAAAAAGACTACACTCAATGCTACAAAATGATCTATATAAAGAGATGGATTTTCCTAATCTAGTAAGCATGAATATATGGTCATGGTAGGAATTTTGAACTCTCATCATAAAGGAACTCATCATGCAGGAATTTAATATTTTCATAGATAAATTCTCCGAACTCTAGTATCTCTAGGAACAAGATGGACATGAGCTCTCAGAACCTTCCCATATCATACCCGTCAACCACCTAGACTTAGGTCAAGTTTTTGCTACCCACAAGTTTCGGGTTGAGCAAATCTCAAATCTAAACAAACAGTGTCCAAAACTCGGGAGAGTGCAAGGTTGAAAACTAGGTACTTGAAAGGAATTACGGCAGAGCAACTATTCATCATCTCCATGTAGAGTTTATTCTAGGGATCACTTTCTAGACAAATTGCAAGAGCTCTCCAAAATATAAATAAGAAAATCTTTCTGGGTTTCTATGGTTATGCATCTTTTTAGTTGTTTTAACAAAGCACACTCTAATAAGGCATAATAAATAAGTTGGAAACACTTAGCTTGGTACACGGGGGATGCTCTCCCCCAAGCCGGATGTTGACATAGTCTGCGATGTTGCCGACGAGGCACCGAAGACGTTCTAGTCCCCGGGAGTGTCATAGATAGTTCTTTATTGGAGACAGCGTTCAAGTGTCGCGGGCAGCACTCCGACAGGGGACTGGATGCCCTTCGGCCTGTTAGCTCTTTTTGATCCTTGATGTTCTGTGAAGCTCAAATAGACAACAAAGCTTGTGGAACTGATTAAGCATTAGTGATAAAACCTCTAGACCTTGGTTGTCTAGAACTTCCTAACTTAAACTTGTCTTAACAGGATCACAAGAAAATTTTTTGTCTTTTTATTATTTAAGGAATGCAGACAGGAAAAATAAATATGCTGAGAAATTATTTTTGTGCCACCACAGTGAATGATTATCCACATGGGGCTTGATGTTTTTCCGGATGCAAATGCACAACATCTTTATTTTCTTTTCTAATGCAGAGATAAAAAGTGTAGAAATGCAAATAAGATGCAAGTAGGAAAACAAATACGCTAAGGAAAAAATGCAATGCTAAAAAGTAATGCCGATAAATACCAAGTTACCTCTTGGCGCGGCGTTCGGTGGTTTTAAGTCCTCCGAACAGGACTTGTCATGTTCGCTCATTTCTCAAGGGGCGCATTGGCCGGCGCCTCTGATGACGTCGCCTCTTGTGTAGGTATTGTTTCTAATTTTTCTTTGACCTTCCACACCTTCTTTGTTGGAGAGGGTGACCTTGAGGAGGAAGCTTCTTGGACCACTTGTTTCTCTTCTGTTGGTAGTACCTCTTCTTCTTCTTTAATGTTCTTCTCTTCTCGGGTACCGATCTTCATATCTTGACACTTCTCCCTCATAGTCGGCCCATCCATCTCGTAGTGATGTTCTTCTTGTTAAAGCGCGACGGGTACGCCGCCTTCTCCTTGCTGTTCTTCTTGGGCTCCTCGGTGATTATATAATTCTTGTTGAAGTAGCGGCGTACCTTCTCAGTGGGAAAGTGGAAATGGATCTCTCCTGTTCCAATATAGATGATAGCTCTGGTGGTGTTCAAGAATGGTCTTCCTAGGATGATTGGAGGATCGTAATCATCTCCCATATCGATGATTAGGAAGTCTGTAGGGATATAATGGTCATCTATCTGGATGAGGACGTCCTTCACTTCTCCTTCGACGAAGCGGAATGTCTGATCTACCATCTGTAGCTGTGCATAGGTGGGCTCCAAAGGCATAGTGCCATATAGATACTCATAAGTTACCTTGGCCATAATGTTGACGCCCGATCCGGTGTCACAGACAGCTTTATTGAAAGAACTTCTGTTGATGGAGCATTGAATGGTTGGGACACCTGGGTCATCCTTCTTGATCAGACATGGGGACTTGAGTAAGTGGTCATGCTCCTTGTGGACTGCAGTGACCATCCTCACTGTCTCCGTCTTCTTGGTCTTCTTATCCTTGGTCTTGTTCTTCTTAGCTGGATTCTTCTTCTTCTCATTGTTCTGTGATGATGAGGGTGTCTTTGGGAACTGCAAAGCACTCGTTCTTGAAGAAGAAGGTCTCTCTCTTGACCTTGATGTTGAAGATGATCTTGGCGGTGTTGGCATACATGATGGCTCCGGCGGTGTTCAAGAATGGTCGTCCCGATAATGGGGGACCTTTCGTCACCGCCTGTATCCACTACCACGAAGTCTGCGGGAACATACGAGTTGCCCACTCGTACACATATATCTTCAAGTATTCCCAAGGGAACACGGAGTGACCGGTGACGCAAGCTGCAAGCACACGGTTGTGTATGCTAAGGGGCATCTCGAATAGCTTCTCATATATCACTCTTGGCATGATGTTGATGCTTGCACCGAAGTCACAGATTGCCTCATTGAAGTTGGTACTTCCAATGGAGATCGGAATGACTGGTCTCCCTGGATTGCCCTTCTTGATTGGCAGAGTTGAGTCAAACCATGACCCCTTTGATGGATCACTCCAGCTATCTTCTACATTGAATATATCAACAAGATTTGCAGTTTCGAGCCCTTTGGGTTGTCCTGCCAGCTTACCTTGGCCGGCGGACGGAGCAAAGTTGGCAAGTTGTTGTACCTGAGACTCTAGCATTTTATTGATGCTGAGCTGGTTCTTGATGGCATTGGAAAAGCCATCCATTCTCATTCTTGAGTGTCTCTAGGACCTTGTCATTTGATGTCAGCTTCTTGGACAGGTTGTCCATCAACTTGCCTTGATTCAACACTAACTCTCTCAAAGGCGGCTGGTTGTAATTATTGTAGGAGGAGCTGTTACCTTGATAGTTGATTGAATAATTGCCTGAATAGTTAGGCCTCTGTTGCTGATTCCAACCTTGATTCTGCTGAGGACGATAGTAATTGTTGTTGTTGTTGTTGTTGTTGAGGTAGTTCACGTCCTCCTTCAGCTCTGGACAGTTAGCTCCTGTATGCCCAGTCTCTCCACACTCTTCACATGTCATGCGAGCATCATGTATATGCATGACTTCTTTCTTCTCTGTGGCTCTCTCATCGAGCCTCTTCATTAGAAGATCCATTTTGGGAGACAACATGTCTACCTCCTTCAGCTGGTGCATTCCTCCTCCTCTCTTGCGGGTCTGAGTTCTTTCTTCACTCCAACCTTGGTTGGATGCCATCTTCTCCACAAGAGTTGTGGCTGAGGAATAGTGAGTGATAAGAATGCACCTCCAGCAGCGATCCATAGTCTCACGTGTCTTTATTCGAGCCCATGGTAGAATGTCTACATAAGCGACCAATTCTCCATGCCATGATGAGGACATTCGAGGATGTAGTCTTGAAAGCGCTCCCAAGCTTCTGGGACAGTCTCATCATGATGCTGCTGAAAGCTTGATATCTTCCCACGAAGAGCATTTGTCTTGCCCATGGGGAAGAACTTCACCAAGAAATTGGTGGAACATAGTGCCCACGTAGTATTCTTCTCCTTATTGGCGTAGAACCACTGCTTCGCTCTCCCCAAGAGTGAGAATGGGAAGAGGCGAAGTAGTATAGCATCTCTGGGGATATCCTTGATGGTGAATGTGCTACAAATCTCTAGGAAGTGTTGGAGATGAGCACTAGCATCTTCATGGGCCTTCCCACAGAACTAGCTTGCTTGCACCATATTGATCGGCGCGGGCTTGAGCTCAAAAGCTCCTTCGATGTCCGCGGGCGGTCCAGTACGAATGTTGTCCGTAGTTGGCCGAGAACTCGCGGAGTGACTTGTTCGCCATGGCTTCAAATGCGGTGTCAAGTCTCAAACGAAAGGTCGACTTTTCGCTTCCGACAAACTTCCAAGTTGAGTTGATGATGATGATTGATTGGTCTTCTTCAACTTGCTTCCGGCCTTCCCGAATAAAGCTTCGGATTGTCAATATAATTATCGGGAAGAGTAGTCTTTTTCATACATTACCCCGCATAAGATATAAAATAAACGAAAGACAAGGGTAAGGGGCTGTATGAGTAGAGAATGGTGATAGTGCTCAATCTCATTATGTAGTGCAATGCTGCTCATTATCCATTGGCTTTCAATCTTCCCCGGCAACGGCGCCAAAAATGCTTGTTGGCATTTGTTAACGCAATCACCAAAAGATAGAATAGAAGTCCATCCCTGATAACAGTGCCAAGAAATGCTGGTACTAATAAATGCAACTGCTCCTAGAAATAAATATGAGATCCGCAAGCGCACAGATAATACCATCATAGCATTTTAACCAGGAGTATCCAGGTATCGTTATTTATAATTTTACCACTGGGAAGGGAATGCACTGGATAATGAGTGATGAGCAATGCACATACAATAATGGAGAGCTTAACCTTGTCTGTATCGATCATCTCATACAAGGTAAGTGTCACATAAAATATAGGAATGAATGATAATTGACATAAGATAAATGAGAGCATTTAGCCACATAAAATAATAGTAATAACCATCTCAACTTAGTACTCTAAGCTTATAACACTAGCATGGACTAGGACGATCTAGGGTATAATCCTATGTTATTCTAACTATAAGGTCAAAGCATACAATGATTAGTGCAAGAACATCTAGCAATCATGGCGGGAAAAGGTTACATCTATGCATAGTGATATTACCGAGAAGACTAGAGACATAGCAATGACTTCAATGTAATAGGGTTGTTTTGCTAGACCTATACTCGGGAGAAGGGCTACAAAGGACTCAACAGACTCACTCCCGCGATCTACCTCACGATCCGGAATATAGGGTGCAATCGCAGATAAATACGGTCTAGGCACCACACACACAATATTTACCACTCACCCATCGATCTAATGAGCAAGCGCTATACGATCCTATGCATAAACATAATTCTAGTCCAACTATGCTAAACATATAATCAAAGTAAACTAAGAACAATATAATTGAGAACATAATCAAATAGAGCAAAGTCAATTACGATATAATAGAATAGAATAAAGTACTACTCATAGTATCACGAACAATGATGAATATTACAAGAATGTAGAGGGGAATTACCAAGAACTCCGAGATCCGGACTCCAAGCTAGGCTTGATTCCCTCCGAGATCTATTCCTATGTAGCTATGCTACTAAACTATGGAGCTCTAATTGAGATGGTGGCTCGGCTTCTCTGAATCCTCTCGAGATGAATGAAGAGAGAATGAATTAGGGTTTCACCCGGGGCCGGGGCTCGAATATATAGCCCCCTAGGATGCACCACAGCCATCGGATCAAACCGACCTAAATGGACCAAAACCCCCTGTCAGTGTAACCCCTATATCTAACATGTGAACTCATATTAGTCCTTTCTCTTGCTGCGTTGACGGTATAAAATTGATACTTAATCACCGTCAACAATGGTATGTGCAGGTTCAACCGGACGGGTGTTTTATGCACACTATTTTGCCAGTGCTATGATGGTACAGAGCTGCTTCCCAATATATCAAAGGTAGTTTTTTTCTTGTGTAGAAGTAGTTCTACTATTTATTGGTGTGTTGGATGGGTGTGCCTATGGAATGGTATTTTGTAGGTTGATTACGACGAAGTTGTGGCAGAACTGATGAATCAAATGTATGTGCTGAAAAACAATTGCGGCTTATATTTGGAGACCTCTGATTTTTAGTGATTTTGTTGTGTTGTCTGCACATATGGTAGACTACGCGAAGATGTTGGAAGTTGTACATTGTTACAGAAGGTGCGTGTGTCTTGATATTGTTGTTATCTGTATCAAGGTGTGGTGAATAATAATGATGTGTGTATAGGAATGATTACGTATTGGTTGTTTGTTCTTTGCACCAGGCTGTCTATATGAAAAGGAATTCACTCTCGTTTTTTTGAAGAAGTAGATCCTCTTTTTGAATAAATTATGCAATCTGTAAAGCTGAAAGATTAGTCGGTACAGTATGTAAGAAACCTAATATTGATGGGGTACATTTCGGAAGGCTGGAATAAATATTTTTGTTCGGTACATAGCAGCAGTTGTTGTGACACATATTTCTAGACTACTTGAACTAGGTGTTTCCATCACAATCCAGATGCTTGACTGTCAACGAGGTTTGCTTCGCTTCTTTGTTAATGAACTGTCTAGTTGCCATCTGCTATCATGTAGTGATCGTAGTCCTTTGTGTTATAAATGCTTCCTTCATTGAGAAGTGCGTCCAGTGCGACCCTGTAGAAATGTTGGATTTAGTGACCATTGGGATATTTGTGCTTGGAAGGAAACTGTGATCATCTAGAAGTGTCGTTGATTGACCGTGCTACTAGTTAACTAGGAGGATGTATACTGTAGCAGAACCGACCAACTAATTTAATTATGAAGCACTAATCAAGCTGACGTGGCAACTTAATTAGAACTTAGTAACCAAACCAGCCCGGTAGTCCTTGAAATCTCGAAGGATTTCAAACCACTCTACAATAAACCCGAATCCACAAATCGGCGGTTCCCATTCACTGTTTTATTTACATTTTGCACATAGGATTATTACAATCGAAACATAAATGAAAGCGGAAGAAAACACTTTTGATAATACACACTCACACCTATACTTTTAAATACAGTGCCAGCTCAGGGTCGACTCCATCAATAGCAGGTAGATGAGATAGAAGAGTTGACTTGCCCGAAGTCTATTCCTCCCGTAGTGGGATATAAGTTCGCCGTGTCGCCACGGCAGTAATCTCCAACCTACAACAACATTGGGAATTGCACCCTGAGTATATTGTACTCAGCAAGACTTACTCGACTAAAAGAAAATAAAGACTCTTTGGTGGATGCCAGGCTTTATAGTCGGTTAGCCGACTCCTTTTCTTTGCCAAAAGATGAGCTTATTAATAATCATTTAGTGACAAAAGGACTCTCTAGCTTATCCAATTAAGTTGGATCCTGCCATTACTACATTAGCACCTGCAACTACTTCATCATTTTTAAGGTAGAAGCAATCAACATTATGTCATACCGCATTGATTGAGTAACCATTAAACCATCATGAGTGAACATAACCAACTCGCATTTCAAATCTTATTTGCGGCACCGTAACTGCTCAGTCAAGTTATTCGCTATCCTGAAACGATGGCGATTATAATCGATTGCAAACCAGCTGTCGGGGTATTCCTCACACAAACCACACGACTCCCGTCGGGGTCGATTAGGTCACCTTGATCTACTCGGGAAAAGACGTGGGATCAACAACTCACCACCATGACCAAGGAAACTCCCGACTGCTAACAGGTAAGCGTGCCCATCAAATGACACCGCCCCATCTTAAGGACTCACAAATCGGGCCCTTGTTTACTCACCACCCATCGCCAGCATGGATACCTGGAAGTTGAAACCCGGCCCAAGTAGATTCAAGGCTTCGTGGTTGGGCACCACACACCCTTCCAGCTATCTGTGAGGCATTGTTCAAAATGATCCGAGGACGCCCGTGTGCCATAGTATATTAGAGGTGATTTATCATGGCCACATGGTTATGTTCATATCCAACATCTCACTAATCTCAGTCCAAAGGGGTAGTAACCACCTACCAGTGCGAGTGATAGTCGATCACTCGGCTTCTACCGATTAAGAGAGTAGGCCTAAGCATGTAGTCGATCCTGTACGTAAAAGTAGGATATTTCTGGTGGCAAGGTAATCCTGATGCAACTACGGTTTCAAGCAACGCCTATAAACTTAATGCATCATAAGGAATAAAAGGATGCAAAGTAAAACATTTGCAAACGTAGGAGGGATGCTCTGGGGCTTGCCTTATTTAGAAGATCGAGGTTAGAGCCCTAGGTACTCGACTATTCCAAGTCGGTTCCTGGTGCTTGATCACTTCTCGTGCGGATCTCCGTTCGCAACTTATCCTTCTGGATCCTTGATTCCTCGATGAATGTTCTACACATGATCCTAGAATGATGCATGTGCATATGTATGAGTACATGATTGTCGGTGTATGCATGATCAAGGATGGTCAAGGAGGATAGGTGTTCAAAGATGAATAATTGATTTAAATGCTACACTTATCACTAGCAAACAAGCCAATAAAGCCAAAGACCTAAACCTAAGCATAATCATCCCTAACCAACCATCATAGCATATCTAGTAACAACCAATCATACATATCCTAAGCACTACAAGACCCTTTCGTTATGCTCTTCATACAATCAACACTCATCCATGCTTCACTAGCAATGAAAGACCTAGCATCAGTGTTGCTGTAATAAATTCATAAATGCAGATCTATAAACCCTATGAACATGATAGAGCACAATCTGGAAATCTTATAAAATTTCCCATAAATCATCTTGAGACATCGAGCCTAATTATCAAGCTAACTATGCCTAAATCAGCCATCAACAGAACTAGGTTCTGGGAAAACAGCAATTAACCGATCATAACGACCAGATTGCAATGGCCATAACTAATAGACTACACATCCAATGCCTCTTAAATTTGAACAGTAGATAAATAAACTAATTTCAAACCTATCATATGTTGACAAGTTCCCCAGAAAACTAATTTATAATTGACTTAAGCATGACTTCACACCAATTTAAGCCATCATGGGTTGAATAGCAACCCCTAGCTAGACATCTCATAAAATACTATAAAAATTACAGTAGACCTCACATGGCAATACTAGTCTACCATCCAAAAATCATAACATTTGGATAAATCTACTGGCCTATACATAAATCACAAGGCAGCACATTTCATGGGACCAATAAATACTTTGTACTATGAAGTATAGCAAAACTCAAGGTTAATCACATCAATGACTTCCTAAGGACATATAAACAGCCCACAAAAAGAATTAAACCTTAACTAGAAGTAAAGACCCTGTTTATGAATTTACTCAAGAGTGAGGCAATCATAGGCACTTGAACTACAACTATATAAAATTACACTAAACATGCATGTGATAACTTTATCATAGATATAGCATCTCAATACAAGACTAACAAGACCAAAACCACATTTTTCTGAGCGTCCTAGAATTATCTATACATTTCCAAAGATAAACCACAATTATCCCAATTGATAGACTTTAAATAAAACTATACAGAAAAGTATCTCAACATGGTCATAACATATTTTCCACAGATACTACACTTCACAAGGATTACAACAAGACCAAGATCACTTAATTTGGACACTCCTAGCTCCCTGTAGGATTTTTACAATTATTTCATCAAAATCTAGAAATCCCTTTTCCATTTAAAATCCGAGTCCCTAATTGCTATGTGCACCCGAAGTGTACCCAGAGGCGCATCTGTGCTAAAGCCACACGAGCAGTGCACCTAGACGGGTCTCCTGCTGACGTCGACCGATGACGTCAGGCGGGTCCCGCCTGTCGGTGACCTGAAGCAAGGGACCGACGCCCGCCGGCCGGAGTCTCGCCGACGGTGAGCTCTCTGGCGGCGCCAAGGGCACCACCGGGTTGCTCATCGCGACCCAGGTGTAGTGGTGTAGAAGCTGGGAACCGCAGGCCACTGGAGCAAGGGCACCGACGAGCAATGACGGCGGCGGAGGTGTGCATGGCCGCGATATCGCCGGATCCAGCCACGGCGAGGCAAAACGACGGTGGCGCTAGCCCCTACGCGTCTAGGCGACGCGAAAATGCGAGGCGGGAAAGAAGATGGTGGCCGGAATCGCCCTAGCCGTGTGTAACCCGATGGCGGCGAGTGGCAAGCATGCATGCATGGCGATGGCGCAGCGCGGGCCCGATGGCAAGCCGGCGTTCCGGCTCACCGGAGCCCCGAGCGGCGGCACCTTCTACGAGACGGCCATGAGCATGACAAGGCGGACATGGCGCGCTGTTGGCAGATCTTAGCGCAATCACTAAAAATAGATAATTATGATTGGCGTCTAGTAGCTAAGCTTACTGCAAACCCGAACTACCACCAGAGAGAGGGTGTCACAATTCCTCCTCCGGCAACAGCCTAAGAATACTAAGCAAAGCTAGATCCTAGTGACAACGTAAGACTAACCAAGAGTAACTCTGCAAGCGCACAGGTACCGCTGTAGCACTTCAACCCGGTGAGTATTCTGGTGTTGAATTTGTAGTTCGCTCACGGGAAGCGGATTAAGACTCTCTAGCAAATGGGTGATGGAAACCCGTGGTGGTTCTACTCAATCTAAGCTATTGATATTGATAAAAGGGGGTAGGTGTTGATATGAGTGATAAACTAAAGGTAACTAGTAGGTAGCTAGCTAGGTGGGAGGACAACGAGTGAGCAAGGGCTCCTATGTATCTAACTATACTCTTGTGTTCTATTCTTACTAGTGTAATGACTTAACTAAACTAATGCCTAGACAATCTGTGTGATAGGGGAAGTCGGCTGACAAACAGGAGGGTTCATCCCCCTGTTCCAACGGACCTTTGACTTGAATGGGCGCCCTACGGCCTATCCCCGACGCAAATAGAGCCAACAGGGTGCAAGTGTTACGTCACAACCGCCCCGCTAATATACGTCGAAAAGTGAATGGATATACCAATCAACGATAGGGTGTATCCACTATTAAGCACTAGCCTAAGCACCTCGCTTAATCTAGTCTTAAGACTCCGGCTACCACGTAAGTAACCTCGGCCCCAGTTGGTAATGAAACACACACAAAGGATCTAGACACTAAACTAGTTCAGACTCTACACTAATGAGACTAAGACACAACACTACTACACTAGTATAGCAGTGCACTAAGTAAATACTGAAAGTAAAGTACTCAAAGTAAATACTTAATAAAGTAAAGCAAGACTATATTAATATAAGGAAAGTACTTTGAAAGTAAAGGTACAAGAGCTATACCGTTCTCCGAAGACGACTCGAGACCCGAGCTTCGCTCGACTCGACCCACTCACTTTAGACTACACTACTCTTGATCTCCCAAGAGAGCTTGAGCTTGAGAACACTATTGTGAAGTACTTGGGGGACACTTTACAATGAGGGACTAGGGGGGTATTTATAGTGGAGGTGGAGTAGGGGTTACTCCAGCGCCACGTCAGCGATCCGTGTGCTCTCCGCCATGCTCCGTTGGATCAAACCGACCTTCCCACCGACTTGAATGGATGTCTCTCGGTGTAGGACACATGGGAGTCATGCAGGAAGGCGGTAGAAGCAAACCGACCTTGAGTGGGGCCCACTTGCAGGTCGGTCGACCAGGGGTTGGCTGACCTGTGGGTCCCACTCCCCTTCAAGAAGGTCCAGGTGGCAGTGGGAGCAGTGCCAAGGTGTCGGGCCACCAAAGGCGGGTCGGCCGACTGGCACCGGGCCCCCGGCCCACCCGGGCGGCTTCCCCGGTGCTTGTCCTGGCTTGTCACGTGTAGTCTTGTCCGAAGTTGGGTTCACTTGATATCTTGCTTGCTTCTATGTGGATCCTTGGTCCAATGTACCAATTGTGTGGATGTGGGGGTATAAACCCCTATATCAGCACGACACGACTTTAGGCCTGCTCGGATGAGGACCCTTGGCCCAAGAGCACAAGGTCGACCTAGGCCCAAGTCTAGTCGGCTACCTTGGAAGACAAGGAAGGAAGGACGAGCCAATCAGCGCCTCTGGTCGGTTATCAAGACATCGATCACAGAAGATTAGATGAGATCAGTTTTGTTACCTTGTATATAATTTTACACCGCGAGATATCCGGATTGTAATCCTGCTCCCCCACTATATAAGGCGAGCAGGACACCCCCCCAAAACGGATCTGGCATACCAACAATCATACTCGATCAAGAGCACAGGACATAGGATGTTACATGATTCGTGGCCCGAACCTGTATAAATACATCATCTCGTGTTCTTGATTACATCTCGTTCATCATCTAGCGTGCCTTACCGATCAATCTACTACCTTAGGCATACCCTAGGTAGACTGCCACCGATATTTCGTCGACAGTGGCGCGCCAGGTAGGGGCTGTGCGTATAGATCTCAAGATGAGCAAGATGGTTTAGTTCCCTACCTCCATGGACCTCGATGACATCACTTCGATTACCTTTGGCTCTTTCAGCTCCTGTGACGCTGCAGAGGCTACGTCAGTTGTCGAGGCAACCGCACTCGGCATTCAGGCCACAACTCCGTCGGAAAAACAAAGCGCCGACCTCGCCGAGAAGCTGCTAAAGCCGTTGGTTCGACCACCGATCCCGCGCTATCAAAGGCGCCGGATCGACAACTCAGATCTGATCGAGATGATCGATCGCCATGGAGAAGGATTGGCGGAAACCCTCGCCCTCGCGGAATCCACGCTCAAACAACTCGCCGACCTCCGGGTTGATGATGGTTTCACCCCCGTACAGCGACGGAGATGCTGCAACACGCAAGGGCCCCGGTTAGATTCAGATCTAGCCAGGTCGGATCGCCCGAAGCCCTCACGTACCCGCCCGCCATGCCCTCTACTGGATGACAGCCATGGCAGCCCTTTTGCATTTGGGCTCAAGAACGCCGCCGCATCCTACGAGGAGCTCTTCCCTCCGTTGATCCCTCAGCGCGCTGGCTATAAACAACGACAATCAATCTCGCCCCACTTTGTCAACATGGTCACTTCAGGGGATGGGCCGGCCGCCGCAGTGCAGTCGTCTGGCACGGATGAGTCTAGCGTTCCACCGCTCCCTTTCGCCATCCAGGCAGCACTCGAAGCAGGATCTCCTGGGCAACTCCTCGACGCAATTGGCTACACGCATCCCGCTCCAGAAGAGACGCCGAGCTCCATGACAACACAAGTCTCGCCAATGGCGATGGAGGTCAACCAGGTCACCAATAACAACACTCCGGATGAAGAAATCCTCCGGTCGACCCTTGCGCCAAATGAAGAAGATGACCACCCAGAGCTCCCTCCCGGTTTCGGGAACACCATATTCATGGTTAGCAACGATGAACCCACCGTCGGGAATGAGACTCCTAATCACCATCGCGAACGCATCGCACGCAACGCGGACCGTGCTGTATGCGCACTCATAACACTCGTAAATATAAGTTCATATGATTTATCAAGACATGAGGTTCGGTTGAGTAGTGTTTGTGATTTGAAGTCATTGATAGAGTTTAGATTAATTTGTTATTTTTTTCATATACTTTTAGTTGAAGTAGTCATTGCATTTTGAGGCGGTTAGTTCGTTGCAAATTTAGAGATGGGGTGTTTGGATTTCTGCTGATAGTATTACTTGATATTTTGTTGGAAAGTTATTGGTGACTGTAGTTGTTTGTAATATTCCATGTCATCTTATTTTTGATGAATAGTGATTGAGCTGGAAAGTTTGATATAAATATCCGTTGATGCTTCCATGTTTTTTGGATATTCATTTGGCAGTATGTATGGGTGATTTTTGGACTTGTGATTGTATTTTGTGATTTGTAATTGGTTTGGGACATTTTGATGGGTAGTTAAGAGATTGTGAAGAGTTCATGTCCGGTAAGTCATCATACGAGCAGTTGGCAACGGGGGAAATTATTGTTGGTGTTGGCATGAATATTAGATTTCATTCTCCTTGATCCATTTATTTTATGTTATGATGGGAGTTTTTCGAATGCTAGGTAAGAGGTTGAGAAAGTTTTAGTTCTTAGTGGCGATATGGTGTTGGAACGTATATAATTAGTTAGTTGACAGTTACATATTAATTTATTTTAGGCATTTTTTAGTGTTTTCTAATACATGCTAGGTTACTTGGATTAGGGTGGTACTATTTGTTTGCTATATTTTGATGGTATGGTCAGGTAGAAGTAGTAGTTTCGGATTAGTACCAAACTAGTGATTTCTGGGTGTGCTTGTCCCCGCGCTGGTTATTTCTTGTCCGTTTGCATGTGCGCGCAGCTGTGGGTCAGTTTCTTTTTGGCCCCCCCTTCTGAGGTAAGCTTTCTGCTTTGGTAAAGGCGACAAGTCCCTCCATCAATGGCACTGGACTGTAGCACCAACCCTACAAGCATTTGAGCATTGCTATTGGTTGGAGGGTGTGATGTTGGGCCCAATTGCTACGCACTTTATTCCCAGCCTCCTCTTATCCGTCTCTTTCTTCCTCCTCACTCACAACTCACTTTGCTTGTGCCGCTTTCGTCGAGCTGCTTCCTGCCATGTTCGAGCGCCACCGCCATGGCTCCTCCAACCCCGCCTCCGAGTTCGAGTTTAGGGAAGAGGGCTCGGCCACAGAGTCCGCCGCCCACCGAGCTCCCCTCCCTCTTCCTCTGACGACCCGGACGGTCCTCCAGCTCTTCTTAGGGAGATGCTGCAGAAGAAGCCGTCTATCATCGGATCTATCATGGTTCATTGCTGTTAGCCATGGATTTTCATAGATCTGCTTGTCTTTGGTCGGTTCTGTTTCTTGAATAAGAATGCTTTTTGTTTGCTAATCGTTTCCCGTTTTATCTGCAGAAGCTTATGGAGTCGACCGGTTCTTCGTCTGTTCCAAAAGCACCAGCATCAGATCTTCCAGCGGATCCACGGCCAGTGGCTGCTGCGGACGTGAACTCCAGGAAGCCGCTGTTGTATGTTTCAAATTTCATCCAGGATGCTTTTTGCTGGCAAGGGTAAAGCCGTGGCTGATGAAAGGCGTGTGTGTGCGACTGTATGCTCTGGCCCCGGCGGTCTGCGGTCGTCGGTGCCTTGCACCGATCTCTCGCTTGGGTGTCAGGCTGCTACGCACATTGCATCGAATGTGCCCCCTGGTCCTACTGGTTCGGTCTTTTTCCATTTGAAGCCTCTTGTGGATTCGTCGTCTAGGCTATCTGTCATGTGTAGGGGCAAGGCGCCTGATGCGCAGAGCGCCGGATCTGGAGGCTTCAACTCTGCTGTTGAAAATGTGGCCGTTGGGCCAGGAAGTGGTGCATCAGATCTTAAGGGTAAAGCTGTGGCCGGGGAGGGGTCAAGCAGCCGCGGTCCTGTTTTCGCTGTTCCTAGTGGTCAGGTCCCAGTGCCGCCGCCGCCGCCGCCAACTCTTTCACCGATTCGTGTAGTTGTCCTGCGTGTTTTCTCGCATAGAGTTTCAGTTTTGCTCGATTTCCTGTATAACTGAAGTTTTTCGTCGTATATGTCGGCTAATAGTTTTTCTCTGTGACAGCTTCGCATGGATCGTCCTGGTCGCTACATGATTCGGCCTCCTATGGAGCCCATGAGATTGTACAGGGGTGGATCTTTTGTGAAGTAGTTTACGTCACCCTTCCACTAGGCCATAGTAATTACTCGATCTTAGTGTCCTAGATCTGGTAAGTAATCAATTTTTCTGTGATGTGGCATGATGTATGGGTGTGCAAGGTATACGGTAGCATGTTTGTACATCTCAGAGTCAAACCGTATTTTTTATTTTGTGGACTCCAAACAAGCGTGCATGTGTTAGTTTTTCATTTTCAACTTTGCATGAGAGGTGGCCCAACAATGGTAGTGTATGCAAGCATTTGGTCTGGACTGTTGTTTTATGTTTAGAAGTTTGTAGGCTTGCAAGAAAGCTGATGGAACCATAGCAGGACTCACGTGAGTTGGGATATAAAAATGCGCAATGTTTATGTGGTTAATATTCCACAGGTAGGATGTTATAATAATGATGTGGGTAATAATCTTTGGGTAGAAAAGATTAGGTTGCATGTGTTTTGGGGAAGGGATTTTGTTAAAAATTAATTGGAGGAATAATTTTTCCTTTTGGGGGTGTAGGCACAATTTAACATGGAATGGTAAGATTAGTATGTGTTAGTAACTATGAATTAATGGCAATGAATTGTCTGCATTTCTTTGTAAGGTTTGTTTTAGTATGCTTGACCAAACGTTTGCGTGTGGGAAGAATGCTAAATGTATAGCATTCATCAATGTCACTAATGCAGTTCATATTTTTCAAGATAGGATTGTGACTATGTAAATTTTTACTATGGTTGTATCGCTTGCAGGAAGTACCAGTCTCGTTTTGGCTGTGGTTCCCTAATAGAGAGTCAAATACTATTGTGCTTTATGGTGATTGTGTTTTGGGTTTCCCTGTCTTGGTTGAGCAGTGCAATGGGCGTTGTATGTTCACCCAGGGTTGGTCCAACTTTGTTTCGGTGGAAAGAATAGCTAGGTATGACACAACTGTCTTTGCTTGGCTTGGTGCTAACAATGTTGGTGTTCGTTTGTATGATGTCCATGGGGTTGAGAACCCGCTATCCAGACGTCCTGCCTTTGGTCACCCAATGCTTGCTGATTTTGCTCATATGGAAGCACAGCCAGCTGTTGAGAATGAAGGGAATATCAATGGTAAGGATCTCGTATTGGATGGAAAATAAATTTATGGATGAGATGGAAATGCATATATAAATTCTTTATCTAATTGTGAGGGATGTTTTGTTTCTTACCAGGTGCTGCCCAGGCTGGTCCGAATGTGTATGGTATGTGTAACCTTTTTTTGTCTCCAGACAGTTTTCTGGTATGGTTTGCATGATTGTGTGGTGCTAATTCAATATTTGTTGGTGACTTATGTGGTTAGTTCCAGACAATCTTCTTGGCATGGTGTATGAGCTTAATTATGGAGTTCACATGAATGGGATGTTATTCCAGACCCTGGCAAATGTCTGGCATAATAGGAGATCGGATTTCCCTATGTATGTGTTCAAGATCACCAGCAGCCAAGTTGATGATCATGCACAATTTGTGAGTTTCTTGCAGAATACATTGTATATTGTTGCCATGTACTGTGCCAGCTTCGTGTCATTTTTTTTTGATTCACAATGCTGATCATATGAGTATGTGTATATGCAGTTCTTCAGCCAGTCATTCTCAAGGTATCTAGATTGTGATACCCCTGCAACACTGTACTTGGGCCCAAGTCTTCATGGTGTGGAGTCAGTTCTAGTTCGTTATGACAGCAGCCCTGATACTGCAAGGATTGTGACACGCTGGAATCTGTTTGCCTCATTCATCCATCTTGAGGTTGGGAGCATTCAGATTGTTAGCGTCTTCGAGACTCCAGAAGGGCGTTATTAGTTCAGGTTTTGGCATGCCGGTGGACCTGACTTTTAGGTGTGAAGCGAGATGATGAGTAGAATAACCGTTGGGGCTTGCTGCCTGGCATGGAAGAATTTGCTGTTGCTTGTTATTTCGAACCCTGACCCATGGGGCTAGTACTTTGATATGAGGTTGTAGTCTGGACCCCTTCCGGGGCCATATTTGTTTCAAAATATATCATTTGTAATGTTTGTATGACTATGGTGTGAACTGAGTGTGTTATCAAGGAACTTGTTAATTCATGCTATGCCCGATGCTTATTAGCTGATGCTGAGATGTATCTTTCCGTTCGGTTGACTTTTTATTGCTTGATTCGGAATTTGTTGCCAGCTACAAAATGTGCGTGCTCATGTTCGCGCGAATCATCTGCATGGAACTGTATTTGGAAGTAAGAGTTTATTCCGATAGCAGGATAGTATATCACACGTTGATCAATTGGGGTTAAAAAAATGGTTCTATCGTGCTGAATATCTCTATATTTCGAAGCAGAAGCACGGTTCGTATGCAAGATGTTGCGTTAGTTAACGAACCTAATGAGAAATGTCAAACGAGTATGTGGTTTTAGAGCTGGTAAATTTGAATATCAGTTCCCAATGGTTATTCAGCTACCACAATTGAATGTAGCCGAACTGGTGGAGTGGTAAATATCTGCCCTCCGGGGCCCGCTTTGAAGCTCCTTCTAGTGGAAGCTTTGACCTCTGGCTATATAAGCGGTGGTATTGCGCGAGAGAGCACTCCTCCAGTGTTTTCATTCCCCGCCTATTCTCATACTCATCCTGAGTCTCGCTCTCGATTCGCTCGGTCCAGCTCCAGATCTCATCGCTCCGGCCCTCCGCTCCCTGGCGATTTGGGTAAAGTTTCTAAAACTATCTCGTAGTTACCAGTGCTGGCGAGTAGTTTTGGTGATCTGTTTTGGTTTATAGTTTGCTCAGTTCTAGTATATATTCGGATCTGTAGGATGGTCTGTGTGGCTCTTAGCTCCATTTTGGTGGATGATAGGCTTCATACACGGCATTTACTATCATTATGGATGAATGTTTTAGCTAGATCTATCTTGGTTTGTATATACGAGTTGTAGTTTAAGTTTGATGATGCAAGAAACTTTTGGGAGTGATGTAATTAAGTGTTATTAATAATATGATGTGAATGTTCCAGTGCTTAGAATCGAGAACTGGCTAGCCTGGTGGGCTGGTTTCAGGATCTGTTGATAGGAGCCCAGAATAAAGTACTGAGCCCAGATAGTAGCATTTTGGTATAAGTTCGCGTAAGAGTTGAGCCCGGTGCATCGTTTTGTGTGGCCCATATGGTTTATTCAAGTGCAATGAGTTTCTTTTTCTTTTCTTATTTACCGTATGTAGGTGTGTTGATGTCTTGTTAATTTTTTTTTTGCTTCGGTATGCCAATCAAGGTGCTACCGAACATTGTATTAAAAAATTATTTGTTGATGTGTTTGCATGAGATGAATCGGTTTTGTTTAATTTTTGTATTTAAGGAGTTAAGAAATGATCGAAATAACTATTTTGAATTTTGCGGAATGGCTCTGCTGTTTTTGTTGCCCCACTCACCATTGTTGGTGGTCTTTACGACATGCTGGGATCCATATTACCAAGCCTTTCGAGATGATGCATGCGACCCTTGATGACTGTTGATACTAGATACGCACATGAAAGAATCAAAGAGAAATAATCCGCAAGCGCACGGATATCGGTGAGCACTTCACCCGGGAGATATTCCAGAGTATCGTTATTTATTTATCCGCTAGGAGAAAACTTGCATCTGACTAACCCAAGTCTATACCTAACCGCTGAGCTACAAACAAGGTAATGAGCGATATACAGAGGATTACTACCACGGTCTTCTTCCAACCTATGGCAAGCTTTGCGACTACTGCTCTATGGGAGCACCTAAGAAAAGACACCACAGAGGATGCTTAACCTAGCACTTTTGGACCTACCTTACCTACTGACGGGAAGTGGGCTACAAAGGTAACAAAGGGACTGTCACTTCCCTCAATACTACCACGGTTCCGGCCAGATAGGGAGCATCTACGAGTGAACCTAGCCCAAGCACCACGCTTACGCTATGAACGATTACTCTATTCCCAACCGGAAGCGAATAAAGTAAACTCGTAAACCAAAGAGCAATAATAACAAGAACTTACTAGTATTAGAAGTTGAAATGCAGAATGATCCTAGAACCAAGCCTCGGGATAGGTGACTTGATCCCGCAGGTACAACCGGAGAGGAGACACCGACATGCCGGGCTTCCTCCAACTCTACCTCCACCCTATACTCTATCTATCTATCTTGAATGCTAGGCTCTAGGGAGGAGATCCATTCAAGGGACCCCTCTCACCTGATCCTCTCTGGAAATAATGAATTAGGGTTTCAAGGGATGCCTCCTTCAGGGTCAGGGGCCCTATTTATATAGCTCCCTAGGATGCACCGCAGCCCTCGGATAAAACCGACCTAAATGGACGGTTTTTATTCATCCTCAAAGACGGTGGAGGCAGGATCCGCGAGGTGGAGCCTGATTGGTCGACCTCAGGAGGCGGCCGCCCCTAGGGTGGAGGCGGCCGACCCTTGGCTGGGCCCAAATGGGCTCATATTTTGTGAGCTGATGGATCTCTTCGTTAGCTTCGATTCGCCGTGTGGATCACCTAAATCGGAGTTCGTATGAGGGAGATATGCCCGTTATACTCCGGACAGCTCTTGGAGCCCAATTGCAATCTTCCGGAAGGCGTAACTTTGTCGTCTGGACTCCGATTTGGGTGAACCAAAACTCTATTTCATGTGTCTCAATGAGCTCTACGCAATGGTGCACTTTATTCCATCATTTGACATACTTCTATTTGATGATTCTAGTCCTTTTCTAGTTTAGTCCCTGCAAAACATAGATTCACCAAAACTCGTGGAATTCTGTCAGTGTAACCCCTATTTCTAGATGGTGATCATATTTAGGTCCTTTTTCATGTCTAGTTGATGGTTAAAAATAGGAGTTATCTACCGTTAACAACTCCTCCAAGCTTACCTTTTGCTCGTCTCTGAGCAAATATAAACTCAGTGATGGATCAGGAGTTGCTACAATGCTTTCACGCCTCAAAAGTACACATGCGTTCAAACAAGAACTCTCCTCCGGATTAGAGTGAACTATTCTGACTCAAAACTTACTCATATTACCTTTCACCATGGGGCTTGTCACCGTCACTTGGGTCTGGAGCAGTTGAAAGATAGAACAGTCAAGTCAAGCGCTATGTTTCTCGCTCATTGATCAACTTTCATTCCGGAGTTTTTGCAAGATTTTCAAATAAAACTTAGAGATTCCATGTATGACCCTTTCAAGTCTCTCATCTGTGGTATTTCTAGATCCTCTCCAAGGCATGTGTAGCATATATATTTGGGCCGTGGTAGGAATTTTGAACTCACGTCATACGGAACTCATCATGCAGAAATTTAAGATTTTCAAAGATAAATTCTCCAGAACTCTAGCATCTCTAGGAACAAGATGGACAACAGCTCAAAACTTTCCCATATCATATCCGTCAACTATTGTTGACGGTCGTTAAGTGCCAATTTTTATTGTCAACTAGACATGAGAAAGGACTAAAATATGTTCACCAACTATATATAGGGGTTATACGATAGAATTCCACGAGTTTTGGTGAATGTCTCATTTTACTACGGGTGTCGGCTGAAAATACCCAAGGAAGGCCCACATGTCGGGTTTACATAGAGATAATCGGGAACCGGTGAAAATTCTGTCTGGAAGGTTCGAGAAGGCTCGGACCAAACGGGAGCCCGAACGGGCTCGGTGGAGAGTCGGCCGACTCCCCTTGGGCGGCCAACTGGGCACCTCGGCCAATCGGCGTCGGCCTCGCGGATCCCCGTTCCACCGCCTTTGAGGATGAATAATAATCATCCGTTTAGGTCGGTTTGATCCGAGGGCTGTGGTGCATCCTAGAGGGCTATATAAACAGGGCCCCTGGAGGAGGCATCTCTTAAACCCTAATTCATTATCTCCCAGAGGGATCAGAGTTGTAGAGGTGTCCCTTGAATGGATGACTTCTCTTCTCTAGAGAATTAGAGCTAGACACTCCAATGTAGTAGATTAGATCTAGATGAGAGTTAAGGAGAGCGGAGCGTGCTCCGGTTAGAGGAGTCTTCGATATTGGGTATGTCTTTGTATCTATTCTTGTAAGACTTATGCTTTAATACATTTATCTCCTCTATTTACTTTATGCCTTCATATGTATGATTAGTATAGTTGTTATACCTTGGCATGGGATCTTCACTCGTATTGAGTGCTCTAGTTATCTTAAGTGATTAGAGTAGTAATCGATAGTGTAGGCATGGTGTCTAGACTATAGGTTACCTGAGGTTGCGCCCAATCCCACGGATAGTTGTGGTAGCCCCAGAGGTGACAGCTCTGTCAGGCCTTCGTATTCCACCACGTTCGGGTTGGTGTTTCGTAGAGCTTTCGGCAGCCTTCTCCCAACTACTCTTTACCTAGTCTTCTTCGAGAGTTGGAAAGGACCTGCTGCTCCAAAGTGCTATTGTGTGATCACTATATCTAATCATTCCCTGTTATCCTAGAACCAAAGTATTAGAGAAGTATTTAGGAACCTTGATCTCTCCCATTGTCCTCTCACTTTAACTAGCTACTCATTTATCATAGAATTCTCATGTGTGCTTTATTATTTATATTACCTTTTATATATATAAATCATTTACCCCTACTTTAGTCTAGTTGGTTTACTAAGTTAGTAGATATATGATGGTGAATTATCGATTCTTTAACCCTTGCTTCCCTGTGGTAAAATATAAATAACGATACCGGTTTACTCCCGGTAAAATGCTACAATGGTATGTTACGTGCGCTTGCGAATTCTTCTTATTTTAGTTGCACTTAGCAAATACCAACAAGCATTTTTGGCGCCGTTGCCGGGAAGCAATCGGTGTTAAGTTTTTGATAATGATCTTGATGTCTCGCTAGTTTAGTGTACCACTAGCTTTAGTAGGATTACCCCTTGTTCTGTTGAGTGTGGAATAGACAGGACAAAAGATGTCGTTTCGACCTTTCGGCAAGTTTCCACAAGAAAAGAAAAGACATTGAAGAGCCCAGGGTCCCCCAACATTCAACATTTATCAACATTGGAACCCTGCCACCTCACAGGTTTGCGTATACATATATATTTTCTAACCATGTGTAGATTGGAGAAAAGGTCGCCGTCACGGAATTTGAATCACATCACAAGTGAGGAACATAGATGTTGTACCACTCACAAATTTCATCATGTGAGTCATGGTAAGTATGATCAAGAAAGGTGAGATAGTCTTGCTCATGGACTTTAAAATTATGAGTAGTTATCTTTTAAATTCTTGCATCTCACTACATGTTTACTTTTAAGAATTCATGCATCCACTCCACTCTTTGATATTTGCTTATCCATTGCATATTTGGTTTCTTAGATTCATCCATGTGTTTTGCATCTAAAAACCCTCACCAATGATCATGCTCTTTCATCCCTAGTTGAGTAAATCTCGTTGTGCTCTCATGCTATCTTTGTTTGCTATAGTATGCGTTGGTTTGGAGGTGCTTCATATTGCAATATGGGTACTTCTAAAGGCTTTTAAATTAAGCGTGGTGCTTAGGTTAAAAGTCTTCCTTAATTAAATTAGACGTGGAGTCTAGTTTGGTTATTGAACTAAAATATGCTTTAGTAGATATTGGTTATTTTGTTAGACTAACCCCTGCAGAGAACTCTCAAATCCAATTCGGGTAAGTCAAGAGATGAACTCACTTCATAGATGAAGCAAGGCGTATGATGAATTCCAACAACTTCGCACAAAAGACACAACTCATCCATCGTTCAAGGAAGAATTGTAAGTATCAAATATCATCCACATTGTTTTTTGTGCAAGTTACCTTTGCCTTGAACCATGTTAAAGTGCCATAAAAAAAGTGGTAGAAAACTTTATAAATAAAGTCTATGCTAAAAGTAATTCAAATCCATCTTTCCATTAGCATAGATGATGATCATTTAGATAGTGGATAATAGCCCATAGTGTGAAATTGTTGCAATCCTTCGGGTATGTGTCCACTAACATTTTGTAGGAAAGAACTTATGATGTGCCTGTTCGTGGATCGGCATCACCTGCGAAATTGCCACTTCAATGATGGAACAAAGAAGAAGACAAGAGTGCCAACAAGGTCAAGCTTGGGGGAGGAAGGCCGATGACTCTTCAAACAATGATCCAACAATGCTCTTCCTCTTTTCAAGCCCCCGTCGCTCTGGCACGTTGAGAAGAAACAATGAGTGGAGCACAAGGTCTAGGCATAAAAAAAAGAGGAAGGAAAAAAAAAGGAGTGAAATTTTAGAAGACAAGATGCTCAAGGAGAGAGGTCAATCAAGCAAGGCAAACTCCAAGAAGAAGTAAAGGACCACTAGAAGCATCTACTCTTCATCACAAGGTACTCCGAGTGATAAAGACTGCTGGACAAGAAAGAACATGGGTGACTCCTTTCCTAGAGTTACCATCTCAAGAGGTGCAGTTCTCAAGGTCTCTACCTTTGGGATCAAATGATGCATTGAAGGAGTAAACATGACAAGAAGTCCCGTTCGGAGGACTTAAATCACCGAACCCTCGCCAAGGAGGTAACTTGGTATTTATCAACATTTCCTTTCACGATTGCATTTTCCTTTAAGCATATTTATTTTCCCTACATGCATCTTAATTGCATCTTCGCTTTACTATCTCTCGCACTAGAAAAAAGAAAATAAAGATTTCTGCATTTTGCATCCAAAAAAACTACTAAGCCCCATGTGAATAATCATTCATTGTGGTGGCATAAAAATAATTTTTCAGCATATCTATTTTCTCTCGTTTGCATCTTTTATTATAAAAAGATAAAAATATTTCTTGTGATCCGTTAGAAGACATTTGAGTTAAGACAGTTCTAGACGGCCAAGGCTTAGATGTTTTATCACTAACACTTAATCGGTTCCACAAGCTTTGTTGTCTATTTGAGCTTCACGAAACATAAAGGATCAAGAAGAGCTAACAGACGAAGGATGTCCGTCTCTGTCAAGTGCTTTGCCCTCAACGGTTGAACGCTTGTCTCCAACGGCAACTATCCACGAAACTCCGGGAAGACTAGAACTCCTTCACCGCCGTCGCAATATCCACGTACTATGTCAACATCCGGCCTTGGGGGAGAGCATCCCCCGTGTATCAAGCTAAGTGTTCCAACTTGTCTATTTATTTATAGAGCTTGCTAAACAACTAAAAAAGATGCATAACCTTAGAAACCCGAGAAAGATTTCCTTATTTATCTTTTCTACTTTTGGAGAGCTCTTATTAACTGCCTTTAAGTAATCCCCGGAATAAACTCTATATGGAGATGATGAATAGTTGCTCGCCGTAATTCCTTTCAAGTACCTAGTTTTCAACCTTGCACTTTCCCGAGTTTTAGACACAACTGTTTAGATTTGAGATTTGCTCAACTTTGAAACTTGTGGGTAGCGAATGCTTGATCTAAGTCTAGGTTGTTGGCGGATGTGATACGGGAAAAGTTTTGAGCTCTTGTCCATCTTGTTCCTAGAGATACTAGAGTTACGAGAATTTATTTGTGAAAATCTTAAATTTTTGCATGATGAGTTCCTTTATGACGAGAGTTTAAATTCCTACCACGGCCATATATTCATGCTTACTAGATTAGGAAAACCCATCTATTTATATAGATCATATTGTAGGCTTGAGTGTAGTCTTTGTAGGCATTGAGTGTAGTTATCTTTGTGGACCCATAAGGAATCGATCATGCGGTTAAAGTCAATACTATGTGCTCTCCATCCATTGATCTATGCTACTTCTGTCCCCAGAAGCATACACCCATTTTATAAATGTTACATTCATTCTGTGCTACTTCTATCCCTAGAAGTACCACCCACATATAGATCCACATCCATCACATATTGTGCTATCTCTACCCTGGAGGTACGCACTTATGCTGCTCCTACCCTGGGAGTACGCATTCCCCCACATACTTGTCTTTGTCGCCGTACCACTGGAGATACACACCTATGCTGCTCCTACCCCGGGAGTACGCATCCATCCATCCATTCTTCCACATATATATATGCCACTCATTTCATTCCATCCGAGAAAATGTTCTACTCTTACACTTTGGGAGTGAACACCAAAAAATATTCATTGCCATCCTATCATGTTCCATTGTGCAATAAAGCTCCGGTTATTTCGAGTTGATACTCCCTATTGTTATTGCTATAGTTTTATTCGAAAGGATTGGTTGCTTAAAAAAAAAAAGAACAAGAGAAAAAAAGAGAGGAAAAAAAAGAAGAAGAAAGAAAGAAAGTGAAAAAAAGCAACCAAGTCCTCCACTTCAAAGGTCTTCAAAGTTTCCAAATAAACGGAGGTATGTTATCCCCAAAGGAGCAAGTGTAGAAGTAGATGTTCACCAAGTGATCACCCCTCATAATCATTTCTTTATCATCATCATCTTATCATCCATCCCATCTTCTCATTCACATGCACATATGACTTTATTATTATTTTAGTTCCTATTGGATCCATGGTTTAACTGTGCAATATATGCAAGTGAGTTTGAGTGTCTCCCCACCTATGAGCTCCACATAAGCCTATTAGAAAGTAGGGTGAGAGAGAAGGCTCTTTTCACTATGCCTTAGTTCCACAAATACCACATATTCTGAGAGAAGAGAGAAGGCATATACTACTCATGCCTTGGAGAGGATCCAAAAATACCACAAATGAGAGACCGAAAGGTTCATACAAGGAACTCGAGTTTTATTTGAAAATCTTGCAAAAACTCCGAAATAATAGATGATCAAAGAGCGAGAAACATAGCGCTTGACTTGACCGTTACGTCTTTCAACCGCTCAAGACCCAAGTGACGGTTACAAGCCCCATGATGAAAGGTAATATGAGTAAGTTTTGAGTCAGAATAGTTCACTCTAATCCGGAGGAGGGTTCTTGTTTGAACGCATGTGTTTTTTTGAGGCGTGAAAGCATTGTAGCAACTCCCGATCCACACGAGTTTATCTTTGCTCGGGGACGAGCAAAAGGAAAGCTTGGGGGAGTTGTTGACGGTCGTTAAGTGCCAATTTTTATCGTCAACTAGACATGAGAAAGGACTAAAATATGTTCACCAACTATATATAGGGGTTATACTTGATAGAATTCCACGAGTTTTGGTGAATGTCTTTTTCGCGGGGTGTCGGCTGAAAATACCCTAGGAAGGCCCACATGTCGGGTTTACATAGAGATAATCGGGAACCGGTGAAAATTCTCAGAGTCCGGAAGGTTCGAGAAGGCTCGGACCAAACGGGAGCCCGAACGGGCTCGTTGGAGAGTCGGCCGACTCCCCTTGGGCGGCCGACCGGGCACCTCGGCCAATCAGCGTCAGCCTCGCGGATCCCTGTTCCATCGCCTTTGAGGATGAATAATAATCGTCCGTTTAGGTCGGTTTGAGCCGAGGGCTGTGGTGCATCCTAGAGGGCTATATAAACAGGGCCCCTGGAGGAGGCATCTCTTAAACCCTAATTCATTATCTCCCAGCGGGATCAGAGTTGTAGAGGCGTCCCTTGAATGGATGACTTCTCTTCTCTAGAGAATTAGAGCTAGACACTCCAATGTAGTAGATTAGATCTAGAAGAGAGTTAAGGAGAGCGGAGGGCGTGTGCTCCGGTTACGAGGAGTCTTCGGATATTGGGTATGTCTTTGTATCTATTCTTGTAAGACTTATGCTTTAATACATTTATCTCCTCTATTTACTTTATGCCTTCATATGTATGATTAGTATAGTTGTTATACCTTGGCATGGGATCTTCGCTCGTATTGAGTGCTCTAGTTATCTTAAGTGATTAGAGTAGTAATAGATAGTGTAGGCATGGTGTCTAGACTATAGGTTACCCGAGGTTGCGCCCAATCCCACGGATAGTTGTGGTAGCCCCGAGAGGTGACAAACTGTCGGGCCTTCGTATTCCACCACGTACGAGTTGGTGTTTCGTAGAGCTTTCGGCAGCCTTCTCCCAACTACTTTTTACCCGGTCTTCTTCGAGAGTTGGAAAGGACCTGCTGCTCCAAAGTGCTATTGTGTGATCGCTATATCTAATCATTCCCTGTTATCCTAGAAACAAAGTATTAGAGAAGTATTTAGGAACCTTGATCTCTCCCGTTGTCCTCTCACTTTAACTAGCTACTCATTTATCATAGAATTCTCATGTGTGCTTTATTATTTATATTACCTTTTATATATATAAATCATTTACCCCTACTTTAGTCTAGTTGGTTTACTAAGTTAGTAGATACATGATGGTGAATTATCGATTCTTTAACCCTTGCTTCCCTGTGGTAAAATATAAATAACGATACCTGGTTTACTCCCGGTAAAATGCTACAATGGTATGTTCTGCACTTGCGGAATTCTTCTTATTTTAGTTGCACTTAGCAAATACCAACAACTACCTAGACTTAGATCAAGCATTTGCTACACACAAGTTTCGGGTTCGAGCAAATCTCAAATGCGAACGGTTGTGTCCAAAACTCGGGAGAGTGCAAGGTTGAAAACTAGGTAGTTGAAAGGAATTATGGCGAGCAACTATTCATTATTTCCATATAAGAGCTTGTTCTAGGGTTCATTTTAGCAGGCCAAAATCTTCACATACTCTCCTATATTTTATTTTGAAAACTTAATAAATAGATGGATAGATAAGCTAGTGATACTTAGCTGGATACACGGGGGTGCTTTCCCCCAAGCTGGATGTTGATGTAGTCTGTTGGTGTTGCTGACTGGTAGTGATGGCGTACTGCTCCTCCTGGAGTGTCAGGGATGATGGCTGTAGAGACAGCACTACGACTGTTGAAGACAGCACTCCGACAAGGGACATGATGTCCTTCTGCCTGTTAGCTCTTCTTGATCCTTTAAGTTCTATCAGGCTCAAATAGACAACAAAGCTTGTGGAACTGATTAAGTGTGTTAGTGATAAACCTCTAAGCCTTGGATGTCTAGAACCTTCTTAACAAATAAATCTTTTTAGCGGGATCTCAATATTTTTGCAATTTTATATTTATGGTATGCGAGATAGAAAAAAATGCAACTAAGATGAAAACTTATTTTTATGCCACCACGGGGATATCTTTGTGGGCTATCGCACCACAATATTATCCGCATGGGGCTTAGCATTTTCTAGATGCAATGCAAGATAAAAATATTTTCTTTTCTAATGCGAGATGCGGCAAAGTAAATATGCAACAAGGATTGATTATGCAAAAAGTAAATATGCTAAAGGAAAACCTTATGCAATGCTAAAATGGAAAATATGGATAGCTACCAAGTTACCTCCTTGGCGAGGGTTCGGTGTTTTAAGTCTTCTGAATAGGACTTCTTGCCATGTTCACTCTTTCGGTGCATCATTTGATCTCAAAGTAGAGACCTTGAGAACTGCACTTCTTGAGTTGGTAACTCTTGAGGAAGGTGTCACCTATGTTCTTTGCTTGTCCAACGGTCTAAAGTGAACCTTTAATTGTGATGCTGGAAGCACCTTATTTAGTGTGCATGTTGCAGGTTCAGAACTTTGTCACTGGAGCACCTTATGATGAAGAGTGGATGCTTCTAGTGGTCCTTTCCCTAGACCTTGTGCTCCACTTGTTGTTTCTTCTCTGCAGAGGATTAGTGGACAACACATACTCGAAGGAATATAATAACAAGGGTAGAGTTGTCATAGAGCTACAGGTCATATTCTATGCTACAGAAAAGATTGGGTTGAAAATTTTAATTAGCATAGAACATTGTCAACATTACTTCTTCTCTTAAAGATTGATTTTACTATGTCTTAAGTTTGATTTGTGTGTATGACATCTATAGAAAACAACCAAACTTATAGAGAGGAAGTAATTGCGAGTGGAGGGATTGCAAACCTGTGTGCCAGAGCGACAGGGGCTTGAGAAGAGGAAGAGCATTGTTGGATCATCATTAGAGGAGTCGGCGGCCTTCCTCCCCCAAGCTTGTTGTCGCTCGTCACTAGAAGCCAAGTGTGCGTGTTGAATCATCCCTCGAAGTGTGTTGTAACTCCATGTTCTTAGACATTGTCTGTCCTCTGTTCTGAAGTCTGTTGGAGAGGGATCTCGATTCTAGGTCAGTTTAGCAAAGATCTCTCCTTTGCATTCTTCTTTTCTTTGGACTATCCAATCGAGCAGACGGATGCATGATCTTCTTTTGTCATCCATTCTTGATTTTTGTTGAGTCTTGGTTGACTAATTGATGTTCATTGCAGATGTAGACTCGAATTCTTCCTTGATGGTCTTTTTCTTCTAGCGGCATGGCGAAGAGTTGCAGTTAATGATACGCCATCCGTCTTGATGACCAAGGAAGGGACTTCATTAATTGTATGCAAGCTTCATCTCCAATGGCATAGGGACATCATCTTGCAAATGTAGTTGTTCATGATCTTCTTGGGCTTGTCGGTAGTCAACCCTTGGTGGTGATTGGTCGACACAAGGATGCATGCTTATCATGCCATGCTTGTCCTTGTTGCCGACGTGTAAGATGGTGTCTTCAAGAATAATGAGAGCAGGTCTTTGATTGGCCAAAATGAGGTGAGTTGTACCCAACTTCTCATTGGTGACCTCGCTCGAGTTTTGGGTTCAGTCCTATGATGTCTCCAAGGGTGCTCATAGCTTGTTGCCTTGTTCATCCACTTCCTTTGGGTGAGTGCTACTGATGTAGATCCTTCGTATGGCACTCTTGTCTCCTTTGTTCCATCACTGAAGTTGTGATTTGGCACGTTCATCATGAATAGGTATGCAATAAATTCTTTCAATCCTTTCTTGGATGATCAACTATGTCTTTTGTGCGAAGTTGTTCGAGTTCATCATATGCTTCCTTCATCTTTGATGTGAGTTCATCTCAGGACTTTCCCAATTTGGATTTGGTAGTTTTTTTCTGCAGGGATTAGTCCAACAAAATATACCAATATCTACTACAAAGCATAATTTTAGTTCAATAACCAAACTAGACTCCATGTCTAATTCAATTAAGGAAAGCATTTTAACCTAAGCACCACGCTTAATTTAAAAGCCTTTAGAAGTACCCATATTGCAATTATGAAGCACCTCCAAACCAAAGCATACTATAGCAAACAAAGGCAGCATGAGAGCACTACAGAGATTTACTCAAACAGTGATGGCAGAGCATGATTAATGTTTAGCAAACCAAGCATGCCTTAAAGGTAGGAACAACCAAAATAATGTAGCAACATGGCAAGGAGTCTATTTATGGAAGTATATTCCCCAAGCTTGAATTTGGAAGAAATCAAGATTGGATGAATATAATGCAGTGTTGCATAATGATTGGTTGGACATACCTTGCATTTGTTATTCCTTCGCTCTCTCTGTTTCGAACCTAGAAAGGTTAGTGACGCAAATACCCGAAGGAATATTTTCACAATTAGAACTTTGTATGCTCATTTAATAAGGATAGCGCAGTGAAAATGGCGAACACTCATGTCATGATTTGAACAGTGCTTGTTTTAGGACACTAAGCTTGTCCTTGGGAAACCTTCAAGATGTGATTTGGTGAAGTGGTTTCCCCTTCAACACCAATCTAAGTGCACTAATCTCAAGATTCAACACAATGAGATCTACAATGTTTATGGAAAACATATGTGTCTACAACCACCCTTTCAACATCTTTAGGCACAGGGAGCATGAGGGGGTTCAAGATCTCGTGTGGGGTAGCGTTGGGGAGACTAAGGGAATCAAGAGATTTTTCATATGAGCAAGGTCTTGATGGGGTGTCAAAGAAGTAACTACTTTGCTCATTGAAATCTCCATCATTTTCCACTTCCATGGGGGATTCATCATAAATGTCTAAAAATTCCCTTGGATCATAGGTTTTTAATGCTCTCTAGCCATGGATGTTGCTCTTCACTTTCCTCTATATGGTCTTGATGATTCCTATGTGTGTGATATCTAGATGGACTTCTAGGATCATCGGGAGGTTTAGGAGGAAGAGCATAGAATGAGTCATAGGGGTCAAGGATGGGTTTAAAGATGGGTTCGAATTCTATATCTGATGTGGGCATAGAAGAGGAGAAGATAAGAGTGGCTCCTAGATAGCTTCGCTCTCCTTCTATGGCATCACTTGACATGCCATCCTTGAGTCTTTCTAAACGTCCTTGTTGATGTCTATTAAGTGCAACTGAAATAAAGAGGGTTCCGCAAGGGCACAGAATATATCATCGTAGCATTTTAACCGGAGTAATCCAGGTATCGTTATTTATATTTTTACCACCGGGAAGGGAATGCCTTTGGATAATGAGTGATGAGCAATGCACATGCGATAATGGAGAGCTTAACCTTGTGCGTATCGATCATCTCATACGGGGTAAGTGTCACATAAAATATAGGAATGAATGATAAATGACATAAGATAAATGAGAGCATTTAGCCACATAAAATAATAGTAATAAGCCATCTCAACTTAGCACTCTAAGCTTATAACACTAGCATGGACTAGGACGATCTAGGGTATAATCCTATGTTATTCTAACTATAAAGTCGAAGCATACAATGATTAGTGCTAGAACATCTAGCAATCATGGCGGGAAAAGGTTACATCTATGCATAGTGATATTACCGAGAGAAGACAAGAGACATAGCAATGACTTCAATGTAATAGGTTTGTTACGCTAGACCTATACTCGGGAGAAGGGCTACAAAGGACTCAACAGATCCCACTCCCGCGATCTACCTCACGATCCGGAATATAGGGTGCAATCGCGAGATAAATACGGTATAGGCACCATGCCTACACAATATCTACCACTCACCCATTGGCCTAATGAGCAAGCGCTATACGATCCTATGCATAAACATAATTCTAGTCCAACTATGCTAAACATATAATCAAAGTAAACTAAGAACGATATAATTGAGAACATAATCAAATAGAGCAAAGTCAAGTCGATATAATAGAATAGAATAAAGTACTACTCACGGTATCACGAACAATGATGAATATTACAAGAATGTAGAGGGAATTACCAAGAACTCCGATAGATCCGGACTCCAAGCTAGACTTGATTCCCTCTAGATCAATTCCTATGTAGCTATGCTACTAAACTATGGAGCTCTAATTGAGATGGTGGCTCTGGCTTCTCGAATTACGATGAGAGAATGAACTCTTGAATGAATTCTAGGGTTTCACCCGGGGGGCCGGGGGCTCGAATATATAGCCCCCTAGGATGAACCACAGCCCTCGGATCAAACCGACCTAAATGGACGATAATTATTCATCCTCAAAGGCGGTGGAGGCGGGATCCGCGAGACTCCTCCCCGATTGGTGGAGATGGGGAATCGGCCGACTCCCCCTGGGTCGGCCGGCCCGCCGGCCTACCGGTGGGCCCCCGCTTCCGTTTGCCTTACGGAGTCTTCTAGATTATACAATTTTACCCGTTCGGTCTTTATCTCTATGTAATCATGACATGTGGGCCTCCTTTGGTTCTCTCTCGATAACCCCCGCAAATAGACAATCACCAAAACTCATGGAATTAACCGGTGTAACCCCTATATCTAACGGTGAACTCATATTAGTCCTTTCTCTTGCTGCGTTGACGGTATAAAATTGATACTTAACGACCGTCAACAAACTCCCCCAAGCTTACCTTTTGCTCGTCCCTGAGCAAAGATAGACTCAGTGATGGATCAGGAGTTGCTGCAATGCTTTCACTCCTCATAAGTACACATGCGTTCAAACAAGAACTCTCCTCTGGATTAGAGTGAACTATCCTGACTCAAAACTCACTCATATTACCCTTCACCATGGGGCTTGTAACCGTCACTTGGGTCTTGAGTAGTTGAAAGATAGAACGGTCAAGTCAAGCGCCATGTTTCTCGCTCTTTGATCAACTATTATCCCGGAGTTTTTGCAAGGTTTTGAAATAAAACTAAGAGTTCCTTATATGAACCTTTCAGGTCTCTCATTTGTGGTATTTCTGGATCCTCTCTAAGGCATGAGTAGTGTATGCCTTCTCTCTTCTCTCAAGAATATGTAGTATTTGTGGAACTAAGGCATAGTGGAAAGTGCCTTCTCTCTCTCACCCTACTTCCTAATAGGCTTTTGTGGAGCTCATAGGTGGGGAGACACTCAAACTCACTTGCATATATTGCACAGTTAAGACATGGATCCAATAGGAACTAAAATAATAATAAAGTCATATGTGCATGTGAATGAGGAAATGGAATGGATGATAAGATGATAACAGGATGATGATAGTATGATGGTGATAAGAAAATGATCATGAGGGGTACTCAACTGGTGAACATCTACTTCTACACTCGCTCCTTTGAGGATAACGTGACTCCCTTTATTCGGAAACCTTGAAACTTCTTGAATGGAAGGACTTGGCTACTCTTTCTTTTTCTTTCTTTCTTTTTTTTTTAGAGCAACCAATCCTCTGAAAACGAAACTTTAGCACAGGGAGTGTATAACTTGAAATGATAATGACTGGAGCTTTTATGTAGACAAATGGAATGGCGATGATTATTTCTAGATGTTCACTCCCAGAATAGGAGTAGAACCTTTTCTGGATGATGTGAAATGAATGACGTATGTATATGTGGATGGATGGATGGATGAATGGATGCGTACTCCCAGGGTAGGAGCAGCATAGGTGCGTATCTCCAGGGTAGAGACAGCACAGTAAGTGGAGAATGCGTACTCCTAGGATAGGAGCAGCATAAGTGCGTATCTCCAGGGTAGAGATAGCACGATATGTGGTGGATATGGATCTATATGTGGGTGGTACTTCGAGGAATAGGAGTAGCACAGAATGAATGTAACATTTATAAAATAGGTGCATGCTTCTGAGGACAGAAGTAGCATAGATCAATGGATGGAGAGCACATAGTATTGACTTTAACTGCGTGACTAATTCCTTATGGGTCCACAGCATAACCACACTCAATGCCCATAAAGACTACACTCAAACCTACAATATAATCTATATAAACGAGATGGGTTTTCCTAATCTAGTGAGCATGAATATATGGCTGTGGTAGGAATTTGAACTCTCGTCATAAAGGAACTCATCATACAGGAATTTTAATATTTTTAAAGATAAATTCTCGAACTCTAGTATCTCTAGGAACAAGACGGACTGACTCAAAACCTTCCCATATCATACCCGTCAACCACCTAGACTTAGATCAAGTGTTCGCTACCCACAAGTTTCGGTTCGAGCAAATCTCAAGTCTAAACAGGTTGTGTCCAAAAGTCGGGAGAGTGCAAGGTTGAAAACTAGGTACTTGAAAGGAATTACGGCGAGCAACTATTCATCATCTCCATGTAGAGTTTATTCTAGGGATCACTTTTAAAGACAGATTGCAAGAGCTCTCCAAAAGTAGAAAAGACAAATAAGGAAATCTTTCTGGGTTTCTATGGTTATGCATCTTTTTTAGTTGTTTTAACAAAGCATACTTTAACAAGGTATAAATGGATACGTTGGAAACACTTAGCTTGGTACACGGGGGATGCTCTCCCCCAAGCTGAATGTTGACATAGTCTGCTAATGTTGCCGACTTGCAGGAGCCTTGAAGATGTTCTAGTCCTCCGGAGGAGTGTTGTAGATAGTTCTTTGTTGGAGACGGCGTTCAATTGTCACTGGGCGGACTCGACGGGGACTGGATGTCCTTACCTTGTTAGCTCTTCTTGATCCTTAATGTTACGTGAAGCTCAAATAGACAACAAAGCTTGTGGAACTAATTAAGCGTTAGTGATAAAAGCTCTAGGCCTTGGTTGTCTAGAACTTTCCTAACTTAAAACTCATTCTAACAGGATCACAAGAAATATTTTTATCTTTTTATTATTTAAGGAATGCGAGACGGGAAATAAATATGCTGAGAAATTATTTTTGTGCCACCACAGTGAATGACTATCCACATGGGGCTTGACGATTTTCTGGATGCAAATGCTTAACATCTTTATTTTCTTTTCAAATGCGGAGATAAAAGAGTAAAGATGCAACTAAGATGCAAGTGGGAAATAAATATGCTAAGGTAAAAATATAATCTTTGAAAAGTAAATGCTTGATAAATACCAAGTTACCTCTTGGCACGGCGTTCGGTGGTTTTGAAGTCCTCCGACAGGACTTGTCATGTTCGCTTATTTTCAAGGGCGCATTGGTGCGCCTCGGGTGACGTCGCCTCGTGTGTAGGAATTGATTCTGATTTTGCTTTTACCTTCCACACCTTCTTTGTTGGAGAGGGTGACCTTGAGGAGGAAGCTTCTTGGACCACTTGTTTCTCTTCTGTTGGTAGTACCACTTCGGGTTCTTCTACAATGTTCTTCTCTTCGAGGTACCGGTCTTCATATCTTGACACTTCTCCCTTATAGTCGCCCATCCATCGTAGTGATGTTCTTCTTGTTACGCGGCGGGTACACCGCCTTCTCCTTGTTACTCGTTCTTCTTGGGCTCCTCGGTGATTATATAATTATTATTGAAGTAGCGGCGTACCTTCTCGGTGGGAAAGTGGAAATGGATCTCTCTTTGTCCCAATATAGATGATAGCTCGGTGGTGTTCGGGAATGGTCTTCCTAGGATGATTGGAGGATCATAGTCATCTCCCATGTCAATGACTAGGAAGTCAGTAGGGACATAATGGTCATCTATCTGGATGAGGACATCCTTCACTTCTCCTTCGACGAAGCGGAATGTCAGTCTCGCCATCTGCAGTTGTGCATAGGTAGGCTCCAAAGGCATAGTGCCATATAGATACTCATAGGTTACCTTGGCCATAATGTTGACGCCCGATCCGGTGTCACAGATAGCTTTATTGAAAGAGCTTCTGTTGATGGAGCATTGAATGGTTGGGACACACTGGGTCATCTTTCTTGATTAGACGTGGGGATCGAGTAAGTGGTCATGCTCCTTGTGGACTGCGGTGACCATCCTCACTTTGTCTCCATCTTCTTGGTCTTCTTATTCCTGTTCTTGCTCTTCTTAGGCGGATTCTTCTTCTTCTCACTATTCTCGTTGATGAGGGTGTCTTTGAACCGCTAAAGACACTGCTTCTTGAAGAAGAAGGTTTCTTTCTTGCCTTTGATGTTGAAGATGATCTTGGCGGTGTTGGCATACATGATGGCTCCAGCGGTGTTCAAGAATGGTCGTCCCCCGAATGATAGGGGACCTTTCATTACTTTTGTATCCATTACCACGAAGTCTGCTGGAACATACGAGTTGCCCACTCGTACACATATGTCTTCAAGTACTCCCAAAGGAACACGGGTGACCGATCTGCAAGCCGTAAGTACATGGTTGTGTATGCTAAGGGGCATCTGAATAGCTTCTCATATATCACTCTTGGCATAATGTTGATGCTTGAACCGAAGTCACAGATTGCCTCATTCAAATTGGTACTTCCAATGGAGATCGGAATGACTGGTCTCCCTGGATCGCCCTTCTTGATTGACAGAGTTGAGTCAATCCATGAGCCCTTCGATGGATCACTCCGGCTACAAGATTTGCAGTTTCGAGCTCTTCGGGTAGTCCTGCCAGTTTACCTTGACCAGTGGTGGGAGCAAGGTTAACAAGCTGTTGTACCTGCGACTCAAGTATCTTGTTGAAGCTGAGCTGACTCTTGATGGCATTGGAAAAGCCATCCGGTCTGTTCTTGAGTGTCTCTAGAACCTTGTCATTTGATGTCGGCTTCTTGGACAGTTGTCTATCATCTTGCCTTGGTTCAAGCACTAACTCTCTCAAAGGCGGCTGGTTGTAATTATTGTAGGAGGAGTTGTTACCTTGATAGTTGCACGAATAATTGCCCGAGTAGTTAGGCCTCTGCTTTGCTGATTCCAACCTTGATTCTGCGAGGACGATAGTAATTATTATTGTTGTTGTTGTTATTGAGGTAGTTCACGTCCTCCTTCGGCTACGGGCGGTTAGCACTGTGTGCCCGGTCTCTCCACACTCTTCATATGTCATGCGAGCATCATGTATATGCATGACTTCTTTCTTCTCTCTCTCTCATCGAGCCTCTTCATTAGCAAATCCATTTTGGCGAGACAGCATGTCTACCTCTTTCAGGTGGTGCATTCCTCCACCTCTCTTGCGGGTCTGAGTTCTTTCTTCACTCCAACCTTGGTTGGATGCCATCTTCTCCACAAGAGCCGTGGCTTGAGGAATAGTGAGTGATAAGAATGCACCTCCAGCGGCATCCATTGTCTCACGTGTCTTGTTGCTAAGCCCATGGTAGAATGTACGCATAAGCGGCCAATTCTCCATGCCATGATGAGGACACTCGAGGATGTAATCTTGAAAGCGCTCCCAAGCTTCGGGACAGTCTCATCATGGTGTTCTTTGAAAGCTTGATATCTTCCCACGAAGAGCATTTGTCTTGCCTATGGGGAAGAACTTCGCCAAGAAATTGGTGGAACATAATGCCCACGTAGTATTCTTCTCTTTATTGGCGTAGAACCACGCCGCTCTCCCCAAGAGTGAGAATGGGAAGAGGCGAAGTAGTATAGCATCTCGGGGACATCCTTGGTAGTGAATGTGCTACAAATCTCTAGAAAGTGTTGGAGATGAGCACTAGCATCTTCATGGGCCTTCCCACAGAACTGGCTTGCTTGCACCATGTTGATCAGCGCAGGCTTGAGCTCAAAATCTCCTCCGATGTCCGCAGCTGGTCCAGTACGAATGTTGTCCATAGTGGGAGCTGAGAACTCGCGGAGTGACTTGTTCACCATGGCTTCAAACACTGGTGTCAAGACTCGAATGAAAGGTCGATTTTCTGCTTTCGACAAACTTCCAAGTTGAGTTGATGATGATGATTGATTGGTCTTCTTCAACTTGCTTCTGGCCTTCCTGAATAAAGCTTCTGGATTGTCAATATAATTATCAGGAAGAGTTGTCTTGATTACCCTGCATAAAATACACAAGTAGACAAAACAAGGGTAATCCTGTAGAGAAGGGTTAGTATGACAAAGACAACTCAATCACATTATCTAGTGCAATGCTGCTCATTATCCATTGGCTTTCAACCTTCCCCGGCAACGGCGCCAAAAATGCTTGTTGATGTCTATTAAGTGCAACTGAAATAAAGAGGGTTCCGCAAGCGCACAGAATATATCATCGTAGCATTTTAACCGGGAGTAATCCAGGTATCGTTATTTATATTTTTACCACTTTGGGAAGGGAATGCACTTTGGATAATGAGTGATGAGCAATGCACATGCGATAATGGAGAGCTTAACCTTGTACGTATCGATCATCTCATACGGGGTAAGTGTCACATAAAATATAGGAATGAATGATAAATGACATAAGATAAATGAGAGCATTTAGCCACATAAAATAATAGTAATAAGCCATCTCAACTTAGCACTCTAAGCTTATAACACTAGCATGGACTAGGACGATCTAGGGTATAATCCTATGTTAATCTAACTATAAAGTCAAAGCATACAATGATTAGTGCAAGAACATCTAGCAATCATGGCGGGAAAAGGTTACATCTATGCATAGTGATATTACCGAGAAGACAAGAGACATAGCAATGACTTCAATGTAATAGGTTTGTTCCTGCTAGACCTATACTCGGGAGAAGGGCTACAAAGGACTCAACAGGACTGTCACTCCCGCGATCTACCTCACGATCCGGAATATAGGGTGCAATCGCAGATAAATACGGTATAGGCACCATGCCTACACAATATCTACCACTCACCCATTGGCCTAATGAGCAAGCGCTATACGATCCTATGCATAAACATAATTCTAGTCCAACTATGCTAAACATATAATCAAAGTAAACTAAGAGGATATAATTGAGAACATAATCAAATAGAGCAAAGTCAAGTCTGATATAATAGAATAGAATAACTTACTACTCATAGTATCACGAACAATGATGAATATTACAAGAATGTAGAGGGGAATTACCAAGAACTCCGACGAGATCCGGACTCCAAGCTAGGCTTGATTCCCTCTAGATCTATTCCTATGTAGCTATGCTACTAAACTATGGAGCTCTAATTGAGATGGTGGCTCACGGCTTCTCTGAATTCCGATGAGAGAATGAACTCTTGAATGAATTCTAGGGTTTCACCCGAGGGCCGGGGGCTCGAATATATAGCCCCCTAGGATAAACCACAGCCCTCGGATCAAACCGACCTAAATGGACGATAATTATTCATCCTCAAAGGAGGTGGAGGCAGGATCCGCGAGACTCCTCCTGATTGGTGGAGATGGGGAGTCGGCCGACTCCCCCCTGGGTCGGCCGACTGGCCAGCCTGCCAGGTGGGCCCCCGCTTCCAGGGTTTGCCTTCTAGAGTCTTCTAGATTATACAATTTTACCCGTTCGGTCTTTATCTCTATGTAATCATGACATGTGGGCCTCCTTTGGTTCTCTCTCGATAACCCCCGCAAAATAGACAATCACCAAAACTCGTGGAATTACATCGGTGTAACCCCTATATCTAACAGGTGAACTCATATTAGTCCTTTCTCTTGCTGCGTTGACGGTATAAAATTGATACTTAACGACCGTCAATAGTCCTTCAAAGGGATTGGGTGTGAGACGCTTTCTAAGAGATCTCTTCTTGAGAAGAATGACAATGTATGCACTAAAAGATCTCTTATGAAGCAGGAAGTATACGCTCCTCCCAAAATCACCATCGAAAAGAATTTCTAAGGGTAGAACTACTTCTTCCCTTAGATGATTTTGGAGTACTACTGGTTTGGGATGGATAGCCAAATCATGGGATTGAAATGTTTGGAATGTGGCTATGGAAACTTCCTCTTCTAGTTTGGGGGATGATTCCTTCTCTACCTCTATGATGTTATCATGAAGGCTAGTGCAAGGAGTGTGTCCATTAATAATAAGGACAAACCTCACTTCACTAATGGATAAAGAAAAGAAAATGCCTCCAAAGGTGACATTATCAAGACTGTAATAAGATGTTGAAGAAGAACGGGTCTTGTAAGGCAAGGTCTAAACCTAAATTTATAGGAAAATTAGAAGATTCCCTAAGTGCGGCCAAAAGTTCATTACCTACTTGATCGAGAGGATAGGACTTTGGGTTCATTACCCTCTCCCGGTTGAGGATAGGACCTTGGGTACAATACCCTCTTGATTAGAAGATAGGACTCTAGCTGTAGAAAAGGGTTGGCTTTGACCTATTGCAACCACACATTGACGTAGCTCATAGCTAGATGTGAAAATCATGGATTCTAGAGGCTCTAAGCATGTGCTCATGGGTGCAAGATATTGGTGGATAGGCGTGGAATTTGGGTTATCCATAAAATAAAAGGCAAAAGCAAAATACAAAAAGATAAAAGTATAATACAAGGTTAAGCATGAATTAAGGTTATCTTAGCAGACCATCTTTCTCCCCGGCAACGGTGCCAGAAATGCTTGTTGATACTAGATACGCACACGAAAGAATCAAAGAGAAATAATTCACAAGCGCACGGATATCGGTGAGCACTTCACCCGGGATATATTCCAGAGTATCGTTATTTATCTATCTGCTAGGAGAAAACGTGCATCTGACTAACCCAAGTCTATACCTAACCGCTGAGCTACAAACAAGGTAATGAGCGATATAGAGAGGATTACTACCACAGTCTCCTTCCAACCTATGGCAAGCTTTGTGACTACTGCTCTATGGGAGCACCTAAGAAAAGACACCACAGAGGATGCTTAACCTAGCACTTTTGGACCTACCTTACCTACTGACGGGAAGTGGGCTACAAAGGTAACAAAGGGACTGTCACTTCCCTCGATACTACCACGGTTCCGGCCAGATAGGGAGCTTCTACGAGTGAACCTAGCCCAAGCACCACGCTTACGCTACGAACGATTACTCTATTCCCAACCGAAAGCGAATAAAGTAAACTCGTAAACCAAAGAGCAACAATAACAAGAACTTACTAGTATTAGAAGTTGAATTGCAGAATGATCCTAGAACCAAGCCTCGGGTTAGGAGACTTGATCCCGCAGGTACAACCGGAGAGGAGACATCGACATGCCGGGCTTCCTTCAACTCTACCTCCACCCTATACTCTCTCTATCTATCTTGAATGCTAGGCTCTAGGGAGGAGATCCATTCAAGGGACCCCTCTCACCTGATCCTCTCTGGAAATAATGAATTATGGTTTCAAGGGATGCCTTCTCCAGGGTCAGGGGCCCTGTTTATATAGCCCCCTAGGATGCATCACAGCCCTCGGATAAAACCGACCTAAATGGACGGTTTTTATTCATCCTCAAAGGCGGTGGAGGTAGGATCCGCGAGGCGGAGCGTGATTGGTCGACCTCAGGAGGCGGCCGCCACTAGGGTGGAGACGGCCGACCCTTGGCTGGGCCCAAATGGGCTCATATTTTGTGGGCTGATGGATCTCTTCGTTAGCTTCGATTTGCCGCGTGGATCACCTAAATCAGAGTTTGTATGAGGGAGATATGCCCGTTATACTCCGGACAGCTCTTGGAGCCCAATTGCAATCTTCCGGAAGGCGTAACTTTATCGTCTAGACTCCGATTTGGGTGAACCAAAACTCTATTTCATGTGTCTCAATGAGCTCTATGCAATGGTGCACTTTATTCCATCATTTGACATACTTCTGTTTGATGATTCTGGTCCTTTTCTAGTTTAGTCCCCAAAACATAGATTCACCAAAACTCGTGGAATTAATCGTTGTAACCCCTATTTCTAGATGGTGATCATATTTAGGTCCTTTTTTATGCCTAGTTGATGGTTAAAAATAGGAGTTATCTACCGTCAACAATGACCATGGTCAGATAAGTCACCAGGTGACCCTGATGTTTGACTTTGAGACAACAGCTGTGGCAACTGCCCGCATCCATATTGATGCTGCTGGTGGGCGCTTCACTGGGGGTGCTGAGGCTGATTGTGAGGCTGCCGCTGCTTTTGTTGAAGCTCTCAGAACCCAGTATCAGCTTTACCCTCTTGACTTCAACCTTGCCACTTAGTTGGAGAAGAGGCCCTTGTTCAACTTGATGAAGGAGTCTCTGGTGTCCTTTACCACGAGGTACCGTGGTCTGGAGCAGATGGTTACTGAATGCAGGGTTGGTATGGTCAGTGTTGGCGGTCCTTAACTCGATTCTAACCCCGCCAACATTAGCCTAGGCAACACCAAATTTCACCTAGAATAGGGCTCTACTCTAACTATTTCCATAATGTGGCGCAGAATTCTTGTTTTGCAGGTCAACACTGAAATACATCTAAAATGGGCCAAGAAGTGGAGAAAAACTATGGTATGAGAAGGTGGCCCACTTACCATAATATCTGGGCCATGAACATGGTCCAAAATGCCAAGCATGGACCCGAGAGGTGGAAGCCCAAAGTCTAGACCAATTCTATCTTGGGCTGCAGGACCATGTCTCAGTAAATTGGGCAAATCACCTGCCAAATTGAAGCCAGCTGAAAGGCCCACACACTGGCGGTAAAAGCAGAGGCCCAGAGGGCCCACAATGGGCGCGCGTGCTTGAGGCGCGAGCGCGCCTCCTGGGCGGGCTCTGGGGCCCATCTTTGGTTGGTCGGTTCCAGATTACGTGAGGATGTTGATTTTGGTATGGAAGGTATGAAAACACCTATGGAGGTTGGTTTTGGCCCTTCCATGTGGGGATGGCATATTTCCAAGGAGCCCCCTCTTCTCCACCTATAAAAGGAGGCCATTACCCCTCCTCTCAAGACACAATTCAGCCAAGGAGCAGCATACACAAGAGAAATAGAGAGGAGAGCAAGCCACATTCCAACTAGCTTCTAGCTAGACTAGTATAGGGAGTGAGTGAGGAGAAGTAGAAGGAATCCCGGAGTGCCAGCTTCCTCTACCTCTTGTACTAGGCTTGCCTTGCCTTGTACATCGGGCGTGGGTGGAGTGCCAGCTTGTCGGCATCCTCCACACTTGTACCTCGACGGACATCTTGCTAATTGGAGTAAGAGTTCGTGTTTACCCTATGGTTCTAAATTCTTAAGTAAGTTATCTTTGTTCGCTTTATACTTGTGGGTTCGTCATTCGTCCTTGTGACGGGTACTCTAGTAGAAGGACCCCGGAGACGGGTAAGCCTTGAGCTCACGCTAGAGTAGTAGTTATAGCATAGACGTGGTGTCTAGGCTAGATACTACCTTCGTTTGCCTCGTGCCCCACGGTTGAGGTGGTAGGCGGTAGGTGGTGACAGCCCTGTCCGTCCCTCGTAATCCCCCACGTTCGGGTTCGACGTAGAGCCATTGGCCGGCAACGCTTGGCAGACCAAGTGTTATCCGGTGCCTGAAGTAAGTCTATAGCGGCAAAGTTACCTTCACTTAGGATCTTCCCATAGAAAACTTCACTACCCAAGCTACTCTCCATCTCACTTCTTTGGGAGAACTAGTTAGGAGACTTCTTATAGACCATTCCTTGTGGAAAATATGATACCCTGAATACTTCCGGGTGAAGTGCTACAACGTTACTTTCCGTGCGCTTGCTGACTTTTCTGTTTGCGTTAAGAAATACCAACAAGCATTTCTGGCGCCGTTGCCGGGGAACGGTTGTCATAATTATCCTCGAACCTAGTTCATCCCATGTATCCTTTCCTTGATTTTTATTTTATTTAAAAAAACAACCTTTTTCAATGGAGCAAAAATCTATCCAACAACTTGGTGCTCCAAAGGGCGAGTTCTTAGAGCCACCAAAATCATCAAAGCCAATCACAGCTTCTAGCTATGAACTCTGCCCTGGCTTTATAGCCTTGGTTCGGGAACAAACCTTCTCGGGGTTTGATGACGAAAACCCATATCACCATTTATGGGAGTTTGAGCAGCTCTGTGCATGTCTAACCATTGCAGGCATGTCACATGATACTTTGCGGTGGAAGTTGTTTCCTTTCTCTCTTGATGAGGGGGCGAAACAATGGTACACCCATAACGTAGGGAAGGTAAACGGAGATTGGGAAGAATTGAGGAACAATTTTTGTCTCACATTCTTTCCCATACCTTGAATCACTTCCTTGCGTCAAGAGATCCTCAACTTCCAACAAAAAGAGAAGGAAACATTAGGTGCAGCCTGGGACATATTGTTAAACCTAACCCGTACTAGCCCAAACTTGTCTATACCAAACCATGTGTTGTTACAACACTTTTGGTTAGGTCTTAGCAAGGAGTCTGCCCTATAGCTCGATACTGCCGCCGGAGGTTCATTTCAACATAAAACCATAGCAGAAGGAGAAGCTATTTTAGATCGCATCTTAGAGAACGCTCCTCCGCTAGAACCTCTCCGTGTAGAGCCAGAGCCGAAACATGAGGATGTCTCTTTGGCCAAGGTTGAACCCATAGCTCCCATTCAGAGACCCTCACCCGAACCGGAATCTTCGAGGGAAGGTTTTCAACCCTCAGAAGATCCATACTTCGAGGACGAACTAGAAGATTTTGGGAACACCTCGAGGTATTTATGAGAAAAGAGACCACCGGTTCATGTCACTCCTTGTGATCCCCTAGACAAAACATTCCTTAAGAAATCCGTTAGGGAGTTGACGTCTATCCTGAGCAGTGAATGGGTAGAAGAAGCGGAGCTTTCTTTTGAAGAAATTCAGATTCGCACCCCTTCTTTTACCATCCAATGCCAAATCTTTAGGAACACCATGGATGGGCTTTACAGCCCTCTTGTTGGAGCAAATATCATGTCACTATCTTTCATGCTGACCTATTTAGGAGATAAACCCTTGCTCCGACAAACAAATCTCTCAGAATTGCCCCACGATCCAGCTTGGAAGGATGTGGGATTGTGCACAACATAACAAGTGCCTCATGATAAAGTCGAAATGGCCCTAGACTTTCATGTCTTTGACATCCATGATTTCGACATACTAATTGGGCACCCCCGGAGAAAATTTTTATAATCCATCAAAAATAGGGGAAATCGACTTAAAACTAGGGAGAGAATCATTCCCAATTCAAGTCACTCGAGCCGGAACTCAGTGGCCGAACCTCCCCCTAGTTTGCCCGTGGAAGTCATGGCGGTTGATATGTTTGAGTCACCCGAGTCATTCCTAGATAAAGATGTCAAATTCTTCATAGAAGAAGAAGATGAATTTGGGGAGACCATTGACCTTCCCATAGGGGAGAAACCGCCTAGACCTCCAGTTGAGCTTAAACCCTACCCGAAGGATTGCGGTATGTTTTCTTGAACGGCGACACACAAACTCCTGTCATAATAAGTGATAAACTTAGTGAGGAGGAGACAGCCAAACTCATTACGGTTCTAGAAAAACATAGGCCGGTCTTTGGGTACTGCTTAGATGATCTTAAAGGGATAAGCCCAATGCTCTGTACCCATCGCATTCCCGTAGAACCGACTAGCACACCTACTAGGGAGCCTCAGCGTAGGCTGAACAATGCGATGCGGAAGTCATGAAAAAGGAAGTCCTAAAACTTTTTCACGCCGGGATAATCTATCCCGTACCACACAACGACTGGGTCAGCCCGGTCCAAGTGGTTCCCAAAAGGGAGGAATGACGGTCGTTGAAAATGCCAAAAATGAGCTTATACCTCAACGTATCATCCTTTGGATGGCGAATGTGTATTGATTACCGGAAACTTAACAAGGCAACAAGGAAGGATCACTTTCCGCTCCCCTTCATTGATGAAATGTTGGAGCGGTTAGCGAAACACTCCTTCTTTTGTTTTCTTGATGGGTATTCGGGATATCATCAGATTCCCATTCACTCGGATGATCAAAGCAAAATGACCTTCATGTGCCCCTACGGAACGTACGCATACCGTAGAATGTCGTTCGGCCGTGTAACCCACCCGCGTCATTTCAACGGTGCATGATGTCTATCTTTTTGGACATGATCGAGGAGATCATGGAAGTTTTCATGGACGATTTCACCGTCTATGGAAAAACTTTCGATCATTGTCTTAAAAATTTAGACAGGGTCTTGCGAAGGTGTCAGGACAAGGATTTGGTACTTAATTGGGAAAAGTGCTATTTCATGGTCCGTGAGGGCATTGTCCTGGGACACTTAGTTTCCGAGAGGGGAATCGAGGTAGATAAGGCTAAGATAGAGATTATCGAGCAACTACCTCCCCCGGTAAACATGAAAGGAATTCGCAGCTTCTTAGGTCATGCAGGGTTTTATAGAAGATTTATCAAAGATTTTTCACAAATCTTTAGACCCCTCATGAACTTATTGGCTAAGGATGTTCCTTTCAAGTTTACCGATGAGTGCTTGAAAGCATTTAACACTCTCAAGCAAGCACTCATCTACGCACCTATCATCCAACCTCCCGACTGGTCTCTACCATTTGAGATCAGGTGTGATGCGAGTGATTACACTGTTGGGGTGGCCCTTGGCCAAACCAAAAATGAGAAGCATCACACAATGTCCTACGCTAGCAAAACACTGACAGGAGCTCAACTTAACTACTCCACATCAGAAAAAGAGCTCCTAGCAGTCATTTTTGCTATTGAGAAGTTTAGATCTTACTTAGTAGGAGCAAAAGTATTTGTTTACACTGATCATGCTGCGCTGAAATACTTGCTCACTAAGAAAGATGCTAAACCTCGGCTAATAAGATGGATGCTCCTACTCCAAGAATTTGACCTTGAAATAAAAGATAGAAAAGGAGTAGAAGATATCATTACAAATCCTTTATCGTGTATGCAAGTTGCTAACCTGCAGGAAAGAAACGACTTCTGACACGACGACATGCTACTGAAGGTGACAGATGCCAACCCATGGTACGCAAACATCATGAACTTCATGGTTGCAGGTCATGTACCACCAGGGGAGAGCAGGAAGAAGCTCCAAGCTGAGAGCAGATGTCACCTTTGGGATGACCCATACCTGTACAGGGTGTGTTCTGATGTACTGCTGAGGAGGTGTGTACCAATGGCAGAAGGGATGCAAATCATAGAAAAATGTCATGCAGCACCGTACGGAGGCCACTATGGAGTATTCCGCACACAAGCCAAAATCTGGCAGTGTGGTTTCTTCTGGCCAACGATGTATGAAGACACCAAAGAGTTCATCAGAAGGTGTCAAAAATGTCAGCTGGTAGGCAACATCACTGCTCGCAATGCAATGCCCCTTCACTACAATCTTCAAATAGAGATATTTGATGTTTGGGGCATTGACTTCATGGGACCATTCCCAAAGTCCCATGATAGCGAGTACATCCTGGTGGCCGTTGACTATGTATTTAAATGGGTGGAGGCATTACCATGCAGAGCTGCCGATGCCAAGCATGCAAGAAGGATGTTCCATGAAGTGATCTTCCCTCGCTTTGGAACACCTAAAATGGTCATAAGTGACGGAGGGTCTCACTTCATTGATAAGACCTTCTGTAGCTTTTTGAAGGAGCTTGGATCAAAGCACAACATAGCCACACCCTATCATCCTCAAACAAGTGGTCAGGCAGAGACGTCAAACAAGCAAATCAAGAACATCCTACAGAAAACGATCAATGAGATGGGAAAGGGTTGGAAAGATAAGCTACCTGATGCACTTTGGGCATATAGGACAGCTTACAAAACCCCCATCGGCATGTCACCATACAAGCTCGTTTATGGGAAAAGTTGCCATTTACCAGTCGAACTAGAACATAGAGCCTACTGGGCAGTAAAGAGCTAGAACATGGACGAAATACTAGCTGGCAGAAATAGACAGAAGCAAATTCCTGAGCTAGAAGAGCAGAGAGAGAAGGCTTATCATAGTGCCAAGCTTTACAAAGAAAGAACCAAATTATGGCACGATCACCGAATCAAGCAAAAAGAGTTCAAGGAGGGAGACAAAGTCCTACTATTCAACTCCAAGGTCAAGCTCTTCGATGAAGGAAAACTTCGGAGCAAATGGAAAGGACCATACACCATCGTCAGCACATCACCACATGGCGCTATAACTATTCGGGACGACAAAGGTAATACTTTCAAGGTAAACGGTCAACGCTTAAAAGTTTTCTTTGAGCCTTCGTATAATTCTAATGAAATAATTGATGTGATAAAATTAATTAGCTTTGACAAATTTAGAAAATCAAAATAATTATTTCACAATTTTGTTAGAATTTCTACACTTGTTTTTGTATTCTCTCTTTACGTAAAATAAAAAAAAGACAAGAACAAAAACAAGTGTGGGGGAGGCACCACGCTCCTTGGTGCACAAAAATTTCTTCGTCATGATGAAAAACATGGTTTGTGCACCCTCTCACTCCCAGCTAATTCTCTTTATTGCTGAAAATAAAATTTATAAAACTAAAAATATTGCAAACTCCATCTCCTATTTTTACCATTTGAGAATGAGTTGCATACTTTTTATTCCTTGCTTATCCTGATTGTGTGAACAACTTGTGCCATAGGGACCCCATGCTTTATTTGAGTTATTGGCTGGTGAGATATAGTAGAATGATATGATACTTACCAACTCATGCAATGGACTTGGGTATTTTTATGCAAAAATTCAAAACTTTTTAGCAAATGCTCCTCATGTGATAAGTGCTATGTCCTACCAGAGCCAAATATCTACGCTTACACTTGTGCAAAACCTGTTTTAGCCACTTTTAGCGATGTCAAGTCTTGAGATTCTTGCTAGAGATGGCCTTATCCCCAAGATCATTGCATTCACCCACCAAATAAACATGCCGACTCTCACACTGAGAGGCGCGCACAGCATTCACCCGCCAAATAAATATGCCGACTCTCACATTGAAAGTCACGCACCATATGCACCCACCATTCCACCAACACGCTTATTTCTTACACTGAGAATTGAGCACATTTTTTCCACATCTTCTCCCTCTTCCACCAAAATACTCCTGTCAACAAGTCATAATTCCACCAAAATGCATCTCTCCATCATTCATTCAAGAAGAGTATGGACTGTCAGTCGAAAAAATTCCTACAAAAAGAGAGCATAGTTCGTAAGTAAAGAAGAGTTCTTTTTTCTCCAAGGTCTTGAGATAAAAAAAGAAAAAAAGAAGAGAGAAAGTAAAAAAAAGAAAGAAAAAAAAGAGAGAGATTAAAAAAAAAAGCAATAGAAAAGAAAGAAATAAAGCAAGTTTTAGAGATATCCTTTGAGCCCATACCTTCTTGCATATTCCTTCATAAAGAGAGAAACATGACCAGGAGTCCACAAATATTTCTACACTTGCACTTACACTTGCATCATCTAGGGATATGGCCTTCTCTTCATGAATCCAGTTGGCTTGACATTGGAACCTGTTCATCATCCATACCCAAAACTCCACATATCAGCCTATAGTAGTAGGATGATCAAGAACACCTGGATAGGACTAGCCACCTGAAAAGAGCGACTTGAGAGTATCACATGAGGAGCTAAGGCTATCTTTGCGAAAATTCTAAAACCCCAAGTCTCAAAGCATGGGTAATGTGAGTTGACTTGATTTCAAGCTATTCCTCCTTCAATAGCTATAAGATAACTTGGTAGCCACCATGAATGTTCACAAATGTAGGAAGAAGCTCGGAATAATCTGTATGCAGGTCAGCTCTTGGGACCACCTTAGTTCTTCAACCTTTACTCGAGGAAGAGCAAAGAGCTAAGTGTGGGGGAGTTGTTGGCGGTCCTTAACTCGATTCTAACCCCACCAACATTAGCCTAGGCAACACCAAATTTCACCTAGAATAGGGCTCTACTCTAACTATTTCCATAGTGTGGCGCAGAATTCTTGTTTTGCAGGTCAACACTGAAATACATCTAAAATGGGCCAAGAAGTGGAGAAAAACTGTGGTATGAGAAGGTGGCCCACTTACCATAATATCTGGGCCATGAACATGGTCCAAAATGCCAAGCATGGACCCGAGAGGTGGAAGCCCAAAGTCTAGACCAATTCTATCTTGGGCTGCAGGACCATGTCTCAGTAAATTGGGCGCCACAGATGCATCCAGACTCCGATTTGGACAAATCACCAGCCGAATCAAAGCCAGCTGAAAGGCCCACACAAGCAGAGGCCCAAAGGGCCCACAATGGGTGCGCGCATGCCTGAGGTGTGAGCGCGCCTCCTGGGCTGGCTTTGGGGCCCATCTTTGGTCGGTCGGTTCTAGATTACGTGAGGATATTGATTTCGGTGGTGCTTCTGGTATGGAAGGTCTGAAACTGCCTATGGAGGTCGGTTTTGGCCCTTCCATGTGGGGATGGCATATTTCCAAGGAGCCCCCTCTTCTCCACCTATAAAAGGAGGCCATTCCCCCTCCTCTCAAGACACAATTCAGCCAAGGAGCAGCATACATAGAAGAAATAGAGAGGAGAGCAAGCCACATTCCAACTAGCTTCTAGCTAGACTAGTATAGGGAGTGAGTGAGGAGAAGTAGAAGGAATCCCGGAGTGCCGGCTTCCTCTACCTCTTGTACTTGGCTTGCCTTGCCTTGTACATTGGGTGTGGGTGTTGACATTTCTAACGCCACTCAGTGTTAGGTTGTCATCCCCAACATGGCGCCAAAAATGCTGGTACTAAATAATGCAAGCGCTACTAGAAATAAATATGGGATCCGCAAGCGCACGAGATAATACCGATGTAGCATTTTAACCAGGAGTAATCCGGTATCGTTATTTATATTTTTACCACCGGGAAGGGAATGCACTGGATAATGAGTGATGAGCAATGCACATGCTATAATGGAGAGCTTAACCTTGTACGTATCGATCATCTCATACGGGGTAAGTGTCACATAAAATATAGGAATGAATGATAAATGACATAAGATAAATGAGAGCATTTAGCCACATAAAATAATAGTAATAAGCCATCTCAACTTAGCACTCTAAGCTTATAACACTAGCATGAACTAGGACGATCTAGGGTATAATCCTATGTTATTCTAACTATAAGGTCAAAGCATACAATGATTAGTGCAAGAACATCTAGCAATCATGGCGGGAAAAGGTTACATCTATGCATAGTGATATTACCGAGAGAAGACAAGAGACATAGCAATGACTTCAATGTAATAGGTTGTTCTACTAAGACCTACCAACGGGGATGGAATACAAAGGACTCAACGGAACTGTCACTTCCGCGATCTACCACACGACCCGGCCAATAGGGTGTAATCGCGAGATAAATACAATCTAGGCACCACGCCTACACAATATTTACCACTCACCCATCGATCTAATGAGCAAGTGCTATACGATCCTATGCATAAACATAATTCTAGTCCAACTATGCTAAACATATAATCAAAGTAAACTAAGAACAATATAATTGAGAACGTAATCAAATAGAGCAAAGTCAAGTCGATATAATAGAATAGAATAAAGTACTACTCATAGTATCACGAACAATGATGAATATTACAAGAATGTAGAGGGGAATTACCAAGAACTCCGACAGATCCGGACTCCAAGCTAGGCTTGATTCCCTCTAGATCTATTCCTATGTAGCTATGCTACTAAACTATGGAGCTCTAATTGAGATGGTGGCTCAAGCTTCTCGAATTCGATGAGAGAATGAACTCTTGAATGACCTAGGAATATGAATTAGGGTTTCACCCGGGGGGCCGGGGCTCGAATATATAGCCCCCTAGGATTAACCACGGCCCTCGGATCAAACCGACCTAAATGGACGATAATTATTCATCCTCAAAGGCGGTGGAGGCGGGATCCACGAGACTCCACCTGATTGGTGGAGGTGGGGAGTCGGCCGACTCCCCCGGGTCGGCCGACCGCCACCCCCCAGTGGGCCCGACTTCCGGGGTTTGCCTTCTGGAGTCTTCTAGATTATACAATTTTACCCGTTCGGTCTTTATCTCTATGTAATCATGACATGTGGGCCTCCTTTGGTTCTCTTTCCGATAACCCCCTGCAGAAATAGACAATCACCAAAACTCGTGGAATTCTGTCAGTGTAACCCCTATATCTAACAGGTGAACTCATATTAGTCCTTTCTCTTGCTGCGTTGATGGTATAAAATTGATACTTAACGACCGTCAACAAACTCCCCCAAGCTTACCTTTTGCTCGTCCCTGAGCAAAGATAGACTCAGTGATGGATCAGGAGTTGCTACAATACTTTCACTCCTCACAAGTACACATGCGTTCAAACAAGAACTCTCCTCCGGATTAGAGTGAACTATCCTGACTCAAAACTCACTCATATTACCTTTCACCATGGGGCTTGTAACCGTCACTTGGGTCTTGAGTAGTTGAAAGATAGAACGGTCAAGTCAAGCGCCATGTTTCTCGCTCTTTGATCAACTATTATCCCGGAGTTTTTGCAAGGTTTTGAAATAAAACTCGAGTTCCTTGTATGAACCTTTCAAGTCTCTCATTTGTGGTATTTCGGATCCTCTCTAAGGCATGAGTAGTGTATGCCTTCTCTCTTCTCTCGAATATGTGATATTTATGGAACTAAGGCATAGTGGAAAGTGCCTTCTCTCTCTCACCCTACTTTCTAATAGGCTTATGTGGAGCTCATAGGTGGGGAGACACTCAAACTCACTTGCATATATTGCATAGTTAAGACATGGATCCAATAGGAACTAAAATAATAATAAAGTCATATGTGCATGTGAATGAGGAAATGGAATGGATGAGATGATGATAGGATGATGGTGATAAGGAAATGATTACGAGGGGTACTCAACCGGTGAACATCTACTTCTACACTCGCTCCTTTGGGGATAACATGACTCCCTTTATTCGGAAACCTTGAAACTTTCTTGAATGGAAGGACTTGGCTACTCTTTCTTTTTTTTTCTTTCTTTTTTCTTTCTTTTTTTTTTTTTTTTTTTTTTTTTTTTTTTAATAGAGCAACCAATCCTCGAAAGCGAAACTTTAGCACAGGGAGTGTATAACTTGAAATGATAATGACTAGAGCTTTTATGTAGGCAAATAGAACGGCGATGATTATGTCTAGATGTTCACTCCTAGAATAGGAGTAGAACCTTTTCTGGATGATGTGAAATGAATGGCGTATGTATATGTGGATGGATGAATGGATGGATGCGTACTCCCAGTGTAGGAGCAGCATAAGTGCGTGTCTCTAAGGTAGAGATAGCACAATATGTGGGGAATGCGTACTCCCAGGATAGGAGCAGCATAAGTGCGTATCTCCAGGGTAGAGATAGCACAATATGTGGTGGATATGGATCTATATGTGGGTGGTACTTCGAGGAACAGAAGTAGCACATAATGAATGTAGTATTTATAAAATGGGTGCGTGCTTCTGAGGACAGAAGTAGCATAGATCAATGGATGGAGAGCACATAGTATTGACTTTATCTGCGTGACTAATTCCTTATGGGTCCACAGCATAACCACACTCAATGCCTATAAAGTCTACACTCAAATCTACAATATGATCTATTTAAACAGATGGGTTTTCCTAATCTAGTAAGCATGAATGTATGGCTGTGGTAGGAATTTAAACTCTCATCATAAAGGAACTCATCATGCAGGAATTTAATATTTTTTTAAGATAAATTCTCCAGAACTCTAGTATCTCTAGGAACAAGATGGACAGCAGCTCAAAACCTTCCCATATCATACCCGTCAACCACCTAGACTTAGATCAAGTGTTCGCTACCCACAAGTTTCGGGTTCGAGCAAATCTCAAATCTAAACAGTTGTGTCCAAAACTCGGGAGAGTGCAAGGTTGAAAACTAGGTACTTGAAAGGAATTACGGCAGAGCAACTATTCATCATCTCCATGTAGAGTTTATTCTAGGGATCACTTTTAAAGACAGTTGCAAGAGCTCTCCAAAAATAGAAAAGATAAATAAGGAAATCTTTTTGGGTTTCTATGGTTATGCATCTTTTTTAGTTGTTTTAATCAAAGCACACTCTAATAAAGCATAAATAGATAAGTTGGAAACACTTAGCTTGGTACACGGGGGATGCTTTCCCCAAGCTGGATGTTGACATAGTCTCGATGTTGCCGACGGTGCACTGAAGACGTTCTAGTCCTCCGGGAGTGTCGTAGATAGTTGCTTTTGGAGACAAAGCATTCAATTTTCATGCGCAGCACTCCGACGGGGGATTGGATGTCCTTCGCCGCTGTTAGCTCTTCATGATCCTTGATGTTCTGTGAAGCTCAAATAGACAACAAAGCTTGTGGAACCGATTAAGCGTTAGTGATAAAACCTCTAGGCCTTGGTTGTCTAGAACTTTCTTAACTTAGACTTGTTCTAACAGGATCACAAGAATTATTTTTATCTTTTTATTATTTAAGGAATGCGACGGGGGAAATAAATATCTTTGAGAAATTATTTTTGTGCCACCACGGTGAATGACTATCCACATGGGGCTTGACGATTTTCGGATGCAAATGCACAACATCTTTATTTTCTTTCCAAATGCGGAGATAAAAGAGTAAAGATGCAACTAAGATGCAAGTAGGGAAATAAATATACTAAGGTAAAAAAAATATAATGCTGAAAAGTAATGCTTGATAAATACCAAGTTACCTCTTGGCGCGGCGTTCGGTGGTTTTAAGTCCTCCGAACAGGACTTGTCATGTTCGCTCATTTTTCAAGGGCGCATTGGCCGCGCCTCGATGACGTCGCCTCTTGTGTAGGAATTGATTCGATTTTGCTTTTACCTTCCACACCTTCTTTGTTGGAGAGGGTGACCTTGAGGAGGAAGCTTCTTGGACCACTTGTTTCTCTTCTTGGTAGCACCTCTTCGGTTCTTCTATAATGTTCTTGTCTTCGGGTACCGGTCTTCATATCTTGACACTTCTCCCTCATAGTTAGCCCATCCATCTCAGTAGTGATGTTCTTCTTGTTACGCGACGGTACGCTGCCTTCTCCTTGTTCTATTCTTCTTGGGCTCTTCGGTGATTATATAATTATTGTTGAAGTAGCGGCGTACCTTCTCGGTGGGAAAGTGGAAATGGATCTCTCCCGTCCCGATATAGATGATAGCTCTGGTGGTGTTCGAAATGGTCTTCCTAGGATGATTGGAGGATCGTAGTCATCTCCCATGTCAATGACTAGGAAGTCTCGTAGGGACATAATGGTCATCTATCTGGATGAGGACATCCTTCACTTCTCCTTCGACGAAGCGGAATGTCCGGTCTGCCATCTGCCGTGCATAGGTAGGCTCCAAAGGCATAGTGCCATATAGATACTCATAAGTTACCTTGGCCATAATGTTGACGCCCGATCCGGTGTCACGATGCCTTTATTGAAAGAGCTTCGTTGATGGAGCATTGAATGGTTGGGACACCTGGGTCATCCTTCTTGATTAGACGTGGGGATCGAGTAAGTGGTCATGCTCCCCGTGGACTGCGGTGACCATCCTCACTTTGTCTCCGTCTTCTTGGTCTTCTTATCTTTGTTCTTGCTCTTCTTAGCTGGATTCTTCTTCTTCTCACTTTACTTGTTGATGAGGGTGTCTTTGGGAACTATGCAGCACTCTGTTCTTGAAGAAGAAGGTTTCTCGCTTGCCCTTGATGTTGAAGATGATCTTGGCGGTGTTGGCATACATGATGGCTCCAGCGGTGTTCAAGAATGGTCGTCCCAAAATGACAGGGACCTTTCATCACCGCCTGTATCCACTACCACGAAGTCTCTTTGGAACATACGAGTTGCCTACTCGTACACATATGTCTTCAAGTACTCCCAAAGGAACACGAAGTGACCGATCTCGCAAGCCGTAAGCACATGGTTGTGTATGCTAAGGGGCATCTGAATAGCTTCTCATATATCACTCTTGGCATAATGTTGATGCTTGCACCGAAGTCACAGATTGCCTCATTAAAGTTAATACTTCCAATGGAGATCGGAATGACTGGTCTCCCTGGATCGCCCTTCTTGATTGGCAGAGTTGAGTCAATCCATGACCCCTTCGATGGATCACTCCGGCTATCTTCTACATTGAATATATCAACAAGATTTGCGTCTCGAGCTCTTCGGGTTGTCCCGCCGGTTTACCTTGACCGATTGAGGGAGCAAGGTTAACAAGCCGTTGTACTGCGACTCAAGTATCTTGTTGAAGTGAAGCCGACTCTTGATGGCATTGGAAAAGCCATCCATTCTTTGCCGAGTGTCTCTAGGATCTTGTCATTTGATGTCGGCTTCTTGGACCAGTTGTCCATCATCTTGCCTTGATTCAAAGACTAACTCTCTCAAAGGCGGCCGGTTGTAATTATTGTAGGAGGAGTCATTACCTTGATAGTTGCCGAGTAGTTAGGCCTCTCGCCGGCGATTCCAACCTTGATTCTCGCGAGGACGATAGTAATTATTGTTGTTGTTGTTGAGGTAGTTCACGTCCTCCTTCAGCTACGGGCGGTTAGCACCCGTGTGCCCAGTCTCTCCACACTCTTCACATGTCATGCGAGCATCATGTATATGCATGACTTCTTTCTTCTCTCGTGGCTCTCTCATCGAGCCTCTTCATTAGTAGATCCATTTTGGCGTACGGATGTCTACTCCGCTTCACTGGTGCATTCCTCCACCTCTCTTGCGGGTCTCGAGTTCTTTCTTCACTCCAACCTTGGTTGGATGCCATCTTCTCCACAAGAGCCGTGGCTTGAGGAATAGTGAGTGATAAGAATGCACCTCCAGCAGCGGCATCCATCGTCTCACGTGTGTTTGTTCGAGCCCATGGTAGAATGTCTGCATGAGCAGCCAATTCTCCATGCCATGATGAGGACACTCGAGGATGTAATCTTGAAAGCGCTCCCAAGCTTCGGGACAGTCTCATCATGGTGTTGCTTGAAGCTTGATATCTTCCCGCGAAGAGCATTTGTCTTGCCCATTGGGAAGAACTTCGCCAAGAAATTGGTGGAACATAATGCCCACGTAGGATTCTTCTCCTTATTGGCGTAGAACCACGCTTCGCTCTCCCCAAAAGTGAGAATGGGAAGAGGCGAAGTAGTATAGCATCTCGGGGACGTCCTTGATAGTGAATGTGCTACAAATCTCCGGAAGTGTTGGAGATGAGCACTAGCATCTTCATGGGCCTTCCCACGTAACCGGCTTGCTTGCACCATGTTGATTAGCGCAGCTTGAGCTCAAAAGCTCCTTCGATGTCCGCAGCCGGTCCAGTCGAATGTTGTCCGTAGTTGGAGCCGAGAACTCGCGGAGTGACTTGTTCGCCATGGCTTCAAACGCTGGTGTCAAGTCTCGTACGAAAGGTTGACTTTCGCTTCCGACAAACTTCCAAGTTGAGTTGATGATGATGATGATTGATTGGTTTTCTTCAACTTGCTTCCGGCCTTCCCGAATAAAGCTTCGGATTGTCAATATAATTATCGGGAAGAATTGTCTTTTTCATACATTACCCCGCATAAGATATAAGAATAGACGAAAAACAAGGGTAAGGTCTGTATGAGTAGAGAATGGTGACAGTGCTCAATCTCATTATGTAGTGCAATGCTGCTCATTATCCATTGGCTTTCAACCTTCCCCGAACGGCGCCAAAAATGCTTGTTGACATTTCTAACGCCACTCGGTGTTAGGTTGTCATCCCCAACATGGCGCCAAAAATGCTTTGGTACTAAATAATGCAACTGCTACTAGAAATAAATATGGGATCCGCAAGCGCCTACGATAATACCGATGTAGCATTTTAACCGGGAGTAATCCAGGTATCGTTATTTATATTTTTACCACTTTGGGAAGGGAATGCACTTGGATAATGAGTGATGAGCAATGCACATGCTATAATGGAGAGCTTAACCTTGTCTCGTATCGATCATCTCATACGGGGTAAGTGTCACATAAAATATAGGAATGAATGATAAATGACATAAGATAAATGAGAGCATTTAGCCACATAAAATAATAGTAATAAGCCATCTCAACTTAGCACTCTAAGCTTATAACACTAGCATGAACTAGGACGATCTAGGGTATAATCCTATGTTATTCTAACTATAAGGTCAAAGCATACAATGATTAGTGCAAGAACATCTAGCAATCATGGCGGGAAAAGGTTACATCTATGCATAGTGATATTACCGAGAAGACAAGAGACATAGCAATGACTTCAATGTAATAGGTTGTTCTACTAAGACCTACCAACGGGGATGGAATACAAAGGACTCAACGGAACTGTCACTTCCGCGATCTACCACACGACCCGGCCAATAGGGTGTAATCGCGATAAATACAATCTAGGCACCACGCCTACACAATATTTACCACTCACCCATCGATCTAATGAGCAAGTGCTATACGATCCTATGCATAAACATAATTCTAGTCCAACTATGCTAAACATATAATCAAAGTAAACTAAGAACAATATAATTGAGAACGTAATCAAATAGAGCAAAGTCAAGTCGATATAATAGAATAGAATAAAGTACTACTCATAGTATCACGAACAATGATGAATATTACAAGAATGTAGAGGGGAATTACCAAGAACTCCGACAGATCCGGACTCCAAGCTAGGCTTGATTCCCTCTAGATCTATTCCTATGTAGCTATGCTACTAAACTATGGAGCTCTAATTGAGATGGTGGCTCGGCTTCTCGAATTCGATGAGAGAATGAACTCTTGAATGACCTAGGAATATGAATTAGGGTTTCACCCGGGGGCCGGGGGCTCGAATATATAGCCCCCTAGGATTAACCACAGCCCTCGGATCAAACCGACCTAAATGGACGATAATTATTCATCCTCAAAGGCGGTGGAGGCGGGATCCACGAGACTCCACCCGATTGGTGGAGGTGGGGAGTCGGCCGACTCCCCGGGGTCGGGCCGACCGGCCACCCCCGCCAGTGGGCCCCGGCTTCCGGGTTTGCCTTCTCGGAGTCTTCTAGATTATACAATTTTACCCGTTCGGTCTTTATCTCTATGTAATCATGACATGTGGGCCTCCTTTGGTTCTCTTTCCGATAACCCCCTGCAGAAATAGACAATCACCAAAACTCGTGGAATTCTGTCAGTGTAACCCCTATATCTAACAGGTGAACTCATATTAGTCCTTTCTCTTGCTGCGTTGATGGTATAAAATTGATACTTAACGACCGTCAACAGTGGGTGGAGTGCCAGCTTGTCGGCATCCTCCACACTTGTACCTCGACGGACATCTTGCAAATTGGAGTAAGAGTTCATGTTTACCCTATGGTTCTAAGTTCTTAAGTAAGTTATCTTTGTTCACTTTATACTTGCGGGTTCATCGTTCGTCCTTGTGATGGGTACTCTAGTAGAAGGACCCCGGAGATGGGTAAGCCTTGAGCTCACTCTAGAGTAGTAGTTATAGCATAGACGTGGTGTCTAGGCTAGATACTACCTTCGTTTGCCTCGTGCCCTACGGTTGAGGTGGTAGGCGGCGAGGTGGTGACAGCCTGTCCGTCCCTCGTAATCCCCCACGTTCGGGTTCGACGTAGAGCCGTAGGCCGGCAACACTTGCGTACCAAGTGTTATCCGGTGCCCGAAGTAAGTCTATAGCGGCAAAGTTACCTTCACTTAGGATCTTCCCATAGAAAACTTCACTACCCAAGCTACTCTCCATCTCACCTCTTTGGGAGAACTAGTTAGGAGACTTCTTACAGACCGTTCCCTGTGGAAAATACGATACCCTAAATACTTTCGGGTGAAGTGCTACAACGGAACTTTCCGTGCGCTTGCGGACTTTTCTATTTGCATTAAGAAATACCAACAGTCAGGATGTCCAGGGACCTGCCTGCATGGTTGGGGCTGAGGCATCCTAGTGTGACTATGAATGAGAGGACTGCTGTATGTTCTCTTCAGGCCTATCTGAAGCTGCAGGCTGATGGAATTGGTGACAATGTTACTCATGCCCACCTGTTGGTACAGTGTCTTACTCATCGTGGTGCAGTGCCCGATGGTCAGGGGCGTTTGGATGCTACATTCCCGGTTGGCACGGTATATTCTTTTGGTTTTGGTTTGGGCCTTTTTTTGTGCTGAGATTTATTTCTGATGCTATATCAATTGGATAGCTATTTATGATTACTGGTCTTTTTATTGTGTATTATGCATTATATGTTTAGTATAGAAAATATGGACTTGTTGATTGGATGTGTTTTTTTCAACGTATAGATGAACATTCTTCGTGCACAGAATGGTATTGTCTATAATTGGTTAGGTCTACTTGATCTCAGCTTATGTGTGTTCAGTGGTTGGGTTGGGTTATATCTGACTGATGTGGTATTCAGTGAGTTAGATCCAATAAGCTTTTGAGTTGATTATATAGTTTGATGATTATGTTTTCTTTGCTAATAGGATATTGCCTGGGAGAGGTCATATTATACTTTGATGACCATTTATGAGGAGGCTGTTAAGAAGATTCCTAGTGATGTTACTGCAATAAAGGTGATTGATATTGATGATGGTCAGCTCAAGGCTACTGTTGACGTGGCTTGTGAGCCATATCTTTTTTGCGGGGCTCCGGCTGGAACAAGGTTTGCGGCGAAGGCCAAGTTGCTTTTCGTTGTGATCAAGTATGTGAACACTGAGTTGGGCCGCCCTATAATGGATCTGCATCACGAGGTCAGGAGCTATCAGCAGAACTACATTGATCGCTTTGACCGCAGGACAGCTGGCATATATCATTGCGCACTTAAGCTGAAGGAAATAATGGAGACCTGTGGCACTGTGTTTGCTCAACTGTCATCTGAGGTTTCTACAAAGCTATCTGCTAATCCATGCACAAATGTTGTGTTTGAGGAGCTCCAGACTTTCAACAATTTCCTTGGGGATGTAAGTGGACGTTTCAATACGCTGTATAATGAGTTGGCACAGGAGAGGGTAAGTATCTATGTTCTTTTTGATAGTACGTTGATTTATTGTTGATTCGAACTGTAATCTTGATATTTTTGGCAACGTTGGTTCTGAAATTATAGGTTGATTGTCACAGAAATTTGGAGAACAACCTCGCTGGAGGTGTCTAGGATGCCATCTCTCTCGGATGGTTGCGGTGATGCTCTAGAACTTGCACTAGTTTGGCGGCTGTCTCAGCGCTTGACGATTTATACTAAAACGTTCGGTTGATTTTGATGTTAACCTGAGACATCTTCATTGATCCCATGTCCTTTCAATGGCTATTTTGTAGGAGCAAACCTGTGTCATGGAGTGTAGTTCAATAAGTTTTATGTAGTGTCCTGTTGTTTGAGTTTGCTGATGCAAAGAGTTTCATGACATGTTGTCTGTTGGTTACCAAGGGAGTACGGATCACATTTCGGTGGCTTCGGTTCCCTTTTGTCTCGGGGGTGCCAGGACAGAACTTGGTTCTATGGAGGCTACCTTTTACTATCTAGTTCGTTGATTCCATGGTCGTTGTTAGGTTTGATGGTTTGGATTTGAATCTGTGTAATCGAACTATGTTGTGGTGTCATGGTATTGTAAGAGACTGATGTGGTATCAGGATTTGCTATCTATGTAATAAGTCTGATGTCGTGCTTGAAGTTAATTTGCACTTATATCGTGTGTATGAAGCTGAATTCATGTCCAGTAGTATTTTTATCATGATAGTGATATGTATTATCTAGTTAGGTTGATATACAATTCATCCTAACTAGTTTCAGGGTAGTTTGATTGCACTGCAGTTTAAATCTGAAAGTAGAAGGAATCAAAATATGAAGAATATTGCTAGGCACAATGTAGCATACTTGATTAACCTCCCATACAAGACAAACTCGATAGTAGCAAGGCACAGTTTACACAGTTACATCAAAGGATTGCACTCTAGTTTATTGGATACGATAGTAGCTTAATGATGGAAAGTTGACGATCATTCGAAACAAACACTGGAACGGAGGTCTGGTGGTGGTACTACTGCTGATGCTTGAGCATAGCTAGGAAGACAGCAATGATGGCTACAACTAGGAAGAACAAAGGACCGCTGGCATTGGATTTCTTTGCTGACAAGGCTTGCAGTTTGCCCTGGAGTTTTGATGCCTCGGTTACCTTGTCTTGTAGAGTTTTCTTCAGTGCCTCCATCTCCTCATTCTTGCGGAAGAGCTCCTTCTCCATCCCATGGTTGATTGATTGGAGATCTGCAGCCTGTAGGTGAAGTGCTTCATTTGCTGCATTCAGATCTGTGATTTGTAGCTGGAGTCATTGGTTTTCTTCAGTCAGCCCACCGTTGCCTCCCTGCAGTCGTAGCTGAGCTGCATCGTCCCTGAGCCTGAAGACTTCTTCCTTCAAATCAAGAAGGAGTGCCCTCATGTGGTCACTCTGCTCGTCATCGATCCACTTGAAGAAGGAACAGTCCCTGTCCTCCTGCATGGTGAAAACAAAAAATGCAAGAGCTGTGAAGTATGGTAACAGGTGCGAGTATTAATCTTCAGAGTTGGTAGTAATAACACTTTACCCAGCAAATCTGTACTGAAGGTATCTTCTGCCTGGATTCTTCGTGCTCCAAGATACCAACTGCGGTGCCACGATGCCGCAGTAGCAGTTCTTGGGGTTTGGATACCCAAGTGGATGGACGCGGTAGCGAACTGGGGAGCCTCGATGCTCGTCGTTGACGATGGCCTGAAGCTGCTGGCTTGGTGCTGGTGAAGCAGACGACGCTCCTGTGCTCGATTGCGCTATGGTTCTCTTGTTGTTGGAGCAGGGAGGGAGTGGTGTTTTTTGGGGATTGTTGTGGACGTCCGGGGCATCTTGTGCTAGAACCCTAGGCGTGCAAGTCTTGTTCTGGAAGGAGAGTGTAGGGCCAAGGGCCGAGGCAATAGTTTTATGGTGGGCTGGAACTTTCTCGCTCCTGCGCTGCCAGTGGCCCCTTGATATCAGTAGCGGGGGCCTGAATGTAAATAATTTGTACGGGAGTGTTATGTGAGTAAGAAATGGAACAAAATACAAAGATGGGCATATTAAAGAAAATGTCGGGGATTGCTGGTTCGATCCCCTGATCTCAAGGTAGCTATGCAATCCAACTCGGTGGGATAGCCATTTGTGTCATTGGTTTGTTTTGGTTTTGCTCATTGGATTCTAAATATACATTGGTATGTAGCGCCTGGACGTTGCTTGGCTTGGCATTCTTATCCAGTGATTATGGGGGCCCCCATTTCAGGGCTGGGTTGGTGTTGACCTCTGGTGGAGCTTTCGGAAGAAGAGGGTGAAACCTAGGTGCTTCAATCTCCGCTGCGCTGTTCTCCGGAGGCGCGTGGGTTAGGTCGTCAAATCTAGGTGATGTGCATTTTGTTTCTAGTTGTTTTGGATGGGTGTTTCATCGAGTGAAATTTTGCTAGATACTGATTCGATTTGTGGGAGCACGGCGGATGATTTGGGTCGTTGATGTAGTATCGCTGATTCGACAATTTCCTGTGCAGGACCGGTTGAAAGATGTATGGGCTGTGTGAGAGGTTGCATTTCGGGGGTGGTTTGTGGAACTGTCGGGGAAGAAGTTCTATTTAGGGGGAGACATTAAGCACTGTTGTACCGAGTTTGAAAATGTTTCTTTGGCTGAAATTGAGCGTCTGGTTTGTAGCTGTTATGATGGAGGAAGTGTGATTAGGACATTTTGGCGTAAACATGACGAGGGAGTGGGGGATGGATTTGTGCTGCTCATTGATGATGTTGCATGTCAACAAATGTTTGTACAGTTCAGGGACGGTGGATGTGTGGACATATATGGTGAGGAGGTGGCCCTGAGGCTCAGTGTTGATGATGAAGGTATATGGGTTGGTGATGACGACGCAGGTGATCACGTTGGAGCTGAGGAAGACTATGGAGAGGTAAATATTGAGAAAGCTTCAATTCAGTTTGATATTGATGAAACAAGATAAATAGTACATGGATAGTCTTTCATTTAGATAGTAAAGTTGCTAGACATGCTAAACATGGAACATTTTGATTAAAATACAATCCTTTTAGAGAATGCATGATATGTTTTACTGATGGCTGACAATGACATTGGCGATAACTTATTTGGTTACATCTAGGAGGTCGGTCACTCTTCTGGTTTTCCCTGATGCTTTCACCCCTTCAGAGCTGCCGTCGCTTGGTAATTCATCTTCGATTGCTCTCTTAGTTTCTTTCTCTAGCTTTGAATGTCTGTTCCAGGATTTGAGTGATGTGTTTCTTGGACGGCCTGTTCTTTTTTGCCTTGGGGGGCAAGAGACAGGGGTGCTATTATTGGCTCCACCAATGGGAAGTGAGCTGCATGCATTACTTGTAGGCTGGTTCTGTTGTTTCGAGGTGTGGTTAGGAAGCATACTTTCAAGTACTCGAACTGCATCGCTGAATGCACTGTCTTCAATAGGCTCTTTTGACTGGGATAGTTCAAGTGCCTTCATCACTAGGACACGTCTCTTTAGCTCGGCGGCCTGCGCAGTAGCCTGGGATGCTATCTGTTCTGATGTCTGCGCAATTGGTTGTGAACCACTGCTCAAGGTCCATCTGGGGTTTATGTTTCCTTGTGGTATCTCCATAGCATCAAGGTGGACTAGAACCTGCCATAAGAAGAGGTTACTGTTTAGTAATTGGTAAAGGCATGTACTTGACATTGAATGGTATGGTGAGTATAAAAGGAATGGAAATGGTTGTAGGGGTACGCACTTTCAGGGCGAGTCTGCAGGGCAAGCCAACATGTTCATATAGCCCGCAGTTGCAATTTATTTTGTTTGTTCCCACTAGATGAACTGTGTAGACTGTAGGGCTTTCTTTCCCCACTTGGCTGTTGTGCAGCAAGCTGAACCTCTGTTGGTTTTCTGACTTGTCTATTATTCTGTATTCACCAGATTCGTAGAGTTCGGTGTAGAACCTCTCAAACATTTCCCGTGTGTAGATTGTTTCAGCATGTCTTTCAATTGGGACCCCACAATTCGTAGTTGCAATGGTTAAGGAACAAAACAATATAATGCATAACTGGAGCAATATTGTGAATAGAGGAAATTTGGCATACTTGTTTTGTGATGTGGTTCTCGCGTTCCTCTTCTTGGTTCCTATCAAACTGAAATCCCTAAATTTAGAGACGAATATGTGCATAGGTGCTCCCATTGAATGAACCTTTTTAGCATATGATTTGTGCTTTCGCTACGCCGTGTGCTTTGGTCATTCCGGCACAAAAAAATTCCACGAAGTAGGGTTTGGCCCACATGCCCCTGTGTTTGTATGCATGTTTCAAGAACTTGTTATTTTGAAGCTTATATTCCTCCATCAGCTGGGCCCACCTCATTTCAAAAGCACTAGGCGATATCTCATATGTTATTAGGTTGTTGAATTTTTTCTTGAAAGTACTTCACTTGGAATATGGTGTTCCTATCTTCTGCTTGGCTTCCCATAGGACATGCCACCTACACCACCTGTGCCTTGTACCTTTCAGTTTAGATTTGATAGCTGCAGCCATCCCCTGGCACTGATCTGTAGTTTGGATTCATTAGAAGTTAGAGTATTGTGTAAGTCATGCTTTCGTTACTAGGAATTGAAGGGATGGAAATAGATAGCAATATATAAGCATTTGTTTGGAGGAGGTAGTTACCAGTTACTATAGTTTGTGGTTGCTTCCCATCCATTATTTGTGTGAAGTTTTTGAATGTCCACTCAAAGTCTTCCGTTCTTTCATGGCTCAGTAGTACACCACCAATTATTATTGACTGGAAATGGTTGTTGATGCCAACAAATATTCCAAATGGTAGGTTGTATAGATTAGTTCTGTAGGTGGTGTCGAAAGTCATCACATCGCCAAAGTGTTTGAAGTCTTCCTAATTTTTCCCTGTGCACCACAGCATTGACTCAATAGTTCCATTGTCATCTGTTCTGAACCTGACTTGGAGGTCTTTATCTTCTTGGCTCATACTGTTTAGTAGGTTCATTGTTTTTGCAAAGTCATCTTGGATCTCATCTTGGGCCAGCCGGCTGCAGAGGCTTTTCATTTTCTGCTTCCTGATTGGTACTGCTGTTTCATTTGATAGAGCGTCGACAAGGCTGCATACTCTGCCCAGGGGTACATTGGTTTGTCTTAATTTCCTTATGAACTCTCTTGTTATTGGGTCGATGTAGCTGTGGGAGCCCCATTGTTTCTTCTCGCCGCAGCTTACAGATAATGGATGGTTGTGGTCTGAGTTTATTCTACTGACTATCCATGCATGGGTTTTGTCCTGTGCAGGCGCAGCCCTGCTTTGCAACCGGTCCGGATGGAGGCGGCTTGGGGGTTTGCGCAGTGGCCCTGCAATAAGTAGTACTGAGCGTCAAAAGTGTAACAGTAATGGTAGTAAGTGTGTGGAAGCAATTTTTACTAATGTGTACCTCACAGGAGCAGACTATATCCTTCCTAGTTGTGTAGCTATTGTTGTTGATCTTAGATCTGGATTCTCTGATCCCAAACCCAACTTCCCACGAGTAAATGTTGTAGAACTATTTTGCTTCTTCGTAAGAATTGAAGGTTGTCCCTATGTGTGGGAAGAATATTGGTTCACCTGGTCTGTCTTTTGCTGTTGCGACTGCTCTTGCAAGTGCGTTGTCAGTTGTAGGCATCGTGCATTTGTCTGGCCCTTCCTTGCCACGCTTCCTATGTACATGTAGATTTGTAGGCATATTAGAAACTTCAAACTCATTGCAGGATGGTTGTGTAACCAGTATAATATCCATACCTTTTTTTGTATGCTATGGAGCCGACTTGTTGAGTCGCTTGGGATGCACATGGTGTGTTGTTGGCACCATGTTCGCTGCTGACGAGTACGTGTTGAATCTCTGGTGGGGCAGTGTTGGCATTTCTGAGTGCGATTACCAAAATAGACTTAGAGCCCAATTCTGATAACTGCGCCAGAAACGCTAAGTGGCTTTACTCGGCATAATTACTAGAAACTGGTTCTAGCAACCACGCGAGTGTTGCCAGAGATAGATCACATCCTAGAAGATAAATATCCGCAAGCGCACGGATCTATCGTCGCAGCATTTCACCCGGAAGTATTCAGGGTATCGTTATTTATATTTTCCCAAAGGAAGGCATGGGGTAGTTAAGTATTCTAGCATGGGTACGAATACAATATCTAGCATGAGGAGAAACCGAACAATGTGCTATACAGGGGTAAGCATACGGTAGTTTGGATAGTGGACACACACTTAGAGCAACCTCAAAGGAATAAAGGTAAAATAAAGAATAAAGAATAAACTACGCGGAGCAGGCAGGTCCTATATAGTCAATACTAGAACAGCTAATTCCACATGTTATACAAGTCAAGACTCAACTATAGACTAGGAATATGGGGAGACCGCGGCAACTGGTCTGCCAGTCTGTTGGTATTTGCTAAGTGCAACTAAAATAAGAAGAATTCCGCAAGCGCACAGAACATACCATTGTAGCATTTTACCGGGAGTAAACCAGGTATCGTTATTTATATTTTACCATAGGGAAGCAAGGGTTAAAGAATCGATAATTCACCATCATGTATCTACTAACTTAGTAAATCAACTAGACTAAAGCGGGGGTAAATGATTTATATATATAAAAGGTAATATAAATAATAAAGCACACATGAGAATTCTATGATAAATGAGTAGCTAGCTAGAGTGAGAGGACAACGGGAGAGATCAAGGTTCCTAACTACTTCTCTAATACTTTGGTTCTAGGATAACAGGGAATGGTTAGATATAGCGATCACACAATAGCACTTTGGAGCAGCAGGTCCTTTCCAACTCTCGAAGAAGACTGGGTAAAGAGTAGTTGGGAGAAGGCTGCCGAAAGCTCTACGAAACACCAACCCGAACGTGGTGGAATACGAAGGCCTGACAGAGCTGTCACCTCTGGGGCTACCACAACTATCCGTGGGATTGGGCGCAACCTCAGGTAACCTATAGTCTAGACACCATGCCTACACTATCGATTACTACTCTAATCACTTAAGATAACTAGAGCACTCAATACGAGCGAAGATCCCATGCTAGAATGTAACAACTATACTAAGCATACATATGAAAGGAATAAAGTAGATAGAGAAGATAAATATATTGAAGCATAAATCTTACAAGAGTAGATACAAAGACATACCAAATCTCTGAAGACTTCTCCAGAACCGGAGCATAGCTCCGCACTCCCTAACTCTCATCTAGATCTAATCTACTACATTGGAGTGTCTAGCTCTAATTCTCTAGAGAAGAGAAGTCATCCATTCAAGGGACGCCTCTACAACTCGATCCCGCCGGGAGATAATGAATTAGGGTTTAAGGGATGCCTCCTCCAGGGGCCGGGGGCCTGTTTATATAGCCCTCTAGGATGCACCACAGCCCTCGGATCAAACCGACCTAAACGGACGATTATTATTCATCCTCAAAGGCGGTGGAACGGGGATCCGCGAGACTCGTTCGATTGGTCGAGATGACGGGTCGGCCGACCAAGGGTGGGAGTCGGCCGACCCTTGGCTGGGCCCAAATGGGCTCATATTTTGTGGGCTGATGGATCTCTTCGTTAGCTTCGATTCGCCGCGTGGATCACCTAAATCGGAGTTCGTATGAGGGAGATATGCCCGTTTTACTCCGGACGGCTCTTGGAGCACAATTGCAATCTTCCGGATGGCGTAACTTTGTCGTCGGACTCGATTTGGGTGAACCAAAACTCTATTTCATGTGTCTCGATGAGCTCTATGCAATGGTGCACTTTATTCCATCATTTGACATACTTCCATTTGATGATTCTGGTACTTTTCTAGTTTAGTCCCCCAAAAAGACATTTACCAAAACTCGTGGAATTCCATTAGTGTAAGCCCTATATCTAGAAGGTAATTATATTTAGGTCCTTTTTCATGTCTAGTTGACGGTAAAAATTGGCACTTAACGACCGTCAACAACTCCCCCAAGCTTTCCTTTTGCTCGTCCCCGAGCAAAGATAAACTCGGTGTGGATCGGGGAGTTGCTACAATGCTTTCACGCCTCAAAAGTACACATGCGTTCAAACAAGAACTCTCCTCCGGATTAGAGTGAACTATTCGACTCAAAACTTACTCATATTACCTTTCACCATGGGGCTTGTAACCGTCACTTGGGTCTTGAGCGGTTGAAAGACGAACGGTCAAGTCAAGCGCTATGTTTCTCGCTCTTTGATCAACTATTATTCTGAGTTTTTGCAAGATTTTCAAATAAAAACTCGAGTTCCTTGCATGAACCTTTCAGATCTCTCATTTGTGGTATTTCTCGGATCCTCTCCAAGGCATGAGTAGTGTATGCCTTCTCTCTTCTCTCAAAATATGTGGTATTTGTGGAACTAAGGCATAGTGGAAAGTGCCTTCTCTCTCTCACCCTACTTTCTAATAGGCTTATGTGGAGCTCATAGGTGGGGAGACACTCAAACTCACTTGCATATATTGCACAGGTTAAACCATGGATCCAATAGGAACTAAAATAATAATAAAGTCATATGTGCATGTGAATGAGGAAATGGGATGGATGATAAGATGGTGATGATAAGGAAATGATTATGAGGGGTGATCACTTGGTGAACATCTACTTCTACACTTGCTCCTTTGGGGATAACATGACTCCCTTTATTCGGAAACTCAAAACTTCTTGAAGGAAAGACTTGGCTACTCTTTTTCTTCTTTTTCTTTTTCTTTTCTTTTTTTTCTTTTTTTTTTTTTTTTTTTTTTTTTTTTTTTTTTTTTTTTTGATAGAGCAACCAATCCTCTGGAAACGAAACTTTAACAACGGGGAGTGTATAACTTGAAATGATAATAACTGGAGCTTTTATGTAGGCAATTGGAACGGTGATGATTATTTCTAGATGTTCACTCCCGGGATAGGATGGCCATGAATATTTTTGAGTGTTCACTCCCGCCATGAATATTTTTGAGTGTTCACTCCCGGTGTAGGAGTAGAACAATTTATGAATAAATGGAGAATGTGTATGTGGATGGATGGATGGATGGATGCGTACTCCCGGGGTAGGGGAGATAAGTGCGTATCTCCGGGGTAGAGACAAGCACAATATGTGGGGGAATGCGTACTCCCGGGGTAGGAGCGATAGGTGTGTATCTCCGGGGTAGAGATAGCACAATATATGGTGGATATGGATCTATATGTAGGTGGTACTTCTAGGGACAAGTAGCACGTAATGAATGTAGTATTTATAAAATGGGTGCGTGCTTCGAGGACGAAGTAGCATAGATCAATGGATGGAGAGCACATAGTATTGACTTTAAGCGCATGACGATTCCTTATGGGTCCACAGCATAACCACACTCAATGCCTATAAAGACTACACTCAATGCCTACAAAAATGATCTATATAAATAGATGGGTTTTCCTGATCTAGTAAGCATGAATATATGGTCAGTGGTAGGAATTTAAACTCTCATCATAAAGGAACTCATCATGCGGGAATTTAATATTTTCAAAGATAAATTCTCCAACTCTAGTATCTCTAGGAACAAGATGGACAAAGACTCAAAACCTTCCCATATCATATCCACCAACTACCTAGACTTAGATCAAGCATTCGCTACCCACAAGTTTCGGGTTGAGCAAATCTCAAATCTAAACAGTTGTGTCTAAAACTTGGGAGAGTGCAAGGTTGAAAACTAGGTACTTGAAAGGAATTACGGTAGAGCAACTATTCATCATCTCTATGTAGAGTTTATTCCGGGGATTACTTAAAGACAGTTAATAAGAGCTCTCCAAAAGTAGAAAAGATAAATAAGGAAATCTTTCTGGGTTTCTAAGGTTATGCATCTTTTTTTAGTTGTTTAGCAAGCTCTATAAATAAATAGACAAGTTGGAACACTTAGCTTGATACACGGGGGATGCTCTCCCCCAAGCTGGATGTTGACATAGTCTGTGGATATTGCGACGAGGCGGTGAAGGAGTTCTAGTCTTCCGGAGTTTCGTGGATAGTTGCTTTGTTGGAGACGCGTTCAACCGTTGAGGGGCAGCACTTCGACGGGAGACTGGACATCCTTACATGCATTAGCTCTTCTTGATCCTTTATGTTAAGTGAAGCTCAAATAGACAACAAAGCTTGTGGAACTGATTAAGTGTTAGTGATAAAACCTCTAAGCCTTGTCTGTCTAGAACTGTCTTAACTCAAATGTCTTCTAACGGGATCACAAGAAATATTTTTATCTTTTTATAATAAAGGATGCAAACGAGAGAAAATAAATATCTTTGAAAAATTATTTTTATGCCACCACAATGAATGATTATTCACATGGGGCTTAGTAGTTTTTTTGGATGCAAAATGCGAAATCTTTATTTTCTTTTTTCTAGTGCGAGAGATAGTAAAGCGAAGATGCAATTAAGATGCATGTAGGGAAAATAAATATGCTTAAAGGAAAATGCAATCTTTGTGAAAGGAAATCTTGATAAATACCAAGTTACCTCCTTGGCGAGGGTTCGGTGATTTAAGTCCTCCGAACAGGACTTCTTGTCATGTTCACTTCTTCGGTCATCATTTGATCCCAAAGGTAGAGACCTTGAGAACTGCACCTCTTGAGATGGTAACTCTAGGAAAGGAGTCACCCATGTTCTTTCTTGTCCAGCGAGTCTTTATCACTGGAATACCTTGTGATGAAGAGTAGATGCTTCTAGTGGTCCTTTACTTCTTCTTGGAGTTTGCCTTGCTTGATTGACCTCTCTCCTTGAGCATCTTGTCTTCTAAAATTTCACTCCTTCTTTTTTTTTTTTCCTCTTTTTTTTTTTATGCATAGACCTTGTGCTCCACTCATTGTTTCTTCTCAACGTGCCGAGCGACGGAGGCTTGAAAAGAGGAAGAGCATTGCTTTGGATCATTGTTTGAAGAGTCATCGGCCTTCCTCCCCCAAGCTTGACCTTGTTGTCGCTCGCCACATGAAACCAAATATGAGTGTTGAGTTATCCCTCGAGTGTGTTGTACTCCTATGTCCTTAGACACTTGTTTGTCCTCGTTCTTAAGCCTTCATTTGTCCGAGAGGGATTTTTGATTATAGGTCCATTGAGCAAAGATCTCTCCCTTGCATCCTGCCTTTGTTTATACTTGTCCAATCCGGGATGAGCGTACGAACAGTTGCATGATCTTCTTTCGTCAACCATTCTTGATTTTCATTGAGTCTTGGTTGACGCATTGATGTTCGTTGGAGATGTAGACTCGAGTTCTTCCTTGATGGTCTTTGTCTTCTAGCGGCATGGCGAAGAGTTGTACGCCATCCGTCTTGATGATCAAGGAAGGAGCTTCTTTAGTATTTGTATATGCGGGCTTCATCTCCAATGGCTTAGGGACATCATCTTGCAACCATAGTCATGGTCCTTCAAGGCTTGGTCGGTGGTCAACCCTTGATGATGATTGGTTGACACAAGGATGCATGCCATTCCATCCTTGTCCTTCTTTGCCCGACATGCAAGATGGTGTCTTCGGAGTTGCTCATAGCTTGTCGCCTTAATCCACTTCTTTGAGTGAGTTCAAGATGTTGATGCTTCTTGTGGCACTCTTGTCTTTCTCTTTGTTCCATTACGAAGTGGCAAATTCGCGAGATGATGCCAATCCACGAATAGGCGATCATAAGTTCTTTCTGCAAAATGTTAGGGGACACATACCCGAAGGATTGCAACAATTTCAAACTATGGGCTATTATCCACTATCTATTTTAGAATTTCATCTATGCTAATAAAGAGATGGTTTTTGAGTTACTTTAGCATAGACTTTATTTATCATGTTTCCTAACAGCTCTTTTTTAGGGCACGCTAACATGGTTCAAGGCAAAGTTAACTTGCAACAAAAGACAATGTGAATGATATTTGATACTTACAATTCTTCCTTGAACAATGGATGAGTTGTGTCTTTTGTGTGAAGTTGTTGGAATTCATCATATGCCTTGCTTCATCTCTAAAGTGTGTTCATCTCTTGACTTACCCAAATTGGAATTGAGAGTTTTCTGCGGGGTTAGTCCAACAAAATAACCAATATCTACTAAAGCACATTTTAGTTCAATAACCAAACTAGACTCCATGTCTAATTTAATTAAGGAAGGTATTTAACCTAAGCACCACGCTTAATTTAAAAACCTTTGGAGGTATGTGCAACACTTCCAAACCAAAGCATACTATAGCAAACAAAGGTGACATGAAAGTACTATAGAGATTTACTCAAATGGAGATGAAAAAGCATGATCATTGGTGAGGGTTTTTTTTTTTTAGATGCAAAACACATGGATGAATCTAAGAAACCAAACATGCAATGGATAAGCGAACATAAACAAGCTAAACGGTAGTGGATGCATGAATTGTTAAAAGTAAACATGTAGTGGGGTGCAAGAATTTAAATGATAACTACTCATAATTTTAAAGTCCATGAGCAAGACTATCTCACCATTCTTGATCATACTTACCATGACTCACATAATGAAATTTGTGAGTGGTGCAACATCTATGTTCGTCACTTGTGAAGTGATTTGAAATTCTTGTGACGACGACCTTTTGTACATTCTGTGAGGTGGCAGGGTTCCAATGTTGATGTATGTTGAATGTTGGGGGACCCTGGGCTCTTCAATGTCTCTTCTTTTCTTGTGGAAACTTGCCGGAAGGTCAAAACGGCTTCTTTTGTCCTGTCTATTCCACACTTAACAGAACAAGGGGTAATCCTACTAAAGCTAGTGGTACACTAAACTAGCGAGACATCAAGATCATTATCAAAAACTTAACACCGATTGCTTCCCCGAACGGCGCCAAAAATGCTTGTTGGTATTTGCTAAGTGCAACTAAAATAAGAAGAATTCCGCAAGCGCCTGAGAACATACCATTGTAGCATTTTACCGGGAGTAAACCAGGTATCGTTATTTATATTTTACCATAGGGAAGCAAGGGTTAAAGAATCGATAATTCACCATCATGTATCTACTAACTTAGTAAATCAACTAGACTAAAGCGGGGGTAAATGATTTATATATATAAAAGGTAATATAAATAATAAAGCACACATGAGAATTCTATGATAAATGAGTAGCTAGCTAGAGTGAGAGGACAACGGGAGAGATCAAGGTTCCTAACTACTTCTCTAATACTTTGGTTCTAGGATAACAGGAATGGTTAGATATAGCGATCACACAATAGCACTTTGGAGCAGCAGGTCCTTTCCAACTCTCGAAGAAGACTGGGTAAAGAGTAGTTGGGAGAAGGCTGCCGAAAGCTCTACGAAACACCAACCCGAACGTGGTGGAATACGAAGGCCTGACAGAGCTGTCACCTCTGGGGCTACCACAACTATCCGTGGGATTGGGCGCAACCTCAGGTAACCTATAGTCTAGACACCATGCCTACACTATCGATTACTACTCTAATCACTTAAGATAACTAGAGCACTCAATACGAGCGAAGATCCCATGCTAGAATGTAACAACTATACTAAGCATACATATGAAAGGAATAAAGTAGATAGAGAAGATAAATATATTGAAGCATAAATCTTACAAGAGTAGATACAAAGACATACCAAATCTCGAAGACTTCTCCGGAACCGGAGCATAGCTCCGCTCTCCCTAACTCTCATCTAGATCTAATCTACTACATTGGAGTGTCTAGCTCTAATTCTCTAGAGAAGAGAAGTCATCCATTCAAGGGACGCCTCTACAACTCGATCCCGGGGAGATAATGAATTAGGGTTTAAGGGATGCCTCCTCCGGGGCCGGGGGCCTGTTTATATAGCCCTCTAGGATGCACCACAGCCCTCGGATCAAACCGACCTAAACGGACGATTATTATTCATCCTCAAAGGCGGTGGAACAGGATCCGCGAGACTCGTTCGATTGGTCGAGATGACGGGTCGGCCGACCAAGGGTGGGAGTCGGCCGACCCTTGGCTGGGCCCAAATGGGCTCATATTTTGTGGGCTGATGGATCTCTTCGTTAGCTTCGATTCGCCGCGTGGATCACCTAAATCGGAGTTCGTATGAGGGAGATATGCCCGTTTTACTCCGGACGCTCTTGGAGCACAATTGCAATCTTCCGGATGGCGTAACTTTGTCGTCTGGACTCGATTTGGGTGAACCAAAACTCTATTTCATGTGTCTCGATGAGCTCTATGCAATGGTGCACTTTATTCCATCATTTGACATACTTCCATTTGATGATTCTGGTACTTTTCTAGTTTAGTCCCCGCAAAACACATTTACCAAAACTCGTGGAATTCCATTAGTGTAAGCCCTATATCTAGAAGGTAATTATATTTAGGTCCTTTTTCATGTCTAGTTGACGGTAAAAATTGGCACTTAACGACCGTCAACACAAATCGATGGCGGCATTTACGAACTCCTACTCAACATGCGAACGTGGGGATTACAAAGGACGGACAGGGCTATCACCACCTGCCGTCTACCACCTCAACCGTGGCATGCCGACATATCCGAAGGTTCCCTCGCACCCGGACACCACGTCCGCATACTAAGGAGCTACCTACGTCCCCCCAGGACTCCCACCCTACGGATGGACGAGCTAGAACATAGGCAAGCCCGAAGGCACATCGAACCGCTATTCCTCTTCTACACTCTAATCTAAACAAGTAAAACATATGAACGATGAAGAACAATGTAGAGCACGATGAATAACTCTCACAAGAACTATGGCCTAGTTCTTGATCATCGAATATATCGTGCGCTAGACTATACTCTAGTTCATATGCACGACTATATAAATGTAATGAGAACTTGACTAAGGAAGAACGCTCCATAGATTTATACCAAGAGTGTAGCTTTTCTTCCTGGAGACAAGCTCTCCAAGTAGCTTTGCCAAGCTCCAAAGGACTAATGCTAATGCTAAAGAACAAGTATGAGGAAGTGAGATGGCTCCAAATGGTGTGTGTTGAGGTGGGGGGCCTCTCCTCTTCATTTATAGGGCACTAAAGGCGGTTCAGGGGTATGGAGGTAAAATAACCAGCGGAACCGTCATGCCCCCGCATGGAAGGAGGCGACCGCCTTTGGCCGGGCCCACACAGGGCGGCGGGGCGCGCGCGCGCGCCTCGCTTCGCGCTGGGTGGCGCCGCCCCGACCGCCTTTGGCGAGGGGCTGGGCCGCCATCCGGGTCGCATCTATCTTGGTGCTTTTGGCCCATTTCGACCCCGATAGCCCACTTGCTCTTGAGCTTGTTTTACGCCTTCCGAAAAGCGTACTTTTATTCCGGAAATTCCCGCACTTGGTGTACATTACGCAAAACAATATTTTCTCCAAGCACAAGTGGAACTAGGTCAATAGTAAAGATATATGTGATATAAAATATTTATTTCCCCCATAATGACCTATAGTTGGTGGGTATAAAACTGAGTTAAGGACCGCCAACAAGATCCCCCCAAGCTTACCCCTTGCTCGTCCCGAGCAAGTCTTGGCTTTGGGTTGTTGATCAGGGGTTGCTACGATGCCGATTATATCTCAAGTGTACAAGCTAGAAGAGAGCATTCTACTGCTATTTGGATAAATCGGCAATTGTATCTACTCTATGATTCCTGATGGAGTGGGGCTTCTAATTTTCTCAAATCTTGGGTGATTGCAAAATAGAACAGTTCCAAAGACCGGTGCTTTTCATTCGTCCCAAGATCAACTTTCGATCCGAGGTTTTTGTAAGTTTTTATAAATAAACCAAGTTCCTCAAATGACCCACTCGATCGCTCAAAAGTGTATAGTGACCTCACCAAAGGCTTTTTCAAGTTGCCTTCTTCCTACCACTAAAGCGAGAGTGGAGTTTTGGGTAGGTATGTAAGTGGGCATACTTGTATCACATATGTTGTAAGGTCAAGGATTGAACCTTACGGAGATTAAGCTATACACCTTGATTGAGATGTGCGAGTGTGTGGATGGAATGAAAGATGAGTCCTAATTTTTGTGGTATTTTTTGGGTCTCCATGCATCATGACATGCTCTCTTTTATTGATGAATGTGATGAAGAAAAGGTGGGCTATCAAAGAACATCTATATTTACTCTCTCATTTTTTTTTGAACGGGGATCTAAGGTGTTTCCTGTTTGCCTACTAAAACAATCTCTCATCATTTTTTCTCTTTTTTTTTTCTTTTCACTCTCTTTTTTTTCTGACTAAGAACATAGCCCAAAAATTTATTGATGGAAAGGATGTGGTGGAGAGAGATGTCATGATGAACAATGCATGGAGGAATTTTGCAACTACAAGAGAGGGGTGCACGATCCTCGGGGGTAAGGGTCGGCAAAATGGTGCGCGACTCTCAGTGTAAGAGCCGGCGGATGGTGGTTGGGTGCATGTTGTGCGCAACTCTTAGTGTAAGAGTTGGCTTTTATTCGGTGGGTGCAAGTGGATCTCAATCATGGGTGTAGAGACATAATCTCATGTCGGTAGCAATCCGACCGAACTCAATGTACGAACAAGCAGCGTATGAAGGTTCTTTATGCTATAGATAGATCATATGGCTCTGGTGGGTATTTCACGATCACTGAGGAACTATTGTTTTTGAAAATTTTTGAAACAAAAGACTCCGGACGTCAGGTTTTCTCAAGGGGACGTTTCATTGCTGTGGTCTAAGTCACTATAGCAAATCGCGCAATAACCTAGATGAGAGTAATTGTATGCAACCCACTAAATCAAGTTTCTAGAGCATGATAATGTAAAGCCAATAAACCCAAATATTAGAGAAAACTCTATTCTAGACAAGTACAAACGAGACATAAGACAGCAACCAATCATTTCAACATGGGTGGAACTAAACATTTCATAGCACATATATGGAATGGAATTATAAAAGTAAATATTTTTTTTGACTTTTCCAATGCAAGAAACTTGAATTTAAACATGCTAAAATAAAAATAAAATTGTGAGAAATTAGATATGCAATGCAGGTACCTCAATTGGGGGTCCTCCCCCAAGCTTATCCTGAAGCTCATGGCCCAGGGTAGTATCCTTGGGACCTCCAGTAGGCCCTCTGCTCCTCCTGCTGGATGCGGAGGCGCTCGGCAAGATCGTCGAACCTCTGCCCGTACTGCTGCTGCCACTGGGTCGTCGACTGCATGAAACCACCTAGGGTGTTCCTGATGTCGTTCGTCTGGATCTGCAGCTGTCCAACACGGGCGTTGATTGAGGCCAACGTCGGCTCCTACTCTGGTGGTGGCGAGTCGACAGTGTACTACCTCTGCCGCTCCCACTTGTCGGTCCCTGCCTCGGACCACGCCCTCTCGGGGTCCGATCCAGTGCCGGGCCGGGGGTACTTGCTCCCATCCCGAGTAGCTGCGTAGCCTCGGTAGGCCTCCCATCCACCATAGCCATACTGGCCGGGGAGGCTGCACAGAGCATCCGGGCGAGCGGGGAGTCGGGTGCATAAGCCTCAACTCCTCCTCTAGTGGCTCTCTCAGGACTGTTCTTCCCCGCGTGCTTCTTAAAGGAGTCTTCAAATCAAAGGTGAGCACATCATAGTTATATAAATAGAGATTTGGGTTAGGTAACCGAATCTTATTTACATAACCGGCAAAGAAGAAACAGATATGATTTTTCCCATCAGCCTTCAAGGTGTGTCCCTGGGTGAGGGTACGTAAATCACAAATCGGCCGATCAAGGGGAATGTACTCAACATCGTTACCATCTAGTGCTCCTACGGCATTGGCAATGCGAGTAACAATAGAGGTGCAATCGATAGCATAAGACTTCTTAACCATGTCCAGCTAGTGAAGGCACATCTCCTTCACAGGAGCGACCTTGAACTTGTGAACTATGGCATAAAGAAGCTTAAGTTCTACCTAATGCACCCATCTAATTTTGCCAGCAGGAAACAAAGACATGGAAATCCAGCGATGCATGAGTCTAAGGGTAGGGTGTTGGATCTCGAGTGTTCGGGGTTTGAAAGGTCCAACTTCTACCCTACCCGAGATCTTCTCCCAAAAGAATTACGATCAAAACCAGGGGGATAGATGCATCTAGCTTAACCGCACACTTGTAGTGAAAGCCTAGATGATGAGCGAGTTCCCCCAAGTAAGAGAATAATCCGTGCCAAATAAACGGAAGAAAATACGCTCATCATCATAATCAAGTGTGCAAAGAAACTGGATGGTCAAGAGACGTGAACCTTGCTCATCGATGGGCTCGAAGTTTTCCCAACCAACCGCCTTCCAGACGGTGTCGAAGTCGGTGTCCATACCTATCTTCTCGATGAGGTTGGCGTCGTAGACCATCGTGTGGTTGAAGAGCCGATCCTTGAGGCGATGGTACCCTCTGCGGCTCCTGCTCTCCCTCCGTCGAGGTACGGGCGTCGACCGCGTAGATTCCTCGGGCTCGGGGGTTGCGGGCGCCGCCTCCGGCTACCTCGGGCTCGTAGGGGGCACCTTGGTGAGAGCTCGAGGCCTCACCGTACCCCCACGAACTGTAGTCGATCATGGCGGACTATGCCGGTGGCTAGCTCTTGGGTGCGAAAGAACTAGTGGAAGTCGATTTTCCACACCCGAGACTAGCTCTAACTCTTGCTCTCTTGCTCAAAGATTGCTAGTGGAAGCTTGTTGTGTGGAGAATGGAGGTGGGAGAGAGTCAGAGTGTGAGAATGTGAGGTGGTTTGAGCACCCCGGCCACCCCCTCTATTTATAGCCGAAATCACCAGCACCAAAGGGGAGGGCCAACGACCATGAGCCGTTGGGCGCCGGCGCGGGCCCCACCTCGGCAGTCCGGCGCGAGCGCCTCGGGCGCGCGCGCCTGGCCCGGGCCCCGTCGCCGCCGCTTTGGCCGTTGGGCGCCAACGGCTAGCCCTTGGCGCTAGCCGTTGGTGATTTTGCCCTGCCATTCAAATTTTTTTTTCTAAAATAAAATCTTCTCTTCCCTTTTTTCGAGAGAAGAAGTTTTATTTTATTCCTTCTTTTTTTTCATCTACTCTCTTTTTCTCTTCTCTCTTTTTTCTAAAATAAAATCTTCTCTTTCTTTTTTTCGTAGAAGCAAGAAAATACTTACCAACTCGCTTTTGTCGGTGCTCTTATTTTTGCCCCAAGCTTGCTTGGCAACGGGGTGACCAAACCTGTCGCGATCATATTTACGACTCGGCGGGACCTCGGGTTGCCCCGGATCCCGCTTCGTGTCGGCGTTTGTCGGAATCGCCGCGGCAATCTGGGCGAGCCGGGTCTCTATCATCTTATTGAAGCTCGAGTGGTTCTTGACCGCGAAGATAGGCCCTCTATCTTGTTATTCATATTCTCCAAGATCTTGTCGTTTTGAATCATCTTTTTGGTGAGATTTTCGTTGATCTTGGCTTGGCCATAAACCAGTCCTTCAATGAAGGTTGATTCGAATTAAACCGGAGGCGTAATTCGAATTACCTTGGAATGGAGGACGGGGGGTTATTCCAGCCATTCCCTCCTCCTTGCTGCCGCGAAACCCATTGTTGAGGTAGGCGGCCTCTTCACGGGTCTCGGGCGGTCATTCCCCGAGTGTCCAGGCTTTCACCACGGACCTCGCATGTCATGCGGCGTCCATGGCGTTGGACGGTGCCGGATGCATCATTGATGGCACCACCGTCAATCTTCTTCGGGAGTAGGTCTATTTTTGCGGCAAGCATATCCGCCTCCTTCACGGTATGCATGCCTTTTTGTCCCTTGGTGGGAGCGCGGTCCTCCCCCAAGCTTGGTTTTCCACCATTTTGTTGATCGGCCGTAGCACCGTCAGCGATCCAATGATAGGAAAGCACCGCCGACGCGCGTCCGTGTGCCTTCGACATGGGTGTTAACGGTGGAGGTATAAACTCCATATACCCTCACGGCCTAGTTTGGGCCGACACGCTATCGCCAGGCCGGCCCATCAAGCTTCAAGACCGATCGGCTCAGGCTGGTCGGACAGCCTAAAATGGGCAAGAATATCGAAGACCGACAAGGAGGACAAGACCTAGTTGAGATAGGAAGGTTTAGACTTGTAAAGTATGTAAACTTAGTACCAGATAGGCTAGTTCTGACTTGTAACCTTGCTCCCCGCGATATATAAGGAGAGCAAGGACCCCGTGCTGAGGACGTAATCGGCATAACGCACGAACTCATACATCCACATCATAATCGAAACAGAGCGGGACGTAGGGTATTACGCTTCATAGCGGCCCGAACCTGGGTAAACCTTGTGTGATTGCTCCTGTTTACGTCTTGCTCGCAATCTCGGTGCGCCTTCCACCAATCCATTACCGGTCGGCATACCCCCGGTCGGACTATCACCGATATTTCGTCGGCAGCAGTGGCGCGCCGGGTAGGGTGCGCACCGAGACTTCACGTCGATCAAGATGGTTTCCTTCCCGGCGTCCATGACTTTCGAAGCCGGCCTCACCTTCACCATTGGGACGATGACCTGGACAACCGCTCCAGACACCTCGTACATCGAGAGTCCGCCCTCGATCCTAGCTCCACAAAGCAATGAAGGTACAAGTCCTTCGCCTCCTCGGTACGAGGCATCATCATCAAAGCTCGAGTTATCAGAACTCCATTACCCTTTCTTCTAGGCACCAATCAACCACCCGACGAAAATTGGGCCGATCTCGTTCGAAGCAACTCATGATCAACAGATAGGCTCATGGAGTTTTTTGCTCGGTTGGATCTATCCAGATTGAATCAAAGCAAGAATCACCCACTATCCTTCAACAGACCAAGCGTCAACAAAACGCATCGGATCGCAAGATCCTAGATCCAAGGGTTGCATCATCATTCCCGTACGGGTTGCCAAACACCGCCGACCTATTAAGCCACCAACTTCTAGCAGATTACCTCAAAGGCTACAACCGGATCCCTGATCCACACTCAGATATGGTCGGCTACGCTTTTGACGCACCCGCAGGACATATCGTCAACCATGTACGCCTCGAAGAAGTCATAGACAACCAATCTCCAGAGAAAACATGTGACGTTACTCCAGACACGCCCAGACTCGACGATTACTACAATATCTTAGAACTCTCAGGATCTGCCCATACGATGGTCTATTCCGACAACGAAGAAGAGGTACAATCTGCAAATAACAGCACCAAGCGTATCGACACAACTCCAGATCTACAACTTACCGTGTTCCGACCAGAGGAACATGAGGAAATTCAGTCAGAGATCCATAACCCAGCCAAATCCGCTCAAGAATTACAGCAATTCCCATCTTTCCCTCCCAGACTAGGGAACGCGGTATGTCATGTTAGTGACAACGAGGTCACCATCAATGGAGAAACCGACGAACAAAGGCAACGGCGAGAGGGTCGAAACGCGCCCGGGAACAACGGAGACAAAACGAAGCCGCAATCCGGGCAGCTGCCGACCAAGATCGCATGGTCGGACGACGCGGGGTTTTCGGCGAAATCTCGGCCGATGATTTTGACCTTGTAAACGAAAGACAAGTTCACACAACCCCAAGTGCTAATCTGGCAGTTGCTATTGACCGCCTCAAGATGGCCAACATTCCTCAAACTCCCCAAATTGAGGAAGTAATTGATTTTCTAGTAGCCGCTAAAGCTCAAGTGAACCATATGAGAGAACAAGCGCGCCCACCGCATCTCTCGGAAGCCACCGGCCGCGTAGTTTCTTCGAATCAAATCCCGGACTCTAGAGAGGGAGGTGCTAATGACAACAACTACGTAGACGATGGAGAGAGTTGTGGGAATTTTCCTCACAACAGATTTCACCCCGAGACACAATGATAGAAGACAGATCAACCACGAGATAACCGTAGATTATGGTCAACCTTTCAATCACCATCATGGTGAACAATATGATGACAACGACCTCCGGCGTCATCAACAACCGATACCGAGCTCGTATGGATGCCTCAGGACCGAAGCCATATTCAGCTGCCCTACGAGAGGTAGTCGGCCTAAAAGTTTCGGATACCGAGATATCAAAACTTACGATGGCAAGGTCGACCCGAGCATTGGATCCTCTTATACGAGGTGGCCGTACGAGCGACGGAGGGGACGAACATGTCATGGCCAATTACCTTCCTATCGTACTCGATGCCAATGGGCCGAATAATTGGTTATTACGCCAACGAGAGGGTCGATTCACGCTTGGCCCCAACTGCGACACCTCTTCATCGAAAATTACGAACCACGTGCCAACAGCCCGGGCACTAAATACGACCTAGCAAAGATCGTCGACTACCCAAATGAACCACTACGTCACTACATACGGCGCTTCTCAGAAGTCTGGACAACAATTCCAGACATTTCAGCAGTCGAAGTTGTGTCCTTATTCGTACAAGGATTACGACAACAAGGAAATATCGATCTACAAAAAGAACTCTTGAGAAGACAACCTACTACAACGGACGAGATGTTCAGAATAGCCCGTGAATTCGCTCGCGTTGACGATGCCATGCAACAATTACCTGAAATCGGACAAGGGTACAGAAACTTCAGAAGAAACGATGACAGAGAAAGAGATTTTCAACGCAAAGACGTGCGCAGAAACGACAGATGTGACAATAACCGTCGCAATGAACGACGATGCGACAATCGTATACAAAACAATTATAGCGAGACACGAGATCAACGCTCCATTCGGTACCACCTAGCGAGAGAAAAGAAGCGAGACTTCGATCCGTAATATGAGAAAATTCTAGGCCGACTGCCCTAAACACCCGGAAAAGGGCATACCATGCGCGAGTGCCGCGGATTCACAAAGAATCTTCAGCGGGGCAGGCTGCCAAGAAACAGAGGTTAATAAAACAAAGTAAGGAGAAACGGCCCGAACGGAAGGACAAGGCCGAGGAAGAAGAAGAAGACGGCGATAAAGATCCTCGGCATCGGTTCAACGAGCCCACCAAACACTTGTCGGCTATGATTTTGGCGGCAAAGTTGGTCTCGAAAACTCACGAGACAAAAAGTTACTAAAAAGGAGGATCATGGCAATCGCTAAGTCCGACGGACCAAATACAGACGTTAAAGCTCCAGCCTGGTCGGAACAACCAAGTAACCTTTAACGGAGCCGACATGTGGGCAAATATACCGGATGCCGGGCGTTTCCCTTTGGTACTCGACCCGATCGTTAATCATATACGTATGGAAAGAGTACTCATAGACGGCGGCAGTGCTTTAAACATTCTATTCCTACAAGCGTTTCCATGAGCTAGGTTTAAAAATCGAAGATCTTGAACCTTACGACTCACCATTCAGGGAGTCATGCCGAACAAACCTTCAATGCCATTGGGAAAAATAACTCTACCCGTTCGTTCGGAACAAGACAACACTTTAGAAAAGACTACGTCGGCTTCATTGTAGCCGACTTCGAAGGCGTTTACCACGCCATACTCGGTCGACCGGGGATCGCAAAGTTCATGGTCAAACCCTCACTACGGATACCTAGTGTTAAAAATGCCAACATCAAAGGGTATTCTTTCTCTCGGAGGCAATGTGCTTATGGCTCACGACCGCGAAACAAACGCCTACGCGGCGGCCGAATTAGCGATCTCAAAGCCCATATGGAACAAACATGCCTTGAAGCAAAACAGATACCTGAAGCCGACCTTCAGATACCAGTCAAGCAGTCAAAAAGGTCAGCCAACAAAAGCAATGACACAAAGAAGATTGAGCTCATCCCCGGAGATAAGGAGAAAACTGCTCTTATAGGAGCCAATTTGGGCGATAAATAGGAAGACGCGCTCGTCCAATTCCTACGGGACAACATAAGCATATTTGCTTGGAAACCAGCAGACGTGCCGGGCGTCCCAAGGGAAAGGTCGAGCACTTCCTTAATGTCTCGAAAACCGCCAAACCAATCAAACAAAGATTACGACGGTTTGCTCGCGACGGAAGGAGGTGATTAGGGTAGAAGTGTTAAAGCTATTAGCAAATTTGGTTTTATAAAAGAAGTGTATCATCCCGATCACTATCAAATCCAGTTCTTGTACAAAAGAAAAATGGCGAATGGAGAATGTGTGTCGATTATACCGATCTCAACAAACACTTGCCCTAAAGACCCCTTCAAATTACCTCGCATCGACGAAGTAGTTGACTCAACCGCAGTTTCCGCGAACCGTTGTCCTTTTTAGATTGCTATTCAGGGGTATCACCAAATAGCCCTAGCAACTCACGATCAAATAAAAACATCATTCATCACGCCTTTCGGCGCACACTGCTATACGACCATGTCGTTTGGCCTCAAAAATGCTGGTGCAACATACCAACGCGCTATCCAAGAGTGTCTTCAAAAAGAAATTTTTGACCAACTGGTCGAAGCATACGTAGACGACGTAGTCGTAAAAACAAAGGAGAACGGATCCTTAGTTTCAAACCTAGAGCGAACCTTCACCGCTTTGAACAAATTTCAGTGGAAATTAAACCCACAGAAATGCATATTCGGAGTACCATCAGGGATACTACTCGGCAACGTAGTCGGCCAAGATGGCATTAAACCAAACCCCGAAAAGTTAATGCGCCTTAAAAATGACGCAACCCAAAGGTATAAAAGATATCCGAAACTTACTGGATGCATGGCGGCTTTAAGCCGCTTCATATCAAGACTTGGTGAAAAAGGCCTTCCCTTTTTTAAACTATTAAAGGCCAAGCAAAAATTTGAATGGACAAGCGAAGCAGACAAAGACTTCTTGAACTCAAGACATATTTAACATCGCCACCGGTGCTAACAACACCCAAAGATGACGAAGAATTATTGCTATACATTGCGGCTACCGATCGCGTGGTCGGCAAGACAAAGTAATAGTCGTCGAAAGACAAGAAGAGGGACATACATATGGCGTTCAAAGACCAGTCTACTACATCAGCGAAGTATTAAATGACTCAAAACAGAGATACCCACACGTACAAAAACTTTTGTACGGGATCCTAATAACAAAACGAAAGTTGCTACACTACTTTGACACATATCCGATCACAATAGTAACAAACATGCTTGTTGGTGACATTACGCGCAATAAAGATGCCAAGGTCGGATCATCAAATGGGCAATAGAGCTTAGCCCATACACATTGAAATTTCAAAGCGAACAACCATCAAATCCCAAGCTTTGGCTGATTTTCTAGTAGAATGGACGGACATATCTCTACCTCCATTTCAAAACGACGCCGAACGATGGGAAATGTTCTTCGATGGCTCCCTTAAAATAAAAGGAGCGGAGCAAAAGGCGTCGTGTTCAAAGCACCAAGCGGTGATACCCTAAGATATGTCTTTGCGTATCCATTTTAAAGCTTCAAATAATATGGCCGAATACGAAGCCGCACTTCATGGCCTCAAGATAGCTATCGAGTTGGGCATAAAAAGGCTCCTCGTCTTTGGAGATTCTAATTTAGTCGTCCGCAAATCAACAAAGAATGGGACCGTACTAATGAGAAAATGGAAGCATACGTGGCGAGATAAGGAAGCTGGAAAATAAATTCTATGGTCTGGAATTCACCTATATACCAAGAGAAAAGAACAAGCTCGCCGACCAATTATCTAAATTGGGATCTCGATAGAGCAAAAATACCACCGACGTATTTGTTCAAGATTTACTATTACCTTCGTCACACAAGAGGTAGCACAAGAACCACCACAAAAGGAAATAAATTCATCGACAACAAAACCGTAACGAGATGATATCCAAATAGAGCATACTTCGGCCCACCTCCGACCAAGAAAACAAGATATCATCGCTACAATCCGACCGGACCTTTCGAATAAGTGCTCCAAGAATAAGATCGTGCAAAAAATCTATAGATAACTCCAAAGCTATTTATCCAAAGAAAAGAAAGCGACAAGACCCCTCAACCGCAAAGGGATGTAACGAGCAAATACCATCGGTGGAACCTTTGGAACAAACAAAAGAGACAAAGCCGACTGAGAAATTCCCTTTATTCGGTATCTCATTGATGAGGACACACCGACGATAAAACGAAAAAACAAATAGGCTCATAAGACGCGGTAAACATTATGTCCTAGTCGATGGGCAACTTATGCGCAAAAATGCAAGCGCTGAAGTCTTGCAAAAATGCATTTCCTTCGAAGAAGGAGCAGAACTACTACTACGTATTCATGAAGGAATGTGTGAAAACCATGCAGCATCAAAAACACTGGTCGGAAAGGTGTTCTCGAGCGGTTTTTACCGGCCAACCGCACTCGCCGATGCTAAGAAACTAGTTCGCATTGTAAAGGTTGCCAATTCTTCGCTAAACAAATTCATGTCCCCGCACATGAGCTTCAAACAATACCGAAGATGGCCCTTTTCATGCTTTGGGGACTAGACATGATAGGACCATTCAAAAAAGCCCCCGAGGCGGCTATCAATTTGTCTATGTACTTATAGACAAATTTTCAAAATGGATAGAATATAAGCCCTTAGTCAAGGCAAATGCTCAAAAGGCTGTCGAATTCCTAACAGATGTCGTACACCGTTTCGGCGTACCCAACACCATCATAACAGATTTGGGATCTACATTCACAGGTGGTGAATTTTGGGATTTTTGTGAAGACTTAGGAACAAAAGTAAAATATGTATCAGTGGCTCACCCTCGAGCCAATGGTCAAGTCGAAAGAGCAAATGGGATGATCATAGACGCCCTACGAAAAAGGCTATATCGAGACAATGATACCCATCCAGGAAGATGGTATCATGAATTACCCGCCGTGATATGGGGACTTCGAACTCAACCAAGCGAAATACCGGCGTCTTGCCTTATTTCATGATATTTGGCGCCGGCGGTTTTACCGAGATGAAGTGGCATTTGGCTCACCAAGAACAAAAAACTATGACGAGGAAGCCACAAATGAAGTCAGAAAAACTATCATCGATTCAGGAGAAGAGCGCAACTTGGAAACACTCCCAAGAACGGCTAAATATCTAGCATCTCTACGGCGCTATTACAACGGAATGTAAAAGAAAGATAGTTTGTGGTCGGAGACCTCGTCCTCAAAAGAATTCGAAATCGACGACCTCCACAAATTGTCATCTCATTGGGAAGGACCTTTCCTAGTCAAAGCAAATCACAAGACCAACGACTTATAAACCGTGTACTCTAGACGATCCACCTAGAGATTTGCCAAACTCTTGGCACATAGAACACTTAATTAAATTCTATGCTTAAGGCAATTGTAATTTATACAAATACAGTACCGCCATCTGTACCAAAGCATACAGATATTTTTTACAATAACGGTGCCAAGCACCACAGAACTCAATACCACAGCAAAAGTTTAAAGTTATTGCTCAGGCATAAGATCTATCCTGTCGGCAACAGCACAAGCGGTGCCCCAACAAGCCTTCTGCAAATCTTTGAGCTTTTTCGGAGAAGTATCTGCAGGTCGTCCAGACTCCAAGCGCTTAAAATCTGCCCGAGGAAAGTGAGATTGCGCAAGAGTTAGAACACTCGACGCAACAAAGCGGCTCCCCTTCCCGACAAACTCCTTCAATAAGCGCCATGAACAGCGGCATTGATCCACAACAAATTCGGGAACAAGAAGAGGATTTACCGGCCTCACTTCACCTCGCGCAAGCACAGAAAATAGAGGCTGCAGTCCAGCCGCCATGGATAGATAACGTTCTGTCAATTGCTGGTTATCATCCTTCAGCTCGCTAAATTGCGCCATATGACGCTCATGCGTTTCTACACAAACACAACTTATAAGATACAATCGAGATCAAAACTTCAAACACGAGAACATAACGAAGGAGAAAACGCACCTCGTGCCTCCTTCTCCAAGCGTTCAATTTCTACGCGCTTTATTGCCTCGCCTCGTTCGTACGAGCAATTTCAAAGAGCCATTAAGGCTTTGTCACTCTCCAATTCTACAAAATACTCAATCGGCTACTCGTAACTTCTATTAAAATAACAAGTAACAAGAGCAAAGTAAAACGAACCTTTGTGTTGTTCCCGAAGGACTATAACCTTTTTTAGCGGGAATCTTTCTCAACTTCCCAAAGCTTTTCACGACCTTCATAAACTCGGATTTGCCGACCCAAAACCTCGTTTGCTTCCGCGAAGACCGTTTTCACACATGGTCGGCTTGAACTGCTCTATGCAAAGGCGACGTTTTTCAAGCAACATCTTCCACAAATTTCGCGAAAGAATCTTTTATAAACACTACAAGATGGGCAAAATAGAAAAGTCACTTCAGACGATATTCCCACAGGAAATTAAATCTCTCCTTCAAAGGTTGGATACGGCGAGAGATGAAAACAGCTGCCACTGTAAAACCGTTCAGGCCCTTAAAATTCATCATTGCCAGGATCTCTTTCACTTCAATCATCTCGGTAGCATTTGGCTTATCCGACCGACGATGATTCGGTTCGGAATCGAGTAATATCACAAGGGACAGCCTCCCTTGCTCATTGTCATTCACATAGAACCATTTTTTGAACTAATCTTTCACATTGTTAGTATGAGTGAAAGACAAATACCCGGGTGAACGCATTCCATCACGAAGAGAGGTAGCACGCTCCGGCCTACATGGCTACCTCCTAAATTTCCCCTCTTTTTAAATTCATAAAAATGACGAAACACATTGAAATTTGGGGGAATTGCAAGATACATCTCACAATATGCAACAAAGAGAGCAACTGTCATAATTGAGTTCGGTTGCGGAGTTGCGAGATAGAAATCCTCCAAAAAATGCAAAGTTCCACCAGGAAAGTATGAACAGAATGCCCGAGCCTCGATGAAATAGTCTTCAAAGACAACTATTTCACCATCATAGGGGCGAGGAAACGCCTCCTCGCGGCGGCGCACGCCACACTCCGAAAGATGCCGGCGGAATCATGCCTCCGTCCGCCAAAGAATTCCAACGACGCCGCCGGGATTGCGTCGGCGACCAAAGAAGTTTCATCTCGCTTCTTGTATTCCTTCCTTGTTCCTTCTCCTTCCTCTTCTCTCGATGCGCATTGACGCTTTTTCCCCATGATCTTCGTGGAAAGAATGCGAGATTTCGAAGCTAACCCTAAGAGACGGAGCACCAAGAGCGTAAGGAACCGGTGCGAGAACAAGGAAAAATGAAGGCAAGTAGTCCAAATGACGGCGGCACCAAGGGTTTTTTAACCACACTAGGGTTTTTTACTTCTGATGGGCCAGAGAAACTGGGCCGCCTCCAGCGGAAAAAGGCTTTTTCGGTTCGTTTCCTTTCCCTCATTTAAAATTTATTTTCTTCCGCAGACGCACACTTACCGCAAACCCGAAAGCCGGCCCAAGCAAAACTACCGACAGCCATTTAAGTCTCGCCTTTCCGGCTATAGTTTTAAAAACGGCCTCGCTAAAAAGACTGGGTTCACATCAAAGCTGTTCCAACCCGCTGTAACAAAGTTACAAGATAGCAACCAAGATAGCATCAACAATTCAACCCACACAATCCGACAAACTGAGCTGGGATTTCTTGGCCAATGATACCGGTTATTTCCGCGCACAAATAGCTAAGCTATTTTCATGGGTTTAGATTCAAAACCATGGTCTCACAAATGCCTACGCCGGGACCGAGTTAAGTAGCAAAGCTATCTTAGCTTAATCATGACAAAGTCATGGCATGGTTCAAACCGACCACCCCAAATGAAATTTGGCTCGCTTCGGTCTCACTCAAAGAGTGGTCGGAAACACATAAAGCACGATATAATGATCGCTTGTCTTCTTTTTTTTTTTTTTTTAGACCCCGACATAACGTGTTCCACCTCATCTCGTGCTCGGGGACTACGTGGGCCCACGTCACCTAAGAGGTGACATGGGCTAGATCCTTCTTTTAGAGCTTGCCGCAACATATACTATCTTACAAAGAACCTCGGGACTACGTGGGCCCACGTCATTTGCATGACTCGGCCTCATCGTTTCTCTTTACAAAGAGTTTAGTTTCAAAACTAAGCTAAGGCAACGACCAATCACGACGGATACCATGTGATGGCGGGCATCACACGCTAACGAGGGCCCACGTCTCCGCATTTGGGACCCTTTCAAAATTCTTTTTTCTTTTCGGAGCATCATAAATCTTTCGGTCAAAACCGACAACGTCAACCAAGTGTAAGCAAAGTGTGGTCGGAAGCACTAGACGGTCCTCCAGCCCTGCTCGGACCACATGTCGAACGTGTGTCCGACCACCCTTTCTCACTCAACCAAGCAAGACGGTGTTTTTTCCCTCAAGGTCCAAGATGCTCGGGGACTAGCTGTGGAGGTATAAACTCCATATACCCTCACGGCCTAGTTTGGGCCGACACGCTATCGCCAGGCCGGCCCATCAAGCTTCAAGACCGATCGGCTCAGCCGGGCCTGGACAGCCTAAAACGGGCAAGAATATCGAAGACCGTCAAGGAGGACAAGACCTAGCTGAGATAGGAAGGTTTAGACTTGTAAAGTATGTAAACTTAGTACCAGATAGGCTAGTTCCAACTTGTAACCTTGCTCCCCGCGATATATAAGGAGAGCAAGGACCCCCGTGCCAGAGGACAGAATCTGGCATAACGCACAGACTCATACATCCACATCATAATCGAAACAGAGAGCAGGACGTAGGGTATTACGCTTCATAGCGGCCCGAACCTGGGTAAACCTTTTGTGATTGCTCCCTGTTTACGTCTTGCTCGCAATCTCGGTGCGCCTTCCGTCAATCCATTACCGGTCAGGGCATACCCCTGGTCGGACTATCGCCGATATTTCGTCGACATTAACCCATTGTAGAAGTTCTGGAGCACTAGCCAACTTTCCATCCCATGGTGAGGGCATTCCTGGATGTACTCCTGGAGCCTCTCCCATGCCTCAGGGATGGGTTCCAGCCACTGGCTGAAGTTGGCGATTCTTCCCCGCAGGGCATTGGTTTTGCCCATGGGGAAGAATTTAGCGAGGAACGCAGTGGAGCACTTGCTCCATGTGTCAACAAATGCCTTGTCCTTGTAGAACCAGGTCTTCGCCTTTCCCACTAGGAAGAAAGGGAAGAGCCCGAGCCTCGATAGCATCGGTGCGACATCCTTGATGACGATGGTGTCGCATATCTCCAAGAAACGCCGAAGATGTTTGTTGGCGTCCTCACTAGGCAGTCCACAGAATGGACTTGCTGCACCATGGTAATGAGCCCGGGCCCCGAGCTCGAAGTTCTTATCTCCTACGTTGACAGGCCCGGTGGGCACGTTGGCAACATTGGAGACAGAGAACTCGCGCAGGGACTTGGCCATGGAGTGCGGCGTAGTAGGTGCGGTCGTGACTGGTTTCTCTGTCGGTGGAGCAGAAGAGGAGAAGGCACGAGTCCTCTTCCTCCTTAGGAGTGCTTCCGGATTAGAATTGTAGTTATCCGGCAGGGAAAAACCGGTCATGCACTATCCTATTTTCATCCACAACAGGAGAAAACATAAAAGTTAGCTTGTATAGACATTGTCGTTTCTCTTGTTATTGGGTCGATGTAGCTGTGGGAACCCCATTATTTCTTCTCGCCGCAGCTTACAGATAATGGATGGTTGTGGTCTGAGTTTATTCTACTGACTATCCATGCATGGGTTTTGTCCTGTGCAGGCGCAGCCCTGCTTTGCAACCGGTCCGGATGGAGGCGGCTTGGGGGTTTGCGCAGTGGCCCTGCAATAAGTAGTACCGAGCATCAAAAGTGTAACGAATGGTAGTAAGTGTGTGGAAGCAATTTTTACTAATGTGTACCTCACAGGAGCAGACTATATCCTTCCTAGTTGTGTAGCTATTGTTGTTGATCTTAGATCTGGATTCTGTGATCCCAAACCCAACTTCCCACGAGTAAATGTTGTAGAACTATTTTGCTTCTTCGTAAGAATTGAAGGTTGTCCCTATGTGTGGGAAGAATATTGGTTCACCGTCCTGTCTTTTTCTTTTGCGGCTCGCTCTTGCAAGTGCGTTGTCGGTTGTAGGCATCGTGCATTTGTCCGGCCCTTCCTTGCCACGCTTCCTATGTACATGTAGATTTGTAGGCATATTAGAAACTTCAAACTCATTGCGGATGGTTGTGTAACCGATAATATCCATACCTTTTTTTGTATGCTATGGAGCCGACTTGTTGAGTCGCTTGGGATGCACATGGTGTGTTGTTGGCACCATGTTCGCTTCCGACGAGTACGTGTTGAATCTCTCGGTGGGGCGGTGTTGGCATTTTTGAGTGCGATTACCAAAATAGACTTAGAGCCCAATTCGATAACCTGCGCCGAAACGCTAAGTGGCTTTACTCGGCATAATTACTAGAACCGGTTCTAGCAACCACGCGAGTGTTGCCGAGAGATAGATCACATCCTAGAAGATAAATATCCGCAAGCGCACGGATCTATCGTCGCGGATTTCACCCGGAAGTATTCGGGGTATCGTTATTTATATTTTCCCAAAGGAAGGCATGGGGTAGTTAAGTATTCTAGCATGGGTATGAATACAATATCTAGCATGAGGAGAAACCGACCAATGTGCTATACAGGGGTAAGCATACGGTAGTTTGGATAGTGGACACACACTTAGAGCAACCTTAAAGGAATAAAGGTAAAATAAAGAATAAAGAATAAACTACGCGAGACGAGCGGGTCCTATATAGTCAATACTAGAACAGCTAATTCCACATGTTATACAAGTCAAGACTCGACTATAGACTAGGAATATGGGGAGACCGCGGCAACCGGTCCGCGCCGATGGCGGCATTTACGAACTCCTACTCAACATGCGAACGTGGGGATTACAAAGGACGGACAGAGCTGTCACCACCGCCGCCTACCACCTCAACCGTGGCATGCCGACATATCCGAAGGTTCCTCGCACCCGGACACCACGTCCGCATACTAAGGAGCTACCTACGTCCCCCCCGGGACTCCCACCCTACGGATGGACGAGCTAGAACATAGGCAAGCTCCGAAGGCACATCGAACCGCTATTCCTCTTCTACACTCTAATCTAAACAAGTAAAACATATGAACGATGAAGAACAATGTAGAGCACGATGAATAACTCTCACAAGAACTATGGCCTAGTTCTTGATCATCGAATATATCGTGCGCTAGACTATACTCTAGTTCATATGCACGACTATATAAATGTAATGAGAACTTGACTAAGGAAGAACGCTCCATAGATTTATACCAAGAGTGTAGCTTTTCTTCCTGGAGACAAGCTCTCCAAGTAGCTTTGCCTAGCTCCAAAGGACTAATGCTAATGCTAAAGAACAAGTATGAGGAAGTGAGATGGCTCCAAATGGTGTGTGTTGAGGTGGGGGGCCTCTCCTCTTCATTTATAGGGCACTGAAGGCGGTTCAGGGATATGGAGGTAAAATAACCAGCAGAACCGTCATGCCCCAGATGGAAGGAGGCGACCGCCTTTGGCAGGGCGCACCTGGCGGCAGGGCGGGCGCGCGCGCCCCGCGCTCGCGCTGGGGTGGCGCCGCCCCGACCGCCTTTGGCGGGGGGCTCGGGCCGCCATCTCGGGTCGCATCTATGCTTTGGTGCTTTTGGCCCATTTCGACCCCCGGATGGCCCACTTGCTCTTGAGCTTGTTTTATGCCTTCCGAAAAGCGTACTTTTATTCCGGAAATTCCCGCACTTGGTGTACATTCCCGCAAAACAATATTTTCTCCAAGCACAAGTGGAACTAGGTCAATAGTAAAGATATATGTGATATAAAATATTTATTTCCCCCATAATGACCTATAGTTGGCGGGTATAAAACTGAGTTAAGGACCGCCAACAGGTAGGTGGTGAGTGATCTTGCGAGGGTGTGGTTGTCTGCAGGCAGATAGGCCTTTCGCCACCATCAGAATGCCGTTCCAGTGTAGCAGTCTGATGGGAGCCATCGGAGGAAGACGTTGTTGTTGCTGCATAATCCGTCGATGGAGATCGGCTAGTCCTGTATTTGTTAGTTGAAAGATTTGAATACGAAGGTTTGCGGTAGATCTGTGTATGCACTATACCACAACCAATCTATAGCGTCCGACAACGGTCGCTAAAACTTAATAAGAACGTCGAACAATCGGTCGCTACAACCTCGTGACAGAAGATCGGTCGCTATATTTATATGTATCCACAGAACATCGGTCGCTACAGAGCTAGGTCAGACCATCGGTCGCTAAACACATGTCTCAGAGTCCAGCCATTGGTCGCTATAGCCCATTTTCATTTTGCCGCGCGGAGCCCAGCCCATTCACGGGCACTGAAAATAACGGGCCCCACTAGGCAGTGTCAACCGAACCCTAGACCATTGAGGATAGAGAAACAGAGGCCCAACTCGGTCACTGCCCACACCCTTCACGCGCCGCCAGACAGCACACACCTTCGTAACTTTCGTCGATCTCGGAGGCCACCGGATCCCAGCACCGTGCCCGCCGATCTCGCCGTCGCGGACACCTCCTGGCGCCGTTCCCATCGACCTCGCCATCGCGGACGTGTACCCGGCGCCGCGGCCACCGTCCTCGCCATCGACAGGGCGCCGCGACCGTCTTCCGGGCCGTCGTTCCCTCTTCACTCGTCGGGGTTGCAGCACCCGCTCTTCTTCCTCATGGTAGGCGAGGGCATGGAGATCTGCGACCCTGATGCCATCTTCTTCCTCGAGGTACTGCCATCTGCATCTCTGGTGATTGATTGCTTCCTTATCTTGTTACTTGAGCCCGGCATGATCTGAGTTTCTGCGATGCCAGGGAGACCATGGCTGTTGTTGCTGCAACTTCGCCAGGGCCGATGTCTGCTACTGATGGCCACTTGGCTTCAGGTTCTGAGGAGGACGAGGCCGGAGGCAGAGGACGACAGCACGAATCTGGCCAGGGATGGCAGCTGCTTCAGCGCTTCCTCTCCAGCTACGAGCCTACGATACCATGTCCTACACGAAGCAAGTGGCAAGTTTCCTTAGCAAATTTGGGCTTTGTTCTGTGGTATTTTTAATCCTTCAGCAGCATAGAAGATTAGATAGATCTTGGAAACATGGAATCACATGTCTCTGTTCTTGTGTGCAAATTAGGTTTAGTTCATCTGTTCTCAATCTGGAGTACTATACTTGTGAAAAAAGTTGAATAGGTGCTAGGTAACTTGAATAGTTATACAGGAATTTCTGACAGTGTTAGCCTGCATGACTTGCAAGCTAATATGATTATGGTGTTACAGTACCCAGTTCTTGTTTGAAGTTTCAAAAAAGGTACTCTGTTGTGAAAATTAGATTGAGTTCATAACGAGTAAAACTAAAGAACACTGCTCAATGCTCATAATGCTCATAATGGGCACAATATAGGGATACAGACCTAAAAGAGCATGCTCTGATATTTTAACATTACACAATCTTGCATGACTATTTGACCGGCCAGAATAAAGAAATTTGATCTCTTCACCCCTTCCGTTACTTGCTTAATCTTGGGGTGGCGAAGTCCACAAATCAGCTGCAAGTTTACGGCAACGCTGCAGCCACAGGTTCGTTTCGTGTCTCTCACTTTAGCCTCCTATCTTGGATATGAGTTCTAATTTGATACAGTTTTCTTTTTGCCAATCAAGTCAAAATAAGGTATACATGCATATTGGATTTTGAGGTTTTGCTTGTTGTGATAAATAATTGACATTACAATGGCTGAATGCATTCTTTAGTGAGTGAAAACAATTACTACTGGAAGGGGAAGGGCATAACTATCTCATTACTACTGTAGAGGCATGGAGTGTGCCAGCCCATAGTAGCCAGGGAACAATTTGGAGGTAATTATTAGAACCCAACTCATTTTTCGATACAATCATGCATAGTTTTTGACGTTGCCACCATCTTTAGTTCAATGACTTGTATGCTCTGCTTCATCCATCTTGGACAGTCATACTAATCTACTTCTGTTATGAAAGTTCAAGTTTCTGATTTGAGAAATAAATATTCTAGAACCCAAGTATGCCGTTGTAGAACCCAAGTAGTTAAATAGTTTGCTATGGTACGAATTCTAGTCTTGTACTTGTGATTTATAATTTGATGTCCTGCACTACTCTGCTATATACTTCAGTACTCCTACCCTTGTTCTTGATTGAAAACGAGCCTAGAAGGTGATGTGTAATCATCCTATCATAGTACCATGTTTATGTATGTACTGAACTACCAACTATTGATTACTGAAGTCTTAGTACTATATTCATTTGGATTGGGTTTTTATTAGCAAGTTCTGGTCTTCTAGAATTGGAGAATAGAGAATTCGAGTATATTTATTTGGATTGGGTTTGTATTAGCATGTTGTGGTCTTCTAGAATTGGAGAATAGAGAATTCGAGTTGCTTCCCATTCTGCTTTTGTCAGGTGCATTCTTCTTTAATCTCTATGTCTAAATTCATAGTTCATCTCTTGCTGAAAAAAATATCTTCGTATTGGATTCTGATCTGTTTAAATTGAGGTACATGTGCAGCCAAATGGAAGCACATTGGAGCTTGGCAAGCTCAGAAGGTATGATAACTGATTTTGTATCTTCACCTTTTGAGTTGTTTTTGTCATTTGTCATGAACTGAGCTATTTGCAATCTAAGGCAGACATTTTAAATGCATGTCACTTCAAGGATGAAAGAGTTTGAGAGTAGAGTAGGGGATGTTAGGATCCATATGCTCAATGCAACTCCTATTGTCACAGTAGCTGTAAAACTTCAAAATTTTGCTCAATGCTCAAGATATTTCTGGTACATGTTCTGTAGCAATTTCTTTTTAACATTTTTTACGTTTGACTTTGTTCAGGTGGGACTGTGGGAGACCCTAGTGGTAGTGTGGTGCTGGATCTTATAAACAGCAAGCTGAATTGAAGTGCTCACCGAGCTATTTGTCCTGGAGTAAATGGAGATGAGGCATTTTGTACTGACTTTAGTTAGATTATTATTCAAGGCAGTATACCGTGTGGACTTGTGGTTGCCATATTACTTAGGCTGCCTATGTAGTTTTATTCCTTTTGTAAACATGTACAAGTAAAAATGTTGGGTTCAATGAAAATTTGAGATGCGTTGTCTAATTCTGTTGATGAGGAATGTGAACTTCGATTAGGCTTGAAATATGGTTAATAATGGAAAACTAATTATATATAATTGTGCCAGTCAATAGGGATGAATTATTGGTCGCTACAAAGTTTTATACCCTCAGATAATCGGTCGCTAAAAGCATGCGACAGATGATCGGTCGCTATAGATTTTGAGTCAAACTATCGGTCGCTATAGACCCGATCGGTCGCTATAGACTTATAGCGACGCCACTTACGCCGACTTATACATCGGTCGCTATAACCTTATAGCGACCGATGATCGGTCGCTATAGCGGCTTATAGCGACCCTTTTGCTGCCGCTATAGATTGGCTGTGGTATAGTGATGGCGAATGATTTTAGCGTTACCTTGAGTCGTCTGTGCCGGATAGTATGTCGGGATTGATTTGCAGTCGTTCATCTTGTGCAGGATTGCCATCATTTTTGTCGGTTAGGTGGTGTATGGGTGGATTGCTATCTGGTATATGGCTGTACGATGATCTCGTAGAAGGTATCGTCAAGCTGTTTGGGGTGTTTTGATCATTCTCGCTAGAGGTTTGTTCATCCATTTGTGTTTGGAGGGAAGAAAGTAGCAAACGTTTGTCTGTGGCTTTTGAAAGCGGTCGCAGGCGGGTCCTTCCAGCGCACGGCAACGTGGTATTTATTGCTTCTCTCAGAGTTAGCTTCCAACGCACGGTTCTATGCCTACTATTCATTACGGTATCTTTCGAAGTTGTTACCGTTGTAGGGCGTTATGACTGGGTAATTAGCACGTATCTTGGCGTGAACAGTAAATGTATCTCGGCCGTTCGTCATGGATGATATCTCGGCCCTGGGGCACAGAGTTCGCGTTGGTGAGTGCGGAGAGCATGATCCTGGATGGCGCCGGTGCCGGGCAGCGCCGCCGGCGCGGGCAAGCGCGGCCGCTCCGCTCGCGCATTGGACACCGCAGGAGCGCTGGAGAGGCGCGAGGAGAGGTTCCAGAGCTGCAGCGTTGCGGCTCGGCGCCTGGTGCGGGATGGGCTGCGGTGCGCCGCGTGAACCTTCGCTGCCGCGCAGCAGCGGCCAGCGTGAGGAAAGAAAGGGCAAATTTTGCTGGGAACGCTGGCTGCCGTCGGATGGCGTTTTGGCGCTGCATTCAAGGCCGCAAGTTACATGCATCGTGCCTTGCTGAAGGAACGTTACTGAATCTGCCCTGTCGGACTCGCGCATTGTCTCATTCTCGTGGTTCCCCTCCGTGTCACCATCCACGGCCGCGCGCCTGCCAGCGGCTGCACCAGCCTCCCCCACGAGGCCACGACCACGAGAACCATGTCGTGGTCCGCGGTGCCGATCGATTTGGGACAGCGTCAACGCCGTCCACTATGTCTGCTCGCACGTCACCTGCAACGTTGCACAATGCAATGCAGCAACTAGTTTCGTCGTTCTGTCACGGGCTGGTGTCATGCCACGTCGTCAACATTGGCGCACTTGGCAGCGTGGCGTCGCAGGCAAGGACGGCCAGGAACGCCGGCGTCTCCTCCATGAACATGCACATGCCGCGCCAGCCGCCAAGCCGAGGACCCGGTGGCCACCACACACGCGCGACAGCTCGCCGGGAGCTGTGAAGACATGGCATGGCAGTACCCGTATCCGATCCCGCCCATGCATGGCGCATCCTCCCGCGATGAGATGAGCAGCACAGGTAGGAGAGACCTCTGCTTCTAGATGGATCAAACCACCACCAACAACAAACATCCCCAACTAGATGGTCTTCGGGACCGCCCGGGCATCATGGTTGACTGTAGTTCGTAGTTCATCATGCACTTTGTGCTGCGCATCATGGTTCATGCGATCATAAATATACATTGATGCCTGCTGGCGGCGTTGCGCCTCAAATTTCGAACATGAAGATAACCCTGCTTGCGCTCATCTTGTCCCTGCTTGCTCCCCGCATTATCTCTGAAGGCTACCGTGCAACAATGGTCCGCACCGACATGCTCGCCGCCAGGCTCGATGCCGCCGCCTCGAGGTCCGGGCGCGTGACCACGCACGCACCGCTGCAGGGGGACGGTGCCGGATACTTATACAACATAGAGCTCTCCATCGGCACGCCGCCGCAGAAGCTGCTGGCGATGGCCGACACAGGCAGCGACCTCACCTGGATCAAGTGCGGCGCGTGCACCAACTGCACCCCCGCGGGCGGCCCCTCTTACTACCCTCGCATGTCGACGTCGTTCTCGATGCTGCGCTGCTCCGACCGTCTCTGCCGCGCTCTGAGCGCGACCTGCCGCGCCGGCGGCGCGGAGTGCGAGTACGTCTACAGCTACGGCCTCGAGGCTGATCCCCACGTCTACACGGGAGGGTTCCTCGCCAACGAGACGTTCACGCTCGGCGACGACCCCGTGTTCGGCGGCGGCCAAGCCGTGCCAGGCGTCGGATTCGGCTGCACTACCGTGTCCGAGGGCATCTACATCTACGGCGCGACCTCCGGCATCGTTGGGCTCGGCCGTGGGCCGCTGTCCCTCGTCTCGCAGCTAAACGTCGGTGCCTTCTCGTACTGCCTCAGCGGCAGCTCCATGAGGAGCCCGCTCTTGTTCGGCTCCCTCGCCGCGCTGACGGGCACCGGGGTTCAGTCGACGCCGCTGCTCGCCACGGCGGGCACCTACTACTCCGTCAGCCTGGAGCGCATCTCGGTCGGCGAGGTGACGACCGTCGGCCCCGGGAGGAGTGGCATGGTGCTCGACTCCGGCACGACGTTCACGTACCTCGTGGAGCCGTTCTACATGCTGGCCAAGGCGGCCGTGCTGAACCAGACGAAGCTCCCCAGGGTGGCCGACAGGTACGGCTTCGAGGCGTGCTTCCACGCTTCCGGAGTCTGGTGGGACGTGTTTCCGGCGATGGTGCTGCACTTCGACGGCGCCGACATGGCCCTGCCAGCGTCGAGCTGCTTTGTGCAGGTCGATGATGACGGCGTGATGTGCTGGATGGTGCAGAGATCGCCGAGTCTGTCCATCATTGGCAACGTCATGCAAAGGGACTACCATATACGGTATGACGTCCACGAGGGAGTGGTGTCATTCCAGCGGGCCGATTGTCGGAACCTATGATGGACGAGATGAGGGACCGAGTTCGTCCTCAGTCACAGAATATATATACAGATACATATACATGCATCGTTGAGTTGCGGGTTAATAAAGTAGTACATAGGTAGAATCATCAGGAAACAGAAAAAAGGTAAGAAAGGAATGAGATCGATTATAACGATGGCTCTAACCATTGTTCAAACAAAGGGAAATAAAATATTTGAATATCGAATAATATTTTAGTATTTTTAATTGTATAGCGTTGAGATACATTTTTTACTTCACAAATTTTCTATGATTTTTCTAATATCGAATAATATTTTAGTATTTTTAAATGTACATTTATTCTAGAAAAATATTTGAATATTCTGCAAAAAAATATTTCTACAACTTTCTTTTTAAATACCAATTGGCCTTCCTAAACTATCGTGAAAATCCAATTTACCCCTATGGCTAATTTGTGCCACATAGGACGGTTCATGTGATGCCATGTTAGTTAAAATTGCTTTGAAAAATGATCAAGAAGGTAATGGGACGGTTTCAATAGTTTGAGGAGCACAAATATTTGGTTTTCTAGGTAAATCGGACTATCGTAATAGTTGAGATAGGTCAGAGGATTTTTTTTTTTTCTTTCAATTCTGAAACGTGACCATTTTCCAAAGCAAGTATGAAGTGAAGATGAAATACGGTGAAGCAGGGCCGGCCCTGAAGTGGTGCAGTGGGTGAGGCCAGTTTTTGGGAGGCCCAACTTGGTATGCAACACCCCATAACCCATTACCACTATATGGCCTTTTCCAACATCCTGGCGAGGAACCAGCCCAATCCGACGACAGAAATACTAATGAGAGAATTAGGGCCTCCCAAAAAACTATAGAGGAAATTGGGCTTTTGACCCTGACAAAAGTTGCCTTTAGTTTTTTGGCCTAAATCTCGTCGAACTTTGGTTTTTGGTCCTGAGTCGAAATTTATTTGGGAATTTGGCCTTTCCGTCCATTTGATAGGTTTACGGTGTTAGCGGCAAGGTAAAATGACCTTTTTAGCCCTAGAGCAAAATGAAACTTTTCTATGTATTTCAAGCTATATATTATTATTAATCTTTCAAAATTAGTATAATTACTAGTATCGTGCCCGTGCGTTGCTACGGGATAGTTAAACTTTTCTACTAAAAACACATGCATCGCATATAAGATAATAATATTGTGAAATTAAATAATGATATAAAAGTCACATTTAATCTATAGCAGAGTTCGTAAAATTTACTCAGTCACGGAGATCGTGGTGTCCCAACTATCAAGCGTTCGGGATAAACACCTGGCCCAAGCAGCCCGTACATACAAACTTAAATATAACATTTGACTAAATATAATCGTGTTATACATACTAATTTTGTACCTCCAAAAACAAACCATAGGAATACTTGGAAAAACAAACCACATGAATGTAAGTATGGTTTTAGATGAGACATTTAATCTTAGCATTCCCAAAATATTTATTTTGCAAATTAGGTGTCAACCAAAAATTGGATGCCTTTGCACTATCCAAAATCAAAACTGATGTAAACCCAAAGGAACCCATCGCTTCACAAAACAAGAAGAGATTAGCTTACTAAGACGTAAATGTTATGGTTGTCGTAGGGAGAACGCCCTGGCCCGGAGTTTTTAGGGGCCCGGGGCGAAACCCAGATTTGGGGGCCCTTATATGTACATGAACTAAACTTTTTTTTTTAAAAAAAATAAGGTAACAAAGCTTTAGTCTACCATGTGGGAATGGTTCACAGCTGATATGTATATAAAGTGTTAATGATAAACGCTTAGCTATAACGCATACAAAAGCTTTGAAGGGATTTTGTACAAAATATTGAAACAAAGAAATACAGAAGCAGGTTAAGCTTTGTCATATTCATATGTGGTTTGAAGAGGCAAGAAGATAGTGAAAGAAACTAGCAAATTGCTCTAGCTTTAATGTCTTGTTTAATAGGAGAAGATGAAGAAAGCAAGTTTTTTTTTTGACAACATGAAGAAAGCGATCACGGCTGCTAGCGGTTTCCTTGGTAGGTGGCTGCTAGCGGTTTCCTTGGTAGGTTCAGTCAGTCTGGACGGCGGACCTGCACTTTGTTAATGCCGACAGGCAGCGTACCTGCAACTGCAAGCTACTCATGGGGCCTTAACCACGCACGGGAATTACTAGCAAGTAGCAACGACGCGAATAATTCTTTGCAGCCTTAACCACGCACGGCACGGGAATTACTAGCAAGTAGCAACGTCGCATGGGGCCCTATGGGATTGGGGGCCCGGGGCGGCCGCCCCGTCCGCCCGCCCTCAGGGCCGGCACACACCCAAGTTTCTCAAAATAGTTCGGTCCGTCAGGATCACCTGTCAATGATGCAATATGATGGTCCATTAGTACATGTTTTAAAAAATATTTTCTTCCAATCTGAGAACTTGAGATAACACATTCTCAGGTTTGGCAAAAGCCAAACATACAGGACTATCGAGGAAGAAGAATTGCACAAATGATCAATTGATGATTTAACAGTCACATAAAATGGATTCCAAGGCATTACGTAGGAAGTAGAAGCACCCATGATTCCACAAAACATGGAAAAACACGCACCACTAATACTAAACTAGTATAGTGCCCGTGCTAATGCTACGGTTTCATTTCAACCAAACGATGATATTTTTTTCCATAATTCAAACTTCACGCAATTATATATGACCATATATAAGAATACATAATAAAGTTCCTGTATGTTTATAAACATCTACATTTTTATAAGCCACATTGACACATACAATTAGTGGCCACATTGTCATCAGCTATAATAATTGTTCCCGTACATTTGTAAATATCCAGATATATAACAGTTGGCGGTCATCGTGGCTGCGATGCTTGCAGCCACGTAGGACTCAGGGCGGCGCTGGCCAACCTCGCAAGCTTCAATCCTTGACAGTTTTTGTTAGCGCCGGGGACCCTCAGCCTGTTGCCCTTCTCTCCGGTGCCGGTGGCAGTCAGACTCTTGCCGATTTCAGTACCAGCCAAATCAGGATGGCGCTGCGAGCGCTGGCGTTGTGGTGGTGGGCACGGGTGCTGCACAGGAGACAGTAGCAAGATGCGATCACTAATTTGGTACCAGACAAGCAGATAAAGTTACAGATTTACAATTATTACGGTGTGTGGTAGTTCTTTTGGCTCAACTCTTGAAAACATATTGTTCCAATTTTGTTTGCTGATGGTGTGATATCTGCATAAACCTAAAAGTCTGTAACTGGAGAAAGCAAACCATGTGGCCGCAATGGCAACTACCTCGGAGGTGAAGGAGCCGAATTGGAGGAGGCTGGGCTGCCAGTCCGTTGGAAAGGTTTCTCAATCAACCCTTCTTTTTCGAGCTTCTCCAATTTTTGTTGAAACGAGATAAAAGTTAGTAGTCACATAAAAAATGTTTGGAAATATATGAAAAGAAATAGCAGCTGAAAATACAATTCGGTCACAATGATTTGTTGCAGGCTTCCAATAAGCAATCCATGTAGTTACCTTTTGCTTGCTGGAACCATGTCCAGCAATAACTCCAGCACCAAGTCTGTTTATCTTTTATCTGTTCAATCCCCTTCTGCTGCTTCTACCACTCAGCATACTATGCCTGCACTGCTACTGCCTTCAATAGAGTGTACTCTGAACAATTAACCTTTGTATGTCTTGGACACACCAAATTCAGTTACCACTATATATTTTACACAACTGATCAAGAAACGCCCTGTCATGAGATATAATAATGACCATCGGCACATCCTGTGTCTTAAGATAGCTCTCCAGCCACTCAAGGATATCCAATCGACATGATTCGTAGGCTCATCAATCAAAAGCAAATCAGGCCGGTCCTCCACAAAATCGGATTTACACTATGTTTAGAACATTTAAAGCTAAAAGCAGTTGCTATTTTTTATACCTGAAGAAGTATCACGCCGAGATACATCCTCATTTTTCACCCTCCACTGACGGAGGCAAGAGGCGTTCAAATGTCCTCAGGCATGAATCGGACCTCTAGCATGAGCTTCTGCACAATGACGTCCACCATGTCGAGGAAGACATCCTGGGAGCGGCGCTGTAGCAGGTCGAGCTCATCGAGGAGCCGGCACATGAGGTCGATGTCCTCGGTGCCGCCACCCTCGAGCACATATTCAGAAACTTTACCCTGCGTACAGAGATCAACAAAACTACATCATCAAAACACGGATAATTAAACACCGTTCATAGAATGGACAAGAAAAGTAGTCATGTACGTCTCCGAGAAGGACGTGATGGTGTTTGGGGCCGCAATCCTCATTGCAAACTTCGTTCGTAAGAAAAAAGCAAACAATAAACATCAACAACAATTAGATCGGGCCGTGTGCGCGAACAGAAGATGATTTCAGGGAATCGCGAGGTCCGACTAGCCAAGGATTGCGGCTGTCGTTGCCCTCGGCCGAGGCAGCACCTCCGCTCCCGTCAGGTCATCGGGCGGGCAAACACGGAGGTGCTGCGTCCGCTCCCATCGGCCCTCGGGAACGAACAGTCGTCGTCGTCCCGTGACGCCCTTGGCCGGGGCAGCGTGTCTGACCCCGTGGAAGCCTGCCGCGGCGTGCGCCGAAGGCGTTGAGGGCGGCACATCATCCTAGCCTTGATCTCCTACATGCCTTGACCTCTAATTTGGCGGCGCCGCTGGGAACCCTTGGACGGCCGGATCCAAAGGGCCCAAAGGAGCCAGCGACCGACATGGCCGAGGAGGGAAGACCGAAGAGATGTAGATGCCCGAGCTGCCGCCGCCGCCTTGCCTTCTGGGGTTAGCCCACGGGGGAGAGGAGCCGCCGCCGCCTTCACTTCTGGGGTTAGCCCACGGGGGAGAGGAGAGGAATCACGAGCCACCGCCAAATAAAATGTTTCTTTCAAAAATGATGAGGTGTCAGGTGCACAATAATAATTGGTGGGCATGCTATCCTACACGCTAAATGGTGAACGGTCTGTAACTACTTGTCATTTAGCCATTATTCGGGCAAAACAGGACCGTTAAATAAACGGGCAAAACAACCAATTAAACAGAAACGGTGTACCACCATATATCGTTTAAACGGTTGTAAACAGGCGAAAAAATTGCTTAGGTGAATAGTATTGCACAAACTCAATCTTAGTCCATCAATATATGGGCAGCCCAAGTAACAGGTGGTCCCGCTTGGAATGGCTTTTAGCTGAGTTCAGCTTGATAAAAGGAAAAGGTAATAGTAGTGGGATGGGGGAAAACCCACCTCAAACTTGTAACACCAAGATCGAATCTAGAGGACAAGATAAGACATTGTGCAAATGTTAACTGAAATAAGTTTTTAACGCAATAGTTTGTACCACTAAAACTATATAAGATCATAAAATATCTCTCGTCAACTGATACCAATAGAACGATAAAGGTCATTAAATATCCATTTTATACAAAATGTAAGGCACAGAGTATCTGTCCCTAAAACTCTAATCCACTAACAACAAACTTCTTTACAGTACTACAGCATGCATTGGATACTGGAACAAAATTCCAAAGATAATAAAGTAGAAACCCAAGGAACAAGCATTGGATACATCTGAAGACAGGAATAATATTTGCAATCAATGTACCTTTGTGACAACGAGGATGGTTGAGCTGGACACACATAACGCACCCTATCACCTACAGAAGATGTGGCCGCAAAATCATGTTCTGAGAAAAATATAACTCACATTAAGTAATAAGGAATAGCTAGTATAGCTCTTGGATGTAGCTGTTGACGATTCCTGTTTCAGCAGAGATGCAGAATGCAGAGTGGATCCACAATATCAACATTCACACTGGAAGTTGGTGCAGAAGGCCTCCTGAAGTGAACAGTGTCTGCAAACGAAGAACAATGCTTCTGATATATTGCAAACTTCTCGGCAGTTGCCTTATCCCCTGATTTTTTTAGAAGTAACATATATTGATCTTAGTGTATTATACCGGTCCTTTTACAGACAGGACCCCAAAGAAAAGAAAAATTACAAAGAAGTTCAAAACTCCTGTTCATCTTCCTCGAAGCCTTCAGAGATCCATCCGTCATGGCCATCGAAGCCGCATCCCAATCGTCGACGAGCACCAGAGCCAAACTTCACAAGGTGGAGGCCGCAGAGGAGGACTTACTTCTAGGCGAATCAGCCAACATTGCCTCCCAGGCGCATCGGCCAACTCCTCTACCCACGACGCATCCTTTGATTCCATCGCCGGCAAGCCGAGCAAAACTCAGATTTTCACCAAAAAACATCTTCCTGATGTGCCAGCCCTCGACTCCCGGACAGGTCTCTCCAGCCTCTCCGTTGACGTTGGAGTAGATCGCCATCGGAGAATGAAAGAGGCCGGAAGAAATTATTCCACTGCACCGCCGTCGCTTCCGCATCGCCGGCGTCGCCAGGAAATGCAAGCCGCAAAGGAGCCACACTCCTCCGGCAAAACCTAACTCCGCCGCCGAACGTCGACGGCGAACAAACCCTAGACCTAGGAGGACTCGACTAAGACTCTACGAAGACAGGAAATCTATTAACGAGACGGACCCCCGCTCCTCGTCACCACCGGCAACGAGGCCGGAGGTGAGGGAACGGGGGCTGCAAACCGGTGGCTGCGGCGGCGTCGCCTCTCGGCTCGTTCGCGAGAGGCCCGATCGGTTCTAAAACGCCTTATCCCCTGATTTATCAGCCTTTCCAACATCTTTCTGGGATTCTGGATCCTTTGAAGGTGCCTACATGGATTTCTTGTTCAGAATTGGAAAATGGTAATGGAACATGCAATGATTCAAGATTTCTTGGCTTCTGAATATAAAGCAGTAAATAAATAAAAATCACGAGCTTACCCCAGGCAGCAGAAGTGAATCCACGACAAGGAGTCTAGCACCAAAATGTTTGGCAAGTGCCTTTACCAATGGCTCCTGATAAATCTCGGAACCTAAATGCATTGCCACAGAAAACTCAGAGGAATACAAGAGCAGAAGCACTGGGATAATTATCAAACAAGTATGGTCACCAGCATTATTCGAGAAAAGTATGGCAACTGCCATAATTCAAGGCCTAGTGACTCCAGTTTAAATCAACGAGAAAAAGGTAAACAACAAAGGAAGTACAGATCTCCAAACAGAGACAAAGTAAATACCTGCTGGGCCAGATAACGAAATCCGCTGGTTTATTGATGAAATCTCAGCAAACTGCTTGATGAACTCCTTCTTTTCCAAGTGTATGAATGCACATGATAACAGCACATTCTTTGTATTCTCACTGCATGAGATGAGAACCGATAAAATACAAAGATATGGACATGTGACTAAAACGAAATATCATGCTGCATCCCAAGGTTGGTCTGCAGACAGCCCTAACATGGCTTTAACAAAAACTCAACCAACCAATTTCTATAATCTAAGAACTAAGCATACACCGTTGTTGGTATTCTAAAAACTAAAAAAAGAAGAATAGACAAGGTACCTTAGATTTTTATAATGTAGCATATAAATAACAGATGCATATGCAAAACTTCAAGTTGGTCTGCAGACCAACTTAATGGCATATAAATAACAGATGCATATGCAAAACTTCAACTCGATTGCAGAGGCTTCACAACAAGTTGGCGCAGTGCTGTTAGGAGGCTGTTGAACTCTGGGAAAACTGCAGTTCTCCTTAATGGCATCCCTGGAAAATGGATTCAGTGCCGCCGTGGGCTGCAGCAAGGCGACCCTCTGTCTCCGTACCTCTTTATTATTGTCGCTGATGTCCTCCGCAGGATGCTGCATCTTCATCCCCTTGCTGCCTCCATCAGCCATCCTATCATCCCTGGAGCTCCTCCTCCCGTGCTCCAATACGCGGACGACACTCTAATCTTTCTCAAGTGCGATCGCGAGGCCATTGCCCACACTAAGCATATTCTCCAACTCTTCGAAAACGCCACTGGCCTTTCCATAAACTACCACAAAACGACTTTCCTCCCTATTGCAGTCGATGCTCATATTAGCAATGAGATGGCTTCCCTCTTTGGTTCCACCGTTTCCTCTTTTCCCCAAACATACCTTGGCCTCCCTCTCTCTCCTTCCAAAATTTCTGTCCATGACTGTCTCCCTCTGCTGGCTTCCTGTGACAAGCATCTGGCTGGGTGGCGTGCATCCCTCCTCAACCGGGCTGGCCGTCTCACCCTTAGTACTGCTGTCCTCAGCTCCATCCCTCTTCACTTCATGTCTGCCCTTAATATTCCTAAAACCATCATCAAGCTCATCGATCGCCGGCGCCGGGCCTTCTTCTGGACTGGTGAGGATGTCTGTCATGGCTCTAAATGCCTCGTCGCTTGGGATCAGGTTCAGGCTTCTAAAACCAAAGGTGGCCTTGGGGTGAAAGACCTTGAGCTGCAGAATCGGTGCTTGCTCATGAAGTTCGTTGATAAAATTTTCTCCAACAAGGATGTTGGCTGGAAGGCCTGGCTTCTTCATGATACCACCTCCCTGGACCATCACGATGGCAGCCACAGCTTCATCTGGCACATTGTCAATGCGGAACTCGTGACCTACCGCTCCATTACCCTGGTTCTGATTGCCAATGGTGCTTCCACCTCTTTTTGGTTCGATAATTGGCTCCCCTCTGGCCCCCTCCACATCTCGCATGCCGCCCTTTTCTCACACACCCTCATGCCTAACATCTCGGTGCAGCAAGTTTTCCGTGAAGGGTTTGATATGCGCTTATGTCCTCGGCTAACCACTGCTGCTAGCAACCAGCTGTGCAGTCTCCTTTCTTGTTTGCAGGGTATTGAACTCTCTGAAGGGGAAGACACCAGGGTACTACAAGCCACAGGGAAACCATACACGGCGAGAGATGCTTATGCGGCACTGGATGACAACGGAGACAACAGCGACAAACACGGCATCAGAATCTGGAGGACTCGCGTTCCTAATAAGGTGAAGATCTTTGCATGGCTCTACTTCAAAGATCGTCTTAGCACAAAGACCAATCTGTACTCAAAGCATGTGGTGGACAACATGGTCTGCAATCGGTGCAATCACAACGCGGAGGACAGGCAACATGTTTTCTTCAACTGCCCCACTAGTGCCGGCATTTGGCGTGCTCTGCAACTTCGACACATCATGGTGTATTCAGACGACGAAGCTTGGGATGAGATAACCCCTCCTGGGCTCGACTGCAGGCTCTGGCCTTTCATCTTTCTAACTATACTCTGGAGAATTTGGGAAGCGAGGAACGGAGACTGCTTCAGAGGAGAAATTTTCCATCGAAATACGATTCTGAGACGTGTTTGTGATGATTGTGTGATTTGGCGAAATCGTCTGTCTTGTAACCTTAGGGATAGCCTAGATGGCTGGCGCGCTTACATCTGTTCCTGTATTGCTCACTCTGTAACAAACTCTGTCACTGTGGCGGGAATCCCCGTCCACGTTTGAAATGAGAAGGTGGGGAATCTCTCCCCCCCGGTTTAATTTCAAAAAAAAAAAAACTTCAAATAGACAGCATGATAAGAATCTTGGATAAACAGAATAATGTCAAAGTAGCGAAGGAAAAAAATCCAAAGTATATCACCTGAGATAATAAGGAAATTTCTCAAAGGTGACATCAATATCACTTGGATCAATAATTCCTTGATTCATCCCATCCTTAGAAGCTTGACATCTACTTGGAGGCACACTGGTTGAAGCATTAAGATCCCTGAAGAGATCCCTCTGAACTTCAAGAGCTTTAAAAAGATCACCAGTCAAATCGAACTCGGATATAGTTGATCCTGTAATCATCCTCAGAACTGACCTTATCTTATAGGTTGCAATCTTACCGATCTCCGCACCAAGATGAGTATCCGGCCCAAAGCCATTATGTTGTGGTATCGTTCGCAGCATCATCAGGAGATATGGGGGCTGCGGTGACATCCATTGGAGAGTCTTCAATGTTAGAATTAACCTCATTAGCATGTTCCCCGTTCTCAAATCCCTTATCAGGGCTCACAGCACGCATGACTCGAAAAAAAAAGGGCTCACAGACACAGCACGGCCTTTTGCTTTATCAGAAACAGAGATGATGCCGTTGGCAGCACAACTCTTTGGCTGTTCCTCCGGCTGCTGTGGGAGATACTGCTGATACATCCTTTGGCTGATTAGATGTAGATGCCAACATCTCTGTACCAGCAACAGCTGAAGCCTCTCCTGTTCTCTTATCTGTACGGATGCGCTTTACGCTAGCAACAGGAGGTTCTAGAAGGCTAACAGGCACCATTTTAGGAACTTCGTCATTCAAAGGATGTTGAAAAATCTGTGAGTCGGTAAAGGAAATACTGGTAACATATATGACATTTCTCCATTCTCAAAGTGCATACTACAGTCATGAAGAAAGAGATGCAAACTGAAGAAAAAAAATGTATGACTGAATGAACCAGAAATGATAAAAGGATACATAAGCATGCTTGCCGCATGAACTGAATATGACTTCATCCCCTCCTGTAAGGGGAACTTTTGTGCCTGGACTTATGGACCTTCCATTTAATTGGACCATGCCCTTCTTCCCTAGAACTTCTAACTCATATGGACATCCTTGCTGAAAATTAAACATCAAAGCCAATGAAATACATGAGAACGTTCATGAGCTCTGCAGAATGAATATGAACCATAAAAACAAGAACATACCTCAAGGCGCCGCAGCTTGCAAAGCACTTTGCTAACAGGTTGGTCTTTCAGCCACAAATTACAGCTTTTGCTTTGACCAACAGAAAACTGAGCCACACTGATGGGATGGTGAGGAGTCTGTAGTATAAAAATATGTTTTCTATCAGTATTTACAAATAAAATGTTTCATGCATTATTCTACATCATTATAAACTGAAATCATAATCGTATACAGATAAAAACATATATGCTAACAAAAACAACCAACAAAGATTGACCTATAAATTACTTTAACTACTAAATAGTTAAAGTAGCACCAACAGATCCAGTCGAAATTGCAAAGGAATTCAAAAAATGCATCTCGCCAAGTAGATACTGATTTCTAAAAGTTCAGGATATCAACATTAAAGAAAGACTGAATTCAAAACATTACAGAAAGACATCGCCAAGTAGATACTGATTTCTAAAAGTTCAGGATATCAACATTAAAGAAAGACTGAATTCAAAACATTACAGAAAGACAAGTCGACAAAGACAAACAAAAATGATTTCGAACAGATCAGATTTAGCCTACTAGGTAACCTTAAATATGTCTACATGTAATGCCCCAGAGTCCAAACGGCTCAGATCCACTCTGCACGCGCTTAAAAGGATTAACCCCGGGATGGTGGGATGGACTCTAGAAGTCTTATATGTTGGTCTTTCCCACTCTAAACAACCAAGGTGTGACTAAACTCTACACAATATCTTAATAACACATACGGGCCACTACGGGCCAAATGGGCTGGGTGTGACACTACAGTACATGTAACTTTTTATCAATTGATGACAAAACCTTGAACATATGAACGTGTGGTGAAAACAGGTAACAGCTATGTTGCATAAGTTCCCTGCAAGCTACAGAACAGAAAAAAGAAATATCAGTGTATTCCAAATCAGATGCCCATTGAACAGGCCCTAAATGGAGCTAAGCATCAAAGGTACCATGAATTGCAAATTTCCCGTATTCAAAAGCCTAGGCATAACAAATTCTCATGAACTAGCATTGCTTGGCCCCTGTTTCTAATGAGAATATGCTGACTGAAAGAGCACAAGTAAACAGTACATGATGTAGTTAATATTGCCAATCTAGTAAGCCGACTGTTACCCCCTTTTCCCTCCTCCCTAGAGAACCATTTAGAACGCTGCCTAGCTGTACTCAGAACGAAGCTCGACCAGCAAGACTAGTAATATTCCGTGCTAAATAATCTAGCCAAACAGCAAGGTGCTATCCAAACACCAAAATTTCACTCCTAACATCATAAAAATTGAATCTTTACGAAGCCCAGCATAAAAATTACCATCTTTAACTTCGATTCCTACAGCATATACACCAAGATTATCCAACAACCAGCTGCTGGCGGGTTCAGGTCACCGCACCAGTCAGCACTGCGAGAGCAGCTTCGCCCAATGTGCTGCGGGTTGCTGTTGCTCCGGCTCCTTCCTCTTCTTGGAAATCTCGGCCGCGGCGGAAGAAGGCTTATCCGCTCCTTGATCTGCACCAAAGCGTCAAAACCCCATGAACTCGATTCCAAACCCGCCCATCCCAAAACGCCCAATAGCGGCCCACCTTTCACGTTCTGTGTCCCCGCCGCCGCGTCCTCGGCCGAGCCGGCGCTCCTCGCGGGTGCCGCTCCCGCCACGGAATCCTCCTCGGCCCTCCCGGGGGCGGACGCCGTCGGTGTTGCGCTCTCACCTTGGGCCGCTTCGGGGGAGGTAAGGAGGAAGAGGACGGAGACCATAGCCGTGAGCCCGTGACACGCTGCTAAGTCCGGTGCATTACGTCGAACACCCAGCGCACATTGCCTTCCATCCGGGCCAGACGGCCAGTGGCTGAATGTGGCTGGGTGGGCGTGGAGGGGAGCAGGAGCAGCCTGGCCGGTGGCTGGGTTGCAGCAGTCCGAGGCGGCGTCCTTGGGTTCGCCAGCACTGCCAATGGCGACGACCCAAGCGGTCAGAGACACTGTGTTTCCATTTGTCAGAAGCTCCACCAACCAGAAACGAAACAGATTGAACCACCTGATTCTAGAAAGCCTTGGTGGTTGCGTCTGGCCGGTGTCTGGTAGAGAAACGTCTCTCCCAGTCGCAGCTCTGGCGGCTGGTCTTCCGGCAACGGAGACGGCGTGGCCGGCCGTGCTGCAACAGAGTCAACGATCATGCGCTTTGTGTTGGAGTGGGCACGGCCTCTCATCTCAGATAGACAGGCCGACCACGACGAGCTAATAATAAATAGAAGAGTGAGTTGAGACCTCGTTCCTGGCACTGCAACAAGTTGCACTGATCCTCCTCGTCCAGTCCGATCGACTCCGGCCAGCTGAAACGGCAAGAGTTCTTAGTCCTCCGACTCGGATCAACATGCATCGCCTCGGACTCCTCCTCGTCGTCATCGCCGCGACCGTTCCCCTGCTGCTTCCCCTACCGGCAGTGGCAGGCCGCCACTGGCCGTTGAAGCCCCCCACGTTCCCGCCGCCGACAGCACCGTCTCCGCCCTTCAGGCCGCCAACATTCCCGCCGCCTACAGCGCCGTCTCCGCCCGTCAGGCCGCCCACATTCCCGCCGCCCCCGGCCCTGCCGCCGTGCGATTGTTGGTACTGCAATCGCACGTACGGCCCGGAGGCCTTGGCAGCAGCTGATCAACAATGGGCGACGACTGCAGCCGTGCCTGAGGTCGAAGCAGCGGCGCGACGCCGCGGGTACCGTCCGCCGCCCACACCCACGTCCCCGACCCTGCCGCCGTGTGACTGTTGGTATTGCGGCAACAGGACCTACGGGCCCGAGGATTCGGTTGTCGCCGCCGTGCCGTCGACGAATTTGATGAGCAACACGCCGCCCAAGCCGACGCCGACGCCGATGCCAGTTGCATCCTCCACTTCGTCGCCGTGAACGCTGTCATCGCCGGAGCCCGGAGAAGCATACAGCGTATACTACTAAATAACTTTCTCCGTGGCAAATCAACAGCTTCACGATATCTATATGTTGTAAAAGAAGTTTAAAAAGGGCAACAGTCAGTGCGGTGGTTTATATAAGTATAATAAATATGGACTTCATTGTCAGGCGTCTGAATAGCATCTTGTTTGTACCTGCATTCAAAACCATAGGATATGTTTCATTTCGGTAACGATCCTCCAGTCGGCGCAAGTCTGAACTGATTTGTCTCCAGGGCTGTTTTCACAGGGAAGCATCCACTTGAATATTCAGTCACATGAACCCCAGCCTGATTGATTGATGCTTGCAGTCCAACCAAGCATCCGAGCACCTCTGCATAGAAGGCATCCAGGAGATGGACTTCACGGCCAGCACCTGACCCCACCATTCCATCACTGTACCCAGTTCGTCACAGATAGCGAAACCCCATCCTCTTTCCCTGTCTGAATTCAGTTTGAGCACACCGGGTTCAGGTTTGTGCCATCCGGTTCTGACGAAATTCCGACAACGCACCACGCCCTTCATTTTGCTGAGTCCAGTCAGCTTGGGCCGCATTTGCTCTCTCTCTCTCTGTCTCTCTCTCTCTCCCTCTCCACAGTCAGTGAATATTTTTTTTAATGAATCTGCAGAGAGAGGACGCTGAACCAACCAACAAATTCAGGTCCCAACTCTGAGTCTCTGAGGCCTTCACGCATGGATGAGCTATCTTTGTCAGTGGTTTCAGGCGAGATGCTTGCTGTCTCTGCTCAACGTGGCACACAGCAGCGGTTGTCTCTGCTGCTTTGACTGGCACAGGGGATGATGACGATGATGCAAACCAAAGGCCTTCGATTTTTTGTGTTTGCATGCGTCAACCCGAGTCAACCACTCCCAGCGCAAGCCAATGGGCATATCCCAGAGCCTAGTCCCCCAAATTCTTGTAGGCAGGCACACCGTCTTCCATGCCACCTTACAGTGGCCATCGTGTCGTTCCGTTCCTTTCCAGAGGAACCCCGCCGCAATGAGGACTGGGATCGACAGCAGTCAGCAGTAAGGGTCGATTTAGTGAGCAGTACCGATGAGTGAACCAACGACGAGATCATCTGCCGGCTCTGTGGCGCACGACATGACCTGGCAAGGGGGTGAGCCGTGAAGAACCCACGGCTGTCAGGCTCCCAGGACCTCCATGTCCATCACAAGCACGAACAGCATGGGTGAGAGGAGATCGCCCTGTCAAAGGCCCCTGGCAACTGGCATGGCTTTCCCGGCGACGACGTGGCCTGCCATTTACAAGTACTTTTGTGCTTGCTGACGAAAGCATGAAAGAAATCCAGTCTCTTGCCATCGTCTTGAGAACCCGGCGTGTTCCATCTCACCTCAAAGAGCTGGAAGGCCACGCGACCGAATCAAATCAAATGCCTCCCTTGGCAATGTGTCAGCCGAACAGTAGCAGGCCTCGCGACCGAATCAAATCAAATGCCTTGGCAATGTGTCTGCCCAACGGTAGCAGACACGACTGATGCTTCGCATTGAGCCAACGACACGTGAGCTGTACAGCCCAGAAGTTGTCATGGATGCAACGGTTGGATGAAAGCGCTCTGATTCACTTGCACAAGTTCTGGCAGCAATCTTGTTTCTAGCTAGCCTGGTGGAGAGGGCCTTGGATCGGAGAAAATCTTGCTAAAACTGGCCAAACGAACGCCGAGCACGACGGCCGCCACCACGCCCATGAGGTAGGCACCCGCGCCATCAGCCGGGCCCGTCCCCACCGCGCCGCCGCGGCGCCACCGCCGTACTGGGCGCTCACTGCGCACTCTGACGAGCAATCGGAGTAGACGCCACCAGCTTGCTGCTGCTACGTGCGGGATATGGGAGTTAGGACGGGGTCGGGCGCAGGGCTCGCGTCGTGGAGCTGCGGACCGTGTTGTGCGGCAAGGAGCGGCGGTGGCGTCGCGATGCGCAGGGCGCGCCCGCTGGGGTCCGGCCGCTCCGCGTCCGGACAGTCCGCGCGGGGAGGAGACGGGATGGCCAGCGCGGCGGAGGCCATGGCCTGGCGGAGCTGCCGGTAGGCCCCTCCTGCGACGCTCGCGCGCGGCCGCGCCCACGGTCGTCCGCGTCCTCCGGCAGCTGGAGGAGCTCCAACTCCAGCGCCGGCTTGTTGCGCACCGTCGTCAGCGATCTTGGTCAAGAATTCAATCCTTGGCCTCACGAGCGTGGTGCAGAACGTACGGGATGGCACACAAGCTGCTCCATTGCAAGAGCGTCGTCCCAGGCAAGCAGGGGTATATATGGCCGCGCCTTTCCCAACCTGCGACGCAAGACGCCATCGAAACAGTAATCACGCACGGGAGAGGGCAGAGATGGATGATTCATGCAGCATCGGGTCGAGACACAGACACCCCGTCACAGCAGCTTGTGGGCACCAGTCTCCCAGTTCAGCACCAGTTCAGCAATCACTGCATCAGTTTTTTTAGTCGGGCAGCAGAAAAAACGAGGATTTCCAGCTTTCTGCACGAGACCTGCTGCACACATTGCTGGACGCGTTGCTGCAGCTCCTCCACGCACACGCCGAGACGGCCCCGAGACCCTGAGCTCTTGCTCGTGTGCTCCGTGGCGCCCGATCGGTTCACGGGAATCGGACAATCCATGTATCCGACGACGGACGACAATGGCCTTGCGAGGCCTGAAAGTGTGGCCTCACTTGTCCGGCCTAGTGCTGGTGCGTCGTCGGGTCTCCGGCGAGCCTAGTTGTCCTCGTGCAGTCGTGCCCCCAAGACGAGCGCTCATTGGCACACCATCATCGAATCCTAGGCGGTAGACGTTGTTTTCTCAATCACACAAACGGTTTGTGAGTTTTTTTTTTCCTCGAATACGCAAGAGAATTGCGTATCATTGTAAATTTTAAAAATGAAGAGTTTAAATACAAGATTTGACCAACAACCCCAAAAGAAGGAAAAAAGAGCAAACAAAAATAACAAGAAGTAAAATTGAAAAAAAAAATATCCGCCTCCGCTTTGATGATGACCAAGAGGTCAGTCACCAACGACGGAGCTTCTCTGAAGAAGCGCGCGTTCTGCTTTTTCCAGATCTGCCACGAGGCAAGGGCAAAGAGCGAGTCGAAACCTTTGCTGGCTTTACCTTGCCAAGACTCCCTCAACCGTCGTCACAATTGGAAGACCATGTGGTCAGCTAGCGGTTGGGGTCTTCCCAGCGCCTGTCATATATAAAATCAGACCTCATGAACATAGAGGCAAATGCATAGCAAGTGGTTGATTGTCTCCTACACCTGGTCGCAGATGTAGCATTCTAACCAGTTTGAAGCCCGTGGGTGGCACATCAGTCATGGTCCAGTGTCTTTTTTTAAAAAAGTGAGTCAAAGGAAGAATTTGACTCGAAGCGAGCCCAGGTCTTCCATATGAGGGAGTGCTCACGGAAGGTGATCGATCTGACATGCAGTATCTTGTATGCTGATTTGGTGGTATAAATTCCATCGGGTGTCCATCGCCAAACTGTCCTATCCAACTGTTCTGTGAGCACGATCTGTTCAACAGCTTCCCAGAGATCGAAGTACTTTGCGAGTGCATTAGTGCCTAATGCCCCGAAAATTGTTCTAGTCCATATGATTGATTGTACAACGAATTCGTCATCCCGTGCACTCCGACCATATGATTGATTGTTTGAAAAACAGGCCAAAATGGTCCTTCGAGAAAAAACCCCATGATTAATGAGGCCGGTTTGTCTAGCGGCAGCTGCAGCGCAGTACTCTTTGGATGGAACCTTTGGGATCCCATACTACTCTTTTCTGTTGCTGGGGCTTACTGAAGTCTAGCTACCACCGCAACGGCCCATGTTACACTATGCTATGCTTCGCGTCGGCCTCGTTTGGAGCTCAATCCAGTGGTTCTGCGCTGGGCCTTCTTTAGCCGTGTGCTCTGGATTTAGACCCATTGAACAGTCAAAGAAGGCAATGCCCATCAAGCCCAGGCCAAGATTGCTTAATGGACCGTCAAGCCTAACATCATCATCAATATACGGCCTGTTTCGCTAACGACCGTAGATTCAGATTAACATCAACTATTATAAGCTTAGGAATCGTACCACACCGAGGGGCGACATACATAGATCAGGTGAGGCGTGTATAAAACAACGTGCATAGCTATAAGGCAACTCATACCTTTCTCGGCCTTTTGGCTAAGATCAAGTGTATCTGTTCTTATCAGTTTAATATCTGATATGTGGGACACGTGCCCACAATGATATTAAATTTATGTTTTGTGGGGGGGAAATCTAATATGATAGCTTGCTATCAAGGTTTTCATGTGTCGCCCTAGCGTTGCACTATTGCTTGGGCTTGGTACACCCCAAACAAATCAAGATAAAAATGTTGGAAGTTATTGTTGTAATAAAACACGTTGTTGACGTCGGATCGACTCTCGCTCTCAATAATAACGCAAACACAGTAGTGAACACAAGAGAACAATTGTGGGACTATTCTTTATTGCTTGTGAATATTGATGATTTACAATGAAGGATCTCCCACGTATATATACTCCGAATATGTCCTAGAGTTTGGAAAGCGCCCACATAACAAACGGACTAGGATTAGGATTCCTCCTTCTCCTCTTTCTATATTCCGAAGTCCGCATGTTTTACAACACTCCCCCTTGGGCGATTACCACGATATTATGTCTCGTTAAAAACTCCATCCGAAAAACCCAAAGGGGAAAAAACGGTCTACGGAGAAAAGAGTACATATATACCATTCTTGATAATTGCACATATATTGCCTCGTTAAAACCTTTATGAGAAACTTCAGAAAACTCATAATAGGAAAAAGAGTACAATAAATAATCTTCAAGATTTATTGAACATTCTACTAGAATGCTCACCGTGTCTTCTAGACAAAGAAACAATTAGGTTATTTAATCAAGGAGTTCTCCCCCGATTTTGTAATTCTCTTAGTCTCTTCATGCCAAGCCCACGTATGCACTTTTCAAAAATTGGTGGAGCTAAAACTTTTGTGAATACATCTGCAAGATTATCACAAGACTTGACACGAGTTACCATAATTTCTCCACTCTTTTGCAATTCATGCGTATAGAAAAATTTAGGTGAAATATGCTTCGTGACATTTGATTTAATATAACCAGATTGAACTTGTGCAATACAAGCTGAATTATCTTCATAGATAATAGTAGGGGTAGGCGCAATATTAATTCCACATGCATTCTGTACATGTTGATGGACACGCCTAAGCCAAATGCTCTCTTTGGCCGCTTCATATAATGCAATGATTTCAGAGTGGTTAGTTGATGTTGCTACCAAAGTCTGCTTAGATGACTTCCAGGAGATAGCTGTTCCACCACTAAGAAATACATATCCAGTCTGTGATAATCCGTTATGTGGATCGACAAATATCCCGCATCCGTATACCCAATTATACTAAGATCTTGTTTCTTCCGGAAATATAATCCAAGATCAATAGTACCTTGAAGGTACCTAAAAATTCTTTTAACACCACTCCAATGCCTTTTGGTTGGTGCCGAGCTGAACCTTGCTAACAGGTTAACTACAAATGCTATATCTGGTCTTGTACCATTTGCAAGATACATTAACGCACCAATAGCACTTTAATAGGGATACCCAGATCCTAATATTTCTTCCCCTTCTTCTTTGGGTCTAAAAGGATCCTTCTCTACGTCAAGGGATCTCCCCATCATGGGTGTACGTTCAGGATGTGCATTTTCATGATGGAACTTTTTTAATACCTTCTTGGTATATGCGACCGGTGCACTAAAATCCCTTCATGGGTATGCTCAAGTCAAGCCTAAATGAAATTTAGTCTTGCCTAAATCTTTCATTTCAAATTCAAATTTTAGGTAAGTACTAGCTTCTTCGATGTCTTTTGTAGTTCCAATGACGTTCAGGTCATCTACATAGACGATATTATACAAAAACCTTTACGAGATTTTCGTATAAATACACGGGGACAATCTTCATTCTTCAGAATCCCTTCTCTTCAAGAAAATCGCTAAGACGATTATACCACATTCTTCCGTTGTTTTAAGCCATAAAGTGATCGTTGCAACTTTATACTATACATGTTACGTTGTTCTGGTTTAGGCACAGTAATTCCTTCAGGACTTTCATATAAATTTTAGCATCTAATGACCCATATAAATATGCGGTCACGACATCCATTAATTTCATCTCGCAAGTTCATACTTGCTGCCATTGATATCAAATACCGGAATGTGATTCCATCCATTACAGGAGAATAAGTCTCATCGAAATCGATGCCGGGTCTCTGCGTAAACCCTTGTGCTACTAGTCTCGCTTTATATCTTACCACCTCATTATTTTCGTTTCTCTTCCGAACGAAAACCCATTTATGTCCTACTCGGGAATATCCCTTCAGGGGTTCGGCCTACAGGGCCAAATACTTTTCTTTTATTTAGCGAGAGTAATTCAGCTGCGATTGCTTCTTTCCACTTAGGCCAATCGAACGCTTCTTGCATTCTATCAATGTTTTTGGCTCGATCTAGATCAATTTTAGCAATCTTTTCAGCAAAATATATGTCGACATTAGTAGTCTTTCTATCATATATTTCTCCTGTTTCAACATAATTTGTTGAATTCTCTATTATTCTTTCACATTCATCCCGATTAACCGGTATATTTAAATCAGGAATTTCCGGTCTCCCATCGTGAGTTTTTTCTATGTGCACATTCTCACTGGGTTGATCATCTTCAAGATGTGTCACTACAGGTGTACCTTCACTTTTATTCTTATTTTCTTTCTGCCCAGCCTTAAGCCTTTTAGGACGTCTCCTTGAAGCTATAGACTGAGTAGATACACCTTTTTCTTTGTTAGTATCTTTACTTGGTCTCCCCTCTTCAGGGTACGAGGAGCCAATGTAGATTTTACTTGGAATTCCAATTCATCCACTTCATGTGGTATTTCTACTCAGGTGCGTTTACTGCAGGTATGTGAGATTTCATAATCCCTTTAGTATTAGTGAAGGCTTCAGGCAGCTCGTTTGCAATTCTTTGCAAATCTACTATATTCTGAACTTCCAGTTCATTTTCTTTAGTGCGAGGATCCATTCCAAGGATTCCAGTGCTTTCCCATATTATTTCTCGGCATTCATCCCTAGCGAGATACTTTCCCCCCCTAATGCCGGGAAATGATCTTCATTAAAAATACTATCGGCGAACCGAGCTGTATGCAAATCTCCAGTTGATGGCACTAAATATTTAATAATTGATGGGCTTTCAAAACCTACGTAGATTCCCAGACTACGTTGAGGCCCCATTGTGGTTCGCTGAGGTGGTGGTATAGGAATGTATACGGCACATCCAAATTTACGCAGATGGGAAATATTCGGTTTTATTTTTCGCACTAATTGTATCGGTGATACATCATGATATGCAGATGGTCTAAGTTGAATTAATGCTGCTGCGTGCAGCACAGCATGCCCCCAACAAGTGGACGGTAGCTGACTATTTTGTATCAATGGTCTTGCAATTAACTTGATCCTCTTAATTAATGATTCTGCTAGACCATTTTGCGTATGCACGTGTGGCACAGAGTGCTCAACTTTAATTCCCGAGCCATACAATAATCATTAAATACCTTCGAGGTAAATTCTCCAGCATTATCCATTCTAATGGATTTAATTCTTGAGTCTGGAAAACTGGCTCGTAATTGAATAATTTGGGATATTAAACGTGCAAAAGCATGATTTCTAGTAGAGAGAAGACATACATGGCTCCACTTCGTGGAAGCATCAATTAACACCATGAAGTACCGAAATGGCCCCGACAGGGGACTAATTGGACCACAAATATCTCCCGAATTCTTTCCAGGAACGATGGTGATTCATCTCTCACTTTTAAAATAGAGGGTCGAGCTATTAGTTTCCCCTTGGCGCATGCAACGCACACAAAATCTTCATGATTTGGGAAATCATTTTTCTTTAAATTATGACCATTTGAATTATTAGTAATTCTTTTTATCATACTTAGACCAGGATGTCCCAAACGATCGTGCCATATTCTGTATGACTGATTATTTCTCGGATCGTTTGCATTGTAACATGTTTTTGAGTTGGCTTAATATAGGTGTAGTACAATGATTGGCGCATGGAAGGAAAAATTTTGACAATCTTCTTGTTGTCTCCCAATGACTTAGTCATGACTAGGCGTTCTTCGCCTTCGTCATCATTTGTTTCTAAATGAAAATTGTTTGCACGTATATCCTTAAATGAAAGCAACGTTCTAGTTGATTCAGGATAAAGTAATGCTTCTTGGATTACTAGTTCTGTTCCATTAGGGAGAATTATAGTGGCTCTTCCAACGCCAACTATACACTTATCACTTCCAGTGATAGTAGTAATATTTTCATCATTCTTTCTAATAGTCTGAAAATATCGTGTGTCCCTAAGGATTGTATCAGTTGTGCAACTATCAGTTAAACATAATTCCTCTTCCATAGCCATTTGTACTCCACGGGTTCTATAATAAAGCAATTTAAATTTATTCAGCATGTAATAAAAATAAGCTTTAAAATAGAACAATAACTAATAATAGATATATTGTCTCGCAAGACTCTTATTACATAGGCTCTACGTGAGCCGATTCCAAACCACAATTTCATGCAAGAATTAAAATACTTAATGCATACTATTATTTATTACTATACTACGGGATAGCTAAATAGGAGCTCAAATAGAGTCTCCGTGCACATCTTCCACTTCTTCATCGGGAATATCATCGTATCCATGTCTCGTACGCATGTCTTTAAGATTTTTCATAATAACATCCCAAATGTCCTTGGACATGATGTCTGCAGCACATCTTCAGTCTTCTCGGGAGCTTCCTTTTCTTCTTTTTCTTCGGGTTTAGAAGATTCTTGCTCCTTGTCCTTCGACTTGGAACATTCTCCAATTTCCAAACTTCTTGGAAGAGACAAAATGGGCTTCATGCTTAGCTTCAGTGATTCTTCTTGAGTTGAGCTTTCCATTCTTGATAGAGCTTCACTATATGCTCGGAGTGCGACAAATTCTAGACCAATGGCCTTTCATCCCACACTTATAGCATTCTTGGTCCCGTTTGCCATATTCTCCCCCTGGTGGAATCTTCTTTGATTTCCATTGTTCCTTCTTCTTGAAGTTACGAACCTTCTGTTCTTTCCTTCCATGGTGCCTTCTGTGGCCCCTTCCCTTTTCCTTCATTTTTCCGAGATGAGGAAACAAAGATTCGCTCCCAGGCTTACTTAAGCTGCCAGTAGGACGAGTTAGATGATTCTGCATCAACTCTTCATCTTCACCTTGGTCTTGCTTGTAAAGCATTACTAAGGTCAATGTACTTCTTGTACTTTTCTTTCTTGTACTTGGCGACTTAAGTAGGTTTGTTTAGGGTGGAAGGTAGAGAGGGTTTTCTCTATGAGATCCGATTCAGTCGGATTAATGCCACATAGCTTCATGCGTGTGACAATCCCATAGAGCTTGGCATTGTAATCCTCAACGGTCTTGTAGTCTTGGTAGCGAAGATTCGCCATTCGCGTTTCACCCGAGGGAGAAGTACAGTCTCCATCTTTTCAAAGCGTTCATGCAATGCATCCCACAAGACTTGAGGATCACGTTCAGTCATATACTCATTCTTTAGTGATGAGCTTATGTGATGTCTCGAGAAAGTGCGAGCTTGCGCCCTTTCAGCACTTGTTGCTTTCTTGTCATCGATGGGTTTGATAGCATGCAAAAGGTTCTTCCCATCCAAGACAATCTCAGCATCTAAGGACCAAGAGAGATAATTGCTGCCATTCGGGGCTAGCTCGGTGATTTCTCTCTTCACAAGATCGACATGTCTACATGATAAAATAATGTGCATATAAGTTTACTGCTAGTAAACATATAGTATACAAAAAGTTACGTGGATGGAAAAAACTTAGTAATATAACATCTTCAGAATTAATTATATAATTTTCAAAATTATTCACCAATTAAAAAAAAAATTGGAACATGAGTCTCGTAGGGGGTTTCAACATAGCGAGAACTCATATTAATAAAATAAACTAAGCCATGGTAAAGCAAGATGCATTATCTATTTTATTTTCCACAGTATTCTACATGAAGCACGTGAATTCTAATTAGATGGGCTGGACTATACGGCCCACTTCACTTCAGATATATGCTATGAGGGCCTTCAACCCTAGCCGCTTTTCCATCCCCGCCCCTTATCTTCTTTCTATACGGCGGCGGCGCGGCTCAAGGCCGGGCGGCGTCTCACTTGCGGCGGCCGAGATTCGAAGAGGAGTTGCGTGCAGGCAACCGGTGGGGATCACGCGCGTTCGGCAGCGTGCGCAGTGACAGCCGCATGCGTTCGGACGGCAGCAAGCGTGCGTTCAGCGACTCGTGCAAGCAAAACAGAGCCACGAGCACAAACAATTTGCCGATTCAAACAATTCTATAAAGGTGAGTTGGGCAACTTGTTTATACTAGATCTGAATTCACATCAACTAGTCTTCGTGCTAGTTTGATTAGGGTTTAAATTCGATTAATCGGCCTGCGTGCTGATCTATGATGTGGTCATCGACTTCGTGGCCGACGATTTGTACCCTATTTGATCTATTGAAATTTGCCCCGATTTGGCTTTCAAACCTGATACTTGTGGTTATGGAAATTTCTTGGCAAATCTAGCAGATTAGGATGCATACAATCTAATCTACTGGAAGAAATTCTTTGTACCTTCGATTCTCGTTCTTGAGCTCGGAAAACGAAGGCCGTCGCGTAGGACAGTTCGGCTAGGCCGTGGGACCCGCCGGCGTGACGATGAGTCGATGCGTGATCGCTTCGTCAACAACGTCGGTGTTCTCGGCGTCTCCGAAGTGGACGTCGGTGTTCTCGGCGTCTCCGAAGTCGAAGTCGATGTACCGGCCTCCTCCGTAGATGTACGGTTGGTTGCAGACTTATGTCGACGACTTCGAAGATGTCGATGTAGAGGCGTCGTGCGATAACGTGTAATAAAACACGTTGTTGACGTCGGATCGACTCTCGCTCTCGCAATAACGCAAACACGAGTGAACACAAGAGAACAATTGTGGGACTATTCTTTATTGCTTGTGAATATTGATGATTTACAATGAAGGATCTCCCACGTATATATACTCCGAATATGTCCTAGAGTTTGGAAAGCGCCCACATAACAAACGGACTAGGATTAGGATTCCTCCTTCTCCTTTTTCTATATTCCGAAGTCCGCATGTTTTACAACAATTGTCATTTTTGTGACAGGGTTTTTTTTTGTTAGCTGTTGCAATTGTGTCTGAAATCCACTTACTATACAGAAGAGATGTGATTAATTACATCTTGAGGACTATGGATCCCTTCAATTGGATTATGGACAAATGTGCCCTGGATTCAGTTGAAATAGATGTCACTACACCACAACACTTTTATAGGGTCAGACATCTGACGCTAAAACTTCTTTTTTACCGTAGGATGATCTGACGCTAAACATAGCTTAGAGACCATCTGACGCTAAAACCTGATTTACCGATTTGTTATCTGACGCTATAGGTACCTAGATTTAGCGTTCAATGGTCTGACGCTAAAACTATGTATAGCGTCACACTATCCGACGCCAAAAATAAATGGGCCCCAACTCACTTGATTGAGCGGCTAGTAAAAGGTATGCCATTCCGGCCCATTGCATTGCCCATCCATTTGGCCCAGGAAAGCAATGTAATCGTAGCTTCTTCAACCTTCGACTCGATGCGGGCGTGCGGCATTCAAACCATATCTCTGGTTCCCCTCCCCTTCACAAAACACATTGCGGCGGCGCCGCCGTGGCACAAGGCAGCGGCGGTAGGAGGGTAGCGCGACGGCGGCGCCCAGGCCACGAGCTGCGCAGCGGCGGCTGCCAGGCCACGAGCAGCGCGACGGCGGTGCCCAGGCCAATTGCTGCACGACGGCGGCGCCCAGGCCACGAGCTGCACGACGGCGTCGCGGTCGCGGCGCCCAAGCCAGGCCACGGTCGGTGCGGTGGGGGGCAACGGTTCGAGGCAGCGAACGATGTGGATCTGCGACGTGGACCTTCGAGCTGCAGACAGTGTGGATCTGTGGGCGGTGTGGATCTGAGGTGCTCCTGGTGAACCCATGCTTCGACGGTGAGTAGCACCCTAGTCACCCTTCCCTCTTCTCGGTTGCTTTGGTTAGGACATCTGCAGACTGATCTGCTAAGTTGACCTACGTTTTCTGATTCAAGGCTATGCATTACTATGTACCAATGATGGTTCCTGCTCTACTGCTGCTTTTGGAATTCAACAAGGTATCGTGCTATTTGCAGCAATATAGATTAGAGAAGATAGCTAGCCGATTTGGATTTGTTTATGCTCTGTTGTCAATATTATTTTTGAGAACTTGAGATGCACAAACAACCTTTATTCTAGAACTTGTCAATTATACTGCAAAATGCAATCAGTACCACTAGAAACTTTAGTTCCAGATAGTCGTTCCAGGAACTCAGTACTTAAGAGTTTCTAGTGTTCATGGGATCTATTCCTCACATTTGCAGGCCCATATGGCCAATGTGAACTTGTCAGCACAAGCACAGTGGACTCTTTCTGGCATACTTGTGCATCTTATTAATTTTGCAGCAGATCATTGTTACATCTTGCTTGTTACTCTTCTAGTTCCTGCAGAAGAAGGGCTCCATAATAAAATCAAACATAAATTGATGATTTCTCATTTGATAAGTTCTCTGTTAGCGATCCATCCCTGTAATGAACATGTCAACTTGCTCTCTTGAATGCATGTGTGGCATTTAACAAATATGTACTATGCTATTTTGAGTAGCGACTAGTATAGATTTTTGAGCAAATATCAACATTACTATCCTATATTCAGTATTACTATCCTATATTCAGTACTGACTAGTACAAATAAGTACAAATAATTTGACTTGGTGATCGACTTGTTTATCTACTTTGTCATTCTCATCTCTGGTTGATTTGTCAATGATTTGTACTTAATTCCTGTTTCCTTGCAGGTAAACCAAGAGTGGTGCTACCCTCCTTGGAGAAGACCAAAATCTGAACTCTTTCTTATATATAAAGAAGTAAATTGATAATTGTTACAGCTAATCGGTACAGCTGATGACACCATGTCTAAAGGTAAGCAACTGGAAAGTATGTTTAGTAGTCCGCTTGAGTCATGGGATAAACCTGTTAAATTATTTAGCACACACCATTCTACAGTTGCAGGAAAATACACGTCTTCTACCAATCTAGCAAACTTCAGTACCTTTCTATAGTGCTGCAGTTGATCATGCTCATCTCTATCTCAGTTCTCAGGTAAGCAACACTACATTGGTGGCAAGTAGCAGTATAGCCAACTCAACTAAGTTTCAGCTTTGAATTGTTTGTTAGATTCATAGGAGGTGTGGATCTGTGGTGTGTACATCGGGCTGAAGCTGCGAGCAGCGTGTGGATCTGCGGCGTGGACTTCGGGCTAAAGCTACATGTGGCGCAGTGGCTGCGGTTGATGCAGGGTTGAAGGTGCTGATTGTGAACGATGAGCTGCCATGCCGAAACGGTGAGCACCCTACTTGTCCTTCCCCCTTCTCAGCCTGGAGAGTAGTGTCTTGGTCTTTGATTACTTGAACAATTAGCATGAAGAATTCGAGTGGGATGATGAGTTTGGCAATGAATTATATTAACACTGCAGCAGTGGCGAGACATTTCTAGTGGGGTTTCATGTTATGTTTTCTAACATGATAGTAGTCGAGCTTCACCTTGATCTGTTAATTGTGAAAATGCAAATCTAAGATTTTATTGAGTGGTGGCAAGTAGCAGTATAGCCAACTCAATCAAGTTTCATTTTTCTATGCTAAGTGCAGATCCATAAATTGCAAATTTTATTGAGTATGCCTAGTATGCTCTCTACTTGTTTGTATAATTAGCTATTATATATGATGTGTTTACTACCGTGAAGGGTTCTTGCTACTGCATACTGTAGCAAAGTGCCTTTTTGGCTGATATTACTAGGAGCTGTTACAGTGCCTTTTAATTAGTGTTCATTGGCTTTTCATAAGGATGAACTTTCTTTGTGGTTCAGGCACTTTGGTTCAATTGAATTTAGCAGAGATGGAGAGGAGCAGACATTAGGTGAAGGGCTGGAACGTAGGTGAGCACACATTCTGAACTTGAGCTGATAAGTTGCTCTATATTGCAATTATGAAGCATCTGTGATGAAGTATACTAGACCACTAGACTCATAAAAAAATGAAGCATCTATGATGAAGTTGATGAAAGCTTGCTCTAAGTACAGGCATGTGTTGTATTCTGAAATGATCATCTTTCATAGTTGCAATCTAATTTGGATGATACATTGCTTACAAGTGCCATGCCAAAATACACTTAACTGAATTTTGAAATGTAGCCTCAGTTTGGACAAACTGGTAGAGGTATCATCCACTAGTAACAAGGTGATTAGTCCAACAAACACTTGGTGCCATTTGCACAGCCATGTAACTTTGCTTCTTCTGAAAGTATAAATTTTAGGTGAGGAAATAGTAGGCTAATTTTGATTCCTGGGTATAACATATCTTAAATTGTAGCAGTACTAGCTAGTTGTCAAATGTACCTATTAATTTAGTTTTTTTTTGCAAGATTTCAGTTTCACTAGCAGGTTTAGTTTTAAAAGTTTTGATGAACCACAGATCCACGACCTTGCATTATTGTTTGAATTCTAAACATGATTCTTCACTGCCTCCTTTGTATTGAACTGTTGAATTATGGTTGTCTACACTTGTTTGATTATAAACTATTGTACAACAGGTTTACATATTTTTACTTGCCTAATTACATGGTTATTTTTTTCAGGCAATGCTAGCCACTAGTCTTTGGCTTGAGTCTCTGGATTCTGGAAAATGGCTTTACTGTTGGCTGGATGTGCTCTACTGTTGGCAAGCCATTGCTTGTGGTTTTCTAATTTCTAGAAATAATTGTGTGCACAAACATACAATGTGAAACATAGATAAACTGCTAGTTTAGCTTGCTAGGATGTGCATTCATGTATTCTTTTCGTGCTTGACTTTATTGGATGGTGAACACTATGCAAACATATATGGTGTACAAGACAAGATTGTATGTTATATGTTTTGACCTTCATGTGATGTATGTGTTTTTATATCTTCATGTGATAGACATTAAGTTTGAATATGGGTTTTATAATTGTATTTATTTTTTTTGGGCATATCTATAGTCCTATTAGACAATCTGACGCTAAAAATATAATGATCGTTGGATGATCTGACGCAATATGTATGGTAGTAGAGTATCTGACGCTAAACATTGCCAATGGATGATCTGACGCTAAAAATTTTCATGGCAATAGACTGTCTGACGCTAAAAATCTGGTCTGACGCTATATGTTTTTAGCGTCAGGACTTACTGCGTCAGCAGAAGTCTGACGCTATCACGCTATATGTTTTTAGCGTCAGATCATGTGACGTTGTAGCGGCTTTCAGCGTCAGATCATCCGGCGGCAAATCTGGTGTTGTGGTGTAGTGTGTGTTGCCAACTTCTTCTGGGAAGTGATCCTGGTTAGTACTTTCGTCAGCTGAAGCCATGACAGCTTTGAGCCTCTGAGATTCAAATAAATGCTGGGTCCTTTTGTTGTGGTTACGGCATATTTTCGTCGGATTAGTTACGTTCCATAATAGCGTGATCGAGCGGCGCCACTCCCACATCCTGTTTTGAATCTCAGCCGTTCGCCCGGGGGGCCACATGTACATGCGCCTAGCTCTACGACGCCAAGCCGTTGGGGCCACAACTCGCGCGCCGATACATGTAATCGCGCACGCGTAGGTCGGCTCGTCGGCGACGTTGTAGCCGCCGTGGCACACGTGTTGTGATAAATCTGTGGATCTCTAGCTGTAGATCAAGACGGAAAACAACATTTTCTGTTTGTAGACAGTAGAATAAGAACCTATACATGATCTAATTACATGATCTACAAGTAATTAAAGGGATTCTAGGGTTAGACCGTTGGAGGAGGAAGTAGCAGTAGCCATGACTCCGGTGATGTCGTGGATGACGCGGTCGTCGAGGATGAAGAGGTCGGCGGTGACTTGGAGGTGTTGATGCAGATCCGGCGGCGGTGCTTCCCATCGCTGGCTGCGCTCCCCGGATCGGATGGGGTGTCTGCTAGGGTTTAGATGTCGGTCGGGAGAGGTGGCGACTGCACAACCCGTGAACAGTGCCGCTGGCCCCCACCCTCTATATATAGCGCAGTGCGACGGGGGCCCATCAACCATGTAGGGTTGGGCGCCCCCGATCAGGACGCGAGTCAAGGCCCAATAGGGCCTTATTGGTGAGAGATCAAACCAACATTCTCCCCCTTGATCTCACTCTATTCTTTATCTGTACTCTTTCTTAAAGCTCTTTCATCTTTATTCATTCCATCACAGATTAGTGCATAGAGTTGTTTCATCATCACGGTCTATGGCCGATAGACTTGACAACTACAAATACATTTCTCTGATTTGAAATAAATTCTGTTATTCTATGGGCCTTCTTGTCCAGGAATCATAGGCCTTCCCTTAAACCCATGCCGGCTACATGTTCTCTGAACACGTTGGGTGGTAAGCCTTTTGTAAGCGGATCCGCAAGCATCTTTTCAGTGCTTATATGTTCAAACTTTATCTCATGATCCCGGATCTTATCTTTCACAACATAGTACTTGATGTCAATGTGTTTGGCAGCACCACTTGACCTGTTGTTGTGAGCATACTGTACTGCTGGTAAATTATCGCAGTATAACTTTAGTGGTCAATGGATAGAGTCAACCACCTTCAAACCGGGTACGAATTTCTTTAGCCAATTCACCTGCCCTGAGGCCTCATAGAAAGCTACAAACTCGACATACATTGTGGACGATGTAGAGACGACAGTTTGCTTCTTGGTCTTCCATGATATAGTTCCTCCCGCAAGAGTGAACACATATCCTGATGTGGACTTTCTTTCATCTCCCGCATAATCAGGACCTGAATATGCCTCTATTTCGAGAGAGTATGATTTTCTATATGTTAACATGAGGCCTTTCATACCTTGCAAATATCGCAAGACTTTCTTTACTAATTTCTAGTGTTCAATTCCTGGATTGCTTTGAAATCTGCCAAGCAACCCGGTAACATAGGCTAAGTCAGGGCGAGTACATACTTGAACGTACTGTAAACTTCCAACAGCCGAAGCATATGGAACTGCTTTCATCTGATTGAGCTCATACTCATTCTTGGGGCACTAAAAATTCCCATATCTGTCGCCCTTGACCAACGGTGCAGGTGATGGACTACATTATATTTCTCTAGCACTTTCTCTATCTGTGCTTTCTGTGATAGTCCTAATAACCCCTTTCTTCTGTCACGGTGAATCTCTATGCCCAAAACATATGAGGCTTCACCAAGATCTTTCATGTCGAACTTTGAGTTCAAAAATCTCTTTGTGTCCTGAAGGATACTGACATCACTACTCGCAAGTAAGATATCATCCACATACGTAATTAGGAAGATATACTTCCCATTCTTAAACTTTGAATAGACACAAACTTGTCCTCTACATTCTGTTGAAACCCAAAACTTCTGATTGTTTTGTCAAACTTCAAATACCACTGTCTTGAAGCTTGTTTTAATCCATAAATGGATTTCTTCAAGTGACATCCCATTCGCTCTTTTCCTTCCATGATAAAACCTTTCGGTTGTACCATGTAAACATTTTCCTCCAAATCCCCATTTAGGAATACCGTCTTAACATCCATCTGATGTAGTTCTAAATCATAATGTGCCACTAGAGCCATTATGACCCTGAAGGAATCCTTACATGAGACTGGAGAAAAGGTCTCATTGTAATCAATTCCTTCTCTTTGCGTGAAGCCTTTTGCTACAAGACGCGCTTTGTATCTTTCTATATTCCCTTGGGAGTCATATTTGGTTTTGTAGACCCATTTACAAACCTTACCTTGTTTTGGCTCCTTTAGGAATCTCTTCTAAATCCCGCACTCCATTGGAGCTCATGGATTCCATCTCTTCTCTCATGGCTTCTAGTCACTTCGATGAGTCGGCACTTCTCATGGCTTCATCATATGAGGTGGGATCACCCTCCATATGACCCTCTTCTATGTTGTAAAGTTCATAGTCATCTGAGATAGCTGACCTTCTGGCTCTATTAGACCTTCTCGGGGCCTGCTCATTTGGTACATCTTCCGGTTGGGGTTGTTGTTGTTGCTCCCCCTCGCCTATGGAAGCATGTTCTTCTATGGGCTCCCGAAGGACGGGTTCCTCATTTTGATCTATTGCTGCCACAGGAGAGTGAGGAATGGGTTACGCACCACAAGAACCGGCACTATCGGTGCATTAACAACGGTAACTCGAAAATGGCTCTTGAATTATCGGATTTGGTGCACACACTCGCTTCTCTCAAGATCAATCTTTCGAGCTACCACGCTCCCCGATCGCCTCATCCTCTAGAAATTCAGCGTGTCTTGTTTCTACAAACTTTGTATATCTCGTCTGACAATAAAATCGATATCCCTTTCATTTTTTTGGGTAACCAATAAAATGGCAACTAACTGTTTTGGGATCTAGTTTTCCAATGTTTGGGTTAAACACTTTGGCCTCAGCTGGACTCCCCCACACACGCAAGTGGTTTATTGAGGGTACTCTTCCCATCCACAACTCATACGGTGTTTTGGGCGTCGATTTACTGGGAACTCTGTTTAGAATGTAAATGACGGTTTTTAATGCCTCCATCCACAAACTTATCGGCAATGTGGAGTAACTTATCATACTTCGCACCATATCCATCGAGTGGTACGGTTACGTCTTTCGAGCTACTCCATTCTCGCGAGGCTCGCCCGGCATTGAATACTTGGGCTACTATGCTATGTTCCCGTAAATACTTCGCAAAAGGTCCAGAACTTGGCCATAAGGGTATGCCGATCATAGTACTCCCCTCCACGATCAGACCTGACTAACTTGATCTTTAGGTTATGCTGATTTTCAACTTCAGCCTTAAATATTTTGAACTTTTCTAATGACTTTGTTCTTTCTTTGATTGGATAAATATATCCAAAATGGGAGTAATCATCTCAGTAAAGGTAATGAACGAGTCATATCCATCTACACTTTTCATAGGAAAAGGTCCACGATGTCCGTGTGGATTATCTCTAAAATTCCCGTGCTTCGTTTGGCATTCTTTTTAATTTTCTTTACATACTTTCCTTTAATGCAATCTATGCAAAAGCTCTAATTCCGAGAACTCAAGTGGAGGAAGAATTTCATTCTTCACTAATCTCTCTATTCTCCCCTCGAAATATGGCCTAAACGACAATGCCATAATTTCGACAATGCATCTTGAGTTCTTTTTCTTTTTCTCGTTTGCATTTTTAGACAAGGACATAGTATCTGTATCATCACAAACGGAATTAACATTTTCACAAAGTGATAATAAATAAAGGTCTTGTTGCTGGAAAGCAACTCCAACATAATCCTTATTACAATAAATATGGCACTTGCCATCTCCAAAATAACATGAGTAACCATCATTGTCTAAACAAGACACATCATTGTCTAAACAAGACACACTTATTAAGTTTCTTTGTAACGAAGGAACATAAAGGACATCTCTAAGTAAAAGAGTAAAGCCAGTAGCAAGCTTCAAGGGAAGATCGCCCACGGCTTCAACATCTGCTCTGACTCCATTCGCCACTCTAATGTGTCTTTCTCTTCTTGCGGTTGTCCGCGTCGAGCTGAACCCCTGTAAAGAATTGGCAACATGAATAGTTGCTCCTGAATCAATCCACCAAGTGGATTTAGAATAACTTATATACAAGGATTCATTTACAAAAGTAATAATATTCTCACCACTTTCTCTAAGCTTCATCAGTAGCTAATCAGGGCATCTTTTCTTGTAGTGTCCATACTGCTTGCAGTGGAGGCATTGATCTTTGTCCACCACAAACTGATTCTGCTGAGGAATGTGCTGCATGGTAGGCTTCTTCGACCACGGTACTGGTTATTAGTCTTATTCGTGCCGCACCGGACTCTTTCCTTTGTTCTCGTGAGGAAGAAGGATTATAATTCTTTTTCTTGTTGTCCCTCAAATGGTTTATGGAGCCACCATTTGAAGCCTTGATTCTCTCTTCCTCTTGAGCACACATGGCGATGGTCTTTTCTAAGTCCCATGTTTCTAGATGCATGTTGTAGTTAACAACAAAATTCTCAAACTCTTTTGGAAAGGACGAAAACACCAAGTGAACAAGGAAAGTATCAGTGATTGTCAAATCCTTGAACTTCCTGATCTTGGACGCCAAATGACTCATTCTGTGTATGTGATCTCTGATATTAGTACCACCAGTGTACTTCTGTGAAATCAGCTCTTTGATGAGTTGAGTGGCATAAGTCTTGGTAGAGCCAGTGAACTGTCTCTTGATTACCTCAAGATACTCTTTAGCACTGTCACTCACTGGGATGGAGTCTGCAATGCGAGGTTCCATCGTGTTCTGTATAACCAGCTTGCATTCCTTGTTTACCTTTTCCCAATTGACCTTGTTAAGATCATAGGACATCTGTTTGTTGGCAAAATCTCTTTCTCTAGTTTGCCATGCGGCATCTGCCTCTTCTGCGGCCCTCACAGGTGCCTCTGGCTGGGTGGGGCGCTCAGCCTCAATAACCCAGTCTATCTCAGCAAAGCCAAAAGCCATGTCGATCTTCTTCCTCCACTCAATGTAGTTATCACCCTTGAGTGGTGGAATATATCTGATGACACCCATCAGAGAGAGAGATCCTGAAAATATATAACATCTATGGTGAGAACATAACATAACCACAATTTGTATGTCTTAGTCTCAACGTTGGTCAAAATTAAAACATACAACTATTTTATGCAATAAAACTATATCACCTTTGGGCAGAAATAGAATTAAAGCATAATAATCTTTAATCACATCATAATACTGTCATTAATCAATTTTGGTCGAATAATAACAATATTACAATAATCTGAATAATTATCTATTTTTCAAAATCAAATTCTCCCATTGGTTCAAATTTAATAATGAAAGAAAAGTCTCGTAAATACGCAAAGAGAAAAGTATCACCAATAATCATTTTTCCGAAACATGTAAATACTTTATCGTTCTATTGTGCAAAATTATCGTTGGATCAAAATTTGCACAAAATTGGAATCAAATTCAATTCTAAACCATCAAAAAAGCATCAAATATGTTTCTGGAAAAAAAAATAAAAATGGAATCCTATTCTTGTTCAGCCAATCTGGCCCGAACGGCCCAACTCGGCCCACGCCACGCGCGAGCGTGCGCGCGTTGTCTGGTGCTCTGCGGCTGAAAACGGCCCGGCCCCGGGGCCGCGGCGCCCCCACGCCCCTGCCGTAACGAAGGCCTCCGGGCCGGAAAGTGCGCACCGCCCGGGCTCAATCTCGGCCTATTCTCCCGTAGCCGTCGATCCGGAGGTCGTGGGAATCCGACGGACGAGCGGCGCGGGGCAACAAAACCCGACGGCGGCTGCCACTCCCCTTAACCCTAATCATTTTCTCGCCTCCTCTCCTCTCCCTCGCCGCCGCTTCCCGATGCCACACGGCGGCCGGAGAGGTAGATGGAGGAGTGGAGACGGCGCCGCCGTGGCCCTCGCCGGCGTGCGCGCGCCGCCCCAAGGGTGAGCGCGCCGCCGTCCGAGCGGCATCGCGTGCGGTGCTTCTTGTCCGGGCGCGCCCGCACACCGGCGAGCGGCGGCTTGGCTCGTTCTCGCCCGCACGCAGGCAAGAAGATCGCCGGCGGCAATGGCCGGACGGCGGGGCCCCAGTAGGGAGCCTCATCTTCTCCGTCCCCTTTATTCTAGCCGAATCGATTCTCGCTAGGGTTGGGGTTTGACTTCTCCCCTTCGATTTGGATTCTTTCTTCCCTTTCGATCCGTTAGGATTAGGGTTCGTTTTTCCCGATCCAAGACCGGATCGGCTCGGAACGCGCAGCGCGGCTCTGTCCCGCGCACGGTCACGTAGGTGGCCGGCGACGGTGATGGGATGGCACCAGTGCCGTCCCCGTTCTGTGTTAGGGTTATGATTCTGTTCTCTGTTCGCCGATCCAAGACCGGATCGGTCTATTCGTTCTTAGTTTTGATTTCTTAATACCCGATCTGGATCTACCAACTAGGTAGGCGTCTGATACCATTGTTGTGATAAATCTGTGGATCTCTAGCTGTAGATCAAGACGGAAACAACATTTTCTGTTTGTAGACAGTAGAACAAGAACCTATACATGATGTAATTACATGATCTACAAGTAATTAAAGGGGTTCTAGGGTTATACCGTTGGAGGAGGAAGTAGCAGTAGCCGCGGCGGAGTTCGACCCTTCAGCCATGACTCCGGTGATGTCGTGGATGACGCGGTCGTCGAGGATGAAGAGGTCGGCGGTGACTTGGAGGTGTTGACGCAGATCTGGCGGCGGTGCTTCCCGTCGCTAGCTGCGCTCCCCGGATCGGATGGGGTGTCTGCTAGGGTTTAGATGTCGGTGGGGAGAGGTGGCGAGGAACAGTGCCGCCGGTCCCCACCCTCTATATATAGCGCAGTGCGACGGGGGCCCATCAACCATGTAGGGTTGGGCGCCCCCGATCAGGGCGCGAGTCAAGGCCTTATTGGTGAGAGATCAAACCAACAACACGCGCACGTGCATGACTCTCTTGGTGGCCTCGTTGGACGGGAGGAGGTCGAGCCAATTGGACGCCACCTTCCGGTCATCGACGCGCCTCTCGACGGTGGCCAGCAATATAGCCGAGCCGACGGGGAAGGAAGGCCCGTGTCGCACTTCGAGAGATATGACGAGGCAGTCGTCGTCGGTGGTGAACGGCTCAGCGGCGACGAAGATAAGGTCCTGGTCCTGGATCGTTCGCGCCACCGGCGTGGTGCGGAGAGCTCCAGGACTTTCGCAAAACCAAAAATAAAAAAATCAAAAATCAAAAATCAAAAAAACATTTTTTGGGGAAAAAACTTGGTACTGTAAACTTCCTGAAGTTCGAGGTAGTTTGTCTTCCTTTTCTTATACTCTAAACAGCGAAGTATTGTATGACACACCGTCAATAATAAGACCAGTAAAGTAGTATAGTTATTATATATGTGTGTCTGTGTATATCTTTTCTTTTATACTTCTGGAATGATAGGACCAGCTAGCCAATATATATGTGATGACGTGCATGCTCTTGAGGGTTTTTGCCTTCTTTCTCTTTTTTTTTTTTTTTTTTGGGGGGGGGGGGGTTGGTGGGGTGTCAGGCATGCAGCATTTTTTAAATTATTGCTCTGATGTGTATGAATGTTTGTGCTAGTTAGTTGGTTTCTTCAGGAATATTGGAAACGCAATATTGTTTTAAAATTTTTAATTTGAACCACATAGGTTGTTAAAAAAGGTCCATCAACTTACGCTCTAGTTTCACTTAGGTCCGTCAACTTACGGCAGAGAAGTATGGTCACGCGGATTGCGGTTCTTGGCACTAGACTTGCCACCACCGGTAGACGGTGGCTTTCGACTCGCAAGCAGCTTCCACGTTCCGGACTTCCAGCCGACGAGGCTTCAACTCGGTCATCTTGCCGATCCCCGGGAGATTTGGAAGGAGCGCAACCGGAGGACGTTCGAGGAGGAGTCATGCTTCCTGCTGCTTTGCTTCAGAGGATCATGGATGAAGCCAACGCCTGGATTGGAGCCGAATACAAGGCTATGTTGGTCTTCATGGCAGCCACTGAGTAGACAACCTCAACTCCCATGTCGCAAAACCATTGGCCCTATAGGACTTTAACCCACTCAAGGATGGCTAGATTCTCGGCGAGAAGCGCTGTACACGTCACCGTAATTTTTTCCATCGTTAGATCTTGCCATCTGACGGCCTCAATTGCTCCCGCGAGATTCTACCAAAATCAGCTTCCGGTAGAATCCGGTTTTTTAATGTAGTTTGCTTCTCCGGCTTCCAGCTTCTCCTTGAATCCGCACAGACCAATATATACCCAGCTTCCCCCTAACACACCCCCCACCCCCCAAAAAAAAAAAAAAAAAAAAAAAAAAAAAAAAAAAAAAAAAAAAAAATCCCTTCTTTCTCCCCTCCCGACTTCCTTCACCTCCCCGTGAAAAAAAGACCGAGTGCCCGACCAGGGCGATGGTGGCGGCGTCGGCGTGGGCGGCCCGGCTCGCCGGCGCGAGCGCGGTCGGGCAGGCCGCCGCGGCTAGCCGGCGCGGTCGGTCAGGCCGCCACGGCAGGGCGGTGCGCGCGCCGGTGCGGTGAGGCGACGCGGCCGGGCGGAGCGGCGAGGCGGCGCGGGGCCGGAGCGGCCGGGCGGCGGCGGCGGTGGCCTCCTTCTCCTCTCCGTGGTCGCCGTCCCAGCTTCGTTCCATTGGACCAAACCTTCTCCTATGCTCCATGAAACCCTAGGTATGTCGTTGTTCCTCTCTCTCCCTCTTCTTCCTGCTGCGTCGAGGTTCCTCACGGTGCCGAGGCGTTCTGATCTGCCTGCACGCTGCGGCTGCACTGATGGATCGATGTTGTGCCACCAAATGACCCATCCTATGGTGCTTAAATTATATTCGTCCTGGTGATTTCGATTCCATTGCCCGTGCAACAATAGTGTGTCAATTTCAATTCTCCTAATTGTGCTTGTTTCGTATATTAAAATTGAAGTATTCAAATGTCGTTCAGTTTAACAATACCACATCACGTGGGGGTGGACTGCTTGGTTCGGCAGACCAATCAGCAGGTTGCGATTTTGAGGTTTGCCAGGGTGAAGTAGCTAATTTTATAGGCGATTCATAGATATACAATGGAAAAATTGGCATTTTCCAATAAGAAAAGGAGACATTTCCCAATAAAAAAAAGGTAATATGGAGGACCAGGTAAACTGTAGATCCATTGAAAAGTAGTTTATACATGTTAGAATGTCTCTATGACTATATACGGTTTTGGTGCACAAATGGATTCCTATCAGGGGCAGTATTTTTCCTGCATCCTCTGTTTTTTTTGTATGATTGAACCTACATTGTCGCGATTCCAATATCAGGGGCAGTATGTTTCTTGCATCCTCTTTTTTTTTCTTTTCTTTATTCAACCTACATTGCTGAAACATTGTTGCTCTCCAATACTGTTTTATGCTTTTGTTTTACTTGCCTTTGTGCCACATGCTGAGAAGACAATGCATTTGTACACATGTTAGTTTCTGTAAGTCAAAAGCATATACAAGGCTGATGCATTCTACCCCTCAATGTTATATGAGCATCCATCCTAATCAAACAAATGAACCTGCAAGATCATGGATACTCATTTTAAATACAACAACTGAATTTAATTGTAGGGTTATCTGTTTGCACCCCTACTTTCATATCCAACACTGATAATTTTTTAAGATTCTTTACACCTGAATCATAGGATTTCCTCAATATGATGTCCAGTATGAGCTTGCTAACTTTTGCCTGCACATTGTCTTGTTAGTTTTGGTGTTCTATGCTTGGTCTTGTGACCAAAAAAATTCTTTATGTAACAATGGATTGGTTTACAAACATTTCAGTGCATAGCCTAGAGATCATGTTTCAGGAATGTATGTTTATGCTGCTCTCCCTTCCCTCCCCTCCCCTTTCCCCTTGTTTAATTTTCTTTTAAACAATTTATCTCCTGGTAACACATATTTCCCTCCTCCCCCCTATCCTCCTGAATTTCCTAGGCCAAGGTAAAGTAGCACCTTTTGACAAACTATTTTATAATTAAACTGAAACAATATAAACTACAGGCAAATATGGTTTAGTCTTGATCTGCATATACCATAGCCCTTCTATAGTTACATTGTCATGACAAAGTTCCATCCTCTCAACATCAGTTTGCTCGTGCCAAATTGTTTGGTCAATGTGTAAGAGCATAGTTCTCAAAGATATGTTGTACATTTTAGCCACCTACCTCACTACCTCACCTTAGTTAGTTGTTTTTACTTCGAGTGCCAGCTTGCACTACTGTACTGCAACTTGATTTTTATTCATCACACTCTACGAATTGCCTTCCTCTTTGCTAATTTATAGCTACTTTCCATTTCTGAATAATATTTATAAACATAAGTGGATGACGCAATGAAGCTATGCAGCAAAAATAGGCGGTAAGGCTTTCAGCTAGCACTATTCCTCGCCTTTTGCAGAGATTAGGTAACTGTTAATATCATCTCTTTCCTTTTGTTTCGATTTTGCAACCTATGAGCTTAAGGGAGAAAATTCATCCCCCTTTGTTCTTGTGGAAGTGTGATTCCATAGGATGAGCTTTATTGTTTTGTTAACAATTAGCAAGGATTCGCTTCACTTTCTTACTGTGAAATAAGGGAATTCAGATTCAATTTCTAAATCTTTTACACAAGCATATGCAGACTTTATTTCTGAAACAATGCCTACCTGGCAATAAAAATATTCTATATTATATAACAGATGTTTTCCTTTCTAATATATAGATTAAAATTTATGAGTTCTCTTTTCTTGGATTGTTTTGAGTATTTGTATGTAGAAAGCTAAGAATGATAAACTTTAGGTGTATACAAAATGGTAAATTTTGGGCACAATAAACAGTTACAAGTACCAAGGATTAATACAGCGCATGTGTAATTCTTTTTTTCGCACACATACATGCTGATTTGCTTTTTCCATCTATTTCGCTTGCAGTTGCTTTCAGAAGCAGATATGTGTGTTGACTACCAGAACAAAAGGAAAATCATTGTTACTTTCAGTTAAGAGTCACTGTGCTTCAAGTTACAATTCTTCCACTCTACAGGTCACTGGGTGTGCTGCTCCTTGTGATTTTTGGCAATGTATGTTTTTCTTTTGAGTGACCAGTGCCCACTCCTTTGCTTTCTATTTTCTAGAAAAAAAATGCTCTCTGTTGTGCTATTCAACTATGCCTATACATTTGCTTCCTGATAGTTCCAACAAGGGGCAATTTTTTTATTTGCCCCCATTTTTATTTCACGCTTCCATATAAATAATACATTGTGGTTGATCTGCGTGGTCATTACGATTTAGTTATTCTCCATAAATAATTGTTCCGGTTTGATATGCCTTTATTATTTCCTGTTCTGTCCCAGGTCGCCTGCATCTGTATAGGCTCTCACTATAGCCAAAGGAATCTTATTGATCTTTAGGGAATATATGACATGGGACTTCGTAGTCTTTGCTCTCACCAAGAATTTCATATTTTCGCTCTTTCTCAGGTAACGTGTGCGTACTCTGATCTTTCTATGTTCTTTATTGGTTGAGTTTGTTAATACTGCAACAAACAATTTCCCAGGAGTTCCATCTTTGCTCTCACCAGGAATTCCGTCTTTGCTCTTAGCAGGAGTTCCATGTTTTATACTTTCCAGCATTGGTTTAATTTTCCCGTGCACATTCTTAATTGTAGAACTATCAAATTATGGTGTATCCTAGGACAAATTCAGGGTCTTCCAGTGCTTTGTGGCTTCCAGATTTAGGGATTTGATTTTATTCGTGCCCTGTTGCCATATGGTTTTGCAGCTACATTCGTTTGGTCTGCTTGATTTATGTCCACACCACTCGCTCTGTAATTTTGTTTCCTTTTCCCCCTAAACTAGGTATCTTTTCTTACCTTGTTGTTTCATACATATTCGTTTGGTAAGCAGTTTTGTATATTGCTCCCGAACTTATTGAGAAGCACTAATTGGCAACCTGCTTTGGTTTCTTAATTCAGATGGAATGCAGCGCCTTGGCAAATAGATTCTACTAAGTCTGCACAACAAATCTGTCATCAATCTCCCTTCAGTGTTTCAGTCATCAGGAGTTGCAGAGGCTGAATAGCTACAGCTGCTAATATTATGTATGCAAGTCGCAGCCTCTGTACTGTTACAGAATTCCGAATACATGTAATGATGCTTACATTTCAATCTTTGAGTTCCTAATTCCTAAATGACTCTAGAGAAAGAAAATTAGTAGTTATGGTTCATCTATCTGTTTGACACATCTTTGCATCCAATGTAGGCACAAATCCATTGTAAAATGCTTACATGATTTTTCATATTTGAACACTTCATTGAATACTCAGTTTCCTACTTTCTCTGCCCAAATTCGCGCATGCACGGGCGTGCGAAAGCGCGCGCCCCACTACTAGTTCATGTAAAACTGGGAGGCGTCTTGAACTATGGCCAACTCGCCATGGGTTCGAGTCGCTTTGTAATTTCTGAACACTTATCCTTAATGCAACACATGTAAATGCATGTTCTCAAAAAAAAAAAAAAAAAAAAAAAAAAAAAAAAAAAAAAAAAAAAAAAAAAAAAAAAAAAAAAAAAACTTGGGTCCATGAACTAGTAGTGGGTCCATAATATGTTTTTAAGTGGGTCACCCCCTACATTGATTTGTACAAGTTGATGAAAAAAAGTTTCTTAAATAAACAACATACCTATATATAATATTTCACTTCTCCTTCTAGTCGCCTGGATTTTTTTGTTTTGATTCAAGCGATACGTGTGGGCCTCAAGCGCCATATCTGTTTTGGATTTGGATGTGTTAATTAAAGATCCAGTAACAGCAAACGAGTGTTTCCTTCCTTGGTCCGTGCGTGGCCTAGCAGACAACGATTTATTTTTTCATTCTATAAGACGATTCACTATCTGCACCACCCAAAATGAGAAACTTGTCAAATGAAGTGAAGAATGACAAGATGGAAAATCAAGGGAAAATGATAAAGCCAACTAGCAGTGATGAAGCTGGTAAAGTGTTTATCCCAGAGAGGTTTGATGATCTGGATTCAGACAGTGAAAGTGATGATGAGCAAATTCCAAAGTTTCTGGGAAATGAAGGGCAATCTTCTAAGCAGATCAACAATGGCAGTCATGCTTGGACTGTTAGGATAGTTGAAGATCTTGGCTTCACCTCAGACCAATTCACCCCACTATATGGAATGCCTTTGGATACTAAAGAGAGTAATGAAGAAGAGACCTAGAAAGATGATAATGAGAAGATGGGGGAGGATAAATTACCTCAATCAGGTGTTGAATCTCCAGAGGTCTTTATCACTGATGATAACATCATACATACACAAGGGAGTCAATCTCAAGAAGGGGGAATGATCAACATTGAAGGGGGAGATGTTGAAGCACCAATGGAAGTTGAAGTGCCTGCTGGAAAAGTGGAAACTGCTGAGATCCAGGGGAATATCCCAGCCCCAATCCAACCCCAGAGAAGGAGTGAAAGGTTGATGAAAGGTATTACCCTAACAACTAAGGAGAAGAATGACAGGATGGCCAAGAAAAGAAATCTTGAAGGTAACTATGCTGATTCCAATTTGTTTGCTGTGCTTCCAGTAGATGAATTAGCTGATTTAACTATAAATTTGGGTGCTAGTATTGCTAGTAATGATTTTGCCACCTTTGATTTGATTAGAGATTTAGAAACTGCTAGACACAACTTGTATATGAAAAATAAGGTAGCTGATCAAAGCAAATCTTCTGAAGTAGATGAGGTGAATGAAAATACTAGCTCACCACTGCAAATTCAGTGGCAGCAGGATGAAACATCTGATGTAGATGAATTTACCTTAGTACGTTCAAAGAGAAAAACTAGAGAGAGGAAGAAAACAGTAAGATTCTCTCCTAGCGTGATCAACAATAGTACAAGCCTGAGAAACTCTAGGCAAGTACTAGGCAAAGGTGGGAAACCCAACCTTAATGATTCAAGGAGGAAAAAAACTGGTGTTAAATGACAATACAAGGAATGATCTGGAACTGTAGGGGCCTCAGGAAAAATGGGGTTGCTACCTTCTTATCTTCTACTATCTACCAATATAATCTTCACTTCCTTGGGATCCAAGAGACCATGTTGGAAGACATTGAGGATAGTCTTATTAGAAAGTTTGATGTTAACCAAGACTACCTGTGGATGTCGAATCCTTCCAAAGGTAAGTCTGGTGGTATTCTGGTGGGGGTTAAGCTTGAGTTCTATGATGTAGGCTCCTTCAGACAAGGGGATTTTATGCTGCAGCTCAATCTTTGGGATAAAATTAACAAGGTTAAATGGAACCTGTTAGTAGTGTATGGAGCAGCCCATGAGGAAAACAAACTGGAATTCCTTGCTGAACTTGCTCACTTCTGTTCTGCTAGCAAGGAGCCCTTGCTGGTTGGTGGAGATTTCAATATTGTGAGATATGCAAGTGAAAGAAATGTTAATACAAGTGCTCATAGGCATTCTGATACCTTTAAATCCTTAATTCACACTTATGAGTTGAGAGAGATCATTATGACAGGAGAGAAATATACTTGGTCTAACAATCAAGAGTTTCCCATTTTGGAGAAATTGGATAGAATTCTGGTGACTAGGGAATGGGAGGATTTGTTTCCTTTGACCATGGTCAAAAAGCTTCCTAGAGAGGTCTCTGACCATAATCCACTCATTCTCCTAACTGATGGAATCACTCCTAGTAAAGTTATTCAATTCAACTTTGAACTAGGGTGGCTGGAAAATCCTGACTTCTATGAGCTTGTGGAGAAGATTTGGCAAAAACCCTGTAGAGCTAAATCTCATTTGGATAAAATCTAGCAGAAACTCAAACTAATAAAATAGTACTTTAAAGGTTGGGGGGTGAATAGAGCTGGGGAAATTAGGAGACAAAGGAAAGATTTACATGTAGAGCTATCTTGCCTAGAACAACTGGAAGAAGATAACCTACTTTCTGATAGCCAATGGCAGAGGAAAACTTGGGTTTTAGGAGAAACTCTAAAGCTGTGGGAACAAGAGGAGATCTACTGAAAAAGCAGAGCTCATGACAAATGGTTGCAAGATGGTGATTTGAACACAAAATATTTGCATAGAGTTGCAAGTGGTAGGAAAAAGGAAGAATGCTATTCTTTGCTTGGCTAAGGATGATGATTTAATTGAAGGTGATGATAAATTATTGGCACATGCCACTGAGTATTATACTGAGCTCTTTGGCCCTGCTCAGGAATATAATGTGCAGATTGATAGAGATGTGTGGATTGGGGCTGCATCTTTATCTGAATCAGATAATGAGCAACTCTGCAAACCCTTTTCTGAAGAAGAAGTTTTAATGGCCTTGAAACAAATGGAAAAGAATAAGGCTCCTGAGCCTAATAAAATTCCAATTGAGTTCTATCAAGCTTGTTGGAAAACCATCAAGAAAGATATTATGTTACTATTTGATGATTTCCACAATGGGAGAGTTGACATCAGCATGATTAATTATGGTATCATTACCCTTTTGCCCAAGGTGTCTGATGCTGTAAGGATTCAGCAGTATAGACCTATATGTCTCCTAAACTGCCTGTACAAACTGATAACTAAAACCTTGACAATTAGGATTGAGAGTTGTGCTGATAAGCTTATACACTCAGTTCAGACTACATTCATGAAAGGGAGGAATATAATGTCTGGGGTGATGGTTTTACATGAAATTGTCCATGAGACAAAGATTAGAAAAGAATGTGGAGTTATCCTTAAGTTGGACTTCGAAAAGGCTTATGACAAAGTCAGCTGGAAGTTGTTGTTTGCTTATCTTGAGGCTAGAGGGTTTAATGCCAAATGGATTAGCTGGATAAGGCAAGTAGTGATAGGAGGTACTGTGAGTGTAAAGATGAATAATACAGTTGGTCACTATATCAAAAGTTATAAAGGAGTAAGGCAAGGTGACCCCTTGTCACCAATCTTATTCAACTTTGTAGCAGATTACCTAACCAGGATGGTGCATAAAGCTCAGAGAAATGGATTGGTGGGTGGTCTAGTGGATCATATAATTCCTGAGGGAGTAGCCATCCTACAATATGCTGATGACACAATTATGTGTCTGAAGCAGAATGTAGAAGGTGCCAGGAACATGAAACTCTTGTTATATCTTTATGAACTATTGTCTAGACTTAAAATCAATTTCAACAAGAGTGAGATTGTGGTGATCAATGATCCTGGGGAGATTGCTATTGAGTATGCTGAAATCTTCAATTGTCAAATTACTCAATTTCCTATCAAATATCTGGGTGTGCCTATCAGCCCCAGCAGGTTGCATGTGGTGGATTGGACTCCCCTGTTGGAAAAAAAATGCTAAGAGGTTGGATATATGGAAGGGATCTTCTATGTCAATAGCTGGGAGATCAACACTCATTACATCTAGCCTGAATAGTACTCCTCTTTACCATATGTCCATATACAGGATGCCAAAATCTGTCATCAAGGTTATGGACAAAACAAGAAGAACTTTTTTCTGGCAAGGTGGCCATACTAAAAGAAAATATCGTCTTGTGAGATGGGTGAAAGTTTGTAAAAGCAAAAAAAAAGGGAGGATTGGGCATTAAGGACATTAACCTTATGAATATCAGCCTCCTATGTAAGTGGTGGTGGAGATTGGAAAAAGAATCTGGGATTTGGCAAGACATTGTATCATACAAATATCTCAGAAGGGACTCAATCACCTTGGTTCAACACAAGCAGTATGATTCCCCTATTTGGGCTGATTTGCTTAAAATCAAACATGTTTATTTGCAAGGGAGGAAAATCATAGTCCAGAATGGGGAGAAAACCAATGTGTGGACTGACATTTGGATATATGATGAACCTCTATACTCTCTCTTCCCTGATCTGTTCAAGTTATGTGAGCAGCACAATAAACTGTGGCACAACTTGTGAAGGGAGAGAGGAGCATAACCTTTAGTAGATGGCTTACCCCCGAGCTTGAAAGCCAGTGGAATAATATCCTTCATGACATTATGAAAACTAATCTTGTTGAGGGGCAAGATGTGGTGCAGTGGAAGTTGGGCACCAAGAAAAGATTCACTGTAAAATCTGTCTACAATGCTCTAACAAAAACTGATAATGGGCCATCTTTCAAATACATCTGGAAAGGGAAGATTCCAGCGAAAACAAAAATCTTTTTGTGGCTGGTTGCCAATAATGCCATTTTGACAAAAGACAATTTGTTGAAAAGGAAATGGGTTGGGGAACCATCCTGTTATTTTTGTGGCCTTGATGAAACTGTCAATCATCTTCTCTTTACTTGTCACATTGCAAAGTGTGTTTGGGGGGCAATTGCTACTGCTCTAGGTGCTTTAGATATACCAAACAACTTTGATCAATGTTGGCTTTGGTGTAAAAAATGGTTGGGTGAATCTCATCAATTTCATGCTATTGGGATTGGAGCCATATGCTGGGCCACTTGGAAGCTCAGGAATGATGTATGTTTTGAAGGGAAAAATTCCAGAACCCCCTAACCATCGTTAGCCATGCCTGTGCCTTGATGAATCATTGGGCAAGTTTGCTAAAGAAAGAGGACAAGGAAGCGCTTCTAGCTGGAGTTAATGCAATGTACAAGACTGCTGTGAAGCTTCTGCAGGTGAAGACCCCGTCTCCACTGTTGCTGCTGCCGGCTCCGAGCGATGAGGGAGAGGATGAAGATCCTGGACGTCTGGCGCCTGAAGATGCAATGTGATCTTATTGAACAATCACCTGCTCGTGAGTGGATAAGTGTGGTGTCTACCAGCTATCCCGAAGGTTGGAGACTGTCGTAGTAGTCATCGCCTAAAACTTTTGTTTGCCTGTTCATGTAAACGGTCGTTTCTGGACCGTCATCTTTTTCTTCTTCTGAACTGTCTAAACACTCTGATGTATTTCCGTTGTCATAATGGGAATGGGGGATCCCCCCTTGGTTGAAAAAAAAATAAGACGATTCACTATGCGTGGGTGGTTTCTTCAGGCCAGTAACCGTCGCCTGGAAATAAGACGTATTCCATTGCTGTGTTTCATCTTTTTTGCAGCCTCTGGTCCTGACTTTCCCTACTCGAATCAGACAGCTATTTCTCTGGCGTCGGTTCGACAATTCTGCCTCTACTTGGGTTTTCGGTCTGAGCATCTTCTACCTCCGACAACGACAACAACATCACCATTCGGTTGCCGGCATGTTTCCTCTTCGATGGCTTCACCGACCCACTCTTCACCGTCGCTATGCACGGTCAGTCCATCCGGGTGCACGCGTCTTTGACGCCCCTACGAATACCCCTCACCGGTAGAATCGTCCTCTTCTACGCCTCAGTCGACGCTGTTGTCTCCTTTACAGGTCGCAGGACCTCATTGTAACTTGGTCTTTCTCGAAAGACCTCTTTTTAATTTGGCTGCTTTAATATATAATATATGCAGTTGTCAAAAAAAAATAGCAAGGCCCATAATATTTAGTGGCAAAGCTCGTCCAAAAATTTAGGTGAAAAAAAACCAGTGCTAGCCGTTGCATCGATGGAACTCAGCAGTCAGCACCACACCAAGATGCCAAGTGCTTTGTTTTTTAGAAGGGCCGGCAAAAGCTTTGCCGGGATTTCTATTAGATGAATAAAAAGAAAAAGGTAAGTGCCAGCCCAGTTTTTTGACTGGAAACCGGGCCAGAAAAACCATACAAATAGGAGGGTACCCTACTCCATTGCACAAATAGGTACCAAAAACTACTCAACTATAAACAACTCAAGCCTCGGTCGGATTGGGCCATCGACACGAGCGGCTTGCAACTATAACAACTCGGCGACCCAACTAAAGAGGACTCGGTCGGATTGGGTCATCGACACGAGCCTTCACTGTAAACCACTGGGAGCTCCACCACTGATGCAACAAACAACTAAAAGGAAACAACCACAACCTATAAACTAAGCAACTAAAAACAAAACTAAGCTAAACCTCCACTGGCACCAACCATGAACACGCAGACGGGGATGACGAACTAGCACTGCCCAAAGGCATCCCGACCGAGTCGAATTCCACAACGACGCCTTCAAGAAGGCTACGACGCCATAGCGCCACCGTCGTCCGTCCGCAAAGGACTGGACTCTCACCCATGGAATGAGCTGGAGACACGACGCCCTCAGCAGGGGAACGACACCCAAAGGTGTCGCCGTCGCCAGGCTTTCGCCCTAAACCATCCCAGCACCAACATCGAACAAGATCCCGGGTCCCCGCCAGCCACCAAGACGTCGCTGCCGGCCATCCAGAAGAGGCCTCAACAGAGTAGGCGCGCCGGCCGCGCAAGCAGCCGCAAAGCTGCGCCAGCACCCCGCAAGACCACCTGCCGAACCACCAAGCCCCCGCCAACGTGAACGACCACCAATCGCTCGCCGAAGCCATAGCCGCCGCCGACCACCGCCGTCGGCCGAGCTCCCGCCGCAGACACTGCCACCCCCTGAGGGTGCCGGCACAGGAGGATAGCCCTGGACCAGCACCCCCGTGGACGCCATGGCCTCCGTCATCATAACGGTCGCCCCACGGTGGAAGTCGGAGGCATGGGGGAGGGACGGCAAAGATGAAATCGGCCCCCAACGCCAACACGACCCCAACCACCACCACGAGACGACCACCAACAAGAGGAGGCGGAGGGCGAGCAGAGGGGGAGGGAGCCCCCCGCCGCCCCCCACACCCGAAAGGCACAGCAGCCCCGCAACGCCCCGCCGACACTCCCCACCGGAGAGGAGCAGTCACCACTGTTTCCGGCAAAGTCAGCAGCACCGCCATGGTACCACAAACTTGCCACAAACAGCCGGCCACACCACCGCAGCGCCGCCGAAGAAACTACTCCACCGCCACCCAGCACCTCCCCCACCCCACATAAGGCAGGGCGGCCGGCAGCAGGCAAGGCCGTGGCCACCCAGCAGAGGCCAGGCAGTCCACGGCACCGCGGCCCGCACCGGCCCACAGCAGCGCTGCAGGCACTGCCACCGCAGCTCCAGGATGGAAGGGAGCGAGGAAGACGGGCGTCGATATGTGGGAGGCACGCGCAAGGGCAGCAAACACCACCCGAACCGGAAGGCGCCGGCCTCCAACGCCGCCACCCACCGCTGCAACACCACCGCCCCACCGCCCAAACGCCTCCACCGTGCAGGAGTGGCCCGCGGGAGGCCGGATCCAGCCGACATGGCGCCGGATCTGGTGGCCGGCGCCGCCGCCGCGGGAGTGCCCCCGCCGGCCACGACCACCGGCCCAGGCGGCGGATCCGTAAGGAGAAGGACCGGATCCGCCCATCCTGTTGCCGCCTGCGCCACCACGCCGACGAAAATGCCATCGCCGTCCCACAGCACCGCGCCTCCACCTTCGCGCCGGGGAAGAGCCTTGCCGAGGTGAAAATCCCCGCCGCTGCCATCCTCAGGTGCCGCCCGGGCTTCCGGGTGACGCCCTCCGGCGACGGCGAGGCGGAGGATAGGGTGGAGGGAGGGGGACAGCGGCGGCTGAGGTCGCCCCGTGCCGCCCGCGCGAGGACGACGCGAGGCATTCTCCAATTTTAAGTGGTTATTGCCCTTATGCCAAGTGCTTTGTATCCGCTCGATGCCAAGTGCTCTGTATCCGCTCTTTGGCCTCCATGTTGACTTGCCACCTAGCACTATCAGACACAGACTGCAACAGTGTAGAAACTCCCCTCGGTCCTTGAGTTCTTTGATTTGGTCTCATTTAGATTTAGATGCACTTGTATTTCTTTTACTTTCGCTAGATAGTTAACCAAAAGCGTCGACGTTGGCCGACTGTCAGGGGCGGAGCCTGAAAGTTTTTTTTTTTAAGGGTAAAGTTCACTTTTTACCTCGAACTATCGCAAAAGTCTGGTTTTCAACCTCCAACTTAAAAACCGGGTAACATTGGCCCTCCAACTCTTCAAAAAGTTCACTTTAGGACCCTTGCCGGTTTTTCAGGCGGTTTTGCAAGGCACTGTACCAGTGCTGACATCAGCGATGACATCAGCATTTTTTTAAATTTGTAAAATTGATATCTTTTTATTCGGAGCTCCAAATATAGCAAATAATATATCAATTTTGATCGTCTCGACGAGCTCTTTGCAATAGTGTATTCTATTTTGTTGTTAGAGATAATTTTATTTCATGAAAAAATAAATATTTCTAAAGCCGTTGCATCTAAAGAAGGTTGCATGCATGCTGTTTTGAATGCCAAAACATTATTCCATCTAAAGCCATTGCATGCATGCTGTTTTGAATTATTGTCAAAATATTAAATGCCAAAACAAGTAATGCCATAACACTATTCCATCAGAAAAATAATAATACACACCGCATTCCTTCAAGCTCAGCCCCGTTGATCTCTATCCATGCTATTCTTGTTTCTCTATCCGTGCACCGGCCGTGGGGGCGACGGCACCAAGCGGAAAAGCTCATCACAAGCCGGCCACGGCCAGACCAGGTGCGTTAGCTAGCTAGAGATCGAAGAGAGAGCGGGGGATCGAAACCGCCATTTTTGAAATACAATAATTCAAAAAATTTAAATATTTCTACAAAACAAGTTTTTGAATTATTGCATTTCAAAATGGTCAAACTTATATATTCTATGGCCAAATGAACCTAAAAAGACAATATTTCGTATTACATAATAATAAAAATATTATTTATCTAACAAATTCCACGAGTTTTATTATTCTAACTTATTTTATAGAAATATTTAATTTTTCACAAAATAAAATTATCTCAAATAACAAAATGGAGTACACCATTGCAAAGAGCTCGTCGTGACGATCAAAATTGATATATTATCTGATATATTTAGAGCTCCGAATAAAAAGATATCAATTTCGTAAATTAAAAAGGAGTGCTGATGTCAGCACTGCTACAGTGTCATGCAAAACTGCCTGGAAACCCGGCCATGGTCCTAAAGTGAACTTTTTTAAGAGTTGAATGGCCAATGTTATATGGTTTTGAAAGTTGGAGGTTGAAAACCAAACTTTTGCGATAGTTCGAGGTCCAAAAGTGAACTTTACCCTTTTTTGAATGGGGTGGGGACAACCGTGTTGAATTTTAAAAATTATTTGAATTTTAAAATTTTTAGTGGAAAATTCATATTCATAGGGGCGCATGGGCCCCTACCTGTCCCCTCTTATTTTTGTCCCTGCTGACAGTGTGTAATGCGCTTATGGAGGGTACTCCCGAGGCGATTTCTATGTAGCCGACGGTGGCCTCGATATATTTGATTCATTGTACGCTTCTTGATTTTGTCTGTTGTGCATTTGATTTGATGAGTGGCGGCGTGGATGCCTAGTAGTACTGTTTATAGTCTGTAATTTAAGTTAATTCACGTTCAATTTATTGATTAGATGTATTGTATTTGACTTCGTAAAGGGACACGAGAAAACAAGGACGGTGCAGAATCTTTTGTGGTTTGGGGAGGACAGAACACAGAAGCATACGTGACCGATCGAACAGGAGTGCATAACGGGGGGCTGGCTTTCGGTTGACCGTTAGTATTAGAACGGAGACTGGACGTATGAGAAAGACAGTTCAGACCAAAAAAAAAAAAGAAATTTTATCTTTTCGATATTTAGATACAGATTAATCTTGACACAGTAGAACGTGTGGCCGGCCTGCTTTGCCAACGGGCCGCATGTTAAGAAGGAATGCACAATCCACAAAACAAAAACATAACATCTGTCCGTTGGCTTCTAATCTAACGGCTGCTAATTCGGGTGTCTCTTTCTGACTGAAACACTCGATTATTGATGTGCTATTTTCATCAGTTATTTTCCACGGCTCCAATAACCGGCTGTTGTCGGCGTCCACACCACTCGGATAGACAGCCTTTTGTTCGTTCACTTGTTGTGTGCCTATTGCTTGTTTGTGCGGTTGCCTGCGTCACGTGCACTCGGTCCCTGTCCACGTCGACAGCCTTTTGTTCGTTCACTTGTGGTGTGCCTATTGCTTGTTTGTGCGGCTGCCTGCGTCACGTGCACTCGGTCCCTGTCCACGTCGACAGCCTTTTGCTCGTTCACTTGTTGTGTGCCTATTGCTTGTTTGTGTGGCTGCCTGCGTCAAGTGCACTCGGACCCTGTCCACGTCGGTTGGCTCCTGGTGTGCCCTCACTCCGAACTCGCATATATAAGTTTGCCATCCTGATGAGTAAAGCGGCAGACGGCACACCTACCGAGCGAGCTCCCATCCTGACGAGGCCGATCGCGATGGCGTCCCAGGGAGACGGCGGCAGCAGCCTCGTCTGCGTGACGGGCGGCAGCGGCTTCATCGGCTCCTGGCTCGTCCGCCTCCTCCTCGGCCGCGGCTACACCGTCCACGCCACCGTCAAGAACCTCGGTGCGCGGTGACATGCTCTCTGCTCTATCTCTCTGTTTCCTTATTTCCTCATCACCAAATCGAAACTGGTGTCTCCTTCAGAGGACGAGAGCGAGACGAAGCACCTGCAGGCCCTGGACGGAGCGGATGCGCGGCTCCGGCTGTTCCAGATGGACCTCCTCGAACCCGACTCCGTGCGGCCGGCGGTCGAGGGCGCGCGCGGCGTCTTCCACGTGGCGTCTCCGGTCATCCTGCACCCTACACAGGACCCCGAGGCAATTCGATCCTTCTCCATGTTTAAAATACATCTCTTGAAATTGCTAGTCCGTGCTGATAAATTGGTGTCTTCGTTGCTTGATTGAAGAATGAGCTGGTGGAGCCTGCGTTGAAGGGCACGCTGAGCGTCCTCCGTGCCGCGAAAGACTGCGGGGTCGGCCGTGTTGTCATGGTGTCATCGCAGACGGCCATAGTGCCAAATCCTGCGTGGCCTGCTGATAAGGTCGTCGATGAGGACTCCTGGGCCGACATTGAGCAGCTCAAGAAACTTCAGGTCCATACATGGTTTTCTTTTAGGTCGATTCCACACATCCGCACTGACAGATTTGTTATCCTAGTATAAAAAAATGCTATCTACCTGCATGAATGATCCAATTCAGTAAATTGATAGCATTAGGACTGTGCTAATTCCGTATTGTTGAAGTTCAGCTTTGGTACAACGTCTCCAAAACACTGGCAGAGAAGGCCGCGTGGGACTTCGCCGCCGAAAACGCAGGTTTGCAGCTCGTTGTGATCAATCCAGCTCTGGTGTTGGGCCCTACTTTGACGCCCTCTATCACGGCCAGCCTCCAATTGTTTCTTCAGATCATGGGAGGTCAGTCATCATCTGCACTAAAACAGCACAGGCTTCAGGCTTGCAGCTCATTTGGTATGAGTACGTTTTGTTTTCTAATAAGAGTGTAAGCTTGGCAGGGAAGAGGTATGACATGGACGAGTTCTTCATTGGCTGTGTTGATGTCCGAGACGTTGCACAGTCTCTGATAGTGCTGTATGAGAACCCATCTGCCAAGGGACGCCACTTATGCCTGGAGTCCTCCGAACGGATGATCGATTTCACCAATAGACTTGCTCATCTCTACCCTGAATTTTCTGTTTACAGGTGATACATTTTTTCAGAACACCACCAGGCGTTTCGCCGGCTGCACATTGTTCTTCACTTGCTAATATCTTCTTTTCGCATTAGAATCCAAGAGGACAAACAAGACTGGCTGGTGAGGGCAAAAGACCCCTCCAAGAAATTGATCAATTTGGGTGTCGATTTCACTCCATGGGACAAAACTATCGCGGACACTATGGATTGCTTTAGGAGCAAAGGACTCATCTAGTGCGTCACGCTGGATTTCTTCCGAGGAAAATTAGGGAAATATCTATCGAATATCTGCATCCAGCTTACCGAATGTGAAAATGTGTTGTTCATAAACTGTTGTAAGGTGAAAATAACTGCCAGAACACAAATAATACATTTCTAAATAACGTGTTTTTTCCCTTACTTTCTTCTCCTTTATTTCCCTTCAGAATCAGATTAAAATTCTTAACCACGGTTGCAGTTTACATATTTCCGCCGTTGCGCTATTACCGTCAACGTCTAAGACCAAAACTTTGATTGCTTTACACACAATTCACGCATATGTGCCTTCAAGTAGGCTCATGTACGCGAATGTGTAGAAATTCGTATGGATGAAGCAAAGATGAAATTATATGGCCCCAAATAGACTAAAATACGCGCTACGGTGGGCTCTTAAAAAAAATAGACTAATTGTAACGGCGTATCTTCAAACCAAAAAAATTGCAATCGTGTGGATCAAAAAACTAGAATTGTGAGATTCCCACTTCTTGGACACAATGAGAGTGGACCCACGAGCGAGAAAGAGACCTAATGGACTGTCTCCAACAGACAAGTCTGGGAAACGCAGACACAAAATCGCTCGTGTACAGTAGTTTTGCCTAACGAAAACGAGCTCCAACAGCCATGCACGCGAGGCGCGCACCGTGATGCCGGTGTCGCGGGGAGGCGGCACCATCGTCAGCGTGTCCACCTCGATGACGGTGAGGCGCAGGAGCCAGAGGTTAGGCGAGACGTAAACCTTGGAGCGCGACGCCGACGGGGAGTCCGCCTTCCATGCACCCGTCGGCGAAGGCCTTGTCGGCCTGCGTGCCCCCCCACGTGGTGACCATGAGTTCCCTGGAGCCCTGTGCCACTGCGTCGCGAGAGGCGCGTCCCGCGGGTTCCGCGCGTACTTGCACGTCGGCGACTCGGGGGTGTGGAAGCAGAGGCCGCCAAGGAAGTAGCAATCGTCGGCGACGGACACGTCAGCGTTGGGCGGGAGGTCCCAGACGGAGACCTCGAGCGTATCTCTTGCCGGGGGGAACGCGAAGGTCTGCTCCCACTCGAAGGAGGCGCCGCAGTGTGCCTTCCACAGTCCCGCCGCCGTGTCCATGGCCGTCTTCCGGGACCTCCTGGACGTGGCGTACGGCCCCGCGCTGATCGCCAGGTCCGAGGACCTTGCAATGACGAGGACGACTGCTACTACGGTACTACCGCACGAGCCCCAATCACTGCGGCGACGACGAGTCCGCCGCGGCCTACTGGGACGCGGCGCACAGGGAGGAGCTGGCACGGGTGTCGAGTCGGAGCTCGTCTTGTCCGAGCTCCCGACCTCCAAGGTATAGGTAGTCGTGGCCGACGTGGAAGTGGAACCTGAGCGCCGCTCCGTCGGCGCCGAGGTCGAGGGCCTCGAGGCCGCTGTGTTCGACGCGCTGATGCGGGAGCTCATCGTGGATCTCCCTCTCCGGAGCAGCTGCTGATCAGTGCACGTCTCTGCTTGTGCCTGCGACCAAGAAAAACAGAGGAAGCGGTGCTCTGCTTTGTTCTGTTTCGGTTGTTCGGCACATGCATGATGTCATGGAAAACATTTTGTTTCTTTCTCTTTGTTTTTTTGGAGATTTGTGGGTACCTGATGGTAGGTGGGCCCTATGGCTCCGCGTTTCTTTGTCATTATTGTCAGTGCCAGGTGAAGGCTGTAGACTAATAATCAAGTAATTAGCCATAGTAATAATATATTAATTAATTTCCTTATTTTAACTTGGAGGCTGGCATGCAATGGTTATGTTTGAGTGATATGTGGATATCCTATGGGTTTGGATATGGAATGAAAAATGAATGGGTGACTACATTATTCCATTGTTGATACTCCTCCCCCTCCATCCTAGCTAGAGTGCAACAAGTCGTGCATTGGATGAGGAAAGGTTATGCAAAAGAGAATTTGGAGATGCTTTATGTTACAGTTTATTGCTAAAAAACAAAGTCATCTCACAGACACTTTGAACACAAATTCACTTGTGCATTCCTTGTATGCTGTACACGTAGCTAGCGCGGCGACTTCTGTGTGATGTAGCTGCTGTCCGTGGTGTGCAACCGATCACATATCGATCCTCCCGTCGTCCTTGTTCGGAAATCTTTACGTCGGTGGTCCTGGTCCTGGTATACGGATTTTGAAATGCACTGTATTGGATAGGAGGCTACGTACGTATACCAGTGAGGGATCGATCACGATTCACGCCTGCCAAATGCATTATCTTATATGGTCTTTACCTCTTATATGTGTCGCGTCAAATTACCTGTGGCCCCGTCCCAGTGTGCTACTGTGCCAATCCATCCTCGGGCGTGCTTGGGCCGAGACTGTGCATCGATTCCGATTCCGGTCATCGCTCCAACTAACACGCCTGCATGTGCAGTCCAAGTGTGCAATCGCCACGGCATGGTCAGTCCAAGGGCGTCGGTTCCTCCGGTCCTCACCGTAGCACCGGCTTGAATTTTTGAATAAAAAAGTTTGTATAAATTGAACTAAAATTCGGATAAATTTTGATGAATTTTTTTAGGGAATTCGGGGGGAATCAATCGATTCCCACCTGCTTTTCATTTCACAGGTGCTCGGCAAGCCGAGCGGTGAAAGAGCGTAAACGTCAATCCTTATACAAATTTCTAAGAGGTACAAAGGGGACGAGAGAGAATACAACAACACTTCAACCTTAAGAACCACGACACAGAGAACACAACACCAAGGGTAACCTAGACATGAGCTGAAAGACGCCGACCGATCTTCAATTTGCACTCTCCACCGAACAACATACTCGCCAGTTTCACCGTGGCCATTGTGCCTAGCACCCAGACATCTCCACATGTGATCAGACGTCGCAACTTGCTCGAAATCTTTTGAAATTTTTACCACAGGCTCCGCATGCAATGACATGATACATGGTCAAGTTTCGTGATTTTCAGACTTGTTTTGGATTTTATATAATTTAAATACACTTTTTCCGGCGATTACCTCCTCATGTCATGACAACATGAAGGACGTAATTTAATGCGAGTTCCCGGATACGGTGTCAACATACGGAAAACATCATGAATATCATTTTTCGAATGACCCAATTCCATTATTTCATGTACCCGCACTACAAATCTCGAGTAGTCGGGAAAAATTCAAGTGAACGTAAATAATTCAAGAAATATAGTGTAAAAAGTGAAAAATGCTCCAATTTTTGATATGAGGTTTTAATTACTGTAACAAGTCCTCGAAAAAAAATTGGGCCCAAAAAATTTAAAAAAATAAATAAATTTGCCGGGAGCCCAAGGAGGCACCCGGCAAAGGTCTCTTTGCCGGGTGCCAACTGAGTATGCACCCGGCAAAGATTTTTTTAAAAAAATAAAAAAAAAAACCTTTGCCGGAGCCGTGGGCAGCCTCCCGGCAAAGGGCCGAAAACCTAATTTTAGTTGGGCCGCGGCCCAACTTGTTCTCCTCCTTCTCGCCCGCGCCCGCCCCCGACCCTGCTCGCCCCCGACCCCGCGCCACCAACGCCCGCCGCCGCTGCTGCTCGCCCGCCGCCGCTTGCGCGCCACCATCTCCTCCTCCTCGTCTTCTCCCCGCCAACGCCGCGCCGCGCCTTGCCTGCTCGCCCGCCGCCGCTTGCGCGCCGCGGCCATCTCCTCCTCCTCGCCTTCTCCCCGCCAACGCCCGCCGCCGCCAGCCTGCTCGGCCGCCGCCGCTTGCGCGCCACCGCCATCTCCTCCTCCTCGCCTTGTCCCCGCCAACGCCCGCGCTGCCGCCGCTGCTCGGCCGCCGCCGCTTGCGCGCCGCCGCCATCTCCTCCTCCTCGCCTTGTCCCCGCCAACGCCCGCCGCCGCCAGCCTGCTCGGCCGCCGCCGCTTGCGCGCCTCCGCCATCTCCTCCTCCTCGCCTTCTCCCCGCCACATCGCACTCGCACACCACCACCACATTTCGCCGAGCCGCCGCTGCTAGAACCCCTACCCTCGCAGCTAGGGATCACCGGCGCGGCCCCTACCGCGCTACCACGGGCCGGGGCCCTCGCTGCCGGCAAGAGCATGGAACTCTGCTGCCTTCTCCCCCGACAGATCTAGAGGGCCAAGCGGCCAGCCGCTAGAGTGACCGCCGGTGAAGGACGTCGGAGTGACCGCCAGAGTGTCGCTTACAGGCTTGATTGAGGAGCAGCATAGGAGACCCCAAGGTGGACATCGTTGCAAGCACGAGGAGTAAGCGTGCCCCCTTTCTCATTTGGTTCAGTCATGGGTGCTGAGGCTATATTGTTATGCAGTCATGTGTTCTACTGGGCGGGCTCTACATTGTGTTGTGCTCTGCATATCTGTGGCAAACTAACATACTGGTATTCCTAGTGTAAGAGCAAAACCACAAATCTTTGGGATGGAAATAATAGAGAAGCGCTACTGAATTGCAATCCATCTAGAAATGAGGGATGAGCATAGCCTTTCTGTTACAACAAAAACAAACTACATAAAGTTATAAAGGTTGTCCCGATATAGTTAATATAAGACATTAGTTATGAACAGAGTAGTTAATATAAGATATCAATTATGAACAGAGTATCTCTTAGTACCAGAGAAACAAGGAGCGTTATACTTACAACATCGATTGTTTTGTGTGGAGTGTTTTCAGTTGCAGCAGCTTCAAGGTCCTTGTTAGTTAATATGGCTATGGATCTTTGTTGTGCGAGCCTTCGTGCCTTAAGTTCATATGAGGGCCTTCGTGCCGTTGCGGATGTCGGCGTTCGTGCCGTTCTGGGTGCCGGCCATCGTGTCAGTTTTTTTGCAGGTTTGGAAACTTCCCCGTGCAGGGGAGGTGCTGCCGAAATTTTGAGCAAACACTAACCTTTTCTCTTTTTTAAATCAGGAGAGGAGCAAGTCGGAGGGGTGTCGAAGGACCCCGATCGTCTTCGTCGGCATCGCGGGTCGGCCTACACTAGTTTGTTTCTCTTTTCCACTGCTTGATGGACATGTATGTGAGATATTGGACCTATTATGTTCACGATGTCGTGTATGTGAGAACTTGTGTGCTTGAGATGTGAGATATTGGACCAAATATAGCGTTTTTGTTTGTGATGAGATGGATTTGATATATATGTGATATATTGTGTTTGTGATGTCAAATATGTGATATATACCTTTTATATGCGATGTCTGTGATTATAAAATCAGAAAAAAAAATAAAAAAATTAATTTTTAGGCTCTTTGCCGGGTGCCCTGCCCTTGCACCCGGCAAATCTGGAAATTTTCATATTCCCTATTCCCCGGATTTGCCGGGAGCCTGGCGCGGGGCACCCGGCAAAGTTTTTGTTTTTTTTTCTTTTGAATTTCTTTGCCGGGAGCCTTCGACGGGGCACCCGACAAAGAAATTACGACAAAAAAGGGAAAATTTCTTTGCCGGGAGCCTCTCGACATGACACCCGGCAAAGAATTTTTTTAAAAAAAAAAGAAAAAGCCGGAGCCTCTCGACATGATACCCGGCAAAGAAATTAAAAAAAAAAAGAAAAAATCTTTGCCGGAGCCTCGACGTGGCGCCCGGCAAAGAAAAGCGGCCGACGGCGCCGGGCCGTGACGTCCACTTTTCTTTGCCGGGTGCTGGATTTACTCCCGGCAAAGACTTTGCCGGGTGCCCGATAAAAGGTTCCCGGCAAAGACTTCTTTGCCGGGGCTTTTTTTGCCGGGAGCCCTTTGCCGGGTGCTGCCCCCGGCAAAGGCTTTGCCGGGTGTAAAATTCTCTTTGCCGGGTGTTTTCGGCACCCGGCAAATTACCCGATCCCGTAGTGTTCCCGTCTATCTCCATGCCTGCCTGTACGTAGTTCCTGTTGGTACTGATCGATACTTCGTAGTGTACAAGATGGTCAAATTAATCGATAGTTCTGATCGATAGTTCCTGTACGTAGTTCCTGTTGGTACTGATCGATAGTGTACTGATCGGTAGTGTACTGATCCTGCTATTAATCTGAATAGGGTTGTCTATGGATCTGAAGATGATGTGCTTGATGATATAAATATGTTGGCCAAATTAGAACCTCGTTTGCTGCAAAACATATACTTGATTCACTTGTATTGATTCAGAATGAGATTGTCGCTAGGCGTTTTGGAAATTAAATTTAGTTGATGTCATTTGAGTTCTTCAACAATTGAACATTTAGTTTATTTATATCATGCAGCAGAACCTTTGTTTTGATTCAGCAGAACTGTTATCAAATTTCAATGTGAATTCTGAGATTTATTTGCACTACATTTTAATCTATGTACGCATCAGTATATAATTAGTTTTTGTCTATGCCTTGGACGTTGGCGTTGTGTGCATGGTGCTGTTGAATGCTTGGCGTGCATGGTTGGACTGCTGCTGCTGCTTATCTGAAATGGCCGGCAAATCTTTGTTGACGGGACAGTACTGCAGGTACGGCTTTCAGATGGTGCCGGTGTCCGGTGCTGCCCACGCCATCCCTACTGGTGGCCGACAGCAGCGCCTCCTGATGCAATCAGGTGTCCACGCCATCCTGCTGTCGTGAGCAATCAGGTGGCCGACAGAGAAGATTGAGTATGTTTCGACGTGACATTTTAGATTGCCTAGATACATTTGATCTGAGTGTACTGAGGGGAAGAAGTCACGTACCGGTCAACAACCTTTGTGGTGGGCTCTTTTTTTTTTTTTAGACATGACAAGTTAAAATTAGGAAACTGTTGGAGAGAACCTCTTTTTAACTTAGTATATTCTTTTAGCAACTTGCTAAAACACAATATTTGTCAAGTGAATTTTGGCAAACTGTTGGAGATGCCCTTAAAGATGACTGCCTCTACTAATTGTTTAATAGAGGCAGGCTTTTTTCTGTGACACACCACTCCATTTCTAGAGGTGGCACCCATAGATGCCTGTCTTTGTTAATCTGGAAGCCTATATGTCTGGGAATCCTTTTTGTAGTAGTGACCGCTAGAGATGCTCTAAGATCAACACTCAGCAGAACGAATTGGATAAAGTGTTCCTATAACAACCAACAGCACGAGCAAGATATACTCTTTTGGTAGTATAATGTATTATAGTGCAGATATATATTGTGTCGAATTCAGTAGTACAGAGGTAGTAACCATGAAACCAGCGTATACCCAACTGAATATGGCTTCGTGGGTTCAGGGGACCCGCCATCAGTGGCGAATTGCTGTCAGTGCACATACGATGAGCATAGTTTCAGAAGTCTCCTCTTCAGTACATACACAAACAACTACTCTTCCTCCAAAATTCAACTTCATTTCATACAGCAGTCCTATCAACAATGCTCTATATATACATCACAATCTTAGGATGAAAGTAGTTATGCTGTAAAACAATCTAGCGTCTTTCTGATTGACCAGACTGGACAGAGTAGTAGAAGAAAAACGGAAACAATGAGCTCCCCAACCATGCACTCAAACATGCCTGGGACAACAGGCCGACGCGACGACCATCACGAGCTCAGTACACATCAAGACAATCTTTGTAATCTTGGCTCCTCCCTCAAAACAGGTTTGATTTGCTTAGGTTGCGAGGCAAGTAGGTGATGAAGGTGTTGTTTCAGTGCGTCACCATAGGATCCCCAAAGCCAGACTTCTTTGAGTTTGCATAAGTGCTCAAGCCCAGAAAACTCTATGAAGGACACATCAGAGCAGCGAATATTCAGCACTTCAAGATTTTGCATTGCACCGCAGTCAAACGTCACAGTCTGTAGCTCGCGGTTGCAGGCGATCTCGAGGGCATGGAGTCGACGGAAGTGTCTGCCAAACTGGAGCGTACCATCTTGAAACTCCTTGAGGAAAAGGCATAGAATTCTTAGATTCTGTATACCGTCCAAAGAATCCATTGCCTCTTGTGGTAACTTGCTCATATGCAAACTTATTCTTGTGAGATTTCGAAGCTGCTTCATCCAATCTGGCAGCCTGTCTACAAGTCCATACAAATTAAGGCTTCGTAGGTTCTCTGGAAGTGGGGCGACGCCTTCCATGGAACCTAGGTTGTCATTGTCAAACTTCATCGACAGTGATTCCAAATGCCTATGACCTGATATGGCAGAAAAAAACATGTGGCTGTTGTTCAGGTTGATGCCAGACACTTCAAGATCACGCAATAGGGTTAGGTTCCTGAGTTCTTCCAGAAAAGCTTTCCTCCTTTCCACATTGACATCGATGACACCGAGAGAGTTTAAGGCCGTCAGTCTCCCGATCCCTGCAGGCACCTTCACACAGCAACTACGAGATCCAATAATTCGCCGGCATATGCTGAACTCTGGCAAACAGGACACCTTAATATCATGTGGTCTGCTCACTGAGGGCATTGACGATGATGGGCTCCCTGTTGTTTGCGGTAGAATTTGAGTGGTACCAGCACGAATAAACTGCAGCTTCTGTAGCTTGATAATGCTCTTTGGTAGCATGATTATGAATGTGTCCCTGATATCCAGTGTCTGGAGCTGTTGCAGGTCACCCAAGGAATCAGGCAAGCAAGAGATATGGCTGCATCCTTTCAGTGAGAGATACTTGAGGCGAGGCAGCAAGTCGACCATCTGCTTGAGGTCTTTCTCTGTAACACCATTTGCATCCTCCAGATCCAGCACCCGAAGCAGCCTCATCTTGTCAGAGATGAAGAATGGTCTCCATTCCCCAAAAACTGTTAAGGACCGTAGACGTGTGAAATCAATGCTTTTGAACACATTTATGTCCCTGTCCCAGCTTTTATCTATGGCAAGGTGCCGTCCTGTGCGTTGCGAATTCATGCTGCAACTCCCCTCCAGAGTAAAAACAAGGTTCTCTTCCATTGACCGTGAAATGATGTATTCATGGAAGAAACCATTGACTTGGCAAAGGGGTATGCTGAAGGAGGAGATCAAAATCGCCGATCCAAGCATCCGGATCATACACAACTCAACGAGCTTTGTAAAGAATTCCTCTGCAGCCTCCAATGCGGTACTTTGCCTATTGTCCATGGAGTAGCCCTCTGCGATCCAGCGTCTCACCAAACGGGTCCGCTGGATAATGTGGTTTACAGGGAAGATTGACATATAGAAGATGCATGGCTTTAGGGAATCCGGGCAGGTAAGGAAGTAGGAATGCACCCAGGAAAACAGAGCCTGTAAAGAACCAAATGCTCTGTTGGTTTCCAGCTCGGGCATAAATCTACGATTCAGCATCCGCCAGCCCTCTAAGTCCACTCTGTTTTCCTTTAGCTGGGTGGACATGAAGTCAGCTACAGCAACTATCACTTTGGGAAATCCACCACATTTATGTATGATTAGTTTCGCTTGCTCAATCTCTTCAGTGCTCAGGTCGAAGGAACCAGTCTTCTCAGATACCTATTGCTCAAACAAATTAAGGAATAGGTTTAAACAGTATGCTATGCTAGTAGCATAAACAAGAGATATATTTATATTTTTTTGATGCTTCGACTGCAAAAATATAAGGTGCACAGTGGGCAATTGTATGGGTTAAAGAATTTATTCTATCGTGCACCAAATTTGTATGGACTGTCCGAAGTTTATTTTTGAAACAATCTGTCCGAAGATCATTGATGCAAGGTTTAACATTCCTCTTTCCTTTTTTTTTTTTTTTGGCTGGTAAGAGATCATCAACTACATTTGAAATCTATCCAAATTCTTTATAATCCTTTATATTTCCTTTTTAATAAATTGTAAAGTAGGGGGAAACTCCTCCTGATTTCCTCGAAAAAAATGGCAAGCATAAGCACTGTGATATGCAAACAAACTGTATTATAATTGTAATATTTAATTCACAATGTCATACAAACATTCTACTAGTAAAATTTAAGACCTGCAATAAACATTTCAATATCAGGGAAAGACAAGCAGGACAACAAGTTCAATTATTTTGTTTACTTTCAGATTGACAGTATATAAAGAATTTGGATATTTTCAATATGTTTTTATATGTCATTTTTTTGGCTTCAAATATCACTATCGCACTAGAGACCTATTGAATACTTCTTATGAAGTTGAGTAAACTCACCTTTTTTTTAAAGAGATCAAATAGTTCATCAAATTCTAGGCCTTTGACATTCCACTTTGTTGTTGCACAAGATGTGGCAACACTTTCTTCATCTGTAATGACAATGATACGGCTCTTAACAGAGCTTTCATTGGCCCTAAGGGCCAAGGCAGCTTTTACCAAATCCCATTCTTCCACAGATTGGAGACCATCAATGACAATGAGGCACCTTTGCTCATGCAGAAGATCACGGCACTCTTGAATTGGATCTTTGATTCTCAATACGCTGCAATGTTGCAGAGACTCAGAGTGTAAATCCAAAAGCAAGCTCTGTGATAAGTCCCTTATATTTATTGGATGGGATACATTCACCCAACCAAACCTTTCAAAATTATTGCGTTTGTGTAGCACTTCTGAGTAGTACACATATCTGACAATAGAAGATTTGCCAACACCAGCAATACCCCACACAAAGATCACGTCTCTATTGGCAGCATGAACTGCCATATGAAGTTCACTTAAATCGATCTCGCGGCCAACACGTACACATTGAAATTTTTCTAACCAAACACGGGCAGCTTTCCCTTTGGTCATCAGAACATCTTGGCCGTGAATCTGCAAGAATGAAGAAAATGTTTTAAGTCCTTGCTTCATCGAGATGCCTTGTTATTAATAGAAGGCAACTTGTTTACAAGGAAAAAACAACTAATAGGGTAATTCTTAGTCTCACTGTGATTGTAAAGGGAACGGTAATGCTGTACAGTATACGTTCTAATTATTAGAACGGACGTGGGAACAACCCATTGGGCCAACCCGCCGCCCACGCTCGTCCGTGACTTCTCGTCCCCTCCGTCCTCGTCCCCTTCGCCCGTCCTTATCTCCTCGTTCCCTCCGCCTGCTTCGCTCTCTCTCTTTCCCTGCCTCATCTCTATCCCGCGTGTGGGTCCAGGAGGAGCGGCCCGTGACGCCACGGGTCGGGATGGCCGCGCCGTCGCCTTTTCCCTCCTCGCCGCGCCGGTCCTGGGAGTGACCGGAGGACGGAGGTGCCACGGCGGCTGGAGGAGATGCGGGGGCGAGCTGCTGCAGCTTCAGGGGCCGAGCCGGCCTTGCCGCGCCAGTCCGGGGAGTGACCGGAGGTGTCACGGCGGCTGGAGGAGATGCGGGGGCGAGCTGCTGCAGCTCTGGGGCCGGGGCGGCCTTTGCCACGCCGGTGCTGTGGAGTGACCGGAGGTGCCACGGCGGCTGGAGGAGATGCGGGGGCGAGCTGCTGCAGCTCCGGGGCCGGGCTGGCCGAGCCGCGCCGTCGACGGTAGGTTGAGGCCGTCCAGCAGTTCCTCTACCTACGCCTTCAGCCCCTCACTCCTCCCCTTTCCCCCTCATCTCCCCCGAAGTGTTTCAACAGATGTTCCCGCTTTGGTTCCGCACCGACCATATTTTTGTTTCAACGGTTCTTTGTCGATTGTGTTTACAGCTTGTTCATCCTTGTTTCACGAGTTTTGGTTCTATGTTTCAGAAGAAACACACGGGAGTCTTTGTTTCTGGAATATAACATAGTGTTCTTCACTTATGTTTCAAATGATTTATCCTATTGTTTCTATAGTTGTTCTGCAAATGTTTCAACTGTTTTCAGTTTCTAATATTTCGAAGTGTTTCAATCGATGTGTTCATGATGTTTCTTTTTACTTTCTCAGTTTGTTTCAGTTGCTGATTCCTATTTGTTTCTTTTTTATTTCTCTCAATTTTTTTCAAAGTGTTTCTACTGCAAATTTATTTTGTTTCAACATCATCTCACCTTTTGTTTCATTTTCCCTAATTTTGTTTCATTTTTTGTCTGTGTATTTTTTCGTTGTGTTTTTCAGGAAACGCCGCCGCCGTCCTCCACTCCGGCGAAAAAGGAGGGCCCTCCTCTTCTGGTCGCCGCCGGCGCCCTCCTCTCTCGGTGCGCAGTGGAGGGATGAAGCCGGCCGGTGCGCAGGGATGGAGAGCCGGCGCGGCGGGCGGATGCTGCGGGGCGCGGAGGGGTCGGTGTGTGTGTGATGCGGTACTGGAACGGGAAGCGTGAGGTGGGCCGGGCCGTGCTAGCGCGGGCGTTCTACAGTAGAACGTTCGATCGCTAGTTCGACCCTAAAGGGAATGAATACATCTTGTGTTTGTTGTGCAACAGTCTACTGCCAACTTATAGAGTGAATGATTAGGCTTGCATTCTATATCAGCTCATTTAGAACTAGATCGAGCCTATATCTAGCCAAGTCCAACACTACTACAGAACACACAACCTCTGGCGGCCCATGATCAGCGGTTGTGCATGAGCCGACAATAATTTGGGTTCTCTACTGGGTCATCAACCCAGGACCTGACCAATGTTTGGGATTCTAATGACCTTGCAGCGAAGATACCTATCCAGTATACCACAGTCAATCTACAGCGACTCCAAAAGTGTTGCTATAAGGATCGGTCGCTATAACCCTTTACCGACCAATGCCATTAGTCTCTGTCTTTGGCGTCGATATAAAACTATATCGACCCATACTGGGATACTAATATATATACCAACCAATAATCTGGTATAAATTTTACCAACAAATTGTTTGATGATATCATTTTTTTTACCAACCAACAATCCATCGCTATGAACTGACAAGATTATATATAATTAATCGTGCATTAACCATATCATTTCAAGTCTGATCAACGTCCATAGCAGTTCAGATTACTCAACGACATAATTAATCCATAGCAGTCCACATTACTCATCAACTACGTAATTAGATAAACATAACTCAGGAATGAGGCCGACGCTTCCGTTGCAGGTGTGCGCGTCACAGAGGTACATGCCGTCGTTCCAGCGGAGCATCTCCTCCTCCTAGAGCGCGCCGACGAGGATGTCAGTGAAGTTGTGGTTGCCGGCGAGGCAAACCATCAAACAGGTGGCCTGCGCTGACCCCGCAGCCACCACACAAGCCAGAAGCCCACCACCAGCTGTGCCTACAGCATCAGTGTGGAGCGCAGCGGCTGCTTCATTCGAGCCGGACTCCGGGGCGTCTTCGAGGGAGCCGTCATAGCCGCTGAGCAGGGTGGCGCGAAGCGTGCACTAGACAGGGCCGAGGCGGAAGGTGAGGCGAATGCAGCGCCGAAGATCAGGATCGTCAAGCGCGAAGCTGTTGTGGATCTGCCTTATGTCCGCGTCCACTAACACAGGCTGACCATGGGGTGCATTGAGGTCCGCAGGCAGTGCCATTAGCCACGGGTTGTACATCCTCGTGGCGCGCAGCAGCTCCACATCGCTGACCAGGCTGTGCAGCGCCCGCCAACTCACGGAACACACTCGATGGGGCCCACGCCCAGCTTCAACTCTCGCCGCGCGCCAAGCTTGTAGAGGCGGGCAAGGTCGATCTGGGGCAGCAGGTACTTGAGTGACGGCCTGGGCGCCCCGCGGCGTAGAGTGTGGGCACGGCCTTGGCGAGCACGGAGGTGTGGCGACGAGGAATCTCTGCGGTGTCAAACTTGGTGCGAACCGCCGTGGGGTCGGAAATGGGCTCGTTGGGTGTAGTGTCAGAAGGGGAAATGTAGAGGTGGGGTGGCCTGGTGTGCGCCCGCTTCCCGGCCTTGCCCTTGGAGAGCGCCTCCTCAACAGTCGCGACGTTGGTGTCCTACGGCTTCTCCTCCAATTTCTGGATCTAGCCTGGGCTCTCCATCGGGAGAGACTCCTTGAGCTCGATCTCCCTAATGGCAGCGGAAGTGGTGTGCATGGGCGTGAGGCAGGTGGACATGACGGGGTCGCAAGGGGTGTACTCGGTGGCTGCAACGTCGACGGAGAGCTGCTCCGAGCAAGCGAGGTCGTAGTCGAGCATGGAGCCGGGGCACGACGACATGGATCCGCAAGGCAGCGTGATGGCGAGCTTCTGGCCGTCGTCGAGCAGTGCGATGGGAAGGACGATGGAGTCGGTGGAGGTGGCGTTAGGCATGGGGACAGCTCGTGGAAGAAGGCAGGGACCACATCGAAGAGACCGCCCCAGTTGTCAGCAACCACCGGTGCGCTAGTACCGATGGCGATGGAGTCTCCATCTCCGTCGAACAAACTGCCGCAGTTGTCGGCCATAACGAGTTGTGTCGCGCCGAACTATTCGGCTCCGACCATGCGGATCTCCTCGGCAACAACTCGATGCTCCCTCATCAGTGGAGAGGAGCGCTGCTCCCACCGAGCCTTGAGCTCGTCCAATTTCCTGAGGTCTCAGTGAAGGCGAGCTTGAGGGAGGAATTCATGGTGGAGTACCAAAATCGACCGAGCCGATACCAATTGTTAGCAACCTTGCTAACAAACAACTCGATTCAAGTGACAAGCAGGGTACAAGCGCCAGGTGAACGGAGGCCAGAGCAGAGATGGAAGAACAGGGTAGATAGACTTGGGGAAGATAAATAGTAAACTAGAAGCAGTATTCTGATATTTGATAATTGGTTTGATGTCCCCCTCTGGCCACAGCCTGCCCCTTTTGTATCGAGGCGTGAGTTCTGGCTTGGGTTGGCTTGGACTCACCAGGTAGTGGTCCCTGACAGGAATATTGCATATTCCCTAATCTAAAAAAAAAGCAAGGAGAGCTCGAGTTAGTTCATGATCCCTCGAGCACTTTTTACCACCATTGGCAAGTTTTCTTTGTGTCTTGAATTGCTATGTTTATTGATGTTTGCTATGGATAAATTTCTAGGTCGTCATACTCCGATCATGCATTTCTAGTTCTTGAGTGCCTTTTGTTCCAAAAAGCCAAAAACAAAATCATTGAATAAGCAATATACCAGTTGCTTATTGACTACATAGTAAAATCTGTACAAATTCCTTGTTTCGCCGTCTTAGAATACTTCAGTTAAGTGAAACTTGAACATATAATGCATAGCAATATATTTAGATGCAAAAAAAAAAAAGCACTAGTAGAGTTGACGTGCCAATGCTAATGAGATAATAAGAATATCTAAATAACAACGGTGGTATTATGTGCTTACCTTCTTGAGAAACATACAAACAGAATGATCCTCTGAGAACCTTTTCAGCTCTGATACTTGGTATGAATGTCCCATGCAGAAACTTGCAGTCTCAATCTGCTGCGTGTGCACAATAATGCAACTTCCTTTTCTGTTGTCAGGTAGATATGCGGTAACGGTGTCCCAGTCATCCATGCTAGACATGTCCTCAAGAACTACTAGGTACTTCTGGTTGTTCACTTGCTCCTGGAACTCCTTGATGAGTTCACCTTTGTTCGCCTCAATCACCTCCATAGGTTTCAGGACACCGACAGTGCCTCCTTGTTGTGGAGGACAGTTTGTGTAGAATTGAATCAGCATGGTCCGGAGGAAATCATGGGGATTGAAGGGACGCACCAGTTTGACCCAGGCTCTTCGTCTGAAGTTTTCACAGATTTCTGGATCATCATAGGCCTCCTTGATAATTGATGCCACCCCAACATTGCTTGCTGTTCCCCAGACCGAGATCACTTGAAGTTGAAGCGCATCATAATTCTGGCGGATTGACTTCAGAAGATCTATTTGATCACTGTCACCAATGGCATCCCTCGCCACGACGAGGATGTCCAGTGCTGTTGCGTTGGTCACAGCTTGCTGATGAATCTGCTTGGAGGGCTTGGAGCTGGAGTCACCGATATGGCTGTAGCGCCTATTCCTCTCACCCATAGCCTCAACCCTGGCCTTGAGCAGTTCTATATCAGTGACAGCATCATCCAAAGCTGCCCCCGATGCTGCCAGTGGCATGCAGGACGGGAGCAAGTGACGCCACCAGCTTGACTTGTTATCCAATTGGACGACCGACTCAATGCAGTCCTCCACATCTAAGGCCATGTTGCGAACCTGCCTCACCAAAGTCCTTGCCATATCATTTTTGATGTGCTCCTTGGCAGCACTGAGGAAGGAGTGCATCATCTCGAACTCGTCTGAAATCAGCATCAAGTCACACCTGACACTCTTTTGTAGCATCTTTTCCTTCTCAATTGCTGTGTTGGCCATGGTTAGCGTCCCCTCCACCGCGGACTTGGCCAACCCAAGCACGAGGTCTGCCATTGCTTCCTAGTCCCTTCTCTTCACTGTATTAGTTGTGTGGTGGAAGCAGAAGCAGCTAGCTCGTGATGGTTGCCGCTAATGCAAGTAGGACTACTACTTCAACTCTATAAGGTTGTCAAAACCAGCGATACCCATCTTTGCGAAATTTCACAGAATCAACCAGAGAAGTGCATATATGCATGCTGAAGCAAAGAACCAGTCAAAGAAAAGCATATATGAAGGCTGAAGCAAAGAACATTTTGCTTTTGAAGGAATGACAATCATCACGAATAAGCACTTATTGGTATCTCCTGTGGTTCTGCCAATATGGTTGCAGGCACAAATTCCTCCTGCTCCCCACTTGTAGTGCTTTACAGATAAACTTCAGCTTCATGCATACATTACATCAGTGCCTGTCATGATCATACATGTAATGTATGTAAGAGATATAGTGCTTTACAGATAACCTCTTTTGCAATATAATTATACCCCAGTAAATAATCTGGCAAGAGCCAAGAGGTGACGAATATAATCCAGAAAAGCAGATTTTTCCTTGTAACTTTGCATTCGAGGACTTCCTTTGTACATACCATTTATTTTTTTGAATAAAAAAGGATTCCACTACAATTTTTTACATGAACCGGAATCAACAGCAATAATTGGACCAAAACTCCATGGAGGTTGCTACAGAGAGATTTCTAGTGATAACGCTAACGGTAGACCCTACGTGACCCATGGTCACCGCCACCACTGGCCCTGTTTGGTAACGCTTATCTAAGAATCGATTTTAACCTGATCAGGATTTTCTAATAAGCTGCGATTAAACGAATTTGCTGTCTAAACAATAGAGAGTGTTTGACAATGCTGATTATTGCTCATCGATTGTCTAGGAAAAGAATATCCAAAGTCCTCCCATCGGTACAGGAAATGGAAATAGAAAAGGCCGGCCCTCCTGTCCGTTCATAAAAAGTTAAATAGAAAAATAAAATAACGTAATAGAAAAAAAGAAAAAAGAGTAGATGGCTATTTTGCAAAATCAATAATAGTAATGATAATTTTGTAAAGTGATGAGAATTTTGCTACACATTATACGCAATGTTATAAGTCGTGGTTCGAAGAGTACATGAGTGAGTTCGTCATCTAATTCAGCAAGGAGCTATTGCCAAGAATAGAAAAAAGTGGAGGATTCCAAGTGAAAAAGTTGATATAGTAAAAGTTTATCTCAAGATATATACAACAAATGAAATAGTAAAAGTGCCTTTGCTTCGCGTCGGAGCGCACCTCTGCAGAGTTCGTGCCTAGGACGATTGGTGGCCACATCAGATTATTCAGGTATAGGTTGTGGTTGTTTGGTTCCCACGTGGCATGGATTGCCCTGAGGTCCCAACCGATGAACTCTGCCACACTCAAACGCCGCGACCATGGAGGTAGTGGACGAGATACCGATCGTGCAAAGAGTACGTGAGTGAGTTCATCATCTTATTCAGTAAAAGAGCTGGTGACAAGAATAGAAAAAAGTGTAGGGTTCCAGTTAAAAAATTGATATAGTAAAGTTGATCTCAAGATATTTACATAAACTTCATGGATCCCAATAAAAAGTGTTTTGTTAGCTTCTTGTCTTTTCTAAAAAAGAACAAAATGACTAAAACTTATAAAATCCATATAAAATCAAAACCAATCTAAAATTTCTAATTAAACTTTTGTTAAATTACTTTCAACCATAGAGTGGAACCGTGTGTGAAATGAAAATCTTGAAAAACCTAAAGGCATAAAACCCAATAAATAGTCTACTCCAAAGCCAGTTTTCAAATTTTAAAGTTTATCAAAAGGTAGCAATATAAACCAGCAGGACCGGAAGAGTCTCAATATTAGGGTTGTACTTGATCTGGAACATAAGAATTGGCATAAACATGAGTTATTTTGAATATGATAGAAAACCTAAATACATTTGGAAATAGTTTAGGTTCACAGTGCAAAAAATATTTAATAGGTTTTTATTATTTTATGAAAATGTTGAAACCCTTTGCAATAGATGTGGGCAAAATTCATAGCGGCACGCGTGTTTTGCCTCTTTTTTATTAGGCATCAATTATGACTAATATACAATAAAAGCAAACAATCTTTTGTAGAAAAAATCAAAATGTCTTATAGTTTAAACGGAGGGACTATTATGGATTTTGTGACCCGTAGCAACGCACGGGCAAATTTGCTAATAAGTCTAAAATAAGGAAAAAGTCTACCTAACCCATCAACTATTGCTGTCCAACTACTTCACCCCCTAACCTATAAAACTAGGCATTTAGCCCCGTCACTTTTACAAAACCGTTTAAATAAACTCCTAGAGTGGTTTTGCATAGCGGTTTTGCCACGTTGACGTGCTGAGGTGGAATTTGATGCTGACATGGACGGCTAACAAGTGGGGCCTGCTTGTGAGTGGGAAAGCCTTCTCTCATCCTGGGCCTCGTGCACCGCAACACTGCGTCGTGCCGCCGCTGCCGCTGTTGCTCTCCCGGCTCCCGCGACGTGCGAAGCTGCTGCTACTCCCACGCTGCACGTAGTGCCTCGCGCCGCCACAGCTCTCCTGACATGCACGTCGCTGCAGGCCCTCCTGTCCTATGCGCCGCCGCTCCGGCGCCCCTCTGCCCCTACACAGATCAACCAAAGGGAATAAAGGCCATCAGCATCATATATGCTTTACAAGATCAAGATTATTAGCATCTGCATCGCTACTAGAACATACATACATACTAGTACACCCGGTTTTCAATACCTGTTAATCAGGAAGGCATCGTTACCCTTCACCTGCTTTCTTCGTTGCCAGGAGAAGAACTATCAGCTATTACTTTTAGTCCATTTTCACTGATCTTCTATTAGTATATATACTCCATCTACCGTCCTAGGAGCTCCAGCTCCTTTATGTAATATCTATTCAATTGCATCATGTAACATCTATCCAGTTTACTGCTCCCTCAATTCCAGATTGAAGCAATGTATCTAAAAAATACAGAAAAAGGTTTGTAATATATATAGCTGCACCGGTGTTTGTAGTTTCAACTTACTAATACATTTTTTTAAAACATGAGGGCAATACATTTTTTTAAAACATGAGGGCAATACATTTTTCAATTTACTGCTACTACATTTGTGTAATTGTGTATGTCATGTTGTCCAACCTGCTACCGAAAATTGTGACAGTTCTTGGGCAGCCGTTGCTGGGTGACTTGCCATGGCAAATGTCACATATGAGCAAAAAGAAAATAAATGAAGAGTAAATTGCACTCATCATACAATAACCTGTATGGTTGTATCACTTTAGTCCAACAACTTGCACAATGTACAAACTGATACATGAAGTTGTTAATAAATGTGTTCATGTACGGTCATATTTTTGTTATGCAACTTAATTTTGCCTTATGTTGGCATGCCATATTGACTTCAGCTTAGATATGCACAGCTACATGGGGGCCAAGATGCAAATTTATTTGCTCTTATTAGATCGGTGGATATTCAGATTGGTTGGTTCCTGGCAACCAGCAACCGGCAACCAGCGACGGCGTCGATGGAGCCACGGTGATGTGCAAAAATCCATATGTCCGTAGTAAGGGTTAGCTCCTAATGGTTGGGTTTAATGATTTTGTGGTGATATTAGTATGTTATGATCACACGAATAGCATTGTCATCTATAAGTCTTTGATTGAGTACAGTGCCACAAAGAAAGATAAGAATGCATCATACATTTTCAGCAAAGACAACACCAGGGAAGTCCTCTATAATAAAACAAGTTAATATTGACAACAATATGACAACCACCTAGCTATTAAGTTTTATGAAATGAACATATAACCTTAAACAATCAACCTGATGTTTTTAGATGGCCACTGAATACAAGTGGACAATTCTCATTTAGAACCATGTACAACTCAATGCTTAAGGCGCGTTTGGTTGCCTTCTCTAGGCATGCAAGATCCATCCCAGCCATCCCACACTGTACATGCAAAAAAATTTGACGTATGGCGAGTATTTTGTAGTTCTGTTGAAGTTAATAGCTCTTTATTTATTTCTGTCACCTAATTAATTATTGGTTTAGTCCAAATTTTCAACTGAAGGGAAAAGATGGTATCCACACAAGACAAAGAAGATGAGAAACAGCAGCAGGAGTCCGAGATGGCCACGCAGGCGGTTAATATTGGGTTGGGCAAACTAAGCCCTTAGAAGAGATCAGGAATTTGAATGAGAACTATGCCACATATGTACTCTTTCCACACCCTCTGATCTATCATGTATAGCTGATGGTGTTTCTACTCGCTCATGTCAACCAACCATTCTAGTACATCTGAATTTTGCCTGACTTCAGAGATCTTCAAATTCTGTAGAGTGGTCGAGAAACATTGCTGCTTCTACAGTGGCGTCTCCTTAGATTTCCATGTAGCAAATATGTAGATGTATGAATTGTAGTAGTGTTTTTGCTTTTTGAGGCAAGTAGTAAATGTCCTCCTTTTCTTTAGCAATGATCAGACTATCCAACATATTTTAGCAGATATTGCTTTTTGTTCAGTTGAATGTGTTGTACATCGATTGGGACGTAGTTCAAGGCACTGGACCGTGTGTGCTACTCCTAGTGGCTGCATGAACTCTGTTTGTGGACACCACTCGATACTCTGTTTTGTCAGTTTCTTATCTTGATATATGTTGTGCTGGTCTGTTGGCTCGATTTGGTTCCTCTGCTGTTTTGTTAGGGTTTTTTTTTAATTTTTTTTATTTTTTTTATCTTGATGTATGTTGTGCTCTTGTGCTGCAACATAGCCTTTTGTGGTTCTTCTCTTGCACATTAATACGCCTTTAGCCATCACAAAATTTGTGTCCATAAGATTATTAACATCAACAGAATATTAAACAGAATCATTGATGAACTTAGGACCTCTAGAAGATTAGTGTTTCTGATCCAAGTTTCTGCTTGAACAAGGTCGCAAAAAAAAAAAAAAAAAGGTTTCTTCTTGAACAATGACACGGCTCAAAAGGTGCTGGCTTCACTACGTGCAAGTGTGAGGTGCCATGTGAGCCAGTCTGTGTCAGCTCTTATGTTCACCCAAGCTACTTGATTCAAATATGCTGTATCAAAATTTCAGTGTACTCTGCTGCTTATTAGAACCTGCACCATGTTTCTTCATGCTGAACTCTTGGCATTATTAGTTTCTAATGCTCTATTCGCTTGAACTTATCAGGCATGGTACAGTGTTTTTCTCCCACAAGAAAACAACATCAGCTGGCTTTATCAGCCGCACAAGGTCATGGTAGTACGCAATACCAATACAACTGATAGTTCCGAAGAATTGCAGCGTGCAAATACTTGAGAATATAAAATAGTTTCAGATTGGTTTCTCACCAGTCTGAAATGCAACCTGCAGCAAATGCATCACACACAACACACCGACGTGTTCTCTCTCCTCTGTCTGCTCCACACCATGGAGCAGTTCTGCTACTTCTGGTCCTGCAATTTTGATGAGGGCGTCATATATCTCGTGCTGTGCATTGAAGTTGTCCTTGTCTAGCTTGAAGAGCTAGAGACACCAGCGTGCCTTGCTTGATCACCGGCTCCGGACTCCAGGATCGGAGGGGTAGTCCATCAAAGAGCCAGCGCAGGGGCTGATCAGAGACCTGGAGATGGATGGATGGTCCGACAGCTGGCAGACCTTGTACGTTCATGTGGTCCTCTGCCTGTAGTAGCCATGAGGAATGGTGCGGTTAGCTTGAAGAATGTCATGGAAGAGAGGCAGAACTGCAGGTTCAACCTGAACCTGAGCTTGAACCTGAAGATATACCTGTTCTGGCACAGCCCGAAACTGGCTTTGTAGTGCAGTGCAGGTGCAGCAGTCTGTTCCTTGAACATCTTGTGCAGAGCGAGCACCCCCTGTGCCCCGGCCTCCTCGGCTGCTTGGCCAAGCGCGTGGTGGCGACGGGCTCCCGCCCCAGACGCGGCCGGCGTCGAGGAGGAACGTACCGTACGGGTGCGCTCACGAGTCACGACGCGCGGCACATCGTCAAGGCGGCCCAGGCGCTCGCGCGCTGGAGTCCCCAATCTTGGTCGTCGTCGTCCTTGTCACGGCGCTCGCGGCCGTAATCATGGTGTGGATGGTGTGGCGTGGAGCGTGGAGCGTGGCCGCGATTGTTGCCTTCTGGGCGCTCCAAACGGTGGAGGTTGTCCTGTCGCCCCGTACGTACGGTCGCGCCCATTGCTCCCGTTGTCGCTGGCATCGCGATCGCGCGACCAGCAGCACGGGGCCTGTCGAGCTCCGCCCTTCACTTATGGCTTCTCCCCGTCCACGACACGACCCGGCGATGCCTGCCAGGTGACGAGGCGACGCGAGGTCGAGGGTGGCCGGAAGTCCGGAACCGGAAATACTTCAGCGCTGGCGTAGCGAGCGAGGAGGCAATATTCAGATTCCAGAATCGTTGATTGAGACTAGCGACTGCGTTGAGGGTCCAAACAGGTCTCCAACTAATTCTTACCGGCATGCCTTTAGTCTACTTTTCAGTCTCAAAAACATCAGACGAAAACCTGTTCAGTTCAGAGGAGTTGTAGATCGAATAACTCATCGAGGATCCAACTAACAATCCTTCAATCGTCTCCTTTTCGCCAACACCAAGAAAACTCTCAGCCTTTTTGGTTTCGAGGAGGCCAGAATGGGCCGCTTATATATTGTGAAGGCGAAGTTCATCATCAGTCCAATCCTATCCTCACCGGCAGAGGCGGCGGCCTCGTCCGTTCACAATGTATACGCATCTTCATCGCCACATCGTCCGCAAACGAGGTCAACCCGAGGCGAAGGGCGAGCCGCCGTCGACGCACCCACCAGCCACCGCTGTGCAATCGCACAGCTGGGATGGGACAGAACAGAACCTTTGGACTGCTCCTCAAGATGTGTGGCGACGTGGCGGCTCCAGTGCTGCCGCCTGCGCCGCCGTCGGTCTGCCACCGCAGCTCCTGATAGTCAGCTCGATTGAGTCGTCCTCTGCTTTACCCCTGTTTTCGATCGGCTGACCGATTGCATTGGACGGTGTTGCAGCTGGAGCTTCTGGGATACCCGCGCTGTCGTACCTGCGGCGTCGCGCGTTGCGGCACCGCAACTCGCCGCAGACACCCACGGCGGCGGCGCGGCCGTGCACCCGCCAGCCCGACCACCGCCGCAATGCAACGACAAATTCGGCGCAGAGGAGTCTGCGCCGACTTCGTCACCGGCAACGAGACGCAGACGCCGAAGCCCAACAGAGTGCTGCTACGTCGAGCGCCGTGGCGGCTGCCGGAAGAGGCGATCACACGCTGCACTGCCTGTGCCCAGTGATACTGGGAGCAGACGGGGGCAGCCAACCCCGGGTGGTGGTCAGGTCACTGGTCAGCCAGCCGCGCGCATCCTAGAGAGGCTGAGACCCTGACGTGTCACGTCTGTGCCTGGGAGAAGCCGTCGAGTAGAAACGCATCCTCGTATGTGGAGATTCACAAAATTGCTCAGTACGTGGAGCAGTTATTCCAAACATATACATACTGATACTGTTTTTTTTTTCAATATATAGGGCTCTTGTCATCACCCCGGCAAACAAATTGTTGAGGATTCTTCGGTCTTAGGCCATCCTCAATAGAGATTTCATGGCTCAGTAACCAACACATTTATATTTTAGAAATAGTGTAGAAGAGTTTCATCTCCATGAAACTCTCTCTACTCCCATGAAACGCTTATCATCTCTTTCTTCATTAATACAGTGTCATATCAGCAAATTTAATGCCCGTAAAACTCTATAAAACTTGCATTGAGACTGGCCTTATATAAAACACAGTACAAAAAGGTGGTTACTGTCTAGGTGGGTGCATATTAGTCCAATATCTTCTAATCTGTTTAATTTAATGTGAGAACTTTACTCATTGGTGCGTATACAGTCCAAGCATCATAATGATGTGTCTTTGTACACTCTTAATCATTGTCACCGGAAGATACACTCTAGCACACTCATATGATCGAATACTCCGCTTTTACTATATTACGATATATTTCTAAATTTGGCCTAATATAAAAGCGTACTTCAAATTTCTATTTTGAATTTCAGTTTAGTAATCTTAAGGGAAACCATGTGCTCACTACCTATCCTTTTGAAACTTTTGCGGGAATCTATGGAACCTTCGTAATCTATTATTTCGCTGAGTCTAGTTTTACGTTTTTAATAGATCTATTCACTAACCATTCTAGGTGCAATTGTTGCATCATCTTCTTTTTTGTGTCTACTAAATCATCTTCTTCTTTTTTGTCAATTACATTCTTTCATTTTTTCTTCTTTTTCATTTCTTTTTTCTTGGATTGGTGAACCGGTACAAGAACTTGATTACTTCGGTTCAAACAAAAAACAAAAAGCTAAATTTTATCGATTCTTGTTTTTTTAAAAGAACCTATCAGTCTCTGATTCTTATGCAGTGAACAACCCATGTATGAGCTTTAGCAAACCATGACTGATCATGGGTCTAGGGATGAAAGCTGGTGAAAATAATATAATATACAGTACAGGTTTGGTATTTTCAATATTTATAAAATCAATAGGACCTTTTATATTTGGCCACATTCATATATGATATCATATATAGAAAATGATTCAAGTTGAGTGGTGTGCTAGAGTATAAAAAGACATATTTGTTGACGGTAGATAACTCCTATTTTTAACCGTCAACTAGACATGAAAAAGGACCTAAATATAATTACCATCTAGATATAGGGCTTACACTAACGGAATTCTACGAGTTTTGGTGAATGTCTATTTCTGCAGGGTGTCAGCTGAAAATACCCAAGGAAGGCCCACATGTCGGGTTTACATAGAGATAATCGGGAACCGGTGAAAATTCTGTAATGGGAAGGTTCGAGAAGGCTGGACCAAACGGGAGCCCGAACCGGCTCGGTGGAGAGTCGGCCGCCCCAACCCTAGAGTCGGCCGACTCGTGACCTCGGCCAATCGGCGTCGGCCTCGCGGATCCCTGTTCCACCGCCTTTGAGGATGAATAATAATCGTCCATTTAGGTCGGTTTGATCCGAGGGCTGCGGTGCATCCTAGTGGGCTATATAAACAGGGCCCCTGACCCCTGGAGGAGGCATCCCTTGAAACCCTAATTCATTATTTCCGAGAGAGGATCGGGTGAGGGGGTCCCTTGAATGGATCTCCTCCTAGAGCCTAGCATTCAAGATAGATAGAGAGAGTATAGGGTGGAGGTAGAGTTGGAGGAAGCCCGGCATGTCGGTGTCTCCTCTCCGGTTGTACTGCGGGATCAAGTCTCCTAACCCGAGGCTTGGTTCTAGGATCATTCGCAATTCAACTTCGATACTAGTAAGTTCTTGTTATTATTGCTCTTTGGTTTACGAGTTTACTTTATTCGCTTTCGGTTGGGAATAGAGTAATCGTTCATAGCGTAAGTGTGGTGCTTGGGCTAGGTTCACTCGTAGATGCTCCCCGCATCCGGCCGGAACCGTGGTAGTAGCGGGGAGATGACGGTCCCTTTGTTACCTTTGTAGCCCACTTCCCGTCGCAGGTAAGGTAGGTCCAAAAGTGCTAGGTTAAGCATCCTCTCGTGGTGTCTTTTCTTAGGTGCTCCCATAGAGTAGTAGTTGCAAAGCTTGCCATAGGTTGGAAGGAGACTGTGGTAGTAATCCTCTCTATATCGCTTATTACCTTGTTTGTAGCTCAGCGGTTAAGTATAGACTTGGGTTAGTCGGATGCACGTTTTCTCCTAGCGGATAAATAAATAACGATACTGGAATATCTCCCGGGTGAAGTGCTCACCGATATCCGTGCGCTTGCGGATTATTTCTCTTTGATTCTTTCGTGTGCGTATCTAGTATCAACAAGCATTTCGGCGCCGTTCTTTGGGGAGAAAGACGGTCTACGAGATAACCTTAAGTCATGCTTAACCTTGTACTATACTTTTATCCTTTTGTATTTTTATTTTGCCTTTTCTTTTATATCCTTATAGATAACCCAAATTCCACGCCTATCCACCAATATCTTGCACCCATGAGCACATGCTTAGAGCCTCTAGAACCCATGATTCTTACATCTAGCTATGAGTCAGCGCCCATCCGTGGTTGCAATAGGTCAAAGCCAACCCTTTTCTATAGCTAGAGTCCTATCTTCTAATCAAGAAGGTAATGTACCCAAGGTCCTATCTTCTAACCATGGAGAAGGTAATGAACCCAAAGTCCTATCTTTTGATCAAGTAGGTAATGAACTTTTTGGCTACACTTAGGGAATCTTTTAATCTTCCAATAAATTTAGGTTTAGACCTAGCCTTACAAGACCCTGTTCTTCTTCAACATTTTTATATGGGTCTTGGTAATATCACCTTTGGAGGAGTTTTCCTTTCTTTATCCATTAGTGAAGTGACGTTTGTCCTTATTATTAATGGACACACTCCTCGCACTAGCCTTCATGATGAAATCCTAGAGGTACAGAAGGAATCATCCCCCAAACTAAAAGAGGAAGTTTTCGTAGCCACTTTGCGAACATTCCAATCCCATGATTTGGCTATCCATCCCAAACCAGTAGTACTCCAAAATCCTCCAAGGGAAGAAGTAATTCTACCCCTGGAAATTCTTTCTAATGGCGATTCTGGGAGGAGCTTAAACTTCCCGCTTCATAAGAGATCTTTTAGTGCATACATTGTCAATCTTCTTAGGAAGAGATCTCTTAGAAAACATCTCACATCCAATCCCTTTAAAGGATGTTTAGAAAGACTCAAGGATGGCATGTCAAGTGATGCCATAGAAGGAGAGCGAAGCCATCCAGAAACCACCTTTGTCTTCTCTCCTTTTGTGCCCACATCAGATATAGAATACAAACCCATCCTTAAACCCATCCTTGACCCCTATGACTCATTCTATGCTCTTTCTCCCAAACCTCCCGATGATCCTAGAAATCCGTGGAGATATCCCATGCATAGGAATCATCGAGAACATATAGAGGACCACGAAGATCAACATCCATGGCTAGAGAGCATTAAAAACATATGTGCTATTGCCATTAAATGGATGGATAAGGCCTTAGATGAGATCATTTCAAGAGACGATCCAAGGGGAATTTTAGACATTTATGTCGAGTCACCCTTGGAAGTGGAAGATGATGGAGGCTTCAATGAGCAAAGTAGTTACTTCTTAAACACCCCATCAAGACCTTGCTCATATGAAAAATCTCCCGATTCACTTAGTCTCCCCAATATTACCCCACACGAGATTTTCAACCCCCTCATACTCCTTATTCCTACAGATATTGAAAAGATGCATATGTTTATCATAAACATTGCAGATCTCGTTGTGTCGAATCTTGAGATAGTACACTTAGATTGGTGTTGGAGGGGAAACCACTTCACCAATTCACATCTTGAAGGTTTCCCAAGGACAAGCTTAGTGTCCTAAAACAAGCACTGTTTAGACCATGACATGAGTGTTCACCTTTTCTATTGCGCTGCCCTTGATAATTGAGCATAGAATTATAATTATGAAAATATTCCTTCGGGTATTCTTGTCACTAACCTTTCCAGGTCTAGAACAAAGAGATTGAAGGGATGACAAATGCAAGGTATGTCCAACCAATCATTATGCAAACATTGAATTGCATTCATCCAATCTTGATTTATGAAAGTCAAGCTTGGGGATCTACTTCTATAAATAGATTTCTTGCCATGTTGCTACACTATCTTGATTGTCCCTACCTTTATGGCATGCTCAGTTTGCTAAACATTAATCATGCTCTGCCATCACTGTTTGAGTAAATCTCTACAGTGCTTTCATGTTACCTTTATCTACCATAGTAAGTGTTGGTTTAGAAGTACTCGACATGCTTCTATTGGCTTTTAAATTAAGCGTGGTGCTTAGGTTAAATAGCCTTCCTTAATCTGATTAGACATGGAGTCTAGTTTGGTTATTGAACTAAAAACTGCTGTAGTAGATATTGGTATATTTTGTTGGACTAACCCCTACAGAAAAACTTCCAAATCCAAATTGGGAAAGTCCAGAGATGAACTCACATATGAGATGAATCAAGGCATATGATGAACTCGAACAACTTCGCACAGAAGACATAGTTCATCGTCCAAAAAAAGGATTGAAAGAATTTATGGCGTGCCTATGCATGGTAGACCTGCCAAATCACCATTTCAGTGATGGAACAAAGAAGGAGACAAGAGTGCCACAAGAAGGATCAACATCAATAGCACTCACCCAAAGGAAGTGGATGAACAAGGGAACAAGCTATGAGCAACCTTGAAGACAGCACATCATTGAGCCCAGAACTCGAGCTAGAGCACCAATGAGAAGCTGGGTGCAACTCACCTCATTTTGGACAATCAGAGACCTGCTCTCGTTGTTCTTGAAGACACCATCTTGCACGTCGGCAGCAAGGACAAGCATGGCATGATAAGCATGCACCCTTGTGCCAATCAATCACCAACAAGGGTTGACTACCGACCAAGTCCAAGAAGACCATGAACAACTACACTTGCAAGATGATGTCCCTTGGCCATTGGAAATGAAGCCTGCATACGAACATTAATGAAGTCCCCTCCTTGATCATCAAGACGGATGGCGTATCATTAACTGCAACTCCTCGCCATGCCGCTAGAAGACAAACACCATCAAGGAAGAACTCGAGTCTACATCTCCAATGAACATCAATTAGTCGACCAAGGCTCAAAGAAAAATCAAGAATGGTTGACAAAAGAAGATCATGCAACTGTCCGTCCTAGATTGGATAGTCCAAAGAAAAGAAGAATGCAAAGGAGAGATCTTTGCTCAACGGACCTAGAATCGAGATCCCTCTCCAACGAGACTTGAATCGCAGGATGGACAATGTCTAAGAACATGGAGTTATTACAACACACTTCGAGGGATGATTTAACACACACACTTGGCTTCCAAAGGATGACGAGCAACAACAAGCTTGGGGAGGAAGACCGCCGACTCCTCTAATGATGATCCAACAATGCTCTTCCTCTTCTCAAGCCCCCGTCGCTCCGGGCACGCCGGTTTGCAATCCCTCCATTCGCAATTACTTCCTTCTATAAGTTTGAGTGTTTTCTATAGATTTCATACACCAATCAAGCTTTAGACAAAATAAAATCAATCCTTAGGAGAAGAAGTAATATTGAGCAAATGTTCTATGCTAATTAAAATTTTCACCCCAACTTTTCTGTGGCATAAAATTTACCTCTATGACAAATCTACCCTTGTTATTATATTCCTTCGGGTATGTGTTGTCCACTAATCCTCTATAGAGAAGAAATAATAAGTGGAGCACAAGGTCTAGGGAAAGGACCACTAGAAGCATCCACTCTTCATCACAGGGTGCTCTAGTGACAAAGTTCTAAACCTGCAACATGCACACTAAACACGGTGCTCCTAGCATCACAATTGAAGGCTCACTTTAGACCGTTGGGCAAGGAAAGAACATAGGTGACATCTTCCTCAAGAGTTACCAACTCAGTAAGTGCAGTTCTCAAGGTCTCTACCTTTGGGATCAAATGATGCACCAAAAGAGTGAACGTGACAAGAAGTCTTATTCAGAGGACTTAAAACACCGAACCCTTGCCAAGGAGGTAGCTTGGTAGTTATCCATATTTCCCATTGCATAAGTTTTTCCTTTAGCGTATTTACTTTTTTGCATAATCAATTCTTATTGCATTTTTGCTTTGCTATATCTACATTAGAAAAGAAAATAGTTTTGTCTTGTATTCCATCTAGAAAATGCTAAGCCCCATGTGAATAATTTTGTGGTGCGATAGCCCACAAAGATATCCACTGTGGTGGCATAAAAATAAGTTTTCATCTTAGTTGCATTTTTCTACCCGCATATCATAAATATAAAATTCTAAAAATATTAAGATCCTGCTAAAAAGATTTTATGTGTTAAGGAAGTTCTAGACATTCAAGACTTAGAGGGTTATCACTAACACTTAATTAGTTCCACAAGCTTTGCTGTCTATTTGAGCCTCGCAGAATTTAAAAGATCAAGAAGAGCTAACAGGCAAAAGGACGTTATGTCCCCTGTCGGAGTGTTGTCTTCAACAGTCGCAGTGCTGTCTCTACAGCCATTATCCCTGACACTCCAGAAGGAGCAATACGACTTCACTGCCAGTTAGCAACACCAACAGACTACGTCAACATCCAGCTTAGGGGAGAGCACCCCCTTGTATCCAGCTAAGTATCACTAGCTTATCTATCTACCTATTTGTTAAGTTTGCTAAATAAAATATAGGAGAGTATGTGAAAAGTATGCCTGCTAAAATGAACCCTACAGAATAAACTCTTATATGGAAATGATGAATAGTTGCTCTGCTGTAATTCCTTTCAAGTACCTAGTTTTCAACCTTGCACTCTCCGGAGTTTTGGACACAACCTTGTTTAGATTTGAGATTTACTCGAACCCGAAACTTGTGGGTAGCGAATGCTTGATCTAAGTCTAGGTAGTTGACGGATATGATATGGGAAAGTTTTGAGCCGTTGTCCATCTTGTTCCTAGAGATACTAGAGTTCGAGAATTTATTTGAAAATATTAAATTCCCGCATGATGAGTTCCTTTATGATGAGAGTTCAAAATTCCTACCACAACCATATATTCATGCTTGCTAGATTAGGAAAACCCATCTATTTATATAGATCATATTATAGGCTTGAGTGTAGTCTTTATAGGCATTGAGTGTGGTGATGCTTTGTGGACCCATAAGGAACCAGTCATGCGGTTAAAGTCAATACTATGTGCTCTCCATCCGTTGATCTATGCTACTTGTCCTCGAAGCATGCACTCATTTTATAAATACTACATTCATTCTCGTGCTACTTCGTCCCTAGAAGTACCACCTACATATAGATCCACATCCACCACATATTGTGCTATCTCTACCCCGGAGATACGCGCTTATGCTGCTCCTACCCCGGGAGTACGCATCCATCCATCCATCCATCCACAAAATACATACGCCACTCATTTCACTTCATCCGAAAAGGTTCTACTCCTATCCGGGAGTGAACATCTAGAAATAATCATCGCCGTCCCATTTGTCTACATAAAAGCTCCAGTCATTATCATTTCAAGTTATACACTCCCCGTTGCTAAAGTTTCGTTTTCAGAGGATTGGTTGCTAAAAAAAAAAAGAAGAAGAAAAAAAAAGAAAGAGTAGCCAAGTCCTTCCTTTCAAGAAGTTCAAGGTTTCCGAATAAAGGGAGTCATGTTATCCCCAAAGGAGCAAGTGTAGAAGTAGATGTTCGCCAAATGATCACCCCTCATAATCATTTCCTTATCATCATCATCTTATCATTCATCCCATTTCCTCCTTCACATGCACATATGATTTTATTATTATTTTAGTTCCTATTGGATCTATGGTTTAACTGTGAAATATATGCAAGTGAGTTTGAGTGTCTCCCCATAAGCTCCACATAAGCCTATTAGAAAGTAGGTGAGAGAGAGAAGGCACTTTCCACTATGCCTTAGTTCCACAAATACCACATATTCGAGAAAGAGAGAAGGCATACGCTACACACATGCCTTGGAGAGGATCCGAAAAATACCACAAATGAGAGACTTGAAAGGGTCATACAAGAAAACTCGAGTTTTATTTGAAAATCTTGCAAAAACTCCGGAATAATAGTTGATCAAAGAGCGAGAAACATAGCGCTTGACTTGACCGTTCGTCTTTCAACCGCTCAAGACCCAAGTGATGGCTACAAGCCCCATGGTGAAAGGTAACATGAGTAAGTTTTGAGTCAGAATAGTTCACTCTAATCCGGAGGAGAGTTCTTGTTTGAACGCATGTGTACTTTTGAGGCGTGAAAGCATTGTAGCAACTCCCGATCCATCATCGAGTTTATCTTTGCTCAAAGACGAGCAAAGGGTAAGCTTGGGGAGTTGTTGACGGTAGATAACTCCTATTTTTAACCATCAACTAGACATGAAAAAGGACCTAAATATAATTACCATCTAGATATAGGGCTTACACTAACGGAATTCTACGAGTTTTGGTGAATGTCCTGCTTTCATAGGGGTGTCACCGAAAATACCCAAGGAAGGCCCACATGTCGGGTTTACATAGAGATAATCGGGAACCGGTGAAAATTCTAATGTCTGGAAGGTTCGAGAAGGCTCTGGACCAAACGGGAGCCCGAACCGGCTCGGTGGAGAGTCGGCCGCCCCAACCCTAGAGTCGGCCGACTCGTGACCTCAGCCAATCAGCGTCAGCCTCGCGGATCCTTGTTCCACCGCCTTTGAGGATGAATAATAATCGTCCATTTAGGTCGGTTTGATCCACTACAAGAAACTTGTTAATCCGTGACGGATTCTCGGTGACGGATTTACAAACCGTCACTAGCAGACCACTAACAGATGCAATCCGTGACGATATTCATTTTTCTGTCATGGATGAGCCCGTTGGATATGCCAAGCCCGCTAACTCGCGACGGTTTTACCAGGATCGTCGCAATGTGTGAATTTTGAATTCGTCATACTCTAGTTTGCCCAAAGCAGTGGGCCTGCTATCAATATTTAGTGCAAAGAAAAATAAAAACATGATTGGAAATGGTGTCAAACCCAAAAGATAATTTGTAAATTATTTGAATTTTTTTTGTTACTTTGTTACATGCATACCTTTTTGCGACAACTTTGTTACATGCATATATGGCAAAACTATGAATATTCTCTATATTGTGTGGATGGGGAAAAATTATGGGATTTGAACACAGGACTTGCAAGAAATTAAAAAAGAGCTATTTACACTATGTGTCTAAATGTGCACTTAATTTTTATTTATTTACCGGAAGCATCACAGTCCTCGTGTGTGCACTCAATAAGTATCTTTATTTATTTATTATTACCGGCCCAGATCACACTAGGCCTCGTCCATTCACTGGAGTTATCGGGCATCATTTTGTAAATAAAAAAATTGAAAAAGAAAACTGCAGTCCAAGGGTGTTGAGCCTAGAATCCCGGAGTTGAAAACAGTCGCATTACCGGTGTTGGGCCTGGTTCATTCACTCGAGTTATGCCAATGTACAACTCTATTTATTTGGTCTTTTGAGTTTCCCCATTTGTCTAAAATGTGGGCCGAGTGGCTGGTGTGTTCACTGACTGCCCACAGAGTGGCCCATTCCATCAACCTGGCCCAACATATAGTAAATGGTAAAAGGTAAATAAATATTGAGAAAGTGGACCAGGTCCGGTTCGAACCTGAGACCTTGCGATGGGCAAAAACAAGACCTACCGTTGCACCAATTAGTCGTTTAAGCAGATTATTGTTCCTTCACGCTTTAGTCCAATCTCTATACGTATATGTAGACCGTGTTCAGTCACGCAGAAACAATATCATGACATCAGCGTCAATTTTTTTTAAAAAAAATAAAAACGCCAATACACCGTACATACTGATGATCGAACCCTACATGTCATTCGGACATAGACCTTTTCATATGAGTTTTTCAGTAGAAAAATAAAATATTTAAATGCTGGAAAATCAAGAACATGAACACTAGCTTTTCTCTTTTTAATCTATATTCGAAATTTGTAACAAGTTTTTCTCCCTCATGCTAACTCCAAATGAGATGATTCTTTTTCCTAAATTCTTATAAAATTATGATCTACGAATCGGGAGCATTTGTTTGGATGCCAATTATTTTTTTCTGAGTTCTATTGTGTATGGCTTGTTTTCCATTCTCATGTATATATATAGAAAGCACATTGGGAAGCAAACTTTTAAAATGTTTTTGTACTCTAGACTTTCCCCACGTGAAATAGGATATATAAATACTGTTTTGTGCAAGTTTCAAAGTTTTTTAAACCAATTTACTATCCATTGCTCATAAATGGTACATCTCTCCCTGAGTAATATGAAGCTTTTAAGAAAGATGTATCAATTCATGAACAACGTACATGTTCACTTTGTTAGAATGATTTGAAAATTTTATGGCAAGCTTACAAACTCATATTACGCCTCTACACCAATTCTTATATTTTTTAGATGAGTTTATGGTATTAATGTTTTTTCGTCGAGGTGACCGAAATAGAAGTTCGAGTAATGTCTAAAATTTGGATGAGTTCTCAAGTAATGAATGAAACAAAAATTGTAGACCTCGATGAGTTCTAAGTTTTTTTAGTTGTCCATTTTTTCATTTGTATTCATTCATAATATTAAATAATATACACAAACTTTATTGTAAATTATAAAGATATTTTTTAGCAAATTATAAACTATAAAGATAATAAACATTGGACTGTAATGGGCCTAAACCTCAAAATTGATCCATTACTATGCCTGGCCCATTATTTTCTGGCCATCGATTCAAGATCAAACGGCCCTGATTACACTCACGAAGTATAAAAGGAACTTCCAGATGAAACCCTAGACAACAATCCTCCTCTCCCCTCTCCTACCGCCGCTCTGCTCCAGCCAAAGTCCCCAGCCGCACCCCTCGCCTCAGCTCATGTCGCCCAGCTCCCCTCCCTCTCCGTATCTCTGATCTCCCACATCAAACCCCTCTCCCTCTCCGGCGGTGCTTGGGCCCTAGCCCGCGGCGACAGCGCTTGGCTCCCAGACCCATCGAGCGTCAGGCTCCGAACCCAGGCAAGGGTAGCGGTGGCACCGGGATGATGCGGAGGCAGCGACTCAGATGCGAGATCCACAAGAGAGCACTGGTGAGCTCGATCTGGCGACCTGCATCATGGTGGTTGTCTTCTCTCTATTTCCTTCACGTGGTTGTCCTATCCCTTTCCCTATGTCTCACTTTTTATTCCTCTCCTTATAGGCTGAAGAACTACGCGGCAGCCGCTCCAACTCCATGGTGGAGGTGGATTTGGCAAGGAGCCCATAGACCCAGCGAAATTGCTGAGGATGAGCACTTGATTTTGGTGAGGAACGCTCAGATCCAAGAGCGGAAGAAGGGGATCTGGGGTGCAGTTCACGGAGGCATGGTCGACTAGTACAAGTGCGACCCTGCAGAATACCCTGCAGGTTGAGTACTTTATGAATGTGAGTACATAATCTTCGTTGTTCCCCATTTCCTAGCAGCAGCTTGTTACATAATCATGCTTATTGTTCTTTCTTTCAGTAAGAGATTTACTTGTATCTGTGACTGATATGAGTTATGCTGTGGCGGTGCAGTCATAAACTCTTAGTTCCTGCCTCGTGTATTCTCAATTCTTACTACATGGTACAGTTTTGATCAGCTTAACAGACTGAACTTTTACTCAATACGTTTATCTCACTGAATATTTCAGACGCTGCCATTTATTTATGAGTGATGAGTGATGTTAGAAGGAAGTTCTAGTATTTCTTTGTTGTACAATACAACTAAAATTTTCTAAATATGAATCTGCATATTAAGATTAGTGCCATTGCCCTACATCCATTTGTTTCCTATTGATTGTAGTTAACCCCTTTAAAGTAGAATTCTGAAATTTTCAGTTGAAACTTAGCAGCTGCAAGAAAATTATGGATGCATTCGAAAGGTCTCATCCCAATTGTTTGCTAAAGAACAGTTTACTATTTTTAAAAGCGTGTTGGACATTTTTATAGTATAGTAGCTAGTAACAGTAGCATTTAATTTGTAGCAGGCATCAAAAAAGCAAAGGGAGGAAATTGATATTTTAGAAAACTAAGTTTGTTGTTTCTATCTCTGTTGCTACCATAATTCAAAGCTGATGCTCTCATGGCATATCATGTATTTCTCTAGCTACACTGACTATGTCAAAGTATCTTCCTATCATTGCAGTGCTATCTATTAAGTTCTCTAAATCACCATTTGTTTGAACACGGTTTTCAGGAAGTGCTGTAGGGCAGAGCAAATGCTAAGTGGTTTTTGGAAACACGGCCACTGAAATTGAGGGAGGTGATACAGGTTCCCAAGAAGGTACTACATTGTTCTGCTCATAGAACAATTGTCACAGGTAGGTAGCCACCACTCTATTAAAATGAGCAATAGAACAAAAGTTGCTGAACTGACCTGAATCTTGCTTTCATAAGGATGTGCACTTGTTAGGTGCTGTTAGCACATCCAGGGAGTTAGCATACTTACTGTTTTTACAACAAAAGTCAATAACTAGCTCTAGTTTAGTTCTAAAATTTCTGCTTATTGTAACATTGCAGGAAAATTAGCCTGCGGAAGACTTTTGGACATTCTGACATGTTTCAAGATATCATGTGTTTGTGTATATGATGGTTCATGTGTTGGAACCTGTTACGGTCAGATGCTGGAAATTATGGAAGATTGCTGCAGGAGTCTTATAGTTAGTGGTATTGGGTGTGGGTGTTTTACATAGGAAGTGGTGTTAATAGAATATAATATAGGTAGAGCAGTTGCTGGGTCTTTACGTGAAAGAGACAATGTGTAATTTTGTATCTGATATATTAATTTAATATATTGACATGATTTTTTATATGATGTTACATGGGCTGAAACTCGAATGTACATGGGCTGAAATTGTATTGTTAAATGGTCTAAAACAATAATGTACATGGGCTGAAACCAGATAGAAAATGGGCTGAAAACAGGTTAAACAATGACCCATTTGTGATGGTGGGCTGTAATTAAATGGGCTAGGATGGTGATGTCATCATCCATGTCATCATCCTTGTCATCATCCATGTCAGCATCCATACTGATGTGGCAATTCATCCATGACGGTTATTTTTCGTCACAGGAAATGGGCTTGGGCTGGACTAAGTAGGCCTTGGGCTCTATCGTGATGGTTTAAAACCGTCACCGATTGTGTTAATCCGTGATGGTTTTTGACAGACCGTCGCCAAGTCAATCCATGACGCTCAATCCGCGATGGTTTCTAAAACTATCACTAAAGTTGTTTGCTGACGGTTTTTCAGTGATCCGTGACAGAAATTTTCCATCACAGATTAGCAAGATTCTTGTAGTGATCCGAGGGCTGCGGTGCATCCTAGGGGGCTATATAAACAGGGCCCCTGGCCCCTGGAGGAGGCATCCCTTGAAACCTTAATTCATTATTTCCAGAGAGGATCAGGTGAGGGGGCCCCTTGAATGGATCTCCTCCCTAGAGCCTAGCATTCAAGATAGATAGAGAGAGTATAGGGTGGAGGTAGAGTTGGAGGAAGCCGGCATGTCGGTGTCTCCTCTCCGGTTGTACTGCGGGATCAAGTCTCCTAACCCGAGGCTTGGTTCTAGGATCATTCTCGCAATTCAACTTCGATACTAGTAAGTTCTTGTTATTATTGCTCTTTGGTTTACGAGTTTACTTTATTCGCTTCCGTTGGGAATAGAGTAATCGTTCATAGCGTAAGCGTGGTGCTTGGGCTAGGTTCACTCGTAGATGCTCCATATCCGGCCGGAACCGTGGTAGTAGCGGGGGAGATGACGGTCCTTTGTTACCTTTGTAGCCCACTTCCCGTCAGTAGGTAAGGTAGGTCCAAAAGTGCTAGGTTAAGCATCCTCTGTGGTGTCTTTTCTTAGGTGCTCCCATAGAGTAGTAGTTGCAAAGCTTGCCATAGGTTGGAAGGAGACAGTGGTAGTAATCCTCTCTATATCGCTCATTACCTTGTTTGTAGCTCAGCGGTTAAGTATAGACTTGGGTTAGTCAGATGCACGTTTTCTCCTAGCGGATAAATAAATAACGATACTCTGGAATATCTCCCGGATGAAGTGCTCACCGATATCCGTGCGCTTGCGGATTATTTCTCTTTGATTCTTTCGTGTGCGTATCTAGTATCAACAATATTGTTACAATACTTGGACCGTATATGTAGTAATAAACCAAATTCTCGCGTCAAATTAAATAGATTAGAAGATGTTGGACTAACATGCACCCACCTAAATAGTTGTTGTATTAATTTGAACAAATTATAAGATATTGGACTAACATGCACCCACATAGATATTGGACTAACCATGATTAGCATGTCTGTCCGTTAATGTAGGCTGTTAATTAGAAAGGCAAAAACGTTCGCACCTCATGTCCACGTCTCAGTCCGCCGTCCTAACCGGGGGGTCTTGGAGTCCGGCCGCTCGGATGGAATCCGTCGTCCGGCACTTTCCCGCCCAAAAATTTCGCGCCGAACTGGTTCCATCTTCACAAGAGCGGAAGTCGTCCCCTCCCCGTGTGCTTTAGTTCATTCCCTCCCATCGCGCTTTAGCGGACTGTTTCTCCGTGGACTGTTTCTCCGCTGATCATTTTTGTTCTATTCCAGTTAGACTGTTTCTTTTCGGCTCCCAAACTTTTGTAAATGTTTTTTTGTAAAGATAAAAATTCTTGAGAAATGTTAGTCACGGCAATTACTTTTGAAAAATGGCATACAAGACACAAAAATTCTAAATAAAAAAAACACATATAGTCACGACAATTATTTACATAATTAAAGAAGAATTTCAAACAATCTCCTACTTCAACATTACAGTCAACCAAAACGAGAAGGAATAAATTATAGGTCCATCGTCCAACTACAATCTCATGTTTGTACATCAGAGAGGCTCAACACCCTCATTGTTTCGATGGTGGATCAGCCTATGTGAAATGATCTCGACGAAACTCATTAACATAATCATGTCAAGAATAACAAAGAAAAAGTCAACAACAAGTATAAATTTATAACTGTTAGATGAGTAGCATGTCAAAGAATATAACTGTTAGATGAGTAACATGACAAACAAATATGACAAGACCATTTACCAAAGATCATTTACCTTTCCAGATTGAAGAGATGGTTTCTGAGCTCCAGCCAAAGCCAGAGCATTCTAAGCTTGCTCGTTTGCCTACTCATTTGCCTGTCAATAAAAATGAATAATACAAAAGTGGGTCAGTTAACTAGAACATCAATCAGTAACCTCTAGAACATCAATCAGTAACCACCAGAACATCAATGAATGATACCAGGAACATCAGCAGGCACTACACAGAATACCAAACATATAGTATTTGAACATCAATTGAAAAATATCTACAAAAGTGATCAGAACTCACAGTTTTATCATCATTGTCATCAGGATGTTCTCCATCCATATTATCATCACCATTATTTAAAACCTTGTTAATGTTGCTCTAAGAATGATAAGAAATGGGAAAATAGTAAAGTTAGGAGCACATAATTATAAAGAAGATGGGAACTGTACTAAGTGAAAAAAGAAAGAATAATTAAAAAAAACAAGGTTTAGATTTGTGAGGATCATGTACCTTTCCAATATCGAAAGAAGCTTTGTCATGTGCAATTGAAGCCACAGAATTGTCACCTTCCTCAGTTTCTATGAATATCAATGAATAACAGAAAGCACACCAATGAACAGCTGAACATGACAAGAACATTGTTAAAAAATGATGAGAACTCAAAGATTTATGTTCTTTGCTTCCAAAAGTATTATCAATGTCATCAGAAGATGCTCCATGTATATCATTATCACCAGAAGTCAAACATTATCATCATTGGTCTAAGAATGATAGGAAATAAAAAAAGCTATACTTAGCACAACATTATTAATTGAATACAAAAAAGAATAAGGCAAGATGGTTTAGAGTTTTGAGGATCATTTAACTCTCTAGAATTTGGCTGTCCATAACAACCAATAGATTAAAAAGAACATCAGTTTAAAGGTAGTTGAACAACACATGCAGATTCACTCAGCAGGACTAGACCATCAATCAAAAATACAGAGAACATAACTAAATACTACACAGAACATCAGTTGTTAAATAGTTGAACATCACTTGGGAATTGTCTACAAAACTTATGAGATCTGACAATTTTATCCTCTTTTGCTTTCCAAAGGTTGAACATCCTCATCAGAATGTGCTACATCCATGGCATCATCATCATTGCTCTGAGAATTATAGAAATGAAAAAAACAAAGGTACTAAGCACAAAATCATACACACACACACACACACACACTCATATTCTTCACTGAATATACTTGGCTCAGAAACATAAAATAAATAATTATGAGGTTACCAACCAAGCATAGCTAAGAAGAAGAAGAAAGACAAACCACCCATACATTTAAGTAGCTAAAAGTGTACTGAATCTCATACACAGACTAAAAAGATTCATGAATTGTCCATACATTTCTAAACTAAAAAGTACAAGCCACCATCTGTTACAAAGATATACTTAAAACCTCATCAGTAATCATCACATTAATAAAAAAAAAGAACATCACCATAAGTGTTTCTAACAAAAATCAAACTGACAGATATAATGTCTCAATACCATAAATAGTTCCATGAACATCTAATTATAATAGATCAGATCAACATCAAGTGAAGCATAATGTTACACTCTATCAAATCTGAAGCTAAGGAATCCAAGGAAAAAGAAGGATAAAATAGAAACCCTAGAAAAAACATGGAACCATGAGCTATAGTTAAAAGCAAACGGTTGCCTTGTCCAAGCCTCCTAGCATCTCAGAACATTATTGTCTTTTGTTAAAAAAATTAGTTGGTGGGGCATTCGAACATAAAAATTCTTTTTTTATTTTTGAATGTTACTTGGGATATTTTTTTTCAAAAATGTCTTAAGACATAAAATTGTAGAAAAAAACACATGTTAGTGACTGTTTTAATTTGTGCTTTTAAAGTGTTAATAAGAACATTTTGTACATGGCCGAACCTTGCATCAACAAAAAAATCCAAGGTCTAGAATTAAATAAGTTTAAGATCCTAAAAGTTGTCCCCTCAAATAAAACTTATGGTTCTACTTATAGAAAAACAAATATAAAAAATAAGTCTGTACTACCAGAACATCACATGTATCGTAGCAGAACATTGCAATATACAAAGTAGAACATTGTTTGAATTCTAGTAGACCAAGAAGGGAATTCCAAGACCATCCATATTAATGAACTGTGTCTTCAAATGTCACTAAAGTGTTTTCTGATTTCAACGGTGAATAAATTATTCCCTAAGGACATTTAATTAGAGAAATGAAGAGTCTGAAACAGATTTATGAGTCTGAGAACATGTGCAGGGTGACAAAATATGATTTTTTAGAGCAACATCCTAAAAGTAATAAATAAATAGTAAGTACGTGTAAGGTTTTATTCACGAGTCTTACATTGTCGAATAGAATTTTCTCATAAAGTCTGAATTAGCTTTGTTATGAGGACTTGTTACTATCTAAAAAATAAATTTTGCTCGAAGAACTAGAATATCAGCCTAAAAATATATAAAAAGTTGTCCATGTAAGCATCACAAATTTATATATAGAAGAATGAAACTACAATAACAAAGTTCTAGATGTTTGTTTGCTTACATCCGAGAAGTTTTCCATCATAGTACGATCAAAAATTTGCATATATTGCAAGACAAAATTCTAGAATCATACCTACATGAAGCAAAACATCAGGTGCTTAGTGAACATCACATGGAAGTCTCCGAACATTTATTTATCAGAACATCAAAGGAGGTTAAGAAGAACATTAGCTAAAGCTACACTGAACATCGCAGCAAGAAAAACAGAACATGGCCTGATAACTAGGAACATGTCATGGAGTTAGAATCATCAGAACATGAAAGGAGGTTAAGCAGAACATTAACTAAACCTACACTGAACATCATGGCAAGCAAATCAGAATATGAACTGATAAATAGGAAAATGTCATGGAGTTAGAATCATTAAAACATCAAAGCACTGCAGTAACACAAAACAGAACATGGTCTGGTAACTAAGAAAATGTTTTGGAATTAGAATCATCAGAACATCAAAGGAGGCTAAGAAGAACATAAGCTAAAGCTACTATGAACACCACAGTAAATAAAATAGAACATAAGTTGGTAACTAGGAATATCAATAAAGTTTTGCATTTGGTTTGTGATGCAAAATTGTGTGATAACATCAAATGGAAATTCTCAAAATTACTTTAGCAAGTTAAAGATTCGGTATGATATTGCAACAAATTGAGAGGACATACCGAAAATGGCTTTGTATGCCCAAATATTAAAGTTGAAATTCATAAACATAGTAAGCTAGTGTATCTAGAAAGTTTCGAGAAAAAAGTTTCCTGAAGTGCTTAGCACCGGAGAAACATTGTCCAAAACTCAAATATCACTAGAAGTAAAACTAAAAACTTGTTCAACCATTGCTTTGATGAAAATGTGTCATAAGCCATTCAAGCAAAGGTATAGGACTGAGAAAGTAGATAGGTTTAGAAAATTCCAAAATTCACGGCTCTAACAAAATCCCTTTGTTCTTCTTTAAGAGAAGCACAAAGTCTCTGCAATCTTTTCGTTGAAAATTAGAGCTTGACATGATCTCTTTTTTTGCCATTATATTTATATAACTAGATATAATGATAGATCAATTGTACACAAATATAAAATATTTAAAATCAAAACCATACTAAAGACATACTAAAGCCTAAAAATGATAGCTGAAAAATTAGAAACTAAAAATGTAATAGTATATAACTAATAACGTGTGAAAAATATTTAGAAAGAGGTAAATGTATAGTGATAGAATTTATTACTAGCCGAACATCAACTTGTTACTATTAGGATATCAACTTGTTACTAGCAGAACATCAACTTGTTACTAGTAGATCATCAACTTACTACTAGCATAACAACAAGTTATTGACAAACAACATTGAATTTATGACAAGCAAACTGCCATCAGGGATCGAGCAAGCTAATGCTGGGAGTGTGGGATTGTTGTATTGTTCCTGCAGAAGACAAACATAGATAAAGGAGTATAGATGAACACAAGCTGCTATAATGATTTCTATAAGAAAACACGAATTGCATATTGGTCAAGTTGCACAGCAGAAGCAAGTTGTGATTAAACTAAAAAGACCCTGCTAAGCCTCACACAAATCAGTGTGTTGTTCCTTCACTGAACTAGATCTATACAGTTCTGGTGCCACTGCTCATGAAACATTATCGTTTCAAAAACAACACAGGAAACAAAAGCTAACCAACGTGCACCAAAACAAAATCCTAGAAACTAGAATTAGGATCACAGCCTCACACCATCACGAGGAACCAAACCTAACTTGATTCTATCCAAAATTATTAAAAATTTCTCACAAAATTCAGAACAGTAAAAACACATGGTGATTATTAGATAATATATAGTTACTCCTTTTAGGAACCAGAATCCTTTAGATATTGAAGAAACATAAGCGCTTTATTGAGGGTGAGCCCTTCAAATGAGTCTCACATGTATGGTAAAGACGGAGGATATAATGCGACAATATCATAAATATATCCAAGAACATTTAATTCATAATAGATCAACACTCAAGTCACAAAACTAAAGAATGTGGGGGAAACAACGATTCTTGAAACCTTCATGAAGCAACGTTAACCAACTTCAGATTAGATTTTAGAATCCAGCATACATATCAGTAGATTCACATTCTACCTACATATTGCAATTAATTAGAAATCTATAATTGTGCATACTTTAGAACTTTACTAACTCCCACAAGAGTATACAGGGTTTAGGCTCTGTCTATCATATCTTCTTCTAAGACTCATTTTGAATGGTCACAACAGAATGTATTGTGACAGTTTCACTGATTTGACATTAATCCTAGAACAAGATAGAGCTTTCCAGCTTGTAATTCCTAGCACAAAACTACAACACCCTTTGGCTGCACTAAGAATCATCATCAACAGCATAGAAAGCTTAGACATAATAAAAGAAACTCTGTATGTAAACCATTGCATGTTTGACAATTTTCTTTCTTTCATTGGAAAATTGCTAATGAAAAAGGAAAAAATAACAATGGTTAGAGGAGATTAATTCCTCACAATCATTTACTCAATCAGTCTTCAGAAAACTGAAACACAAACTGGAACTCAAGTATTTCATTTCACATGGCACTGGTCCCATTTGTTCAGTTCACAACCATCTACACATACTCATATAGACATATAGTACCAAAATTAGAAGAATTTTGGAGATGGTTAGATGATATCACCAATCCAAAACACCAATAGGATCCATCTCAGCCCAAGCACCCCTCAATTTTAAAACCAATCGTGACTACAGGATCCCAAAATCTAGGGTAAGCACCATGAACTCACAACGCAAAGGGAGAGAGAAAAAAATGGAAGGTGCACACCATGTAGGAGAGGTCGGAGGAGCCCGTGCAGTAAGATGGAAAGGTGCTCTGCCATCGAGGTCCGCCGCCGCCGTCGAGGACCTCCACCGCTGAGGTCCGCCTGTCCGTACGAGAGGTCGAAGGAGCTCGCGTAGTCGGGGAAGATGCGGAGATGCTCCGCCGTTGAGATACGCCACCGTCGAGGTCCGCCGCCGCCGAGGTCACCCGTCTCGCAGCTGCATGAGTGAGCCGTCGAGATAGTCCGTTGGCTGCTCTGTTTGCAAAAACAAAAACAAAAAAAACAGTCCACAGATGGGCTGGCCCGTAAGGAAGCGTTCGCTCCCCTACACCAGTTTCCCGCGTCGAGTCTTCCCGCGCACTGCTCGGACGGAGGTTGGGGTTCGAGCGCTCGGACCCTAAGATTTCCGGTCCTAACCGCTGGCAGTCTATCACACTCAGCCAAGACGCCGCTCGCCCGTAATCGAAACCTGCTCGGGCAGGACGGGTTCGGTCACGTCACATGGACCGCGGCACGATGGAGGGGCTAGAGAGCCCGCGGACCCTTTTCATATTTCATTTATCTTTTTTATCTTTCTTTAATCCTTTTTTTTTTTCTGTTGTCTTTTGTTTGTTTCTTTCTTTTTCCTTTTCTCATTATTTTTTATTCCTTTGCTCCAATTTATTTCATATTTTCTTTATTTTATTTTCTTTTGAATTTTTGTTATTCATTTGTTCTTTTTTTATTCTTTTTCTTTCCGTGCTTCATTTTTATTTAGTTTTTTTAAAAGATTGTTTTTGCAATGTTCGGTGTGTTTCGTTTTTGCGATATTCTGGTTTGTTTTTTGCGATGCTCTGGTGTATTTCTTGCGATGTTCTTGTGTGTTTCTTTGCGATGTTCTGTTGTGTTTCTTGCGATGTTCTATCGTGTTTCTTGCCATGTCCTAGTGTATTTCTTTGCGATGTTCTTGTGTGTTTCTTGCGATGTTCTGGTGTGTTTCTTGCAATGTACTGGCGTGTTTCTTACGATGATTCCCGACTCTCCAGCCCCTTCATCGTGTCGCGGTCCATGGATCTTGTTTTGAAAGATTTATTGTAATAAATCCGATGGTACAATCAGAATTTAATTTAGATCTTTCATTTAGAAGTTATGACTTTTTTAGGGCCCCTTTGGTTTGGAGGAAAAACACAGGATTTTTGAAGGATTCTATTCCTCTGGATTATTTCCTACGTATGTTCCTTTGGTTCACAGGAAAGTTACATGAAACATTCCTATAGGATGGCATTCCTGTGCGTGATTCGAAACGAACCATGAGCTCAGACCTCATGCTAACTTTCCTGGCGTGAAAAGATGGCGCGAGCGCATGCTGCTGGCGCCCTGGAAACATCCCTGTCCACACAATGAGCAGCAAGACTCGTTAAAAAAAAAAAAAAAAAAAAAGAGCAGCACGTGTGCACACCTCGCCTGGAAAGAGGAAACGCACCTTCCTACGTTTCGCCTGTGGTGCCTTGCCAAAGGCACGCCTAACGCATCTTCCCGTGGGTTCCGTTCCCATAGGATCACATGAACCTGCCACCTTCAATCCTCTATTTTTTCTATTCCTTTCCTTTGTCTACCGTACCATTCAAAGGGGCCCTTAAGTTGATGGAAGTCATGCATGGCCGGCCGTATGGGCCACGCATGGGAAGGTGAGTCCGCTTGGGCAACCAATAGCCGCACGCTTCCCACGCAAATCTTCCACGTGCGAACCAACAGCCGCGCGCTTCCCACGCAAATCTCCCGCGCGCGCTCCGTTTGGCTGGAGAGTTCTGCCACGAGGTGGAGATCACTAGCCGTGTGTGCCCACTCAACGCCACCTTCGTCTCCCTTGTCGGGGCTACTGCATCCACGGCAACGAGACATTCGTCTCTACAAGTACGTGGCCATCAACAAGACGCTCGAGCTTCACCTGCACGGTACGTGAACGTGAAAGCTTACTTTACCTGGGCCTTGTTTAGTTGCCTTCAAAATTCTAAATTTTTACACTCTCTCTCTATCACATCATTTTCTGGACCTTTGTCGTAGGCGGTAAATATAGATAAACAAAATAACTAATTATGCAGTTTAGTTATAAATCATGAGACGAATCTTTTGAGCCTAGTTAGTCCATAATTAGATAATATTTGTCCAATACAAACGAAAGTGCTACAGTGCTTGGAAGTGCAAAAAGTTGCAATCTAAACGAGTCCCTGGCGTTCATTGTCATAACTTCATGCGTGCATAGGCATAGCTCGCTCGCGCCGCAGCCGGCAAGGCTTTATTTGGCTGCCGCGCCGTTGGCATGTGGATGGCTCGCCTGACATGACTTTGCATTGATTATCCAAACCGAGTTACCACAAAACGGCTCTGCCGGCAAGGTCTACGCGCTCACATGTCACACACTAACACGATTTGGAAATGGTATAGAGTTTCTAATGCATCATTATTTATTAGTTTAATATTATTATTTTTAAAATTACAGCTTAAATTTACCAATTAGATTATAACATGAAATGGACTTTACATTTTCTATGTAATTAGATTTGTGGATTTCTTAATACGTTTGTTGTCTAAACCGCAAGCCTCTTTCGCCACTGTAGGCGTGCGTAAAAAGTTGTGAGAGATTGACTCCGAGTCTGGTCTCCACAATCAAGAAGGGATCCATCTCCAGTTGGTTGTCTAAACCGCAAGCCTCTTTCGTCACTGTAGGCATGCGCAAAAAATTGTAAGAGATTGACTCTGAGTCTGGTTCCACAGTCAAGAAGGGATCCATCTCCGGGCCGACCACAACTACGAGCTTGGGCGGATTTAGGCCTAGGGCCACTAGGGCCACGGCCCTAGGCGTGGGCCAAAACAACATGTAAATTTCTAGCCTGGCCCAAGGCATTGGCCTAAAGTTTTACTTCTCCTAGCCCAACACAGACATCTGACTCCTGAATCCTGATCCCGTCATGAGCGTCCGGCCGCCGCATCGACTTCATTCATCTCTTGCTCCTCGCCCATCTCTCTTATACGAATCTCTGCAACAAAAGAGGGCTAACGGGGCGGGCCACGTCACCCGCTAACCCGTTAGCCGTCGGATCGAGCCAGCAAACGATCGCATCCGTCCAATTGCGGATCGGTCGGGTCCTCGCCCGCTTTACTGTCCACCCGAGCCATGGCGAAGCCTCGCGAACCCGGGCCGACTCCCGCACCTTCCTAATCCTCACGGCGCGGGCAGGACAGCGGGCCAAGCGCGGGCGCACAGCGGGCCAAAGCGCAGGGCGCCGCGCCTCGCCTCCGTCGCCGCCGCTCCCGTCGCTGCCGATAGCCGCCCCAATCCCCCTTTCTGCCCTCGCCCTCTGCCCCGTCCCAAAGGCCGTAGTTCCCGCGCGTTCATCCTGTGCGGCGTCGGCCCACCCTACCATCGCCTCCCGCGACGCGGCGGCGCCTACTGTGGTCGGCGCGCCGGAGGTCGCCTTCCCTTCCCCAAGAAGGCCGGGCCCCCACGGCGCATCGCCGCACGCCCGACGCGAGCAGCACGGCGCCACTTCGGCCTCGCGCGTGGTGGCGTGCCACAGCCTGCCGCAACGATCTCCGCCTGCGTCGCCAGCGCCACCCCGGCGCCGCGGCCGACGCCGCCCCGGTTGCGTCGTCCTGGCGCAGCGGGAGAGCCCCTGAAGATCGATGACTCCGTTGTGGCTAGCCGCGCTACACACAGCAGCAATAAAAAGGGTAAGCCGAGTTTCATCTTCTACTCACGTATGGCTCACTCATGGATGATACACACCACGTGCTTGATGATTTGTCTGCACAACAATTTCTTGGCGACCTGCCATCCTTCGACTACGCATAGCAGCCTGTAAGTTCCGTCCACTGATTTTGCATACCCTTACTTAATTAGTTAGCAACAAGGTGTCTCACTATTACTCTTCATTACCCTCGGTTTCATTCTGTTTATAAACTCGATTTGGTCACCTGATGCCGACATGGTGCCTATTGTTGCAGTTCTATAACCATAACACCTTCAATACAGCAAGAACAGAACATGGTCGACTTTTTTTAAACCTCAACAGTACATTCTTAATACTCCTTTTTATTCAAGCTTGAATGCAGGGTCCTGTACCAGATTAAGCTATATTGAGTGAATGAGTGCCAAAGGGCAGAGAACAATGCTTTCACTCAAGTACCTTATTTTTCATGGGTCAGTTCGGAGTTCATCTCCGTTGAATGCTGAGTTCAGCTCTTTCAGATCTAATTTAAACCTTGTAAATGTTGTGCAGATATGGAAGATATGCAAGACGTCGATACCTACTCAATGGAGCACTTATTCATGCAGGTAACCGCTAAGTACTGATCTGAAATTTTGTTCGATTAGTGCCTCTTTGCATCCATCCTGAATTTGTAATGTTGCTTTCAGTCTTTATCTTTCCAATCAATCCTTCAGAATTATACAGGTCAAGCCTTACAAAATAGTAAAGTTCCCAATTTGCTTAAGCTTTGCCAACCAGGACGTCGCAAAGTCACCTTCAGAAATAGCAGCTGCAGTTGACCAATTTTCTCGGTACGTTCAAATGAGAGGGTTACATGGACATCCAGAACCTTGGTCCTCAGTACTAAATAGCAAAACCAGCGCAGGTATTGATCTGTTTCAGCACTAAATAGCAAAACCAGCACAGATATTGATCTGTAGTAACACCTACTTGGATGCCAGATTATGCTACGAAGTTCCTGTCCACCAAATAAAAATGCCTGAAACTTGACTGTTTAAAAGCATTCCCCTATCAGAAATGCAGTCCTGATGGTTACACTTTGGTACAGTCCATATGCGTTCACAGGTTTCTAAATGAAGGTGGTAAGAAAGACATCTGACCTTCATATTATGTTATATATTTCAAGGTATCCTTCATGATTTCTTAATGGTATTTTTTTTTCTCCTGGTGAAGACTGCGACTTCATCATACAGAAGCTTATCTCTTTTAAGAGATCCTGATATCGTCATAAGAAACTTCCTAGGACCAACATCCCCCTGTTCCTTCGACATAAACTTGCAGGATCACAGCATTGCATGTTCTCCTTTCGTGAGACTTATTGCAACTTACATATCGTCAATTGTGTCTCAAGTCTCAACTGCTATTTTTTTCGCCCAGGAACCCTACAAATGTTCGCATAAACATGTCCCTGCCTGTCCCTCCCTGCTCTAGCCCACTACGGCACTACAGGCAGCCCAACCGAAGTTGCTTGCCATCCCCTCCTCACCCAGCATATTCAGCTGAGTATACCCCTCTCATCCTCTCTGCATCTATTGTTTTCTGTACGTGTTGTCAGCTTCAAATTTATTTTCAAAGGATCGTGTTTATGAATTGCATGTTGTACATCATACCATTTCGTTTGTTTAACCAGTGTAAAGACATAGAATAACCACTGCTATGATACTCATGATAGAATAAACACTGCTATGATACTCATGAAATTGGGAAAAAAATAGCACCTGCTTGATACCTTAATGTGATCTCCATGAGTTCACTTCCGTATTTGCTTGCAGATCATCACAGTTTATTTCACTTCTAAGATACATTTCAGCACGGCTGCTTCATCGTTGTCTCAACCTCTCTATCTTAGCTTTGCTTCTTCTAATCTAATTTATGAATCCAGAATTGCATACTGACTGGTTTTTTTAAAACCCAAAATAGTATCCTTGACTAGCATTTTACGCCGTCTCGATATTACATAATCAAAATATCTATGCAATCTCTGCACAATTTGTTTGGGCCATGAGCCTTCAGGTTCGTTTCAAATTATACTAATTACTAATTTAATTGCAATATAAATTAACATATTGTGACTTTGCTTCCATTACAAATTACTTATTGCTAATATCTTGCTGAAAGCTCCGATAGTAAAATTAACATAACGTGCCTTTCCTGGAAGCTTGATATGACTTGTATCCACTTTAAAATGTTCTATTAAACAACATGCTGTAGTGATCTATGAGAACAAACATGTGGAAAAGAATACTTTTATCCTACTTCATTTAACAAAATAAACTTTCAACAGCCCACATACTGGCCACAAGCGGCAACGCCGTGAACATTTCTAGTCGCAATCGAGAATCGACTCCGTCTCCAGCTCTCTATCCGCCGCCCGCCCGTAGTCGATGGCGATTCGGCCCTGCCGCAAGCCTGCGGCTGCCTGGTCCGTGGTCCTTGCCGCAACCTTCGGTCGGCGGTCGGAGGCGCCGGGGGCCTGACCGGCCGCAGCGGCGGCGCATCTCCGTCGCACTATCCGCCTATCTTACGCTATGAGCTCTGGTAAATTGCAGTTCCCCATCCTCGAATCCATTTCCAGGTTCTTTCCGATCTATAAATTCCATGAACGAGTAATTGATTAAGTCAATTTTTGTAGGGTTGTACAATGAGGAGGATAAGGCATTAAAATCCTTTCCCCCTTGCTCCTATGCCAATTGCAATTGTAACGTGTCACAAACCCAACCTTCTACGAACCAAATCATCATTAATTCGTTATTTTCAACTACTTCGATATATTTTCATGAATTATATTGTGGATTTAAGTAACCTATACATTTATAAGCTAGTTTTGTTATTAGACCCGATAGAGGTGTTTTGTCACTTGTTGCAGACGGTTTGTATGTTTCGAAAGCGGCCCTAGGCGTCAAAATTGACGAGCTCTGCCACTGACGAGCACGCATTTGCATCTCGGCGACCATGCCTCATCGTTGGACGCGTTTCCATGCATGCTTACCAGTTACCACATACACACGCACGCGGCCTCGGCTCGGGCGCATCATCGCTGGCGTCGCTGCATCTCTTGTTTGCAAGACTGGTTGTCCACGCCGCCACAGGCCCACAGCCCAACCATCTCCACTCGCACTCCATGGATCAAGAGCTGTGTGTCCCACGCCATCACAGATGCTCGACCTCGCGACGACTATGTTGCTCGCGCGCTATTGCCCGGCTCCCTTGGACGAACACCATCACCTGCACAGCACACACCAAACGTCGCCACCACGGGGGATATTCATATATACAGTCAGAGAGCTTGGGACACGGTCGGCTACACGACTTACAGTATTACCTGCGCCGCAAACACCGGAGCCGAGAGCTCCTCTCGGCGGATATCCTGCATGAGCAGCGAAAACCCATCCTCATCCAGGCCCGCGACGAGCCTATACGTACATACGTGCAGACGTATAAAAATAATAAACGTCAATTCATTGTCTCGTTCAATCTATGGCACCGTGCAACGCACGGGCATATATCTAGTAATATCTAATAAGAGACTCCGGAAAGTCTAAGTACGAAACACATGAAATGATTTTTTGAGTTTGGAAACAGAGGAGGCACGCCCGGACACATCTTGCCATGCGGTCCCGCCGCTGGACTTGCATGCACGGACGCGGTCCGCGGGAGGGACCGGAAGCGTCGTTGCATCTGCACGGCGACCGAGCAGGGCGGCAACCGTTGCATCGGGCGACAGGCAGGGCCATGTGCTCTTTGAGTCTTTACAGGGCCATGTGCTCTTTTGAGTCTTTACACTCACCGTCTTCAGTGGGTATATAAAATTCACACATGCAATGGCCAAAGTAGTGACCACCGCGCTTCTGACCATGACGATGTTCTAGGCGCCGGCGGCGATGACCCTGGGGCCACCATGGTACTCCAGTACAGGCGGCATCATGGCTTCCGGCGCCAGAACACGCCCGTGGACTCTTAATGCTTGTCCCTCAGACCTAGGGTGCAGCAGCAGGGGAAGGATGTTACGCCCTTGGCCTGCCGGCGATTGCCCGAGACTGAGAGATCGAGGTGAGGTATCGCGGACGGTGAACGAGCAGAGGTCACCTCTGCCTCTTTTGTTTCGATAGCAGATTCGTAATTGTCTTACAGAGTTTGGTTCGATGGAATAAAAGGGAAACAACTACTGGTCCCACGGACCCACATGTAAGAGGCTATTACATAACGGTAATTAGGTACTCTACCTTCTACTTTGGGACACAGCTTCCTCGCGTTACGTCTTCATCCTTCAGTCGTGACAGCTCCCCTGGCCGAAGATGCTGCTTGCCCCAAGCAGGTGCCATAGGGAAACGTGTCTTGAGCGCATGAAAATCTTGCCAAGTCGAAGAAGAAGCGGGCAAACCTATCTAGGTAACCAACACCTGAGGCATAGTTGTGTTACCTTTGCGCACCAGGCGGCGCTGGAGGATTTGAGCGGGAACTGTATCAGTAGCCTGAAGGTTGGTGACAGTAGGCAATGTGGAGTATACCGGAGTGTAATTCGGTGTAAATGGCTTGAGTTGAGAAACATGAAACACAGGGTGTATCTCACTGTGTTCAGGCAGCTTTAGCTTGTATGCCACAGCACTAGACCAAAAAAATTGTATGCCAATTTGGGATAGGGTCGGTTAGCCACTGAAGATTGAGTGTATGGTTGTAACCAGAGTAATACCTGATCCCCCACAGCGAACTGTCTATAAACTCGATTCTTTGTTAGCCTGCATCTTGATCCTGTTTTAAGCTTGCTCAAGTCTTTGCTTCAAAAGTTGCAGATGTGCTTCCCTGTTGGAAATGATGTCTGTGATTGCCTGAGGGGTATCCACTGTAGGTTGAGGATTGGCACCTAGATTGGGCACATAGCCATAGAGAGCTTTGAATGGGGAACAACCCAATGCACTGTGAAATAAGGAATTGTACCACAGCTGAGCCAGAGATAACCAAGTCTTCCATGTTATAGGAGAATCTTGGGTAGAGCACCTCAAATACATTTCAAGACATTGATTGATTCTTCTAGTTTAGCCATCGATTTGAGGATGATAGGCAGTGGATAAGTTCAGGTCCACCTTATATAGCTTGAAGAAATGTTTCTAGAGATTGCTAACAAAAATTTTGTCTCTATCACTCATAATGCTTCTTGGCAGACCATGCATCTTTACAATGTTATCCAAGAAAAGCTGAGCTACAGTAGCTGCTGTATATGGATGTTTCATTGGGATGAAGTGTGCAAACTTAGTGAATCTATCAACCACCACCAATATCACACTATACCCTTCAGATCTTGGCAATCTTCGATAAAATCCATAGACAAATCTTGCCATATCCCATCTGGTACTAGCAAAGGTTGGAGAAGACCTGCTAGGTGAGTATGAGAATGTTTGCTTTGCTGACAAACAACACACTGCTTGACAAAATTATCAACATCAGTTTTGAGACCTTTCCAACAGAACAACCTCTTGAGTCTGCGGTAGGTTGCATTCACCCCATGGTGATCTCCAATAGCTGAAGAATGGAAAGCAGCTATGAGTTTTATCTGCAAGGCAGAGTTGTTGCCAATCCAAATCAAGGGTCCTTTCCTTATGAGTCCTTGGTCCAGACTAAAGCCATGAGCATTGGGACTAGAGAGTGCCAGTTGAGAAAGTAATTCTTGGGCTTGAGTATCTGTAGCATAGGAATTCAGTACCTCCTGGATCCATTGAGGGTGGAGGTATGATACAGCTTGTAAGGCCATCATATGTGCCATCCTTGACAGGGCATCAACTGCCAAATTCTCCTTCCCTTCTTGTAAACTATCTTGAACTATAGCCCCATGAGTCTAGTCATTGCCTTTCTCTGCATATCAGAGTGAAGGTTCTATTCATTCAAATAAGATAGTGACTTATGATCAGGTAGAATCAAGAACTCTTGTCTTTGCAGGTAAGGCCTCCACTTTTCAATGGCCATGATAAGAGCTTGAAACTCTTTTTCGTAGGTAGACAGTTGCTTGTGCTTTTCTCTCAAAGCCTTGCTGAGATAAGCTATTGGTTGTCCTTTCTGCATGAGGACAACCCCAATGCTCTTAGCACATGGATCTATTTCCACTTGGAATTGCATTTGGAAATTAGGCAAGGCCAACACAGGAGTAGTAGTCATAGCCACCATGAGGTTGTCAAAGGACTCTTGGGCTTGGGCAGACCACTGGAAGTGCTTAAGTCTCAACACATTTGTCAATAGTTTGGCTAACATTTCATAATTCCTCACAAATTTTCTGTAGTACCCTGCGAGCCCTAGAAAGCCTCTAAGCTCAGTCATGTTTGTTGGTGTGGGCCATTTTAGCATGTCTTGAGTTTTAGATGGATTAGTGGCTACTCCTTGATCAGAGATGATATGGCCAAGGTAGTCAATGCTAGACTTAGCAAATGAGAACTTAGATGCCTTCAGATACAATTTGTTCACTCTCAAGACTTCAAAGACTTGCTGAATATGCTGCATATGTTGTTCCCTTGTGCGTTATATATGAGAATATCATCAAGGAATACCAAAGCAAACTTTTTGAGGAATGGCTGCATCAGTTGATTCATAAGGCATTGAAAAGTAGCTGGTGCATTAGTAAGGCCAAAGGGCATGACCTTAAACTCATTGACAAGGGAAACCTGTTCTTGATGGTGAGGGCATTTAGCTTCCTGTAATCCACACAAAATCTCCAATTACCATCTTTCTTTTTGATCAGCAAAACAGGAGAAGCAAATAGGCTATGACTGTGGGTGATAAGGCCAGCTTCCAATAACTGTTTCACTTGATTCTCAATCTCTTTTCTGTGTTGTGGGGAGTAATGGTAAGGCCTTGTATTGACAGGTACTGCATCAGGGTACAAAGGAGCAACATGATCATAGATCCTCTGAGGTGGCAGGTGCTTTGGGTCCTAAAATAAATCAGCATACTGCAGCAACAAGTCTTTCACTTCCTCATCACCAAATGGTACATCTGGAATGTGTTGAGCAGTGGTAGCAGGTTTGGTATTTGTAACCATGGCAAAAGCCCAAATGTCATTGCCTTTGATGGACTTGTAGACCTGTGAAAGCTCCATGTTTGGTTTTGGATAATTAAAGACAACCTAGTGTACTAACCTTTGTCATGAGTGTTGTGAATATGAGCAAGGTGGTACGCACCAAGTGATGGGGCCAATGGATCAAAGTGGATGGAGATGGTCCAAAAAATTGATCAAGTGCTCATGCTTGGAATGGAAATGGAGAAAAACGAAAAGCGGCTCAAGGCAAAGGTATAAAGTAATAGAGCCATTTTCGGTTGACACTCAAGACACCATAAAAGGCGTGAGTGATTTAGGTTGGGAATACTATAATTGCTTTGCTCATTTAGTGCCACTAAGTTGAGTCTAATTTTGCATGGTGACGTGGTGAGAATGCATGAGAAAGCCTAAAAATTATTTGTGAAAATTCTATCTCATGTGCTAAATTTGGTTTAGCATTTTTAAGAGAGATAGCATTTTAAAAGGTTTTTTTTTTTAGAAAAGAGATGAGGTGCTTCTGTTGGCCAGTAGAGTCGGATGGCATGCTCTAGTTGCTGGTGTCCACTTTTTCATCTTGGAGAGAGAAAAAAAAAAGAAGGAAGAGAAATGGTGGCGTGCTGGCTGCATGTGCTTGATTCTCGTATTTCTTTTGTATTCCATGATTTATTTTCCTACATGAAAATGGCCATAATTACAGCATGACATCATAGTGAAGTCATCGAGCTAATTAAAGTAATAAGGATCAAAGGCACACATGGCCGGCTGTCGCTTCGCGTGCTTGCTTGACCTGGATATGCTGCTGGCATTGCTACCCGTTGCCGCGCTGCTTGCCTGCTTGCGCTGCTGGGCCGCGTATGCTGCTGGCCTGCTGGCTCTGCTCTGCGCTGGGCCTACGTGCTGCTGCTGCTGCTTGTCCCAACCTGGGCCGGCCCGTCGCGCTCCGAGCTGGGCCGCTGCTGCTACTGGCCTTCTTGGCAGGATGAAGGACCGGCCGCTGGACTGCTCTCTGGTGCTACTCCGATTTGGAATTATTGAGGACGCCGCCGGTTCATGCAGAGACAGAGCCAGACAGAGAAGAGTCGAGAGTAAGAGTTTTGGTCCTCCGCCGCCGGTCGACCGTTGGGGAGCGTGCGCCTCTGCTGCCGACCGTTGGGAGCTCTGCTGCTGGCCTGCCCGTGCGTGTCAAGGCCATCGGCCTCCTTGCTCCTCTTGGCGTCCAACAGAAAGACAGTGAAAGCCTCTCCTCTCTTGTTCCTCTTCGCAAACTCTAGAACAAGTGAGAGCTCTCATCCTTTCTCTCAATCCTTTGATTTGTGCTTTAATCAATTGTGAGAGCTTGCTCTAGAGATCGATTTGAGAGCTCCAAGAGGATCTTCTCCCTCCCCTCTCCTTCTCCATGGTTTGTGCTTGCTCATGAGAGGAGTTGGGTAACCCTAGTGTGATGCATATGTGATTTCATCTTTGTGACACTAAGTGGTGATTGCAATTGTGGTTTTCTTGTTACTCTTGGTGATTACCGTCACATAGACGGTTGGTGTTGGACTGATTGGTGAGGGGATTTGGTGATTGTGTCCGCCCCCAATCAAGTTGAATTTGTGAGGGGTTGTTGTAGTTCCCCGGCGGAGTGCCAAATTCTAACTCTAGTAGATTGCTCGTGTCATTGAGTTACTACACTTGTATGTGAGTTCTTGCGGTGCCTTGCGGGGCGTTGGCTTGAGGGCCACAATCGAGGAACCACCAAGGTGTTAGTCGACATAACAGGGATGTAGCTTACCGGCAAGCAAGTGAACCTCGGGAGAAAAATAATTATGTCATCTCTGGTCTCCCGATGAATTTGGATTGATTGATATACATCGTGTTGAAATTGATTATTTGGTGATTGGCATCATCCTCTACTCATCGGCGTTGGTATAAAAGTCAAATTTCCCTCTCCTTCATACTTGCAATATATCTTGTGGTAGAGTAGCAAGTAGAGTAACATAGAGTAATTTATTTATCTTGTTAGCTCTCCATTTGTTTTACTAATAAATTGCTCTAGTGAACTTGTAGAATTTTTATTAGGCTATTCACCTCCCTCTAGCCATACTAGGACCTTTCAACCTGCTTGGTAGTGATGGTATGCAAGGACAGATCACTTGGTTGAATACCCTAAATAGTGATCAGCCTTCCCTGGTGTTGGAACTTAAGGACTTTGCTTCCCAGTCAAATAGCATCTGCCCTTTTGATTTCAGCCAATCATAACCTAAGATAGCATCATAGGGCAGAAGGTCCAACACAATCATATCAGTCTGGAATGTGTGGCCTTGTATGTACCATTTGAGATTGTGGACCTTTTTAGTAGTGGTCATCCAAGTGCCATTGGGCAAATTAAATTGTAGCAGCTTCCACCCAATTGAACTCATTCCAAATTAAATTGAAAATATAACCTACTTGCATAACTAGTGGACAAGCACGTATGGCACACACGTGTCTATAGTTAATTGCAAGTTCACATACTTAGGTGTGTGCTTATTAAAAGCAATGGTATAATTAAAGTACAATGCATATATGTGTGTTTTCCTATATAGCAAGTAACTGGTATAAATAGGAACAAGTACATATTTTATTAAATTGAGTAGGGTGGTTACATAAATAATGTAGATAATTGTGGTTTGAGATCCTTCTTCAACACTATGGAAACAAATTACTTAACAACACTGCTCATATATACGGCATAATTTTGGTTAGCATGAATAATTACAACATGAATATGTATGATTCTAGTAAGACACAAATATAAACGAACAAGGAAATAATTTATTTAATTTAATATATCTTTGCCATAACTATGGGAAAGACTATATCCCAGGCGCCTGATTTTTTTCAAAACTTTCAGGCGACGAATCTTAACCATTTGATGGGTGTGGGGTGGCGGTGGGGTTGGGCTCAGGCTAGTGGGAGCGGGCGCATTGGCCATCGCTTGAAAGCGCACCTAGATTCAGTCGACTGAAATCTAGGAAGCGTGCATAACTATAGAACATCCAAGTATACTATAGTTTTGGTCTTCTTTTCTAGTGAGATTAATAGCTTTGTTTTAGCTATAAACCTCATGTACTCTTGTGTGGAACACCTTTTAACAACATTTTACAATTCATTGAGACAACACTGGTTCAGAAACATACTGATTATTGCCTATATAATATTTTACCTTGTCTAGCCAAGCCACAAAGTAGAAGCGCAGCCACAAAGTCGCAGCCAAGCCTCTACCTTGTCAAGCGCCGCTGCAACCCCAATTCCATTCACGCGGGCATTCCCTGGATTCTTGTCCGGTGAATGGTTGGTCCACTCGTGCACTGACGACGTCTTCTGTCGTATCAACCTCGGTGCTCGACCATCTATCTAGTTGCAGGTACAAATGGAGTAATGTTTTCAATCTAGCTTATGCTACAGTTGTTAGCTAATTATATATTTTTCTCTCTCTATGTAACACTTAGAGTGGCTGTCAGAACATGAACCCGACACTGTGAACGGAAGTAGGCGATCTTGAAGAAAGGTTATACCAAGTGGTAATGGCCGAGAACAAAGTTGGTCACAGACTGACAATTCTGACTCTATGGTGTATTTGGAAGTAGTGGAATGCGAGAATCCTTACGGGGAGCATGAAGACAGAACAAGCTCTGTTCGCCTAGTTTAAAGACACATGTCAGCTGTGTTCTCTGGCAGGGGCGGTCTTCTTGAAGCCCCTTTTTGTTGCACAAATAAGTAGTATGTAATAAGACCATTATTTTTTCTTTCAACTCCCCGTAGCTTAGGCTGCGGAGAGTAGCACTTCTCGTGCTTGTAGTGACTTTTTGCTTCTTCTGCATATTTAATACAAATCTGGGCAACCATATCTTTCAAAAAAATGTAACACTTAGAGTTAGGTTTTGCTATCAATAAACACTGTTTACTTCATTGCCTTACTACTTTTATTGTTCACCAGAGGATCTTGATGCTTTCCAAATTTCTCATCATAGTAGAATGATATTTAAGTTAATAAATATGAGTGGACTTAATTTTTAGCAAATTTATGGAAAAGGCACTAAAACTTTTTAGGTTTTTCAACTTACATGTCAATGCTCTTAGATATAGCTACTGCATTTTTGGACGTGCGGAAATATCACCTCCCTGTCATATTCAAGCAAAAATGTAAAGTAAGATAAGACAAAAGGCACCCTTAAAACTGTGCATTTTTAGACTCGTGCATGTAGAAACGACGCCTTTGGGCCATTGGGGACCTGGCGGTCAGGCTGCCTAATATTCCAACATCCAATAGAATCATCATATATATAACGAGCGAGGTAGGTATATACTCCCTCCATCCCTTAAAAAAGTTTGTTCTGAAGGGTTGGAGTGTTTTCAGAAAAGAGTTCGTTTTAGCAGAACCACCGATACATGAGACGAATTTGCCCCTCTGGCCTCTTTGTTTCCGGCGCACGCAGTCATTAACTCACCCTCTCAAGCTCATGCAGCCATTAAAACGCGGCTTCCACGTTTCAAGCGGTCGCAGTCACGCGAAACGCGGAAAGAGAGCAAGGGGTCGAACCCACAACCATTCGCTAGACAGAGCGCCCCACTAGCTAGTAGGACTGAGGTAGATGCTTGTTTAATAGAAGCCCAAGAGGCTATTTATTAAGGGCAAACAGGGGAAAATAGACTCGAATTAATTACTCCTTGCTATGCTAAATCATGTCCAAAATGAACTTATTTGTGGGGATGGAGGGAGCAGAGAACATATGTGTCCGATTAAATAGTAGAGTACAATACAAGATTATTAGTTGTCAATGCCGTACAAGCTAGTCCACGCGCAGCACATATTACTTCTTGTACGCAAACACATCATTATTATATGTATTATTAGCACACATAACAGATCGAAGTTGCCTGAGATCGAAACTAAATGAAGCACATCATCTGTCTGTCTATCCATACAGCATACTGATCACAGGGCCGGCCGGGATGGCATGCATTCATGCATGCAGTTAGTGATACTTATAGCTACTTTTCGATATCAAACTTGTTGGGACCGTGCTTATTCTTGGCGATAAGAATAACCAGCCAGCCGTCAAACCACCTGGGCTGCACCTTGCTGCCATCGTAGCCGGGAGGCAGCGCCAGCGTGACGTTGAGCTTGCTCGCCTGGGTGTCGTCGTTGGTGTCGCCCGTGTACTTGATGACCAGGTGCGTCTGGTCTGTCGTCGTGCCAACCTCCACTTTCTTCTTGGCCGACTCTCCCAACTCTCCCACCCTCAACTTGACGACGACGAGGTCGTCGTCGACCAACACGTTCCAGTGTTCGCCAGCTGACGCTGATTTGGGAGCATTTTGCAGAGCTAGCTTATTTCCAAAAATATTTAAAACCAAGTTAGGTACGTACTCGCATTATATAGCAGCAGGACGGTGTACATGTATTTATCGATCGATCGATATAAACAAATGAACTTTGATCGGCTTCAGAGATAGTATCTATCTATCTATCACCAGACACCAGCAGCACGCTTACCACTGGGTTGGATGTCGTACTCGTACTTCGTCGCGTGGCGCACGAAGAGGGGAGCCCGGCGGGACTCCTTGCATGAGGCCCAACGCAGAGCCACTACAGACACCGCTACCGCCGGCGGTGGTAGATATCTGCAGAGCTGCAGCGTGGCGGTGGCGGCGGCCGGAGAGAACTTTCGTCCAGGCGCCGGCGCCGGCGCCCGGCTGAGGAGGGTGTAGGAGCTCAACATCGCCATTTATCTAGCTATTACCGCTAGTGCTAGTTTACTATACTAGGACGACGGTGTGTGTGTGTGCTTCACTTATTTGCATGCACCCTGCCTTTTATAGAGAGTGCCGGGGGCGCAAGTGCGGGGTAGCTTTGCTTCGCCAGCCAGTTCAGAATATTTAGTGAACTGAACAAGCTGCTCGCTTTTACAAAAGCATAAAAGCATATGTGATGGGTAGCTTTGCTTGTTCTGGTGGTTCGGAATAATGTTCAGTGAACTACTGTTTGTAAGAGTAGTGCCAAGCTGTTGGCTCGACACGGTTGCACGGTAGCGTATACAGTACACCTTGCCATTCTAATACATGACACGGTTTTTTTCTTAAGAAAGGCGGCAACAGTTTTGCTAGATTTTTATTAGACGATGAAAAACGAAAACAGAAATACAAAGGAATTACAAAAGGAAAAAACAGGCCACGCTAAGAAGACCACTAGCGCAGTCCCACCGGCCGACCCTCGACCTGATCGTCCCTCTGACCCAACAACTGACCGAAAGAAAGAACACAGCTGATCCAAACCTGACCCAGAAAAATAGCTAAAGCTACGATTTGTGTTGCTGTTGTTGATGCTGCTGGATTTCCCCATGATTCCTCTCGTCGCCAACTAGTATTGCTCTATTTCTTCTTTGCAAAGAAAAGCTACTTGTCTTGGCATCAATACATTACGAAAAAATCTTCTGTTGTGCTCCTTCCACATGATCCACTGTAGATAGATCATTATCCCGTCGAATGTTGTCATGATTCAAGTAAAATGTAAAGTAAGATAAGATTAAAATGTTGTATTTTTTTTAGGTCGATCAACAACACCCCGGGGATAAGTTCACCCCACCTGAATTTTTCATTCCCCAGATACCAGTCAAGTTGGGGGTCGAAGGGCGTGGTGCCAATCCCCAATACAATAAGTTCACATAAGTACATGACAAGTAGGAGACAGGGATTACAACATTTAGCACAACAACAACAACAAACACAACATGATTCAACTACCAAGTCAGCCTACGAACCGAAGCGACTGCAAGCACAACTTCCTAACCTATGCCACCACCAATGACATACTCCGAAGAGCTCCAAACCACATGAAATTGTAAGGTATTGAGTGGGATCTGACAGACGATAGCCATGAAGCTACAAGGCATTAAGTCGGAGCCAACACATGCGGCAGTCATTAGTAACATTGCCTAAGAGCACATCTCAGCTCCAACCAACGCCCACCAACGCCATTTAGAGAAGGAAGCCTCAAAAGGGGGAGGATCGCCAGGAGGATAATGAGGAGATCCAGAGAAGAGATCAAGGTCCTCGCAATCCAGCATATGATGAGGTTGAACAATCAAGTGATCTACAGAACGACATATCAACTCGTCGATGGCAAGCACCTGACATCAAGTAGTGTTTATAGAAGCCAAGATATTGGAGGGTAGCCATACCACAACCAAGAGGGGAGAGGAAAGCAAACAAGGGGAGCACAAGGTCGTGTTAATTGGGACGCACATGGAAGCAGGTGTGCTTGGATCAATGCCTTCAAGAAGGGGAGTGACGTCAACGGACACCACCATCGATGAATAGAGCACCAGACCTCTAAGTTCTTTCGCCCCCCTACCTGCCTAGTGGATGCAGCAACCTTGGATTGGCTTTCACCATAGCAGGAGCAGGAATCTATAGTGACACCTCTAAGGAAGGATTTGACATTAGTTTTGCCATCGTCACTGGCCTAGAGCAATAGCCAAGCAAGGTTTTCACCAACTCTGTGGAAGGAGCGTAACTCTAGAACGTTCAACAACAAAGCTTCTAACCAGATCTTAAGCTCAATCAGGGAAGAAGCGCAGGCCTGGTGTTCCGCTGGCTATAGGAACCTGAGGGCGCTCTTAGGTTCCCGTTTCTGCTGACTGGAGGTTCTAGTGCTGCTTGGGGTTTCAATGTTGTAATTTCCTATTGTTTTCGGTTCTTTTCTTCTTTTCGTGTTTGGTAACTTTCGTTACCGTGTCGTTTTGTGTTGTCTTCAAACTCCTGCCTTCTTAATGCAATTCACGCCTATGGCATGCTCGAGAAAAAAAGCAAGGTTTTCACCTAGATTCTGTATGCCTACTTAGGCCCCGCAACGCTACAAACCGGACTTGGTGACGACGAGTAGTAGCCGAAGAGGACTTTCGATGCCAAAGCTGGTAGAATTCTTCCACACCCCTAGCCATATCCCGACAAGTAACCTTGCTCTGGCTGTCGCGTGTTGCTACGCAGGCAGACATGAGTGTGCCGGCAGTCTGGCCGCTGCCGCTGCAGGCCCCAAGAGGTCACTACCATCATGTTCATCGCGGTGCTGGCCGCTTAAGCGCAACTCACGCCCGCCACATAGCCCACTCATCCCTGTGCCCGGATGACATCTAGGCCATGCCAAGGGTGGCCGCGGCACCACGCTGCAAGAGCTGAGTCTGCCCCGCGCCTGCAGCCTACGCCAAACCACACCAAGCGCAGCTTAGCGGACTAACTCCGCGAGGCGCTCCGCGCCGGCTGCCATGTCCCATCGCCGGCACGCACCAGCTGGGATGGGGGGATGCCAGATCTAGGCTCACGTCCCCTAGGTCTAGCGCACTGAGCTCACCGCCGGTCATCCTTGCACCATGGAAAACCAACGTCAAGTGAGGAAGGGGATGTTAGGACAGGGTGGGGATGGAGGCTGCTACGGGACACCGGCACTGCTAGCCGGAGGGCGGCAGCGGCGGCCGAGGGAGCTGGACTGCTCGGGCTCTAGTGGCGGCAACGCAATGTCCACTGCTCCCCCCCGGCGTCTCCCACGAGAATTATTTTAGGATAGAAGGAATGCAATCTAAAATAATCATGTCATGACATCATTTAATTTAGAACTTATATTATTTCAGAATGGAACGGATAAAACTTAAAATAATCATGTAATGCATCATTTAATTTAAAGCGTCTTTATTAGGAGGGTGTATATACATGTTTGACTATTAGGCGATAACTAGGATATCTCTACTATAAGGAAAAACTTCTCCCAAGAGTTAGACGTGAACAAACTCACTCTGGCCCACGTTCCAGCAAACAAACTCACCCCCTTACCCACGGTCTTCTCACGTCGTGGCGGGTCCTCGCGTCTTTTTCGAAAACAAATAACGATCGCTGGACGGCCCCGTTCTCGGAATTGATCCCGGACGGCGGCTACGGTACGAGTAGTTCGCATCGCAGCGGCGGCGGCAAGCAGCGTGAGGTACGGCAACGCTGACCCCCGTGCTTCCCTTCCCTCTCCTCCATCCTACCATCTGACGGCAGCTGCATGACGGCGAGCAGGGCGAGGTGAGCAGCGACGAGGCTGGGCAACCTGCACGTGCACGGGACGAGGCTGGGCGAGCTGCAGCGGCAAGCAGTGCAATGTGCTGCGATTCGTGGGGCCGCAGGCGAGGTGGTGCCGATGCGGGTCGCGCAAGGCCACTGGCGCAAGCGAGGCAAGGAGACGTGGTGTTTTTGAATCTGTACAGAATTAGATTTGATACTCATCGATTTGTTCGCTATTCATGGATTTGTTCGTTATTCATTGATCTGCTCTTCATCGTTCCACCAATAGAATGAGGAGTGATTTGTGTTCCCATTGAACTTGGATGTGCGATTCCCAATTCCATTCGCTGGAAGTGGAACCGAGCGAGGCCACCGATCGCTGGACGCCGCCCATCTAGGCGTCCGTAGGCCACGGCGAACGGGGCCACACGCGCCGCCGCCTCTGACTCTTCGTCCTCCTCCGTGAGCACGTAATGCCACAAGGGGCCATCCCTCCCCATCGAGCCCTTCACCGAGGAGCGCGTGATACCGACGTCTCAATCCCCAGCCGGTGCCCACGGTGAGTACCAATCCAACCTCTGATTTTGGATTGAGTAACCCTAGAACTGTTCGATTTGATGCTCCGTAAGGGGTGTCCCTGCATTGGTGGAGATGTATGGGTGCTGCAGGAAGCTCGATTGGGATGAGGCAAACTTCGAATTCAGCTGTGAGTATCTCGATTTGGTTGGACAGGGCCTCGATTATAACGGGATTTATATTTGGGCTTGCATCCGGCTAATGAAGATACTATGACATGCTGCTTCGATTTGCTATTTGTTTGTATTGTTGCTTGTTGGTACAGGATCTGGCTGCGAAGTTGGATATTACTGCCAGAAGAACAAAACTCTTTGACTGCAGAAATCTGACAGTTTATAAAGTGGAGGTGACAGTCATTCCGGTTAATGTTCTTATTCTCTGTGATTCTCCAGGTACTATGGTATTGCTAAAAACAGGTCAAGCATAAAACAAATTTTCTTTGAGTTACTAATCCTATTTACCACAAGAAATTAATGTATGTGTTGTTTGACTGCAGCACACCATAGCTTCTGAACCATGTAAGCTGAGCATTTGAAATTCAGGTTCGTTCTTTCTCCACCAAGTTTCCTTCTACTCATAGATTTAAAGCTTCTGCTTCTACTCATTATAGTCCAATTTCAAGGATGATGACTTTACCACAAATATTGGATATGGCCCTCGGCTCACAGTGCTAATATAATGTGTTTATTATTTCTTATAGTTTCAGTAGCATTAATGCAAACTTTTTCTATGTGACCATATATGTTTCATGCTTTCACTCTCATTGTAATACTAGGGAAACTTCATTGTCCGCTAGCAAGAATTAGAGTAAAAGCAAGAGCAATGGAAGAGAAGTTCAGGTGTACTTTGAACTTTGTGTTGCTATAAATGACATTTGTCTTGGAATTTAGATTCTTTTATTGTTCAGTATACTGAAACTTGCAGTGTCACATTTCTTCAGTCAGTTTCTTGTGATGCTGGAGCACTACAAGTTATCTCGAAGATGCAATGGAGCGGCGCAAGTGGTGGCGAGCAGCCGTGCATGCTCCGTCCACCATGAGATGGTCATGGTGAATCTGGTCTCTACGAACGCTCTCCACAGGCTTGGTGAGTGCTCGAGCACAACAGTCGGCCGGCTGCTCCTTTGCTTACCTTTCCCTTCCCCATCTTTACCTTCGATTTCCACCATGAGATTGTTCAAGGAAACACACCACCTGGCACATTCATAGCTTTAGGTTTGTTCTTAAAAAACTTTTGTAGCGCAGTTTTTCTCCTATTCATCATATGTTTGATGATTATTACCTACTCATGTACATTAGGCAGTAGCACTTTATGCAGCCTTTTAATTGACAAATTAGTTTCTTTTGCCAATGAATATGCAGTTTTCTTTTGAAAAGAGAGATGACCTGGTGTGTGAAATTAGCGAAAGCGTGGTGCTCGTTGGGGAGAAGGCTGCAAGTGAATTGCTTGCTGCCAGGTGAGAACCGACGAATTATTCCTGCCTAGAGATGTTACTGAAACTTTGTTGGTAGCAACTGTACTAAATGTTTTTTGTTCTTTCACTCTGTAGTATGAACTGGGTATCTAGCACGAATGAGCAGTCTATTGATCGCACATACAAAAATGCACTTGTCTGAGCCAAGTGAATGCCTTCTTGATCCGTTGCACATGCATTGCTTGTACCTAGATTTGTTGTCAAAGTGGTAGCGATGTGAGGCGGGGCAGCAGGGAGCCGGGGGTCTACCTATCAGGTGGTTGTTGCCGGAGTGGACGAGGACGGAGAGGACGAATGAGTGTTTAATATGTATTACCCTTGATGAATCAAGTTGTGTAATTTGGGTGACCTATGGGAAGAATAAGTGTTAAATGGTACACATGGTATACGGTTTATTTATTATTTACAAATGGAGAGCTTGACAATGATTATTTTATATCATACTAAGTTTGAATGTTTGTTTTTACCTGATCTCGTGTACAACATTCAGAAATTATATCTTGAGTTCATGCTATATATGGAAACCCTATTGGCAAGAATCTTATCCTGAGTTCTATTAATATATTTGGCATGAATCTTAATCTATATCACTATTTTGTTCATTTTCTAAAATAGTCTTCTTTTGTTGGTACCGTAGCGTTAACACGGGCACTATACTAGTGATTGATAAGACCATTGAGTGCACAGGAGATGGAGAGAGAGAGAGTTTGCCTTAGTTCTAATGGTTCATCCTTTTTTCCTTCGCATACTTACAACATTTAGTTCTCATGCAGAAGCATATATGTATAATAATAAACTCAAGAAAAAGATTATGTAAAGAACAAATGATGGATTAATTATTTAGATGAACAACAACTCAACACTTTGGTTTCTTTCAAAAAAAAAAAAAAAAAAAAAAAAAAAAACTCAACACCTTGGTACAACATGATGATCTCACAATTTTGTGAAAGTAGACATATTACAAACTTAAGGACATCACACTGAAAAAAAGGACATCACACTGAAAACCCTTGCTAGAAAGTGTGCACCGCCTCTGATTAGTTAATCCTTCTGCAGTTCTTCCTAATCTGCCCACTGGAACTGGTTAATGGTGTGATGTCTCCCATCTTTATCATGCCCGTCACAAAATCTGAGAAGAATGCGCTCTGGCTACTAATGTATGATTTGACTTGCGCATCGGTGGCTCCGCCATTGAAGAGCTCCTGGTCGGAGTGTAGAAGCCCCTTCTTGCAGGCAAGGTTCTTGTAGTAGTTGTTCTCAAAGACCGTTGGGGTCTGAAGGTCCAGAGGCGCCAAATTGTTGTCACCTGAACCTGAGGTTCTAGGGCAGCTTGATTGCCTTGTGCTTGCCAAGGTGCCATCGATGTTAGTCTCATTGTATACGTGGGCTCTGAAGTTGGTGCAACGCGCTTGGCCAATGGTGTGAGCTCCTGACAAAGGAGGCATTACACAAAGGGAAATGCTTAATGTCTTATAGATTACTATATATAGCGAAACATGCATGATCGAAATTAAGTTGCAAATGGGGTGGTCGAGGAAATGAATTAATTACCGCTTAAATTAACACATAAATTTTTGGAAGCATCTTCTTTTTTGGAAAAAAAAAACAACATACAGGCTATTCTTGATTATCTAAATTTGTAAAAAAAAAAGCATCTGATTCTAAGAATGAAGCGAAACAAAAGGAACCACATGTATGGTTTGTACCTAACTTGTATCTTGGTATATATGTGTATAATGTGCAAGTACTTTATGCACATGCTTTAGTATTTCGTCGAATTAAGATATTAGGGGGAAGACTGATCTTTCAGCCATCGAAAGTTCACTATGTTGCTATCTAGTTAGAGGCAGGATTAGAAAACAAAATCTTTGGGCAAAGAATTTTGTACAAGAGACCCCTGCCGACAATATTTGGTAATGTCATCTATTTTAACTTTTTTTACCTTCGTTAATATAACTCTTTCTGCCCAACTTTCATATGATAAAATTTTGAAGCATGTTTGTCTATTATAGTAGTATGAACACACATGGTCCAAACACCAATGATTTGTGTAGTAGTCTTTCCTAACTAACTGCCAAAATTAGGCTGTTCATGCGCATGTCACAGCTTGATATGTGACGACGAAGAGAGTTAAGCTTCCAAGTCAGAACGGAACTAGTATCAAATTCCTGCGGTGCTATATATAGTACATAAATATATACCAACTGTATCTTCCACCTAACAAAGCTACATCATTTAGTGATGGAGCGTACGTGGAAAGTCTGTTTGCTATATTCTTATATTCCTCCTTGAAAAAATAATTCCATATTATAACAATATTTTTGGAAAAAAAAGGCATGAGAATATTACACACGCACCAGAGAGCGCGACCATGTCCTTTTGGGAGAGGCCTTGCGCGGCGAAGAGCGACGTTAGATTGGCGAGGCCCGACGTCGGTGGCGGGATGTTGTTGTTGGCCCCGCTGAAGCTCGCCGTCGTGGAGTCCCTTCGCCCGACCTTGACGTTCCAGCTCGGACCACCCAGCTGTGCAAGAGCCCAAGAGGTCAGTTCGGTCTCTCGTCTTCCTGTCAGTGACAAATTTCTGAATATATATATACAGTTATACACACACACACACGGGCTGGCCGCCGGCATTAGTGGACTGTGCTTCAGTCGGGTTTTATTTCTAATGGGTGTGGTTGCAGGCTTTTTATCTTGTTTTAGTGTTTCTTTCGACCCCGGCTGAAGCGCTTAATTGAGTAGCCATGTTGCAGTAAAACCCCTCTTTTTTCCGTCAATGCTTTTGCCGTCTTAAAAAAAAAAAAAAAAAAAAAAAAAAAAAAAAAAACAGCCGGCCGGCAGACAACTTACGATGACAACACTGTCCCTGGCTGCGATGGCGAGGATGTCGGCGCAGGAGACGACGCCGGGGCAAACCTTCTCGACGGCCGACTTGACGGCATCGATGACCTCGAAACCTCTGACGGATCCGTTGTTGGGTGTCGCCATCTTCTCGCCCTGGAAACTGGACGTGTCATCCAGCAGCAGCGACGCGTCGCAGCCCTACATGCACAGGTCATTCAACATAATAATTAAGCTAGTGTACGGTGTGGTGATGATGCATGCATGGTGGAATGGTGGGTGGTAGTAACCTGGACGAAGCAGTCGTGGAAGAAGAGGCGGAGGATGGAGGCGCCCATTCGCTGTTCCCTGGCAATGGCGGACTTTATCACCGACTTGACGGCGTCGTAGACGCCGGGGCACGAGGAGGAGTAGAAGCTGGTGGACAGCTGCGCCGACGAGGTGCCGGCCATTAGCACTAGGAGCAAGAGCAGAGCGATGCCGCTGCTGCATTTTGTTGCAGCTGATGCTGGAGCCATGCTGATCGATGTGATCAATCAATGGGTGGTATTCCTATCAAGTGCTGCTGCTATTGCTGCAGTGTGTGTCTTGCCTGTAGAATGAGATGGCTAGCTGGGGAGCCTGCATGGGTATTTATAGCCCAAGCAAGCCCTGGGCAGCAGCTGGTTTGGTTTTGTAGCATCAGCAAATTGTGTGTATAATATTGAAGCTAGCTAGCAGTACTTACACGCATATGCATGCATAAAAAACTAACATATGATTAGCTAGGTAGGTTATACATCATGTATGGAGTGTGGACTTACAGTACGACGACTACACCTGCTTTGTTGGACGTCGAGTTGAAAAGCAACTGATCATCCTCCGGCAATCAAGCTGGTTAAATGTGCTGCCTGCCCAACAGGAATTCAGGAACAAACCAAGTGTGTGTAGGTGTGTACGCGTACCTTACGTACCAAGGTGTATGCAATATTGTGTTCCGGAGAGTTTGGTAGTATGTAACAAAAACTTAGGATGAAGGTACACACGGAATGCAGGCTGTAGTTTAGGACAGCATGCATGCACGGAATGCGTGGGAACGTTTTGGGCATGTTGTACACACTCCTAGTAGCAAAGCGAAAAAGAGCAACACGGTTTGGAAAAGGTAAAGGTACCCTACCGATGCAGCAGCCATGCTGCCTGCATGTGTATATATGCCCCTTTTTCTAATCTTGTTATATACTAGTAGTATTAGGGACGGTTCAGCGAAGCTACCCTTATTTCAGCCTCTGAGAAGGCTAGTAGTGTTGCCCCATAATCCTCCCGGTAATTTTTTTTTGCTTAAGATTCTTTATTATCAACAGCTGCAGATATATAGTTGCTTGCGTGTGATGGGCACAAGGATTCTCTATTCTTGCTTTTCGCCCACCAAAAAAAGAAAAGAAAAGAAAAAAAAAACACCTTGCTGCAGGCTGTGCATGCAAGAAAGACCCGGAAGCATTCAGAGTTGATGCCGGCAACGAATGGTCAAACTTGTATATATGCTTCTTGCATACCACTGTACAGTGTACACTGTAGCAGTGACGATTACATATAATAGTATTCTCATTTTGTTATCAAGTCTCTGTTTCGGAAAATGTTAGTGCAGGAGTTGTCAACAGTCTCCGAGCGACATGCATGACGACATTTTGCTTCAATTTTTTTCTTTTTTTGAAAAGCAGGGGCACTGCCACATACTCCTTAGCAGGTTAGCAGAAGTATGTGTATATATATAATATAAGAAGAGGAAATAAGTATCTTATAGTTTAGTGTTACATAAAAGAAAGGGCACAAACAGTTTGCTTCAAGGTCATCCTCATGCTCACGGTCAGAGCAGTTGCCATGACAATGCAAGCAAGCTTGTCATGAAGTGTCTACTAACTAATACTTAGCATGCATACATGTTGCCTCTGGATGAGGACTTCGTTCGTGTGTTTTTACCATGGTAATTTCTCTCTCTCTCAATTCCCTGATTTTTTTTGGAGAATCAATCCATGAATTTTGCATTATACATAAGAGAGGCGTGCAGTTCATACATCTAACAACCCACCACTTGCAACTCAAGTCGTACAAGTAGCAAATGCTTCATTTGATTTTGAGCTGCATGAAGACAAACTATTAAAAATTTACTAGTATAAATTGTACTTGATGCATGTGTTCAGTTGGGATGTTTTAAAATTGTACTTTATAAATACACACTAGAACAAAAATTAGTAGTCATCATTTCAGGACCGTGTGACTAGAGGGAAGTATATATAATGAGATATATATATACTTAAAAAGGGTGGTAATTTCTTTCTTAAACGCTTTGACAATTCCAAAGCTGTTGCATTTGTGCCGGAAGCTAGGAGGCAGCTAAGTTTCACCCTAAGATGCTTCGGGGAATCAGAATGGTAGCTGCATGCTTTGAGCGCACATGGTACTAGAACTGTTAAACTTGAGAGGGATGTGACATTTTTTTTCGAAGTGTGTGTTGGATGATACCATCCTAGCTAGAGACCAAAAAAGTTGAATGCAGATTCTCCCTTATTTTAGCTGAAAGGCTTGGAGTGGACATGCTTTAATTTCCATTATTTCTCATCAGGGGAAAATTATATTCTTAAAAGATGAAATGTAGCTGGTCTACAGAGATTTGTTGTTGATCGATGCAGTTAGTTCGTGGGTAGGCATCAGGGCGCAACACACATGTCATTGCAGCAGGTATCGATCAATTTAAGCTGAAGGAATCGCACTGCATTAAATGTGAAGGAAGAGCCTCTGCAAGCTATAGCTGCTTGCTGATGAACATACCACTGTCGGCTGGTATCTGCGTCAAGGGAAAGAAAAAAGTGCAAGAAAAGAACATGGGACGGATGGAGCTGCTCTGTAGGCAGATATCGATCAATTTAAGCTGAGTGGGTTTGGTGTGGCTAATTACTTGTGTTTGCTTTGTCAAATGCAAAGCATGTTGCCAGCTAAAAAGCAATGGACAGTCGATATATGCATGGGATGATGACCTAGCAAGTTGAAGCTAATATATATGAATTTTGACAAAGTTTTTATAAAAATATATTAACATCTACAAATTCAAATAAATGCATTTTCAGGGGACACATATTTATCGAAAATTTAACAACACTAATTTGGTATTTTATATGTGTTAACACATTATTTTTTCTATGAACTTCGTTGAAGTTACAATATATAGGAAGGTTAATTTTGACTTAGACAAACCTAAAGTGATCTAGCTATACTTTAGAACGGGGAAATAGCTAACATGGCGTATTGCACTGCTGCTTGCCCTACATAAACTTAATTTGCAGTAGAAGTTCAATTTATATAGGTACTTCTAAGAGCATTAAAAACAAAGTAGGTAGGTCGCCACCAAACAACTATACATGAGAAAACACGAGCCTAAGGAGCTGTTTCTTTGACAAGAGATAGCAGGGGCACCTTCATTAAGATGGACAGGAGAAAACAGCAAACACTAGCATTTCAGGGAATTGTATCAGATTGGAGAGCACTAGCATTTCAGGGAATTGTATCAGATTGGAGAGCACTAGCATTTCAGGGAATTGTATCAGATTGGAGAGGTACCGAACCCAAGGACGACAAGGAGATGACCTTTTCTCACCCAATCATGACTCCATTGTTGGCTTGTAGCAGCAGAGAAGAATCAACAAACAATAAGTCAATAATAACAACACAGGGCAGAGAAAAAACAAACATCCCATCTCACATGCCTACTAGCACTAGACTACTAACTAGCTGAAGCTAACCTCTGACTGAACCATTCATCCTACTTGTATCTGATTGAAAAAATTAAACGAGCAGCAAGTTAATTATCAACACTATATATCATAAATAATGAATAAAATAATTATAAGAAGGGCTATGTGAATTAATTAATTTATTTGTGTAGCCGTCGAACTGGAATGAGAAAGATGCATATGGCCAGCTGGCTAACACTAGCTAGTAGACCAGCGAGTCAAATGATCTAGGTCCCATTTAGGAGTGTGATTATATATAAACAAGTGATCTACGTACATAAGAGAGGGTGGATATATGTTTGACCCTAATTCAGTAGGGTAGAACGCCGTCATCTATCCACTTCTACATTATGATTCCAGGTTCTAGATAGTGTTCATATGTGTGGAAAATTCTTTTTGACTAGCTTGTCTTCGGTCCAAATTTTGGGTAAAGAGTACTCCAGAGTCCAGAAGTTTGTCCAAAGAGGAGCAAGAGGCAGACAGCAATACAAATTTTACGCTGAAGACCTCATTGCATGCAAATGTTATATTACCTTACCATACACTGCTGGGAAATTGGACTGGCCGGCGACGGAGGTCGTCGTGTGTGGTTTGCGCACATACAGATAAATTGCTCTGACTTCGCCTGCTCCATTTTTATCTTCTGAACGGACACGTCTATAACTACAAACTAATATATATTTTTTGTAATAGAGAAAAGAGAGAGATGATGGCCCTGTTTGGATCAAACTAGCACCGCTAGAGGCTAGAGGTTAGAGTTAGTTTGAAACTAACCCAAACTAGCTCTAGCTAAAAAGGTGTTTGGATCCAAGAGCTAGTTTGATAATAAATGCACTTTTTTAATCATTTGTCTCTTTCTAATCACTGTGAGCCCACTTGTCACTTTATCTAAACATATTCATGTGAGATCTTATTTTGAAGGATTTATTAAAATAAATTTAATGGTGTAATCGGAATTTAATTTGGTATTTTGATTTGTGAGTTATAATTTTTTTAGTCACTTAAAAGTGTTGGGAGGTAGGCCCAGTCAAAACTAGCACAAATAAGCACCTCTTTGGAGGGCTAGTTTTTTTTGGTGTGCTAGTTCCAAAAAACTAGCACTCGCACTCCTGTTTGGATGTTTTTGTGCTAGTTTGGCTCAAACTAGCACAAACTAGCACTAGCACTTGGATCCAAATAGGGCCGATGATATGGTAAAGAAAACTTGCAGGAGGCGCGTTTTTCCAGATACAAACAAAGAGCGGACAGTAGGTACGTTCTGTATCTTGTGACTGATAAGGCCAGTCTCAGTGCATGGTGTCATTGTACTGTTTTCCAAACAAAATTGCTAACAAAGTCTCCATGAAACAAACATTGAAACACCCTCTACAATGCAACAGTTTTAATACACTGTTTCCCAGACTTAGAAAAGCACTTAATTGCTGCATGTATATGGGATCATACACTTTAATCCTGTATGGGACGACGAGATGAAACGGCTCAGTACTGGTTTCATTCGGGTTTCAATGCCTGGGAAACGACGCCACCCCAGTTTCACCATGGTGAAACTATATGGCTCTCTCCTCCTCATTTCAATCAAATTGCTGATGTGTCACTGTATTTAATGTGCATGACACTACGGTGAAACCCCCACTGAGACTGACCTAATGACTCAAGTAGTTAGTTATAGAGACCCTTTGTATAGTGTTACGCAGTCAAATGAATTCAATGCTAAGTGCCGAAAGTGGCGACTTTATTTCACCGCAATTGTTGGGTGTACTTTATTTCACCGCAATTGTTGGGTGTTCGGCGGGTCGGAGACCAAATATATATGCTCATCAGACCTTAGAAGGGCCGGTGTTTGCTAGTAATAACAAGCTATATATGGTCACAGCGAAAACTTATCTATCACTGCCGATTAGACAATACAATAAATCAATAGTGATAACATTATCACTATTCGTTCCAAAAGCAACCGACAGTTATAGTGCTCAAGTTAATGAACTAGTACTACTAATTAATGAGATGTTAATTGATTCCTAAAAAATCAATCGAATCACAAAAGGATAAATCGGGAACAAAAGAGAGCAAAGATAGCAATTGCTATATACTCCCTCCGTCCCATGGAGAATGTCGTTTTTGACTTTTACACTTCATCTTTGACCATCCGTCTTATTTAAAAATTTTATACAAATAATAAAATAAATCAATCAATATTCAAGTATCTTCAATAATAAAATAAGTCATAATAAAATAAATAATATTTATACAAAAAAATTTGAATAAGACAAATGATTAAATAAGATGGCACGGAATTCAGGGTGACAAACTCAATGGGACGGAGGGAGTATGCGTGTAAATTGATAAGAAATTTGAATCAAGATAGTCTTTGTAGTTTGAAACCGACATGGCAGCAGAATAAGTCCAATCTGACTACAGTGACGCGTACTTTTTTAATCATGTTGTTCCACATCCAGTCGCAAGCAGCAACTGCATTTGTTGTTCATCTTGTACCGACACTACAGTATGGCGCATGCAGCTGCACTTTTCTGACAACAGTTTAATTGGTTCTAATTTTTTATAGGATGAAATAATAACACCATTAGAATACTAAGCAAAAAAAGAAAAAAGATGAATAGCAGCTAAAGTAAGCATGATTAAAATGGTGAGAGATCCAATCATTCTTGTCATCAAGAAACTGCAGAGATACTGAGTTCGGTAAGATCGGATCCTATAGTTAGGCACAACTAATAAGCTGCTGTGTCTAGTAGGCTCTAGCTTTATATTATTTTGTTTCAGCTAAACCGCCCAGGCCTTGCTACCTAGCTATGGAGTTTGTACTTACTTCCCCCTCCTTCATCCCTTTTCTATAGTTATTTTTAATCAAAATTTTAATATTTAACCAAATTTATATATAAAAAAATACATATATGACACCAAACAAACACGTTATCAAATTGTATTTGATGGTGTTGAAATTAATTTAGTATCATAAATCTTGATGCTTTTTTCCTCAAAATCAGTCAAAGTTTAAAAAAGTAGCTTAAGATATCTCTAGAAAATAATTTATTTAGCGACGGAGAGATTGAGCAAGATGTATATGTGTTGATTATTCAGTGTTCCCAGCGCAAACTTTGGTAGACAACCAAACTTGCAGTTAATTTTCGCAAAATAAGTTGGATCTTGAATTGGGGTTGGGAGGATAACGGAAGGAGACGTGTTTGCTTGGGGATTTAACCAATCAAGTATTTCCTCTAGTCACAATAAGTGACGCTTTGCAATTATTTGAAGTCAATTAGGAGTCTAGCTTAAGGATGGTACTGGGTCGGGTTTGGGGCGGATATCCGCGGGTTTCAGGTTCTGCGGGTTCGGGTTTTGGGATGATTTCTCACCCATGGTTTTCGGGTTCGGGTATCCGAAACCTATCGGGTTTAGTTTTTCACCGTGGATATCCAATGGATATCCGAAATAAATCATTTAGAATTAAAACTCATGTTTTATAATATGCTAACAATATCTTGTTTACTTAGATTGTTAAATTTATTCAAAGTTGACTCATGAAAATATTTATTATTTGTTGCCTCTTGTTTATACATGTGAATATGTGTATATATATGCGGGTTTCGGGTATCCGTATGGGTTTCGGGTATCCGCAGGTTTGGTTTTGGTGATGGATTTCCACACGAAGTGGTGTTCGGGTCGCGTTCGGGTTTCGGCTTCGGGTTTCGGTTTTAGGTGCACAGAGACTCCACCCAATCCGAACCCGACCCGTTGCCATCCTTACTCTAGCTTTGACAACTCTAAGTTACTTTTATGTGTAGCGTTTGAAGGTTTGAAAGTTTTCGTAAAATATGTATTTATTATATTTTGTAGAACAAAAGTATTGGTTGAAGTTTGAAATAATTGATTTCAGGCAACCCCCTAAACGCCACTTATTTGTGACTAGAGAGAGTATCTATTTATATATGTATTACGAAGCTTAATTGAAAGGGTAGAAGGCCAAATAAATATCACATTAATCATGTTATGACATCATTTAGAGCAACCATGTTCTATACGTAAATTAAGTACAGAAGAAGATCAATTGCACAGAGCAAGAGCCAAGAGGTAAGAAGTTTTTGGCCAGAAATTGACGAAGCACGTCTACCAAGCCATCCCAGGGACCACTCAAGGTTTATCTCTTAATCAACAAACGCGCCTTACATATATGTTTGACAGCTTGAGGCTGCCGTAGCTTCGCATGGCAAATGCATGCCTTATACTAGGTGATGCATGCTTTACTAGGTGATTCTCCATGCATGTGGTAGAGTATCTGTGGGGTCACTCCTCCTCCTCTACCCTCGATGATGCTGAGAGGGAAAGATCACGAGGGTTTCCCCACAGGGGAAGGGGTGGGAGAGGGTGGATTGCAGTAAATTGTATTCAAATTGGGCAAGTGTCATCACTTCTGGTATTTACAGAGAATACCAAGAGGCATTGGCTTTTTACAATAGGGTTTACATTAGTGAGTCTACAACAGGTGGGCCCGATGAGGGGTAAAGCTGTACTTGCACTTTGCGACCTCTGCTTCCTCCCGGGCGCCGCCATGCCGGCCGGGCAGGGCTGACGCCACCGCATCCGGCGGGACTATTGCCCCGCGTTTGAGTACCCGGGTCAATGCCATACCTCCGCTACCTGCAAGACCGGTCAGGACAAAGGGACTGCGGCTAGCGGGCGCGGAGTTAGTGCAGGAGCGTCGCCGAGACCCCCAACCCTGCCGGGGGTTTTCTTAGCGGCGGGGGTTCCTCCACCCAACGGCTCAACGAGGGTTCGCGATTGGCGGCGGGGGTCCTTTATGCCCTATCAGGGCTTTGCTCATCGGGCCTTCCCCCGCGGCCAATTCATGTTTGAGGACCGCAGGGCTGATTGGGGGTCCCTGGCGAGGGTTCCTCCACTCAACAGCAGCCCCTCGATGGTTTGGGCCATTGTGAGGGTCAGAGCAGCGTTTGTTCTTGAGGGAGGGTGGGTGGACCGTAGCATACCCTCGCCAGCGATGCCCAAGGCTACTCGTGGGCCTGGCACAGATGGACCGTATTGTAACATCCTAGATGTTAATGACAACTAAAACCTGTTAAAGAGTTTTGTTAAAACCTAATCATCGAGCATCTTGGCATAATTGCTTTCATGTTTTAATATTGTTTTTAATGTGATGCTTTGTTTTACATATGAAATGATGCTTGTGATTGCTAATGACCGATTAGCTAGTGTAGAAATTAAATCGAGTTAAAAATTCGTTTCAAAACCTGTTTTTCCCGAAAACCCTATTTATCCCCTTTTCTCGTATTTCAAAATCTACAAAGAATTTGGAGTCAGTTCAAAAAGGAAAATGGTGGGTCTTGATGAGAGCTTCAATGTTGGTGAATAAAGTTTTTCAAGTTTTCAAAAAGAATTTCAAACAAATTTGAAAATACGGTTTTTCGACGCTTGTCCCCTTTTGAATTTCAAATCATAATTTAAAAACTATGCATATTTTGGAAAAACTCTTTTTGGAGAAAATGTGCAGTTTGAAAAGTTGAGTATTCCATAGTTTTGGAGTTTTTCAAGTTTTTTAGAAAAATCAAAAGTAATTTCATATATTTCATTCTAGGGTTTTTGCCCCCTTTTCAAAATTTGATTCAAATTCAATTTTCCTTTCAGAATTTTAAAATGGTCCAGTTGAGAAAATTGTAGGGCATGAAAAATTAGCTAGGGTTGCTTTTTGGAATTTTTCGAGCTTAGTTCAAAATTTTGGAGTAAATTGCAAATTTCAGTGTGACTGTCCTCATTCGTAGCGCGACGTCACCATCATCTTCTCCCCACTCTGCTCATGCCAACGCCGTGGCCGCCGCGCCCATGCCGGCTTGCCGCCGTGACCGCCAGCACACGGCCGCGCTCGAAGCTTCGCAGCCGCGCGTCGCTCGCTCCTGCGTCGCCATTACTCCATAACCCGGCCGGCCAAACCCATTTCCCTTCTCCTCTCTCTTTCTCGGCCGCCGCCGTCGCTCTGCTTCCGCCACCGCCGCTCGCCGCTGCTCTTCCTAGCCGCGCGCTACCGCCATTAGCTAGCCCGTTAGCTCCGCCTTGAGCTCGCGCAACCGCCTAGCACCGCCAAGCCCACTAATTCCCGCTAGTTTCACCGCGCGCCGTCATCGTCCTCGCGTCCTGTCGCCGAGCTGCCGCGACATCGCCACCACCATTCGTCGTCGTCGTTGCTCATTTTCTCGATTCCTTGGGTAGTCATGCTCGCCATGACGTGCTACTCACGATGCTCCCCTTGGTTTGGTCATCGGTGCACAGGACACGCCGGAGCGCCGCCCTTGCCACCGGAATCCACCGCCGACGCCACTGCCGCCGTCAAGCTCCTATCCCCGACCACCCCGAGCCTTCATCTTCGCGCGCATCAGCCCCTAGGTGAGCTCCTGGTCATGCTCGTGTCCTCGATTTGGCCCCTAGGCCACCGTAGAGTCCGGCCGCCGTGCGTCACCGCCGGCATGCCGTTGTTGCCGCCGCCGCGAGCGAGGCCGAGGCCGCTAGGGTCTTGCACTGTGCCATTTAGCTTGCGCATCGCATCCACCGCATCGCATAGCAGCTAGCGCTTGCGCTAGCGTCGCCGGAGGTGCTCCGACGAGCCTTGCCGTCGCGTCGCCGCTCCGCCGAGCCGCCATGGCCGCCGGCGAGGGTGCGGTCGATGCTCCGCCGCCACATCTTCTGGCCTAAGAGGTGCGCCGTGTCACGAGGATCACCTAGATGCTAGCTGCGCTGCCTAGAACCTCGCCGCCGGCGAGCAATCACCGGCGAGGTCGTCGCCGCCGTCGGTCCAGCACGGGCAGGCCTTGTTGGGCCGGCCTGCTACTGTTGGGCCGGACTGCCAACAGTGCTGGGCCGAGCCGAGTTAGATTCGGCCCAGTCGGCCGTTTTTCTTTTTCTAAACCTTTTTTCTTTTCTATTTGTGCAGAAAATATCATTTTCTTTAGAAAATCATAGTAATTCTTGTATAGATCCAAAACTTCTGAAAATTTTTGTGTGTACTCTTTATGATGTGCTTGATCTAGGAAAAATATTAAATGCCTATTTTGAGTAGTTTTGCTATGCTCAAAAATTAGCCCTTTTAATTGAAAAATGCTCCTTCCTTTATTTTTAATTATTTATTTATTGCTCCAAAAATCATGAAAATTATTTTGTAGCCTTCTCGGGACAGGAGGAGCTTAAGTTTAATTTTTGAGATTGATTTGACAACTTTTATTTTATCTTTATTTTATACTTGGTTATTTAATAGATTTTCAATTGTTTATTTGGCAATTGATGACGGGGTTTTCTTGAGTGACTTTGGATTGAGTGATGACACTAGGTCATTAATCTTAATGATCTTCGTACTTTAATTAATTGTTTATACTTGTCTTTAATCTCGTTTAGCTTCCGTCGAGCATCATTTTATATTTCATCATGTTGAAGCATTTTATTTATCACGTGTAGTCCCCGTGGTCGAGGAGAGCCTTGTCGATCTTGTTTCTGAGAAGTTATTGTCGGGTCAACTCTAGTTCCTAGGGAGGTCATTCCATCTTTGGTGATTAGTCGTAACTTCCAGATACGTCGTTGAAGAACGTCTACACCGACTTTCAAGGCAAGCCCTGGATCCATCAACCCATTCCTTGATTTTGCAAAAGTTTGATCACTTGAGTTTGTATTGCTGCATTAAGTAATAGGAGTTGAGTGATAACCTACTTGATGCATTAACTACCTTGATTATTCCAACATCATCCTTGAAACCGTTTTGATTGAAAAATGCATAACAATGCTTAGCCTTGCTAATTTAGTTCGAATTTCGAAAACGTTTTCAAAAGGAAGTGCTTACCCTGTCGGTAAGGTTAATATTACTCAGCAATGTTATTTTTGATCAGGCTATTGGGTTACATCGAATGACGTCTCGAAGTAATCTTTCGGTCTGGATCAGTTATACCTTATAATGAAGTTGAGACCGGTCGGGTAACTTGCATCGGGAATGGAGTCTTGATGTAGTGTTTCCGACTTGTCGGTTAAGGACCGACCGTTGTTGGCCTGCTAGACAAGACCTTGCAACTACTCACATATCTACGGAAAAGCTTTACCCTAGGATAATCTAAGGACTAGTACAGTGAGCCCGTGCACTGGGAGTGGCGAGATGGCGGGAGTAGCGGGTATCCTCGGGGGACAAGGTCTCGGGTTCGAGGAGGACCATACTCTCGGGTGGCGCGGAAGCTGAGCCTAGTTCTAGAATGTCCGACGGTATTGTTGATATAATTGTGGGTTCGAGTCCCACTTATATCGTGTGTTTAGGAATCCTCAGCTGAGTAAATCGATTCGAATCGTCGTGCTCCTCGGTTATGGAGATTTGATCCTCCTACCATACATCGTAGTAACTTATGGAACTTGAAGGAATTTGATGGAAGTATAAGAATGTGATCTTCATGAATTATCTTGGTCTGCTGTATTCAAGCTAGACTAGACTCACTTCAGAACCTAATGACTAATCTGGAAAGTAAAACTTGAGGTTAAGGACTCACTCTTAGTGGCTTTTCTGCAAAATACTTTGAATCTTCGCTAAGCCTTACCTTGTCCTATTTGGCCTTCATTCCTGAGTCTTTTTCCCTTCTTTTCGTCGGTTAAGTCTTGCGGAGTACTTTTGTACTCAGGGTTTGTTCTACCCTTGTTGTAGGTGTGTCCATCTGGTTGAGGATGTCGAGTAGTTTGTTTGGCTCTTGGGCAGAGCACTACGTTTTGGTGAATCATAAAGTTAATTAATGATATTCCACTACTATGGTTGTAATCAACATAACTTATTATTTGTAAAGTTTATTTATAAATGATTTATAAACTGATGTTATCATAATACTTTTGCACTTTTACTCTGATATATTTTATTTGTACAAAACTGGTGTAATACTACAATGTCTCTTATAATGATTGATCCTGCTCGGAGAATCGTGGAGGTTTCGGGTTCATCCCGACAGAGCTTGTTTATTCATGTGGAACACATGCATAGTAATCTAAGGTCTGTTAAGATGAGGATTAGTGCATGTGGGCCACATTACTTAGGAGGTTCTGCCACACGTATAGCAGCTGCTTCTGGGCTTTGGTAGTCTGCAGAGGTGCTGTTGATTTGTTGAGGTGGTGCGTTGGATTGGTCTTGGGATTTGCGACGATAAGGAGTAGGTTAGGGTTCGGTCGGCTGGGTATATAAATAGTTGTGGTTGGTGGAAGGGTGAAATTCTGTGTTCTCTATTACTGCGGTCAAAAAATTTTGCCAGTGCATTCTTTCGAGCGAAGGTTTCCCTACGGCCGTTTGTTGCTGTCATTTGGGTTGGTCTTGATCGATAGCTTTGCCCATTTGGGCCTTTTGTAGCTGTTGTGATGGCTCCCAAGGAGTCAGTTGCGAAGGCTGATGAGAAGGCGGAGGTGCTGTGGAGCTTAGATTTTGGAACGAGCCGCGTGGTCGCGGAGGATTTTGATGGCTTTGTGGCGTGGAGTTGGATTGATAGTGATAGGGCAAGGGCCAGCGAGGGTGTGACTATTCCGCTAACTCGTCCCAAGGAGGTGGTTGTTTTCAAGGAGTTCTTCATGGCGTGGTTTTGATTCTTGGCTCTTCCCCTGGCATTGGAGATTCTACGGTGGTTTAAGGTGTAGTTTCATCACTTGACGCCTAACCGCTTTCTGAAGCTATGTTTCTTCATCTGGGGTGCCGCTCCCAAGGCTTCAAGCCGAGTGTCGAGGGTTTTGCAAAGACACATCGGCTTCATACTCAGCCTCGGACAATGGAGCTGGGCGGCGGGAGAGTTCTGGTTGGCCAGTATGGGGTCTATTCCTTATTCCGCTGCACTGGGGCGGACCTACCCGTGCAGGCCCAGAGGAACATGTGGCCGAGGGCTTGGCATGAAAACTGGTTTTACTATGAGACTGAGAATGGCGAAGGTCTGACGGGTAGTCTTGCCCCGTTGGGCGATGCGAAGGTTGACGTGGTGACGGACGACGGGGCGTAGGCCTGTGTGGATATGATGCGGGTCCTGTCTTGGTGCATGGGGTCACGTGATCTGATGGAGGAATGTCACAGCGTGAGGGTACTCCCGCTTGCTATCGGGCAGGCCTGGTTTGATATGAAGGAGGATGATGCTTACGAGAAGCGAGGCTATAAGGGCCTGAGGGCTTTGGACCTTGATGTGCGGAACTCTATGGTGGACTTGTTGGATGGGGCATCGGACGAGAAGACAGGCCTACTGCAGATTTATGACATGGTGATGGTGGAGGAGGAGGAACTTGCTGGAGATCCCAACAGTGTGAAGGTCGAGGCGATGAAGCGCGTAGTGCCAAAGCTGCCGCATTTGATCTTCTAGGGATTGGCTATGTTGAGAGGGTGGCTTCGGCCGAAGAGGCGGGTCAAAGGAAAAGAAAGCAGGCAGACCTTGGTGATGGTCAGTCAAAACGGCGGAAAGGGGGCACCTCCGTACCACGGTCTGCTGCTGCTGGTAAACGCAGACATGCACGCGGGGGTGATGAGACCGGGCGGCCTACGAAAGGGAGCAAAAGCCTGAGGGGCGAAGGTAGCAGCACCGCAGCCCCAGTTGTTATTGACGATGACATTCGAGTAGGAGGGCTTGCTCATACTAGTTTGGGTGGTGGCGGAGGTGCTAATTACAGCGATGAGGAGAAGAGGGTTGAGGAGAAAACTGCTGCGAAGAGCACTGGTGGTTCATCGAGTTCCAGCTCCAAGTCTGGCGATGAGGGTTCTGATGATGATAGGAATGGTGGGGATCAGGATGTGAGTAGCTTGTCCCCTGACCTGCTCTTGGTGGACTCCTAGTAAGCGGAGGCGATGGTTGCGTCGGGTCGGCCCGCTTTGGCACCTGTTAGCGCCGTATTGGGTGTTGTATCTCAGAGAACTCGTTCACCGGCGCCATCACTGTCAAGCAGGGGTCGATGCCACATACTTGTTGGTGGAGAGAAAGTCAATGCCGTTGAGGGTCTGAGGCTTCCCGACAAGCGGGCGCTTGGGGATGCTTCACGGGAGGAGTTGCTGGCCGTTGCTGTGAAGCTCGACGTTGAAGACTCTACTATTGAGCTTTTCACAGGGCCCAAACTCCGCTCCTTTCAGCCGTGCTATAGTGAAGTGGAGCGGAGGTTCAAGGAGTAGGTGTTCGAAAGGGTCTGCATGCCCGAGCTCGAGCTTGCGTTGGCCAATCAGTCCCAGGAGTCTTTGACTCGTGATATTGAGACCAAGGCGGCCGAACTTTACCTCCTCACCTGGTCGTCACGTCGACACAAAGGGTTGGATATGATGGAGCACGCTGAGGAAACTGATAAGCTTGTTAAGAAGATTGAAGAGCTGAAAGCAAAGGTGAAAGATGTTGAGAAATTGAAGAAAAGAGTGGCTATCCTCGAGAAACGAAATAAGGAGTTGGTAGAGGAAGTAGATGCTGCGACTCCTCATAACATTGATGTTGCGATGAAGGAGCGTGAGGCTTGCGAGGGTAAGGAGAGGACGGAGAAGAAAACGGGCCGGTTGGAGAGAAAACTTGGATAGGTCCTGGATAGGAGGAAATCTACACTGGCAGGGATTAAGCATGTATTTGAGAGGGTGATGGTGGACTGCAGGGGTGTGTTGATGGTCGATAATGCCTATTTTTAACCATCAACTATTGCTTGGTATGATGTAAAATGAACCACAAAGCATAGTTGTAGGGTTTGAAACTAACAAGTTCCACGAGTTTCGGTGCTCTCAGTTGTTTTGCAGGAATATTAATTTTCCACCAAATAAAAGTATCTCAAATGCTGAATTGGAGTACACCATTGCGAAGGTCTCATCGAGCTGATCAAAATGGATATACTATTTGCCATATTTGGACGCCAGATGGAGAAGATATTAAAGGGAGAAGAAAATCAACATTAGATAATAAAGTCAACGCTGACGTTGTCTAAGGGTCCCACCTGCCGACAGCACCAGGCGCTGACACGTGGGCCCGACGCGCAGGCGCTGTCGCCAGACAGACGGACAGGCGGACCTGCGGCGGGCCCCACGCTGTCAGGCGGTGCCTCCCTAGCCCCCGACAGGCGCATGCAGGGAGCCAACCCGGCACCGACACGTGGCCGCCCTGCCTCCCCCCACGCGCGCGCGCACGCGCTGAAGGCGGACGCGAGCGGGCGCTCGGTTCCCCCTCAGGCTTGGACACGTGGCAGGCGCTGATGGGACGCCAGAGGCGGTAGCCCGGTCTACTCACCAGGGCGCGCGGCTGGACCGGATTTCCGCCCAGAACTACAGCAGAGCCAGTTTTCCAATGGTTCACCTCCGGTTCGAGGCCTTAGGATCCAGTTCTTCTTCGGTTTTCTATGCCAAAACGTGGGGAAAGAAGTTGCCGACCTACTGGGGTCGGTTGCATGCAGGTGGAGCATCCTAGCCACAGATTCTATGACGGTTTGATCCTATGGTGGATAGGAAACATCACGTGGATCAGTGACATGGCATTTTCTTCACCGCTACTCCACCTCCACTATAAATAGAGGTGTATCCCCTCACTCTCAAGACACCAAGGAAGCTACCAAGCTATTCATTCTACTTGGTAGTAGTATCCATCATAGGGAGAGAGTGAGGAGAGTCTGGAGGAAGCCCCGGAGCTGTCGGGAGTCTCCTCCAAGCTGTGCCTCAGCGGATGCGACCTTCTTTGTAAGTAAACATCTGAGTTTCCTTTATGGTATTTAATTCTTAGTTCAAGTATAGCATTTACTTAAGTTGTTCATTGGTTCACCGCCCTTAACCCGGTACTCTAGTCAATTTCATCGGGATCCGGATTAGAGTAGTAAGTTATAGTGTAGACGTGGTGTCTGGGCTATCGCTCACCTGTGATTGCGGCTTGTTCAACGGTTTGTTGTGGTATCTAGTAGGTGGTGACAGCCCTATCTAGGCTTTGATTCCACCACGTTTGGGCAAGTTATTAAAACGTAGGCCTTCTTGTGCTGGGCGGTTTAGCACCCTTCTCACCCTTTTCTGTTGCTAAGCGGTTTAGTGGCCCGAAGTGAACAACCTTTGTATCTGCCTTACCTAACTAGATTTATAGCCATAGGAATCCTCTCTACCCTCAATTATATACCCTTGTGTCATAGGACGGCCTTAGTTCTTTGTTAAGTCCACTTCGCGTTCCCTGTGGAATACAATACCTGGAATACTCCCGGTGAAAGCTACAATTGACTACTATACGCTTGCGGTATATCCGTTTGCCACTTCTGGTGTCAACAAGCTTTCTGGCGCCGTTGCCGGGGAACGGTAGCTGTTCTTAACATAGAACTTAGTCGCCCATTTATCTTTTAGTTATCATATCATGGACCAAACACCACTTTTCCAATATGGTGCTCCAAAGGGGTATAGTTTGGAGCCACCTAAATCGTCCAAAGCTATTTTGGCTGTTCGCTATGAGCTTCACCCCGAGCTTATAGCGATGGTTCAGGCAATCCCTTTTCTGGGAGCGAAGATGAGAGTCCGTATACTCATCTACATGAATTCGAGCAATTGTTCTCATGCCTTCATATACAAGGTATGACACGAGATACCTTAAAATGGAAGCTATTCCCATTCTCTCTGAAGGGGGATGCTAGACATTGGTATGATCGTCACGTAGGTAGTGTACAAGGAGAGTGGGGAACCCTTCAAACCAAATTTTGTCTAGCCTTCTTTCCTATCAAACGAGTTGTCCATCTTCGAACGGAGGTCCTGACGTTCAAGCAAAAGGTGAAGGAACCTCTAGGTGTATCATGGTGCCGTTTCATAGATCTTGTCGCTTCAGGCCCTGACCTTGCTATACTCGACCCAATGCTTTTACAACATTTCTATATGGGTCTTAGCAAGGATTCTACACAATTCCTTGACATAGCCACTAGAGGAGCTTTCCTTCATCTGTCTGCTAGTGAGGCAAGAGCCATTTGTTGACGGTCGTTAAGTATCAATTTTATACCGTTAACGCAGCAAGAGAAAGGACTAATATGAGTTCACATGTTAGATATAGGGGTTACACTGACAGAATTCCACGAGTTTTGGTGATTGTCTATTTCTGCAGGGGGTTATCAGAAAGAGAACCAAAGGAGGCCCACATGTCATGATTACATAGAGATAAAGACCGAACGGGTAAAATTGTATAATCTAGAAGACTCCGAGAAGGCAACACCCGAAAGCGGGGCCCACTCCGGGGCTGGCCGGTCGGCCGCCCAAGGGGGAGTCGGCCGACTCCCCACCTCGGCCAATGGCGTTGAGTCTCGCGGATCCCGCCTCCACCGCCTTTGAGGATGAATAATTATCGTCCATTTAGGTCGGTTTGATCCGAGGGCCGTGGTTCATCCTAGGGGGCTATATATTCGTGAGCCCCCCGGCCCCCGGGTGAAACCCTAGTTCATTCAAGAGTTCATTCTCTCATCGGAATTCGGAGAAGCCGAGCCACCATCTCAATTAGAGCTCCATAGTTTAGTAGCATAGCTACATAGGAATAGATCTAGAGGGAATTAAGCCTAGCTTGGAGTCCGAATCGTCGGAGTTCTTGGTAATTCCCCTCTACATTCTTGTAATATTCATCATTGTTCGTGATACTATGAGTAGTACTTTATTCTATTTTATTATATCGACTTGACTTTGCTCTATTTGATTATGTTCTCATTATATTGTTCTTAGTTTACTTTGATTATATGTTTAGCATAGTTGGACTAGAATTATGTTTATGCATAGGATCGTATAGCGCTTGCTCATTAGATCGATGGGTGAGTGGTAAATATTGTGTAGGCGTGGTGCCTAGACCGTATTTATCTGCGATTGCACCCTATATTCCGGATCGTGAGGTAGATCGCGGGAGTGACAGTCCTGTTGAGTCCTTTGTAGCCCTTCTCCCGAGTATAGGTCTAGCAGAACAAACCTATTACATTGAAGTCATTGCTATGTCTCTTGTCTTCTCTGGTAATATCACTATGCATAGATGTAACCTTTTCCCACCACGATTGCTAGATGTTCTTGCACTAATCATTGTATGCTTTGACTTTATAGTTAGAATAATATAGGATTATACCCTAGATCGTCCTAGTCCATGCTAGTGTTATTAGCTTAGAGTACTAAGTTGAGATGGCTTATTACTATTATTTTATGTGGCTAAATGCTATCATTTATCTTATGTCATTTATCATTCATTCCTATATTTTATGTGACACTTACCCTGTATGAGATGATTGATACAGACAAGGTTGAGCTCTCCATTATTGCATGTGCATTGCTCATCACTCGTTATCCAGTGCATTCCCTTCCCAGTGGTAAAATTATAAATAACGATACCTGGATTACTCCTGGTTAAAATGCTATGATGATATATTCTCAGTGCGCTTTGAACCCTCTTTATTTCAGTTGCACTTAATAGACATCAACACCATTCTTGACAAAATCCTTGAAAACACCCCTCACACTGGCATTCATGATGAACTCCCTGAGGAAGAAGAGGAAACACCTCCCAACCAAGAAGAGGAAGTTTCGATAGACGAACCACCACCAATCCAATCCCAAGATGTAGCTATCAACCCTGAACCACAAACACCCCAAACCACAAATCCTCCAAAGGAAGAAGAAATTCTACCATTGGAATTCCTTTCTGAAATCGAGGATAACCTTTTCACCGATTCTGACTTCGGAAACACCTTGAAATTACCTGTGCAAAGGAGATCTTCTGCACATCCTACTCCAAACCTTCATTCTCCTAACCATCTCAAGGAGACGATCAAGGAGTTAGCATCTATCATGAGCAACGAATGGCTTAAGGAAGCTAAAACTTCATACAAAGTAATTCGGATCATTTCTCCCTGCTCAATCATTCATTGTTTCATGAAGGACATTGCATTAGACTTCCTTTACAATCCCACCGTTGGTGTGAGCATCATGTCTAATTCCCTAGCATATGCTCTCTTTGCTGGCGATGGACCTCTGACTCCAACTGAGAAGCTCCTAAAAACACCATCTAGAGAAGTCATAAAGAGTCATGGGATTGCACGCATGGTCCCAATAATGATCAACAAAATCATGATTCTCTTGAACTTTTATGTCTTTGAGATTTTACATTTTGATCTTTTGATCGGGCATCCCTTCAAAAAGCTTTTAGAAGAAAGTCAGTATTCGGGGAGCCTAGACATCAGCCTTGGGAAAAACAGGAATCTTTCTATCCCCTTCACTCAATCTGAAAATTCAAAGGTAGAATTGAGACCCGAGCCTGACCCAATAGAGGAGGTAATGTCGGTAACTCTTAGAAGCCTCTCAACCCAATTTAGAAGGATGCCAAGGATTTCATCCAAGAAGAAGGAACTGATTTAGATGAGCCTTTAGACTTGGATGAATCCGAACCACCGACTTAACCTTCTATAGAACTCAAACCCCTTCCTTCTGGCCTCAAGTATGTGTTCCTAAATGGTGATCGAGAGTCCCCCGTGATCATTAGTGACAAGCTTTCCAGGGAGGAAACTTCCAAACTCATCACTATTTTGGAAAAACATCGGTCTGTCTTAGGCTACTCTCTTCAAGACCTCAAAGGGATTAGTCCCGCTCTTTGCACACATCGCATCCCTATCAACGCTGACTCTACACCTTCTAGGGAGCCTCAAAGGAGGCTAAATAATGCGATGAGAGAGGTTGTGAAAAAGGAGGTGTTGAAACTCTTACACGCGGGCATAATCTACCATGTTCCATATAGTGAGTGGGTTAGCCCCGTGCAAGTTGTGCCTAAGAAGGGAGGCATGACGGTTGTGAAGAATGAGAAAAATGAGTTGATCCCTCAATGAACCATTACAGGATGGAGGATGTGCATAGATTACCAAAAGCTCAACAAGGCTACAAAGAAAGATCACTTCCCGTTACCCTTCATTGATGAAATGTTAGAACGGTTGGCAAAGCACTCTTTCATTTGTTTCCTTGATGGCTACTCGGGTTATCATCAAATCCCCATCCATCTCGATGACCAAAGTAAGACCACCTTCACATGCCCTTACGGGACGTATGCATATCGCCAAATGTCCTTCGGTTTATGCAATGCTCCCACATCTTTCCAAAGGTGCATGATGTCCATCTTTTCTGACATGATTGAGCAAATCATGGAGGTATTCATGGATGATTTCTCTGTCTATGGAAAATCCTTCGATGATTGCCTCCAAAATTTGGACAAGGTCTTACAAAGATGCGAAGAAAAGCACTTAGTCTTGAACTGGGAAAAATGCCATTTCATGGTTCGGGAAGGCATAGTGCTTGGACATAGAGTGTCCGAGTGTGGGGTAGAAGTGGATAGAGCCAAGATAGAAGTTATAGAGCAACTTCCACCTCCCACGAATGTCAAGGGTGTTAGAAGTTTTCTTAGGCATGCTGGTTTTTATAGGCGCTTCATAAAAGACTTCTCTCAAATTGCTCGCCCTTTAACAAACCTGCTTGCTAAAGATGCACCCTTTGATTTCAATGATGAGTGCTTAAATGCTTTTTATCTTCTCAAGAAAGCACTTATCTCTGCTCCAATCATCCAACCCCCTAATTGGAAGCTTCCCTTTGAAATAATGTGTGATGCAAGTGTTATGATGTTGGTGCCGTTCTTGGCCAAACAGTTAATAAAAAGCATCATGCAATTTCATATGCTAGCAAAACTTTAGCAGGACCTCAACTTAATTATGCAACAACTGAAAAAGAGCTCCTAGCTGTTGTTTTTGCTATTGACAAGTTTAGATCTTACTTAGTTGGAGCAAAAGTAATTATCTATACCGATCATGCTGCTTTGAAATACTTGCTCACTAAGAAAGATGCTAAACCACGCCTAATAAGATGGATCTTGCTACTCCAAGAATTTGACATGGAAATAAAAGATAGAAAAGGAGTAGAAAATCATGTAGCCGATCACTTGTCTAGGATGCAATTCAAAGATGCACAGGACTTGCAGATCAATGACTACCTCAGAGACGACACACTCCTCAAGATCACGGCCTCCAGCCCCTGGTACACGGATATTGTGAATTTTATGGTTGCAGGACATGTTCCACCAGGAGCAAACAAGAAAAAGCTCATCCAAGAAAGTCGAGTACACTTGTGGGATGAGCCATACCTCTACAGAGTTTGCAATGATGGTCTATTGAGGAAATGTGTCCCTGAAGCAGAATCAATCAAAATCATAGAAAGGTGTCATGCCGCACCATATGGAGGACACTATGGTGCATTCAGAACCCATGCAAAGATTTTGGCAAAGTGGCTTCTTTTGTCCAACCATGTATGAAGATACAAAGGACTTCATCAAGAGATGTATGAGGTGCCAAAAGCATGGGAACATCAATGCCAGAGATGCAACGCCACTGACAAATAACCTTCAAGTGGAGCTTTTTGATGTATGGGGCATCGACTACATGGGACCTTTTCCCAAGTCCCGTGGGTGTGAGTACATCCTGGTGGCTGTGGACTATGTGTCCAAATGGGTAGAAGCAATGCCCCGTGCGCAAGGTCGCATGCCAAGACCTCAAGAAGGATGTTTGAAGAGACCATCCTCCCAAGGTTTGGAACCCCAAGGTTGGTGATAAGTGATGGAGGATCCCACTTCATTGAGGGGAACTTCCGACGCTTCCTAGAAGAGCAAGGCATTGACACAATGTGTGTTGGTATTTGTTAAGTGCAACTAAAATAAGAAGGATTCTGCAAGCGCACGAACTTACCATTGTAGCATTTTACCGGAGTAAACCGGTATCGTTATTTATATTTTACCACGGGGAAGCAAGGGTTAAAGAATCTGATAATTCACCATCATGCATCAACTAACTTAGTAAACCAACTAGACTAAAGCAGGGGTAAATGATATATGATAGGATATAAGAATAAAAGCACACATGAGAATTCTATAATAAATGAGTAGCTAGCTAGAGTGAGAGGACAACGGGAGAGATCAAGATTCCTATGTACTTCTCTATTACTTTGGTTCTATGATAACAGGGAATGGTTAGATATAGCGATCACACAATAGCACTTTGGAGCAAAGCAGGTCCTTTCCAACTCTCGAAGAAGACTCGGGTAAAGAGTAGTTGGGAGAAGGCTGCCGAGAGCTCTACGAAACACCAACCCGAACGTGGTGGAATACAAAGGCCCGACAGAGCCGTCACCTCCGGGCTACCACAACTATCCGTGGATTGGGCGCAACCTCGTGTAACCTATAGTCTAGACACCATGCCTACACTATCGATTACTACTCTAATTACATATGATAACTAGAGCACCCTATACGAGCGAAGATCCTATGCTAGAATGTAACAACTATACTAAGCATACATATGAAAGGCATAAAGTAGATAGAGAAGATAAATATATTGAAGCATAAGTCTTACAATAGTAGATACAAAGACATACCAAATCTCTGAAGACTTCTCCAGAACCGGAGCGTAGCTCCACTCTCCCTAACTCTCATCTAGATCTAATCTACTACATTGGAGTGTCTAGCTCTAATTCTCTAGAGAAGAGAAGTCATCCATTCAAGGGATGCCTCTACAACTCTGATCTCGCTGGGAGATAATGAATTAGGGTTTAAGGGATGCCTCCTCCAGGGGCCAGGGGCCCTGCTTATATAGCCCTCTAGGATGCACCACAGCCCTCGGATCAAACCGACCTAAACGGACGATTATTATTCATCCTCAAAGGCGGTGGAACAGGATCCGCGAGGCCGACGCCGATTGGCCGAGATGGCCGCTTGGCCGCCCAAGGGGGAGTCGGCGACTCTCCACCGAGCCCGTTCGGGCTCCCGTTTGGTCCGAGCCTTCTCGAACCTTCCAGACATGAATTTTCACCGGTTCCCGATTATCTCTATGTAAACCCGACATGTGGGCCTTCCTTGGGTATTTTCACCGACACCCTGCGAAAAGACATTCACCAAAACTCGTGGAATTCCATTAGTGTAAGCCCTATATCTAGAAGGTAATTATGTTTAGGTCCTTTTTAATGTCTAGTTGATGGTAAAAATTGACACTTAACGACCGTCAACAACTCCCCCAAGCTTACCTTTTGCTCGTCCCTGAGCAAAGATAAACTCAGTGTGAATCAGGAGTTGCTACAATGCTTTCACGCCTCAAAAGTACACATGCGTTCAAACAAGAACTCTCCTCCGAATTAGAGTGAACTATTCTGACTCAAAACTTACTCATATTACCTTTCACCATGGGGCTTGTAACCGTCACTTGGGTCTTGAGCTGTTGAAAGACAGAACGGTCAAGTCAAGCGTTATGTTTCTCGCTCTTTGATCAACTATTATTCTGGAGTTTTTGCAATATTTTCAAATAAAACTCAGAGTTCCTTGTATGAACCTTTCAGATCTCTCATTTGTGGTATTTCTGGATCCTCTCCAAGGCATGAGTAGTGTATGCCTTCTCTCTTCTCTCAAAATATGTGGTATTTGTGGAACTAAGGCATAGTGGAAAGTGCCTTCTCTCTCTCACCCTACTTTCTAATAGGCTTATGTGGAGCTCATAGGTGGGGAGACACTCAAACTCACTTGCATATATTGCACAGTTAAGACATGGATCCAATAGGAACTAAATAATAATAAAGTCATATGTGCATGTGAATGAGGAAATGGATGATAAGATGATGATGATAAGGAAATAATTATGAGGGGTGATCACTTGGTGAATCATCTACTTCTACACTTGCTCCTTTGAGGATAACATGACTCCCTTTATTCGGAAACCTTGAAACTTCTTGAATGGAAGGATTTGGCTACTCTCTCTTTTTTTTTTCTTTTTTTCTTTTTTTTCTTTTTTTTTTCTTCTTCTTTTTTTTTAGAATAACCAATTCTCTGAAAATGAACCTCTGAAAACGAAACTTTAGCAACGAGGAGTGTATAACTTGAAATGATAAAGATTGGAGCTTTTATGTAGGCAATGGAACGGCAATGATTATTTCGAGATGTTCACTCCCAGGATAGGAGTAAAATTTTTTTCTCGATGAAGTGAAATGAGTGGCGTATGTATATGTGGATAGATGTATGGATGGATGGATGGATGGATGGATGGATGGATGCGTACTCCCAAAGTAGGAGCAGCATGAATGCATGTCTCCAGGGTAGAGACAATCATATCATATGGTGGAATGCGTACTCCTAGGGTAGGAACAGCATAGGTGCGTATCTCCAGGGTAGAGATAGCACAATATGTGGTGGATATGGATCTATATGTGGGTGGTACCTCTAGGGATAGAAGTAGCATAGAATGAATGTAATATTTATAAAATGGGCGCATGCTTCTGAGGACAGAAGTAGCATAGATCAATGGATGGAGAGCACTTAGTATTGACTTTAACTACATGACTGATTCCTTATGGGTCCACAGCATAACCACACTCAATGCCTATAAAGACTACACTCAATGCCTACAATATGATCTATAAAAACAAGATGGGTTTTCCTAATCTAGTAAGCATGAATATATGGTCGTGGTAGGAATTTGAACTCGTCATAAAGGAACTCATCATGCAATAATTTGAGATTTTCAAAGATAAATTCTCCGAACTCTAGCATCTCTAGGAACAAGATGGACAAGAGCTCAAAACCTTCCCATTTCATATCCGCCAACTACCTAGACTTAGATCAAGCATTCGCTACCCACAAGTTTCGTGTTCGAGCAAATCTCAAATCTAAACAATTGTGTCTAAAACTCGGGAAAGTGCAAGGTTGAAAACTAGGTACTTGAAAGGAATTACGGCGAGCAACTATTCATCATCTCCATGTAGAGTTTATTCTAGGGATCACTTTTAAGACAGACTACGGAACTCTCCAAAAGTAGAAAAGAAATCTTTCGGGTTTCTATAGTTATGCATCTTTTTTAGTTGTTTTAACAAAGCAAACTCTAACAAAGCATAGATAGATAAGTTGGAAATACTTAGCTTGGTACACGGGGGATGCCCTCCCCTAAGCTGGATGTTGACATAGTCTGCTGTTGTTGCTGACAGGCGATGAAGACGTTCTAGTCCTCTAGGAGTCTCATAGATAGTTGCTGTTGGAGACAAGATTTGAATGTTGTGGACAAGCACTCCGACGGAGACTAGACATCCTTCGTCTGCGTTAGCTCTTCTCGATCCTTTATGTTCGTGAAGCTCAAATAGACAACAAAGCTTGTGGAACTGATTAAGCATTAGTGATAAAAACCTTTAAGCCTTGGCCGTCTAAAACCGCCTTAACTCAAATGTCTTCTAACGGATCACAAGAAATATTTTTATCTTTTATAATAAAGGGATGCGAGACAGAGAAAATAGATATGCTAAAAAATTATTTTTATGCCACCAAAGTGAATGATTATTCATATGAGGCTTAGTAGTTTTCTGGATGCAAAATGCGAAATCTTTATTTTCTTTTTCTAGTGCGAGAGATAGTAAAGCGAAGATGCAATTAAGATGCATGTAGGGAAAATAAATATGCTTAAAGGAAAATGCAAAGCTGAAAAAGGAAATGCTGATTAATACCAAGTTACCTCCTTGGCGAGGGTTCAGTGATTTAAGTCCTCCGAACAGGACTTCTTGTCATGTTCACTCCTTCAATGCATCATTTGATCCCAAAGGTAGAGATCTTGAGAACTGCACCTCTTGAGATGGTAACTCCAGGAAAGGAGTCACCCATGTTCTTTCTTGTCCAGCAGTCTTTATCACTGGAGTACCTTGTGATGAAGAGTAGATGCTTCTAGTGGTCCATTACTTCTTCTTGGAGTTTGCCTTACTTGATTGACCTCTCTTCTTGACTTGTTCATGAGCATCTTGTCTTCTAAAATTGCACTCCTTTTTCCTTCCTAGACCTTGTGCTCCACTCATTGTTTCTTCTCAGCGTGCAAGAGCAATGGGGGCTTGAAAATAGGAAGGGCATCGCTGGATCATTGTTTAAAGAATCATCGGCCTTCCTCCCCCAAGCTTGACCTTGCTGTCGCTCGCCACGTGAAACCAAATATGAGTGTTGAGTCATCCCTCAGAGTGTGTTGTACTCCTATGTCCTTAGAACTTCATTTATCTGAGAGGGATTTATGATTATAGGTCCATTGAGCAAAGATCTCTCCTTTACATTTTCCTTTCTTTGGACTATCCAATCCAGGATGAGGAGACAGACAGTTGCATGATACTCTTTCATCAACCATTCTTGATTTTCATTGAGTCTTGGTTGACACATTGATGTTCATTGGAGATGTGGACTCGAGTTCTTCCTTGATGGTCTTTGTCTTCTAGCGGCATGGCGAAGAGTTGCAGTTAATGATACGCCATCCGTCTTGATGATCAAGGAAGGGTCTTCATCTCCAATGGCTTAGGGACATCATCTTGCAAATGTGGTTGTTCCCGGTCTTCTTGGGTTTGGTCGGTAGTCAACCCTTGATGATGATTGGTTGACACAAGGATGTATGCTTATCATGCCATCCTTGTCCTTGCTGCCGACGTGCAAGATGGTGTCTTCAGGAATAATGAGAGCAGGTCTTTAATTGGCTAAAATGAGATGAGTTGCACCATGCTCCTCATTGGCATTCTTGCTCGAGTTTTGGGCTCAATGCTATGATGTCTTCAAGGTTGCTCATAGCTTGTCGCCTTGGTCCACTTCTTTTAGTGAGTTCAAGATGTTGATCCTTCTTGTGGCACTCTTGTCTTCTCCTTTCTTCTATCACTGAAGTGGTGATTTGGCAGGTTCGTGACAAACCATGGATAGGCACATCATGGATTAATTCTTCCTTGGACGATGAGCTGTTGTCTTTGCGCAAAGTTGTTGGAGTTCATCGTACGCCTTGCTTCATCTCTGAAGTGTGTTCATCTCTTGACTTACCCAAATTGGATTTGAGAGTTTTCTGCAGGGGTTAGTCCAACAAAATAACCAATATCTACTAAAACATAATTTTAGCTCAATAACCAAACTAGACTCCATGTCTAATTTAATTAAGGAAGGCTATTTAACCTAAGCACCACGCTTAATTTAAAAGCCAATGGGAGTATTTCGAGTACTTCCAAACCAAAGCATGCTTTAGCAAACAAAGGTAGCATGAAAGCATTATAGAGAGTTACTTAAACAAAGATGACAGAGCATGATCATGGTGAGGATTTTTTTTTCTTTTAGATGCAAATGGCATGGATGAATGCAAGAAACAAAACATGCAATGGATTGAGCAAATATCAAAGAATAGAGTGGATGCATGAATTCTTAAAAGTAAACATGTAGTGAGATGCAAGAAGTTAAAAAGATAACTACTCATCAATTTTAAAGTCCATGAGCAAGACTATCTCACCTTTCTTGATCATACTTACCATGACTCACATGATGAAATTTGTGAGTGGTGCAGCATCTATGTTCGTCACTTGAGATGTGATTTGAATTCCTGTGACGACGACCTTTTCTCCAATCTACTCATGGTTAGAAAATATAAATGTATATGCAAACCTGAGAGGTGGCAGGGTTCCAGTTGAATGTTGATGTTGAGGGACCCTAGGCTCTTCAATGTCTCTTCTTTTCTTGTGGAAACTTGCCGGAAGGTCAAAACGGCTTCTTTTGTCCTGTCTATTCCACACTTAACAGAACAAGGGGTAATCCTACTAAAGCTAGTGGTACACTAAACTAGCAGACATCAAGATCATTATCAAAAACTTAACACCGATTGCTTCCCCGGCAACGGCGCCAAAAATGCTTGTTGGTATTTGTTAAGTGCAACTAAAATAAGAAGGATTCTGCAAGCGCACAGAACTTACCATTGTAGCATTTTACCGGGAGTAAACCAGGTATCGTTATTTATATTTTACCACAGGGAAGCAAGGGTTAAAGAATCTGATAATTCACCATCATGCATCTACTAACTTAGTAAACCAACTAGACTAAAGCAGGGGTAAATGATATATGATAGGATATAAGAATAAAAGCACACATGAGAATTCTATAATAAATGAGTAGCTAGCTAGAGTGAGAGGACAACGGGAGAGATCAAGATTCCTATGTACTTCTCTATTACTTTGGTTCTATGATAACAGGGAATGGTTAGATATAGCGATCACACAATAGCACTTTGGAGCAAAGGGTCCTTTCCAACTCTCGAAGAAGACTGGGTAAAGAGTAGTTGGGAGAAGGCTGCCGAGAGCTCTACGAAACACCAACCCGAACGTGGTGGAATACAAAGGCCCGACAGTAGCCGTCACCTGCCGGGGCTACCACAACTATCCGTGGATTGGGCGCAACCTCGTGTAACCTATAGTCTAGACACCATGCCTACACTATCGATTACTACTCTAATTACATATGATAACTAGAGCACTCAATACGAGCAAAGATCCCATGCTAGAATGTAACAACTATACTAAGCATACATATGAAAGGCATAAAGTAGATAGAGAAGATAAATATATTGAAGCATAAGTCTTACAAGAGTAGATACAAAGACATACCAAATCTCTCGAAGACTTCTCCAAACCGGAGCATAGCTCCGCTCTCCCTAACTCTCATCTAGATCTAATCTACTACATTGGAGTGTCTAGCTCTAATTCTCTAGAGAAGAGAAGTCATCCATTCAAGGGACGCCTCTACAACTCTGATCCCGCTGGGAGATAATGAATTAGGGTTTAAGGGATGCCTCCTCCAGGGGCCAGGGGCCCTGCTTATATAGCCTTCTAGGATGCACCACAGCCCTCGGATCAAACCGACCTAAACGGACGATTATTATTCATCCTCAAAGGCGGTGGAACAGGGATCCGCGATGCTGATGCTGATTGGCTGAGATGGCCAGTCAGCCGCCCAAGGGGGGGAGTCGGCCGACTCTCCACCGAGCCCGTTCGGGCTCCCGTTTGGTCCAGAGCCTTCTCGAACCTTCCAGACATGAATTTTCACCGGTTCCGATTATCTCTATGTAAACCCGACATGTGGGCCTTCCTTGGGTATTTTCACCGACACCCTACGAAAGCAGACATTCACCAAAACTCATGGAATTCCATTAGTGTAAGCCCTATATCTAGAAGGTAATTATGTTTAGGTCCTTTTTCATGTCTAGTTGATGGTAAAAATTGACACTTAACGACCGTCAACAATGTGGCAACTACATACCATCCCCAAACAAGTGGCCAAGCAGAAACATCCAACAAACAAATCAAGAACATTCTACAAAAGACGGTCAATGAGATTGGAAAACAATGGAGGGACAAGCTACCTGATGCACTAGGGGCATACAAGACGGCATTCAAGACACCCATTGGCATGTCACCATACCAACTCGTATATGGAAAAACTTGTCACCTCCTAGTCGATTTGGAATTTAGAGCACACTGGGCCATAAAGAAATGGAATATGGACCTACAAGGTGTAGGAAGGCATAGAAAGATGCAAATCTCAAAATTAGAAGAATGGAGGGAGAAGGCATACCACAATGCCAAGATCTACAAAGAGAGAACAAAGAGATGGCATGACAAGAGGATAAAGAAAAAAGAGTTCAAGCCAGGAGACAAGGTGCTCATGTTCAACTCAAGAGTGAAGCTATTTGGAGATGGAAAGCTTAGAAGCAAATGGGAAGGGCCATTTCGAGTCATCGATGCCTCACCTCATGGAGCAATCACACTTCAAGATGATGAAGGTAATATCTTTAAGGTAAATGGCCAACGTTTGAAAGTTTTCTTTGAACCTGATAAACTAGATGAAGAAATAGACATGATTGAATTCAAACTTTTCAATGAACCTACTTAAAAATAAAATCAACATCTCTAGTTCATGGTCAAATGTCCAACCTTTCTCCTTAGCTTGTTGTTTTCCCTTCCATAAATTGTTCTATGCCTTGTTTTCATTTGAATAAATTTGGACTCTCTGGTGCCTCACCCCAGAAGAGTCCTTTGTGTTTTCACCTTTGTCTTCTATGAATAAAAAGCCAGGTGCAGCTTCAACGAATTGTGGGGGTCTTGCGACCCCAGGATACCCAGTTGTGACCAGGACGCTCAACTCTCCTCTACTAAGGAACATCGGTTTGAATCTCCCTTTACTCGCTTTTTTCTACATGTGAAATGTGTTGAAATGTCTTGAATCTTGTTAACATGTAAAAATGCAATGAACAATCACCACACTTGGACTAAAATAAAATGTGACATGATTCATGACATTTAAAGGGTAATAGCACCACAAAGTCTAATTCTTGCATACGATTATACTTGTGGGACACATATCTTAATAGGATATCATATTGACTAAGTTGTTGACAAATGCGATATAGTTCTTGGCTCATGATACATACCTTTTCTATTCAAAGTGCTTAGAGATTTATTTTTGAAAATGTCATAAAACCATATTGTCACTTACTCCTCAATGGTGATAAATTCCTACCACGGCCAAATACACTTTACAATGTTGCAAACCTTCCACATATGCTATTTGCTTTGTGTTGAGTGTGGTCAAAGCTTGTGACCCTTGTTTAGAGACTTATCATGCTCCTAAGATCAAGATTACATATACCACATTTTTTTATGCTGCTTCTACACTGGGAGTACGCATTTCCATCCATACCATTTCCACCAAATAGGTTACTCCATGCTCTAAATGTTAGAAACTCTCTCTAAATTATCATTTGGTAGAAGAGACACAAAATCAAAGGCTAGGCAAAATAAGCATCTGTTAAGATGGACACATCAAAGTCCATGAGGAAAAAAAAGAGAGAAAAAGAAAAAAGAAAAAAAGAGAAAAAAATTTGCTAGCCTTGTCTCAATAGAGAATAGAAATTAGAAGAGAGAGATCTTGTCAAATAGAGGAGCAACCTAGTCCACCACCATACATTCCACACCACACACTTGCACAACTTGATCTGGGAGTATGACACTTCTCTACAAGGATCCAGGCGTTGACTGCGCAACATATGCAAAGTAAGTATACCATCCTTTTTCATTCCTACCTTGAGCTCCACATAAGCCTGTTTAGAAGTAGGATGAAACATAGAAGGCAACTTTTATCATATGCCTTGGTGAGGAATCATACACCATTTGAGTGACTTGAGAGTACTATTTGAGGAGTAAGAATGACTTATGTGCTTTCCTTTTTAAAAACCATTATCAAAAGCTCTAAGTACTAATGATATGAAAATGGGAAGATGACTTTGCCTTGAGAACTGTTTCATTTTTTCAACATCTGAAGGATGTATGCTAGACAATACCACATAACCCACTTGTATGAGATATGTCTTGAGCAAAACTTTGTGTTTGCTAATATCTTAAAGATGCCATAATCATAAGTTATCATTATCTCTAACCTTTACTCGAGGACGAGCAAAGACTTAAGTGTGGGGATCTTGTTGATGGTCGATAATGCCTATTTTTAACCATCAACTATTGCTTGGTATGATGTAAAATGAACCACAAAGCATAGTTGTAGGGTTTAAAACTAACAAGTTCCACGAGTTTCGGTGCTCTCAGTTGTTTTGCAGGAATATTAATTTTCCACCAAATAAAAGTATCTCAAATGCTGAATTGGAGTACACATTGCGAAGGTCTCGTTGAGCTGATAGAAATGGATATATTATTTGCCATATTTGGATGCCAGATGGAGAAGATATTAAAGGGAGAAGAAAATCAACATGAGATAATAAATTCAACACTGACGTCATCTAAGGGTCCCACCTGTCGGTAGCACCAGGCGCTGACACGTGGGCCCGGCGCGCAGGCGCTGTCGGCCAGACAGACGGACAGGCGGACCTACGGCGGGCCCCACGCTGTCAGGCGGTGCCTCCCTGGCCCCGACAGGCCCAAGCAGGGAGCCAGCCCGGCGCCGACACGTGGCCGCCCTGCGTCCCCCATGTGCGCGCGCGCGCTGAAGGCGGACGCGGGCGGGCGCTCGGTTCCCCCTCAGGCTTGGACACGTGGCAGGCGCTGATGGGACGCCAGAGGCGGTACCCCGGTCTGCGCGCGCGGCTGGACCGGATTTTAGCCCGGTTTTGGCTGGTTCAGCCGGCTGGGAGCCGAGATTTCCGCCCAGAACTGCAGCAGAGCCAGTTTTCCACCCTTTCACATCCGGTTCAAGGCCTTAGGGTCCGGTTCTTTTCCGATTTTCTGTGCCAAAATGTGGGGAAAGAAGTTGCCGACCTACTGAGGTCGGTTGCATGCAGGTGGAGCATCCTAGCCATAGATTCGATGACGGTTTGATCCTATGGTGGCTAGGAAACATCACATGGATCAGTGACATGGCATTTTCTTCACCGCTACTCCACCTCCACTATAAATAGAGGAGTACCCCCTCACTCTCAAGACACCAAGGAAGCTACCAAGCTATTCATTCTACTTAGTAGTAGTATCCATCATAGGGAGAGAGTGAGGAGAGTCTGGAGGAAGCCCCGGAGCTGTCGGGAGTCTCCTCCAAGCTGCGCCTCAGCGGATGCCACTACGTGAAAAAAAGCACTGTAAGAGCGCTTGGCCATTTCTAGTAGGGGCGGCTCGTGATGCAGCCGCCCCTACAGTGGCTGGCGCGGGGAGGCTGGTGGCCAGATCACCAGCCGCCCCTGCTAATGCACTTGTAGGGGGGGCCGGTGATCCAAATTCGCCCCCTTACTATAGGCTCAGAGTAGGGGCGGGCCGGTGATCCAAACCCCCCCTACAAAGGTGGTTTTTCACAAAATTAGTTAAAAAGAGGCACCAAATTATCTCAAATGAAAAACTTTTGAATACAAGATAGTTTTATCTCATCAAGATACATATTTCGTACATAGAAAATTTTTGCATTTGGAAAAGTTTTAGTAAACTCTTCTCACGGGGATTGAAAATCCAGCATGCGAGACTTGGTCAACCCTAGTCAAACGAGGTACCAAATGACCTCAAATGAAAAACTTTTGAATACAAGATATTTTTGTCTCATCAAGATACATATTTCATATATAGAACACTTTTACATTTGGAAAAGTTTTAGTAAACTCTTCTTACAGGGTTTGAAAATCCAGGGCGAGACTTGGTCAACCCTAGTCAAACGAGGTACCAAATGACCTCAAATGAAAAACTTTTGAATACAAGATAGTTTTGTCTCATCAAGATACATATTTCGTACATAGAACACTTTTGCATTTGGCAAAGTTTTAGTAAACTCTTCTCACACGGTTTGAAAATCCAAGGCGAGACTTGGTCAACCCTAGTCAAACGAGGTACCAAATGACCTCAAATGAAAAACTTTTGAATACAAGATAGTTTTATCTCATCAAGATACATATTTCATACATAGAAAATTTTTGCATTTGGAAAAGTTTTAGTAAACTCTTCTTACGGGGTTTGAAAATCCGGGCGAGATTTGGTCAACCCTAGTCAAACGAGGTACCAAATGACCTCAAATGAAAAACTTTTTGAATACAAGATAGTTTTGTCTCATCAATATACATATTTCATAGATAGACTATTTTTTCATTTGAGGAAGTGTTGGTAAACTCTAGTCACAAATTCTTGAATCCCACACAGACTTAATGAAACTTCATGCGGGACGAGTGGATTTAGAACTACACTTTCGCAACGCTTCGTCGAATGTAAAAATGACCTTTGTATGAATTGTTCATCTTGACGAGTAGATCAAACTTGATATTCATGACTATTTGAGGTGGGCCCGTCTACGGGGTCGAAAACCCGCGTCTAGCCGCGAAAAACTGAAGTTTCAAAGTTTGAGTGGTCCAAACAATCCCAGATGAAAAGGTGACCATTGGAGAAAATATGTATCCTGATGAGTGGATCAAACTTGCTGTTCATCAATTTTGCATCTGAGGCCATCTAGGGTCCGGTCAACGTGTATTTTCCGAAAAAAGAGAGGTTTGACTTGGTCAACCTAGGTCAAACGAGGTACCAAATGACCTCAAATGAAACACTTTTGAATACAAGATAGTTTTATCTCATCAAGATACATATTTCATACATACAACACTTTTGCATTTGGAAAAGTTTTAGTAAACTCTTCTCACATGGTTTCAAAATTCAAGGCGAGACTTGGTCAACTCTAGTCAAACGAGGTAACAAATGACCTTAGATGAAAAACTTTTGAATACAAGATAGTTTTGTCTCATCAAGATACATATTTAATAGATAGACTATTTTTGCATTTGAGGAAGTGTTGGTAAACTCTAGTCACAAATTCTTGAATCCCACACGAGACTTAATGAAACTTCATGCGGGACGAGTGGATTTAGAACTACACTTTCGCAACGCTTCGTCGAATGCAAAAATGACCTTTGTATGAATTGTTCGTCTTGACGAGTGGATCAAACTTGATGTTCATGACATTTCGAGATGGGCCCGCCTAGGGGGTCGAAAACCCGCGTCTAGCCGCGAAAAACTGAAGTTCCAAAGTTTGAGTGGTCCAAACAATCCCAGATAAAAAGGTGACCATTGGAGAAAATATGTATCTTGATGAGTGGATCAAACTTACTGTTCATCACTTTTGCATCTGAGTCCATCTAGGATCCGGTCAACATGTATTTTCCGAAAAAACAGAGGTTTGACTTGGTCAACCTAGGTCAAACGAGGCTCTGAATGAACTCAAATGAAAAACTTTTGAATACAAGATAGTTTTTTCTCATCAAGATACATATTTCATACATAGAACACTTTTACATTTGGAAAAGTTTTAGTAAACTCTTCTCACAGGGTTTCAAAATCCAAGGCGAGACTTGGTCAACTCTAGTCAAACGAGGTACCAAATGACCTCAAATGAAAAACTTTTGAATACAAGATAGTTTTGTCTCATCAAGATACATATTTCATAGATAGACCATTTTTGTATTTGAGGAAGTGTTGGTAAACTCTAGTCACAAATTCTTGAATCCCACACAGACTTAATGAAACTTCATGTGGGATGAGTGGATTTAGAACTACACTTTCGCAACGCTTCGTCGAATGCAAAAATGACCTTTGTATGAATTGTTCGTCTTGAGGATTGGATCAAACTTGATGTTCATGACTTTTCGAGGTGGGCCCGTCTAGGGGGTCGAAAACCGCGTCTAACCGCGAAAAACCGAAGTTTCAAAGTTTGAGTGGTCCAAACAATTCCGCATGAAAAGATGACCATTGGAGAAAATATGTATCTTGATGAGTGGATCAAACTTGCTGTTCATCACTTTTGCATCTGAGGCCATCTAGGGTCTGGTCAACGTGTATTTTCCGAAAAAATAGAGGTTTGACTTGGTCAACCTAGGTCAAACGAGGTACCAAATGACCTCAAATGAAAAACTTTTGAATACAAGATAGTTTTGTCTCATCAAGATACATATTTTATACATAGAACACTTTTGCATTTGTAAAAGTTTTAGTAAACTCTTCTCACAGGGTTTCAAAATCCAAGGCGAGACTTGGTCAACTCTAGTCAAACGAGATACCAAATGACCTCAAATGAAAAAGTTTTGAATACATGATAGTTTTGTCTCATCAAGATACATATTTCATAGATAGACCACTTTTGCATTTGAGGAAGTGTTGGTAAACTCTAGTCACAAATTCTTGAATCCCACACAGACTTAAAGAAACTTCGTGCGGGATGAGTGGATTTAGAACTACACTTTCGCAACGCTTCGTCGAATGCAAAAATGACCTTTGTATGAATTGTTCGTCTTGACGAGTAGATCAAACTTGATGTTCATGACTTTTTGAGGTGGGCCCGTCTAGGGGTCGAAAACCCGCGTAGCCGCGAAAAACTGAAGTTTCACAGGTTTGAGTGGTCCAAACAATCCCAGATGAAAAGGTGACCATTGGAGAAAATATGTATATTGATGAGTGGATCAAACTTGCTGTTCATCACTTTTGCATCTGAGGCCATCTAGGGTCCGGTCAACGTGTATTTTCCGAAAAAAGAGAGGTTTGACTTGGTCAACCTAGGTCAAACGAGGTACCAAATGACCTCAAATGAAACACATTTGAATACAAGATAGTTTTATTTCATCAAGATACATATTTCATACATACAACACTTTTGCATTTGGAAAAGTTTTAGTAAACTCTTCTCACAGGGTTTCAAAATTCAAGGCGAGACTTGGTCAACTCTAGTCAAATGAGGTACCAAATGACCTCAAATGAAAAACTTTTGAATACAAGATAGTTTTGTCTCATCAAGATACATATTTCATAGATAGACCATTTTTGCATTTGAGAAAGTGTTGGTAAACTCTAGTCACAAATTCTTGAATCCCACACAGACTTAATGAACCTTCATGCGGGACGAGTGGATTTAGAACTACACTTTCGCAACGCTTCGTCGAATGCAAAAATGACCTTTGTATGAATTGTTCGTCTTGACGAGTGGATTAAACTTGATGTTCATGACTTTTCGAGATGGGCCTGCCTAGGGGGTCGAAACCCGCGTCGAGCCGCGAAAAACTGAAGTTTCAAAGTTTGAGTGGTCCAAACAATCCCAGATGAAAAGGTGACCATTGGAGAAAATATGTATCTTGATGAGTGGATCAAACTTACTGTTTAGCACTTTTGCATCTGAGTCCATCTAGGGTCCGGTCAACATGTATTTTCCGAAAAAACAGAGGTTTGACTTGGTCAACTTAGGTCAAACGAGGCTCTGAATGAACTCAAATGAAAAACTTTTGAATACAAGATAGTTTTATCGCATCAAGATACATATTTTATACATAGAACACTTTTACATTTGGAAAATTTTTAGTAACCTCTTCTCACGGGGTTTCAAAATCCAAGGCGAGACTTGGTCAACTCTAGTCAAACGAGGTACCAAATGACCTCAAATGAAAAACTTTTGAATACAAGATAGTTTTGTCTCAGTAAGATACATATTTTATAGATAGACTATTTTTGCATTTGAGGAAGTGTTGGTAAACTCTAGTCACCAATTCTTGAATCCCACACGACTTAATGAAACTTCATGCGGGATGAGTGGATTTAGAACTACACTTTCGCAACGCTTCGTCGAATGCAAAAATGACCTTTGTATGAATTGTTCGTCTTCAGGAGTGGATGAAACTTGATGTTCATGACTTTTCGAGGTGGGCCCCTCTAGGGGGTCGAAAACCCGCGTCTAGCCGCGAAAAACTGAAGTTTTAAAGTTTGAGTGGTCCAAACAATTCCAGATGAAAAGATGACCATTGGAGAAAATATGTATCTTGATGAGTGGATCAAATTTTCTGTTCATCACTTTTGCATCCGAGGCCATCTAGGGTCCGGCCAACGTGTATTTTCCGAAAAAAGAGAGGTTTGACTTGGTCAACCTTGGTGAAACGAGGTACCAAATGACCTCAAATGAAAAACTTTTGAATACAAGATAGTTTTGTCTCATCAAGATACATATTTTATACATAGAACAGTTTTGCATTTGGAAAAGTTTTAGTAAACTCTTCTCACAGTGTTTCAAAATTCAAGGCGAGACTTGGTCAACTCTAGTCAAACGAGGTACCAAATGACCTCAAATGAAAAACTTTTGAATACAAGATAGTTTTGTCTCATCAAGATACATATTTCATAGATAGACCACTTTTACATTTGAGGAAGTGTTGGTAAACTCTAGTCACAAATTCTTGAATCCCACACAGACTTAATGAAACTTCATGCGGGATGAGTGGATTTAGAACTACACTTTCGCAACGCTTCGTCGAATGCAAAAATGACCTGTGTATGAATTGTTCGTCTTGACGAGTAGATCAAACTTGATGTTCATGACTTTTCGAGGTGGGCCCGTCTAGGGGTCGAAAACCCGCGTCTAGCCACGAAAAACTGAAGTTTCAAAGTTTGAGTGGTCCAAACAATCCCGGATGAAAAGGTGACCATTGGAGAAAATATGTATCTTGATGAGTGGATCAAACTTGCTGTTCATCACTTTTGCATCTGAGGCCGTCTAGGATCCCAAAAAACACTTGTCAAAGTGCCATTTTTTAAAAAAACCATAATTCAATTTTTTATAATTCAAAATTGTTTATTTTCTTTTTACTAAAATTGTTTTACCGAATTTAATATATATTGATTTTTCAAGAATTATTGGACATTTTTATCCAATTTTTAAGTTAATACTTATTATTTTTTTATTTTTATGAATTTATTAAAAAAAAGAAAAGGAACCGCCCTTACAAAGTGGAGCGCCTAGTTTATAAGTGCGGGCGGCGCTAAGACGGCTAAGTGTTGGGCGAAATTTTCCTCCTCGACGCCGTCAGGCTGGCGAAATTTCGCGCCGCCGCCCGCCGCCGCCTCCTCCCTTCCCGGAGCACTCCGCCACCTCTTCCCTTCCCGGAGCCCTCCGCCGCTTCCTCCCCTTCCCTCCCCTTCCCTCCCCTTCGCTCACCTTCCCGAAGTACACCGCCGCCGCCGCCGCCGCCGGGGTTAGGGTTTCGCCCCGCGCGCGCCGCCGCTTCCCCCCCCCGCGCGACCTCCGCGCCGAGCCCGGCCCGGCGAGCTCCCCGGCGGCCCGGCCGACACATCCTCCGGATGCGCCGCGTCGGCTAGTTAGGGTTTGCGGCCGCCTTCTTCCCCGCGACGGAAGGCCGCCTCCGCCCCGCATCCGGCTTGGGTTCCGCTGCCTGGTGCCCGTGCGCTCTCGACGGTGAGCTCTCCTTCCGCGAGCCCGGTGACCGGCCTCTTCTTCCTCTCCGTCCCCCGCGTCAAGAAGACTGCGCCCCTCCCTACTCCTGCAAAGGTACACCCCCTCCCTCTTTCTGTGTTCATGGTCACTGCAATGTTGAGCATCAGGAGGCAGCGGATTCTTCCTGTGTTCATGGTCACTGGTATGATCCCCCTCTCTGCCTGATTCTTCACTGTGTTCATGGTCACTGTGTTCATGGTCACTCCTGCAATGTTGATCTGTTGCCTTCCTTTGATCTATTGCCTGTTGTTGAGCCCGAGGCTGTTAACTGTGATGTTGAGCCCGAGGCTGGTTATTGGAATGCTGCCTATGATGCTACTATTTTTGACACTATGCAAATGCCACTGCCTATGATGCAAATTGATGTGCTCACTGAGCATTTTCCACTGGATGTTTTTGACACTATGCAAATGCCACTACCTATGATGCAAATTGAGTAAATTTGAGATGCATGGTTCTCAATTCGCTTAGTTAACAACCTTAATCGATGTATGGCTCCTTGGAGGATATTGTAATGGTTAATTCTCATGCATCGATAGCATATGCTTTGTAATGGTTCCATTATCTCACTTTCGAGTTGATTGAATAATTTGGTGAAATTGGCCCTGTTTCACAATCACAAGCAAACATGACAACAACACTTCGTTAACATTGGTTAGTTTGTGTTAAAAAAATAACCATTGGTTAGTCATGCTTGTTCCAAAGTGCTAAGCTATATCTCGTTGACTCGTTGTTTCTATTTGCTAGTTTGCTTGCTGCCGGCTAGTTCAATGAAGTCTAAACTACTACTACTTGGTTTCTATCGGTCTTACGTGGTTCGCGCCTCGGCGTTGGGCTGGTCCCGCTACTTGATAGTGGATGCTTTATTCTTGAGTCCGAACTTATGTTTTCTCGTAGTCCTTAATCGAGTCAATTGGGATGTCTCGAACTTCGTGTCGTTTCACTTTGTGAGGCTAAGCTGTTATGTCCTTATGCCTGAATTCTGTTATTTACTCTATCTTGTTAACTCCTGTCACTTCACACATGCTCTAGGATGCAAATATGCAATATTTATGTTTGCTATCATATGCTATCAGTGAGATAATGGAACCATTACAAAGCATATGCTTACCATATGCTATCAGTTTGCTATCAGTTTGCTTGTAACATGCTGCTGCTTACCTTGCTGCTGCTTTTAACTGAAACTTCATGTTTTAACTGAAATAACATGATGAACAATGCCATAACTGTCCTATGCACTTACCTATTCTAGTTTCTGAACAATGCTTATGCCTTTCTTGCTATAACATTTGGGATGGCTTACTGTCTACTATTGTGTAGTACTTATATGATGTCCACTTTACTGTCATTTGGACTAAAACTGAGCATAATGCCACTCTCTACTATCCACTTTACTGAGCATATGGTGAACTAAAACTCGAACCTCGTGTCTCTCTCCACTTAACTCTCTACTTGTCCACTTTACTTTGCAATGATGAACAACTAGAAACTTCTAAGCCGAGGCGGTGGCATATATGCAATGATGGAACCCCGCTTTTAAGCCGAGGCAAAGGCGATGATGATGATCAAATTGCCCCTACTTTTATGCTACTAGACTAGGATGGCTAGTACAAGCAACCAGATTTAGTAGTGACATGATGACAATGGGGCAAATGCTGAGCCAAGTTTTTTCTCTCCTCTGTCTTCTCCTTTGTTTTGCCGATGATGAGATTGTCTAAGTTTGGCGACAATGAGGCGGTGACATGAAGGTAGATTATTATTTCTATTGCCGTTTGGCATTGCCTTCTCATGCCGATGCAAAATCATGTCTTGTTTGTCGATGCAAAACCATCTCGGTCATGTGTTGAAATTTATACCCATGAGGCCATGTTAATTGAACTAGTGTCATAGTGTGCCCTTAGCATCTTTTTATTTTCCTTTCTTTCTCATTTATCTTTCTCATAGTGTGCTCAATTGGTTGATGATGAGCATATGAGCATGTATGCTCAATTGCAACAGATTGAGCTACTGCTCTATCATGGGTGCCTGAATCGACATATACCCTGAATTCATGTATGCCCACTGTTTTGTGTCTACTTTGTCCATGTTGTTTTGTGTCCACTGCTCAACTGTCATATGCTTAACTGTCCTATGCTTAAATGTCCTATGCTTAACTATGCTTAACCTTGTCCACTTAATTGAATGTCCTATACTACTGTCTACTACTCGTCTACTACTATGCCACTTCTTAACCGAAATACACTTGGCTTTACCGAATTTTGCTATAGAACATGTGCTACCGTCTACTACTGCACACTCTTGTCTACTCTACTACCGTCTCCACTTGGCTTTACTTCTTAACTGAAATACTTATTGCTGCTATATACTACTGTCTACTACTGTCTACTACTATGCCACTTCTTAACTGAAATACACTTGGCTTTACTGAATTTTGCTATAGAACATGCGCCACTGTCTACTATTGCCTGCTACTGTCTACTACTGTCTCCACTTGGCTTTACTTCTTAACTGAAATACTTATTGTCCTCTACTCCTCTCCTCCACTCCTCTCCTCTACTCCTCTCCTCCACTCCTCTCCTCCACTCCTTTCTCTCCTCTGTCTTCTCCTTTGTTTTGCCGATGATGAGATTGTCTAAATCCATTATTTGTATGGAATATGAGCTGATGATCAGGAACTTGTGAGCAACTTGGCATCGTTACCAGCCGCCCCTACAGTGCCTTTTTCTCTGTTCTCTGTTCTCTATTTTGATGCCTTGATGCTCTAAGTTCTTGATCAAATGAGGCTAGACATGTTTCTGAGGCCTTTTTTAAACCTTTCTCTCTCCACACTTCTCTTCCTTCCTCTCTCATCCTCTCTCTTCTCTTCTTCTTCTTCTACTACTACTATTACTACTACTACTACTACTACTACTACTACTACTACTACTACTACTACTACTACTACTACTACTAGTAGTAGTAGTAGTACTAGGACTACTAGTACTACTACTAGGACTACTACTACTAGTACTGATACTAAAGCACACTTTATTCCTTGCCTCTGTTAGAACAAATCACGTGATGGCGGAGACAACAAGGAATGCAACCCCATCCCACCCACCTGAAGAGCATCCGAGCCTTGGTTACGAGCATTTCAAAAAACTGGCGTTGCAGAATCTAGAAAGGCTTACTCAAGAGGATCTTGCCGAGGACCAAGTGGGAGAAGCGGGAGGAGAAGGAGAGGATGATGAAGGTTCTGGCGGGGAGGCTCATCCTCGGCATATGAAAGTCCCGAGCCAACGACGGATGAGTTGGACAAGGACTTTGATCCAAACGACGAGGTCGACGAGGAGGTAGCGATATGAAAGTCCCTTAGTAAATCATAAAGTTTGGTAACGCTATGTTTTGCTTACCTCTGATAACACTTTGACCTGTTGTTTATATAGGCTCCTCCCCCACCTCCGAAAAGACGACGTCGGCGTCCGGCACGTTTTGCTGAAAACGACGGAGTAGGGGACAGGAGGGCAGAGGCAACATGCACAGAGACTACCAATGTGACCTCTGCTCCGCAACCTGAGGGCACAACCTCGGCCTCGACTACCAAAGAAAGGAAGAAACGAGGGCCTAGGAAGCCAAACATGTATCCAACTGACAAAATGATCTATGTGATTCAAGAGGTCGGGCGAAGGGCAGTCCTCAAGCCGAAGCCTTGAGCAAAATACCGCAATGCGATTGGGGCATTCGTGAAAGACAATTGTAACCCAAGAATCCCTAATTGGAAAAACATCATAGAAGATGAAAAGAAGTCCCTATGGGACCGTCTCCGTTGAAAAATTTTGATTTCGGGATTCTCGCAGAAGCTAGAACTAGTAAGGCGACGTGCTATGAAGATGATGGGAGAGTCCTTCCGACGGTGGAAGAATGAGCTGAATAAAGAGTACATCCAAAAGGGGTTAACTCCATACCAAAAGTATGGAAAAATAACTCCGCCGCAGGCGTTGCTCGTGGCCGACAAGACTACGCCGGAAGCTTTGGCCCTAAGTGAAAAGAACCGCTTGAATGCGAAGAAGAACATACACCACCCTCGTCTAGGCCCCGGTGGCTATGATGGCAAGGCACATGTGTTTCGTAAGATGGAAGCGGATGCCATAGCAGCTGGGAACACACGAGTGATGAAACGAGAACCCGCACCAAGCATTGGGTCTTTGCAAGGAGTGAATCGGGAGCATCTGAAATTTTCCAAGCCAAAGATCGAAGAGGCGTTGTCAAGGATAATGAAATATGCTTTGAAGACGCCGAGAAGGGCACATTCACTCCCGCTAGAGAGAGGGACGAGCTTACCCTTGGCTTGGGAAGCCCCGAGCACACAGGCCGTGTCAGGGGGTTAGGGAAACATACGACATGGAAGGATGGATTCAAGCTCAATGAGGAGAGGGAGATGTACAAGAAACATGGGAGAAACCCGGAGACTCTTCAATCCATAGTGAATGAAATAGTCGACCGAGAGACTCCGAGCGGCAGATCGTCTACGAGCGGCGGACACAAATGGAGCCGCCTCGAGACTTGGCTATAATAAGCGGCCCTCCCGATGTTCGAAGCGCCAAGGTTCCAATGTAGCGGCCCCCACCTCGCCGATCACATACAACGGCCAACTAGTTGCACCTGTTGACGCCCGTCGGCGGGGCACGGAGTGATGACCGAGGTGGCAACGGGTGTGGCATATCCTCCAACTCCGTGCGCCATCGGCACGGCAACCCGGTCCCGGATGACTACACTAAGGTCGAGGCGCTAACCGTGAAACCCGGCTATGAGAAGCATAATGTTGATTTTCCAAATAGCGAGGGGGTACGTGAGCTCGGACTACTCACGAAATAGTTCATCCTCTGGTACAAAAAGGACATTGTGTTGAATGTTACATCGCCCACTCCGAGTGATGCACATCTGGAGACAGTCCGCCTTGAGGATGGAGAGATCGGCTATTCACCGTCTCGTGAGGAGAACTGGATGTATGAGGCAGCCCCGCTAGAGCATGATGAGGCGGCACGGCTAGAGCATGATGAGGGGGCACCGTCAGAGCATGGTGAGGGGGCACCACTACAGCATGATGAGGGGGCACCAATAGAGAATGATGAGATGCCACATGTGAGTAACTGCCCGCAACAACCTCCTGCAGCTCATGCCGAGGTGCCACAAGTGCCTCCCGAGCCACAACAAGGTGCAGCTCATGCCGAGCCAGAGCGTGATGTGACGGCCCATGTGCCTCCCAAGCCACAACCATGTCCAGCTCGCCCCGAGCAAGGCCTTGAAGAGATGGCACAGTCTTCTAAACAATCTGAAGCTCAAAAGAAGATCCCCATCATGATAAGAAAGGACACAAAGTTAACAACTTTTGTGGAGCTGCCGAAGACCAATTGGATGAAGTGGCATGCTCATGACCGAAAGAAGCCTGAGAACACAGGCACCAACACTTTTGCCTTAACCGTTGATCCCTCAGAATACAAAGCGGCAAAGAAGTATCCAAAGTTGGAAGGCATCAAGTGGACCAAGGATTGCCCGAGAAAATATGAAAGAGGCAAACCTTTCCTACCAAACCGGTATATCGAAAAGATGCCACTTGGAATGAAAAGGTTCCATGATTGGTACTTCTTGCATGCTTCAAAAACAAAACTGAAATTGGTGGAAGCTATAGTCCCTGAGGGCACATTTGGAGGCCCAACTACTACCATTTCCTTCGACTTCAGCGACGTCCGTGAAATGTTTTGCCTCGGTTCAATGTCGATGAATCTGGTTCGCACCTGGTGCTTGTAAGTCCTCTTCCTCTTGAGATGAGCTCAATGTAACCTAGTTGGATTTTGTTGTAACTAACTTACGTCGTGATCTGTAGAATGCAAGCCCACTTCATTAAAGCTACAAAGTCTTTAGAGGCCGGGTATATGGACCCACAGCCTATAGCAGAGATAAACTTTAACTTCCCAAAGGATTGGAAGTTAGATGGGCCAGAGCTAGCTGCTGGGGAGACGGTTGAGGAGAAAGAGGTGATCCGCTTCGCGAAAATAGAGGATGAGGGCTTTAGGGTTGCATCGTGGATGGCCGTATACATAAAGTATCTCAAAAACTACAAAACAATATGGATACCATACCACTTCAGGTGAGTTCGGCTGTATACTTAAACATTGTTCGGTATATCTCATTTCGATGCAAACAAACTTATGTGTCTATTCTATATTTAAAACTCATGCAGTAATCACTGGATAGTCATAGGCCTCAGCCTCAGGAGAAACATGGCATACATCTGTGATTCTGCAGATTTTGACCCTGATACATATATGGACTTCTATGCGGTTCTCGCGACGTAAGTAAATTTGTAATCCTATTGACATTATATGATTCACTTTGATGTTGAATTCTACACACTAAGTTTCTTTTGTACATTGCATTCAGGACATATGTCACAAATTACGATGGCATACATAATCCAGAGATGGGGACCCACTTGACTTACAAAACTATGTGTTCGGTAAGTGCATTATAGTTTGGCACTAGATTACGTGGTTTTCAATACTTGTACTTGACATTTTCATATGCGAATTGAAACACACACAGTACCCCAAGCAGAAGCCAGGGAGTCTCCATTGTGGGTATTATGTATGTAACTTCATCAGTAACTGTAAGGGCTACAGGAGACACCCTGAATTGGTAAGTTCGAATCCCTTAGTAGGTCGTAGTATGATGTATGCAATCTCTCTAGAACTAAACTTAGCTCTGCAATCTCTCTAGAACTAAACTTGGCTTTTGTGACCAATGTAGTGGGAAGAAGAGCACAATGTGTAGAGGGATGTCTACAAGGATGATGAGCTAATAGAGATGGTAGGTGACCTATGCAACTTCATAATGGACCAAGTAGTATATGTCAACGGTCGTTACCATAACCTACTCTCAGAGTTAGCTAGGGTTCTGGAGTATGAGTTCCTTCATCGGACCGATTTGCTATGTCTAGGTCGTTGAGTGCTTGTCCACTTGTGCCAATGGACTTGTGTTACTTTTGATGGACTTGAAATGTTGGACTTTTGATTTGGTTGTATTATGTTGGACCTTTGAACTTGATGATGGACGTTTGAACTTGTTGATGGACGTTTGAACTTATTGATGTAATAATATGTTGAATTTGGGTGTGATGGAGATTATATATGTATATATATATATATGTTGTGCTGTGCTGTGCTGTAAATGAATTATTGCTATTTATTATTTTTTTACTAAAAATTCACTGTAGGGGCGGCTCTTGATTGAGCCGCCCTTACTACATAACCACTGTAGGGGTGGCTGGTGTTCCAGCCGCCCTTACTGTGCCTTCCACTGTAAGGGCAGTTGGATCACCAGCCGCCCCTACAGTGGTCGTGTAGTAAGGGCGGCTGGTGTTGAGCCGCCCCTACAGAGCCCCCCCCCTGTAAGAGCGGGGGCGTAGGGGCGGCTCGCCCAGCCGCCCTTACAGTGCTTTTTCAGCCGCCCCTACAGAGCTTGGCTGTAGTAGTGTGCGACCTTCTTTGTAAGTAAACATCTGAGTTTCCTTTATGGTATTTAATTCTTAGTTGAAGTATAGCATTTACTTAAGTTGTTCATTGGTTCACCGCCCTTAACCCGGTACTCTAGTCAATTTCATCGGGATCCAGATTAGAGTAGTAAGTTATAGTGTAGACATGGTGTCTGGGCTATCGCTTATCTGTGATTGCGGCTTGTTCAATGGTTTGTTGTGGTACCTAGTAGGTGGTGACAGCCCTATCTAGGCTTTGATTCCACCACGTTCGGGCAAGTTATTAAAATGTAGGCATTCTTGTGCTGGGTGGTTTAGCACCCTTCTCACCCCTTTCTGTTGCTAAGCGGTTTCGTGGCCCGAAGTGAACAACCTTTGTATCTGCCTTACCTGACTAGATTTATAACCATAGGAATCCTCTCTACCCTCAATTATATACCCTTGTGTCATAGGACGGCCTTAGTTCTTTGTTAAGTCCACTTCGCGTTCCCTGTGGAATACGATACCTGGAATTCTCCCGGTGAAAGCTACAATTGACTACCGTGCGCTTGCGGTATATCCGTTTGCCACTTCTGGTGTCAACAGGGTGCTGCCTCCGCTGGCGAGCCACTCGCAGAGTCTGCTGCTATAGCCGGATGGCTCATGAAGGAGCTTGCATTGGTTCGCCTGCTGGTGCAAAATGCCACCGATTTTGGAGGTTGGATGGCTACGCTCATGATCGCCCATACCTTGCAAGGCATGGGATGTGGGCATGTATAAAATGCTAGTCATTTGGTGGCCCGTTTCCCCTCCTCCGCTGAAGTTCTTGCTGCGCAGGAGGACGAGGTATGTGCCAGTTTTGTGAGGCGCTTTGTTGAGCATTTCTATAAGAAGGATGGTCGGATCCTCGCACTCGATGAGGCTAAAGCCTCGACTGATCAGGTGAGTTCTATTTGCTTGGTCGTGTTTGAGTTGAGATTTTTGCGCTGGTTGCACTGTTGTGTTGGTGGCTCTGACTTGTGCATTGTTTGTTTGGCAGGCTCACTTGGCTCGTGACAGCCAGTTGATGTCTGTGACCCCTTCACGACCTCCCACGGGGGTTATCAGGACGGCGTCAGTTGAAGGTGTTGAAGCCGGGTCGTCCGCGGCTGCAACGGGAGTCCAGGCTGGTGTTGGTGGTGGCGAAGGTGGTGAGGGTGCTATTGATGGCTGTTATATGCGTACTTTTACCATCAACAATGCACAATCTCGAAGGGAAAATCAACTTAGAAGATAGGGATTTGGTTTATAACTGATGGAATTCCACTTGTACATGAGTTTTATTTGAATGCAGGTAAAAACAGTGAAATAGGTGCAAAATGGAACACCCACGGCATGTGAGATGTGACTAGGCAGCAGACGGGCTAAGTGTGGGGGCGCCCGCCCCCACCACCAGGGCGCCCGCCCCCGTGTCATAGCCTGCCACGTCAACAATCCGAGGCATCGAATCCTCATGACTTCTACACCATTCAATTGAGTCGGTTTTATCAAACGGTGCTCCACACAAGTGACACGGATTAGTGGGACCACCGTCATCCACTCAGGGCACCCAAAACCGACTTTTCGACCAAACGAACTGACCTGCACAACCGATGTGGGAGAGCCATCAAGAGCCATGGGATGTTGAGGCGGTGGATCAGGGGGCGGCCGCCCTCTCCACCGCCCCCCCCCCCCCCCCTGTGCTACCGACTTCCTTCACCTACAAATACCCCCTACACTCCTAGGTACTACAAATACCCCCCCCCCCATCTGTAACGTTTGTAAAGAGAACAAGAGAGCAGAAGTTCAAGAAGATCAGTTGATTCTGTATTAGTCCACTCTAGTTCAGTAGCAAGGCTAGCAGTGAGAGTGAGAGTGAAGAGTATGGAGCTCGGGAGAAGTCTTCGGAAGTCTCCGGTATAGCTCTTGTAATCCTCTTGTGAGCTACTCTTATTTGCAATATAATTTCTACTTTCAGTATTTCCAATTCCAGCACTTTACTTTAAGCATTTACTTTAAGTATATAGCTTATAGTTGTGTTGTGGTGTCGATCATATTTAGCTTGGATAGTTTGTCTACAATTAGTACGGGATCCTCGTTGCTAGTTGGTGCTCTAGTCTTAGCACGAGATTAGAGTAGTAACTTATAGTGTGAGCATGGTGCTTAGACTAGACGTTACCTTGGATTGTGGCTAATTCTCCGAAGGTGGTAGCAACAGGTGGTGACCTCCCTGTTTGCCTGTGGAATCCACCACGATAGGGTTAGCTCTTAAATCATAGGGCTCGTGGTGCGTTGTGGCCGGTTAAATTAGGAGTGCGCACGCCTCGAAGTACTAGTTGAATTCTAATTACCAAACTCGATATGTTGCTCACCAATGGAATTATCTTTATTTACAAACACTCTGAGATCTCTCCCCTAGCTGCGCTACGAGTTATCATTTTATTTTAGACTTATTAGTTAGTTCACTAATTTATTTATAAACTCTATTCGGTTTATAGAATGTGATTGTCTGTAGCAACTTACTAGAACTAATTTGTGCCTACTTAGCTTCCCTGTGGAAATAAATATGATACTTGAGATACTCCCGAATGAAGTGCTACATCGATATATTATATGCGCTTGCGGAATCATCCAATAGTCATAAGAAATATCAACAGGCGCTGTTGGCGAGGATGCTGAGGAGGGAAAGATTCAGGTGTGAGGGTTTACTCGGAGCTGTGCTTGGGTTCTGTTGTCGGGGGTGGCATGATATTTTTGAAACTTTTAGTTTGGTGGTGGTTTTAAACAGCGGTGGTCGTGATGCATAAAAAGGTTAGGACTGTTTTAAGTTGAATGCGATGTAATAGACTATTTATAGTTGTCCTAGTCACGCAGGTTCCCGTGTGGCCTGCGTGCGAGGTTCTGGATGTGGTGCCGTTGATTATGAATTGGCAGCATATATTCATCGTCGGGGATAACTGGGCTCATGCTAGGGCTAGGTATCCTTCGCTCTCGTTTGAGCGGTTCTGGTGGGCGAGAATGAGGCGGCTGCAGAGTTTTGGAGGAGTATGGATCTGGCAAGCACTACGGCAGCTATGCGGAGGCTATAGGAGCTATTCCGGAGGATGATGACGTGGAGGACAGTGAAGCTTTAGATTTTTTTTTGGCAAGGGTAAGGTGGTGGTGGATGATCGTGGTGTTTTGGTTGTGCCCAAGCCGGAGCCTATAGAGCTTGAGGATCGGGACTACTGCCGCATTTACCGTGTGAGGGTTCTTGCGGGGGGGTTGCCATTGGTGCCGACGGAGCCCGTATTTTGGGGTCCTTTGGTGGCTGTGGATGAGGATGTTGGCATCGATGACTTGGTGAAGGTTGTGGATGTGGAGGAGTTTGTTGAGAATGTTGTGGGGCTTTTGACCAACTTCCTGTTGGAGGAGACAGTAAAGGATTTGGTAGATAGATGGAGTTAAGGTTGTGCCCATCGGGGCTTTGTTGTAATGCTATTGTTGCTTGGTGTTGTACTATAGTGCTTTGGTTTGTCTTGTTGTAGATTGCTCTAGGACGAGGGTGTGCTGTCGATCATGTGCGAAGTACGAAAAACTTCGTGGTAGTGACATCTTGCTTTTCTTTTGGCAAGGCCCATTGAAATTTTGAAAAACTTAGTCACAACGACTCCCCGCTTTCCTTTTGGTGAGGCTCGCTAAAGTTTTGAAAAACCTGGTCGCAGTGATGCCCCGCTTTCCTTTCGATGAGGATCGCTAAAGTTTTGAAAAACCCGGTCCGCAGCGGTGATGCCCCCGCCTTCCTTTTCGTGAGGCCCGCTAAAGTTTTGAAAAACTCAGTCGCAGCGATGCCCCGCCTTCCTTTTGTCGAGGCTCGCTAAAGTTTTGAAAAACTCAGTCGCAGCGACGCCCCGCCTTCCTTTTGGTGAGGCTCGCTAAAGTTTTGAAAAACTTAGTCACAGCGATGCCCCGCTTTCCTTTTGGCGAGGCTCGCTAAGGTTTTGATTGTGGACGGCTTGATCTAAAATAGTTGTTCCATTCATTAGTTGGGGTGTGTCGAAGGTTACAATGGTGTGCGTTATAGCTATTGGTGAGCGCTTCGTGCTGGGTTTTATTTTGAAGCGGCCCTCTGCTAGGTTATTTGTGCTTGGAGAGTTTGGCACTGCTGACTGATGATGAACCTTGGCGGGGGGTTGCTGCTAGTACAGTTGAGGTCGGCCCCAGGCGCATCGTTTTGTGGCGGGCGAGGGAGGCGTGTGTTTTGTCCTCTGCACCGACTGAAGCTGTGGCGCTGCAACGTTTGTTGGCAGGGGTTGCTCAAATTAAGGTTCAAACTCTTCATTGTGTAGCTTCACAGCGGTGGTTCGGGGGTGGGTCAGCCTCGGTGATATGGTTTTGCGCCTTTGGTTTCTTGTTGGCTGCTTCTTTCTGGGTGTGCCTCGTAGGCCAGTCTTGGGAAGCTTGGCTGTGTGGTTGCGGCAGTTGGTCTTCAGTCGTTCGAGGCCGAGAGGCAGAGCTGCCTTACGCTTGCTGACGGGCATCTTCAGCTGTGTTGGGGTGATCCCGCCACTGCCTGTCTAAGCGATGCGGTTCTCGCACGCTTCACGCAGTTGGCGAAGCTAGGTGAGGTTGGCGGCTTCACTGGCACACTTGAGGGTGTGACTTGGCTCTGTGACCTTTGGACCTCGATCGGTGACTATGCTATGGTGGACCCTCACTTCCTCGACGCTTTTGTTCACTTAGTCCTGATGCCTCGCATTTCTGGGGGAAGCCCTTTGGTTTTACATGTGTGTTGTCTGGTTGGGTGGTTATTCTGATCTTGTGTTGAATTTTCTGTTTTTGGTTAGGGGTTGGGTTTGGTCTTATAGTCATGCTGCATGGGTGTTGGTTGGGGCCGTCATGGACGCCTTTAAGCGCGGATGTACTCGCAGTGTTGTAAGTGTTGTGGTAGGTGGTTGGGATGAATGGGCGAAGGTTTTGTACGGTGAAAGTTCTCCTCTTCCCCCATGGTGGGGGTTGGAAACGGGGTTTTGTGCGGTACGAGCCCCTGGCCGTTTCGGAGGGTGCTTGGGTTTTGGTTGAACCTCCGCGGCTTCCCCCCGGTAGGGGTCGGAGGTGGAGTTTGCCTAATGCGAGCCCCTAGCCCTATTGGCGAGGGTGCTCGACATTTGACTGGGTTTGCATGTTGCGAGCCCCCTGGCCCTGCTGGCGAGGGTGCTTGGCTTACAATTGAACCTCCGCGCCGTCCCCCCGGTGGGGGTTGGAGGTGGAGTTTGCATGATGCGAGCCCCTTGCCCTGTTGGCGAGGGTGCTCGGCTTACAGTTGTACCTCCACCCCGTCCCCCTGGTAGGGATTGGTGGTCGAGTTTGCATGTTACGATCCCCTGGCCCTACTGGCGAGGGTGCCCGGCTTACAGTTGAACCTCTGCGCCATCCCCCTGGCAGAGGCGTTGAAGGTGGAGTTTGCATGTTGCGAGCCCCTAGCCCTACTGGCGAGGGTGCTCGGCTTATAGTTGAACCTCTACGCCATCCCCCCTCCCCCTGGCAGGGGTTGGAGGTGGAGTTTGCATGTTAGTTTTGTTGATTGAGGTTTGCAGCAGACTGACCCTCAGATGGTGTCGGACGTGGGTCCGATGCAATCCTTACCTTGTGTATCTGCTGATGAGGGCGGTGCCATAGCTCCGCCCATTTCAGCGCTGCTGGGTAGTCGAAGTTGCGAGGGTAGCAATTATATTATCTTAGCTCGGATCGAGCAACATTTGTTCGGGGTGAGTTATAAATTTGATAAAAAGGAAAATTACATCGTGCGGGTGTTCTTTGGGTATTTGATCGGGTGGATTACCTTCACTTCCTTCGGGCGGATGGCTTCTGGTTGTGCTGAAGGCTTTGCTCACTTCTACTTTGCTTTGATTGGTGGTTTCTGAATGGGACTCTTCTGAGGATGTCTCGTGTGTGGCTCTCCATTTCGATGCTGCTCATTCGGCGTGCTCAGGAATGGCAAAGATCACGCTGTAGGCGAGGGCTGAGCCGTTGGTGGTGGGTGGATTGGCGGCGGGGTTAGGTATATACTTGAGAGATTGGGTCGGTGCCTGCTCGGGCAATGTGGTGTGAGTGGGGTGCGTGATGGGTGGTTGCTGAGGGTGCAGGGGTGTGGTGTGGTCTGTTTTGCTGGGGATGTGGTGGGATAGTTGTGAGTGGGTGGTTATCTCGTTGAGGAGGTTGGCCATTCTCGTCGTAGCGTAGGTGTTTTGTTGGTTCCTTTGAACTGCATGCCCTTGACGATGTAGGCACATTGCTTGGTGAGATGCCCTTTGTTGGGGCCGCAAAAATGGCAGAATTGCTTTGTTGGTTCTCGCGACTTCTGGGGTCGGATTGTTGGTAGCTTTTTTTGCTGCGGGGCTTGGTTTTACGGCGGTTGTTGCTGTTGTTTGATTGGCGGCGAGGGTACTGCGGTGGTTGTGCTGGTACTGTTAGGCACTTGGAGGAGTTGATTGCGACTAGGGCGGCTACTCTAGGCTTGCTGCGGTGATGGTGGTCGTTGGTTAGTGTGGGGGTTGGTTTGCTGGTGTTCCTAAGAGTGCGGCAGACCTTGGAGTTGGGTTTGCTCTGCATTTTGGGGGGCGAGGTGTGAACGGTATAGTGGGGCCGTTGTCATGGGCCTTGGCCTCGGCATCTATGTTTGCTATGGATTGCTCTATCCTCTGGAGCTCTTCGACGGCTTGTGCGGTCTTCTGTCTGGTGGCGGCTACCTTATTCCACCTCTGAATGTCTCTTGCCTGCTTCGATGCGAGCGTTGAGCTCGCGGAGGAATTGTTTGGGATCTTCGGTGTTGTGGCTTTCATCGCTGGCGAGGGTGCCGCCGCTCCTAGACCCACACGCGTCCGAGCGTGGTTGGGTCGGGGTGCGTTGGACCGTCGGGCGGGGGGAGGGTGGTCCGCCCTGGTCTGTCCGCTGGGCAGCGAGGGTAGCTCTGGTCCGCAACGCTGAGCTGCCGGTAGAGGGTTGGACCTCCTCATCGACCAGCGCCCATCTGGTCCTTCGTGCGGTCGCCATGGCTATGATTGTGTCCAATCCCCACGGACGGCGCCAACTGTGGGGTCACTCCTGCTCCTCTACTCTCGATGATGCTGAGAGGGAGAGGAGGCGAGGGTTTCCCCACAGGGGAAGGAGAGGGAGATACAATGGATTGGACAAGGGTTGGCACAATGAGCAGAGTGTAATAAAAATTACAGTAAATTGCATTAACATTGGGCAACTGTCCTCCCTTTACACAGTGCCACCCCCTGGTATTTATAGGGAATACCAAGAGGCATGGTCTTTTTACAATAGGGTTTACATTAGTGATCCTACGACAGGTGGACCCAATGAGGGGTAAAGCTGTACTTGCACTTCGTGACCTCTGCTTCCTACCAAGAGGCAGGCTGACGTCACCGCATCCGGCGGGACTATTGCCCCGCGTTTGAGCACCCCGGCGGGGGTTCAACGGGTCGATGACGTACCTCCGCTACTTGCAAGACTAGTCAGGACAAAGGGAGTGCGGCCCGCAGGCGCGGTGTTAGCGTGGGACTGTCGCCGAGACCCTCGACCCTGCCGAGGGTTTTCTTAGCGGCGGGGGTTCCTCCCCCCAACAGCTCAGTGAGGGTTCGCCCTTGGCGGCGGGGGTCCTTTATGCCCTGTCAGGGCTTTGCTTTCTCCCACGGCCCATTCGTGCTTAAGGACCGCGGGGCTGATTGGGGGTCCGTGGCGAGGGTTCCTCCCCCCAACAGTATCAAATCAATAAAATCTCTGGAGACATGTTGTAACTTCTCATATTTACTTGTTGCATACTCCACGCCAGTAGCTATTGTCTTTTCTCATGCAAAATATATTGGACAAAAAGATGGCATAAACAACAATTGATACATTCATCCTTTAAAAAACAACATGGAACACATGAACACAGCACAGTGATTTCACAATTGTAAAATAATACATAAAGCTAGAAAAAGTCGCTTAACATGCATAACTGAAGAAAAAACCTCAAAGATAGTTTATTCGCAGCTCATCATCTTAATGAACTAATTAACTCTTCTGCAGTTCTTCCTTATCTGGCCATTGGAGCCCGTCAACGGTGTAATGTCACCCATCTTGATCATACCCGTCACAAAATCTGCGAAAAACATGCTCTGGCTACCAGCATACGATTGGACCACCGAGTTGGTGGCGCCACCATTGAAGAGCTCTTGGTCAGAGTGTAGAAGCCCCTTCTTGCTAAGAAGGTTCTTGTGGTAGTTGTTCTCGAAGACGGTAGGCGTTTGAAGGTCCAATGGCGCCAGGTTGTTGTCCCCTGTACCTGAGGTGCTGGGGCAACCTGATTGCCTTGTTTTTGCAAACGCAGCATCGATGTCGGTGTCGTTGTATATGTGGGCTCTGAAGTTGGTGCAACGTGCTAGCCCAATGGTGTGAGCACCTGGCAAAGTTAAATTTGTCAAGTAGTATTCAAAAGTATAGATGAAATGACTAATTGACCTGTTTATCTATTTGTTTTTTGTGTGTGTTTTTCACAAGAAGATTGGTCATTCTACTCAAATAACTTAGAGCATAAAACATTTTCTTTAAAAAAATAGGTTGTTGTTGATTCTTTCTAATAAATAAATATATAATGACAAAGGGAAAGAGTATTTGATTCTAGTTAGGAAGCGACACAGAAGGAACAATATGTGTGGCTGTAGTTGTAGTTAATTGCAATCTAGCTGGGAAAGATGCCGACTGATCGACTTTATCGATGTATATATGCTTACTGCTTTTCGTATTCCATCGAATTAAGATCTGATCTGATCTGGCAAACTGATCTTTCAACTTAGACACAGAGATCGAGTTGGTTGAAGTTGGCATTATCGCCAGGTTTATAACATGCAAAAACATAAAGCAAAGCTTTTACATTCACAACGTCTTTTAGTTTCGAAGACCGAGCGTAGCTCGGATGGCTGTTGGCGAGGGTGTTCGCCCAGCCCGCCTGAGTTCGATCCCTGGATCGGACAGGTGCTTCACCGGGGTTCCCCCCCCCCCAGCTCGGAGAATTTTCTCCGATTTCTTCTGCAGCCTCTCTCCGCTCGGTGTCACAATGGGATTACGACGTGCCCGTCGTCTACGGAGCTTTGTTGATCCCGGTGATCTCAAGAAAGACGCGGTCTTCCGATCTATATGTAGTTGTAGGTCTAGTTGTGCACGTGTGTGTGAGTGGGGGTGTGTGTGGTGGTGTGGCGTCTGTGCATGTACCAGATACTACAACTGTACCTAGATGAGAGGCTTTAAAAAAAAAACATCTTTTAGTTTCTTCTGGAAACTCATACCGACAACCTTCGGGTGTCACAGTCACCTTTACCAACTTTTTGTCACTCGGTTCAATCTCGATGTATATATGCTCTCGTCATACGTATGTGATTTGAAGAAGGTTTTTAAGTCAAAAACTAAGCTGCCAGTGTCAATTCTGTTGGTAAAGTGTCTACCAGCTGTTTATTTATCAAGTTAAGTTACTAAAGGCCCAAAGCTTGTGTGGATGGCGCTTTATTCTCCTTCCTTCTACAACTGTTCATTTTGGGACATGTCTACGTAGTTTTCAACATGTCTAAAGTAGTAGCTAATTCAAGTTTGTTATTTAGAGAAGATGGTAAAAAGTAATAACAAGAGAGCTAACGGTTTTAGGACTTTTACCAGCGAGCGCGACCATGTCCTTCTGGGAGAGTCCCTGGGCGGCGAAGAGCGACGTGAGGTTGGCGAGGCCCGACGTCGGCGGCGGGATGTTGTTGTTGGCGCCGCTGAAGCTCGCCGTCGTGGAGTCCCTCCGCCCGACCTTCACGTCCCAGCTCGGCCCGCCCAGGATGACGACGCTGTCCCTGGCGGCGATGGCGAGGATGTCGGCGCAGGAGACGACGCCGGGGCACACCTTCTCGACGGCCGACTTGACGGCGTCGATGACCTCGAAGCCCCGCACGGAGCCGTTGTTGGGCGTCGCCATCTTCTCGCCCTGGAAGCTGCCGGTGTCGTCCAGCAGCAGCGACGCGTCGCAGCCTTGGACGAAGCAGTCGTGGAAGAAGAGGCGGAGGACGGAGGCACCCATGCGCTTCTCCTTGGCGATGGCCGCCTGCATCACCGACTTGACGGCGCCGTACACGCCGGGGCAGGAGTAGGAGTAGAAGCCTGTGGACAGCTGCGCCGAAGAGGTGACGGCGAGCGCCAGGAGCAAGAGGAGAGTAGCTATGACGACGTAGCTGGACCTCCTTGCAGCAGGTGCAGCTGCTGCTGATGCACGAATGGTGGCCATAATCGTCGTCTGGCTGTAAGCACAGGAGGATTGCAGTGCGTCCTTTGCTTGCGTTGCCTTGTTGCCTGGAGGAGGTCCATATTTATAGCAGAAACACCTGGATGACCTGGTTTGTGTGTATAGACTACAGTCGATGTGTATCGTATCCTGCAGACTGCAGTCTTGCCCTACGTATGTATGCATCAAATATGGTTACATGCATCACTTCACGATTTCTTTATATATATAAATATAATATATGCATGTATATTATCATCATCCACCTACTGCTCACGTGTTGGACTTTGAGTTGAAAAAGCAGCAGTCGACGAAATAAGACTACCCGCACTGGTGTACGCAAAGACGAACGCAAAACGTTTTGCGTAGCAAAAGCGCTGCAGCGGGCGACGCTAAAGGTGACGCAAGGCTTGCGTTCGGCCGGCGGAACGCTGTCTTTGCGTGATGTACGGAGGAGACGCAAAAGCAAAAGTGGGCCCCGCCCGAGGAGAGAGAGGAGGAGAGGGACGCTGGCGAGCTCGCTCGGTCCTCCAGCGCGCCATGGAGGAGGGAGGCGCCAGGCATGGGGGCTTCGGCCGCGGCGGCGGCGGGCGACCGCATCCCTGCGCGGACGGAGAGGATGGAGCCGCCGGGGAGGAGGGCCGCCTGCTGGACGCCATGGACGCCGGCGACTCCCTGGACGAGCAGTCGAGGAGAGAGACAGGCCACCTGCTCGCCATCGCGCGCGAGGAGCAGAGGGGCTCCATGGCCGCCGCGCGAGGAGCTCCATGGCCGCAGCCGCCGAGTTGGGCCACAGGTGGGGAGGAGGCTCGACGGCGAGGGAGCAGGACCGGCGCCGCGCCGCCATGAGTCGGAGGCGCCCACTGCTCGCCCGAGGCTGCTCGAGGAGGGCCGCCGGAGCCTCTGCCGGAGGCCGCCATTGCCCGCACCCCCTCTCCCGGAGGAGGCAGATCGGGGAGGGACCGCCGCGCGAGGGAGGCCGCCGGCGCGGCCCAGGAAGCTCCGCTGGCGTCGATTCGTCCACGAAGCTCCGCTGGCGGGCCGGGCTCGCCCGCCGGGGGAGGGAGCGGGGATGCGCGTGGATGGGTGGTGGCCGGTGTCGAGGCTGGGCGCGCGCGGAGGGGCGCAGCTGCGGAGGGCCCGCCTCGCCGGTGCCTCGCCACGCCGAAAGCCAGAGCCCGCGCCGCCGAGGAAGCCGCTGCTCCGCCCGCCTCCAATTCGAGAAGCTCCGACGCGGGGGACAGGAGCCTCATCGCCATGGATGCGCTGCGGCCGGGGCGGAGCCGCGCGGAGGCGCTCGCTCACCGCCTCCCCCTCCCGCGCGGCCGGCCGGCGGTGCCCGGCGAGCCCACCTCCTCCTCCTCCGCGAGCTCCGCCGTCGAGGCCGGGAGCTTCGCCATGGGGCGCCAGGGAGGAGGGCCGCCGGTCACGAGGAGGAACAGCGGGCGGAGAGGCCTCGTCCTCCCTTCGCGGTGGACGGGAGTAGTACTGCGACCGTGACTCTGCGAGAGAGATGGGGACGGAGATGCTGAGGAAGGGCGTGGACGGTTGATGAAAAAAAAGGAAAAAAAAATTGATACGTGGGTCCTACTGTTGGTATCTATACCTCTTATATAAACAAACCCCACTATAGAATTATCTCAACATGCAAGTTATCCACATAAGCAATCCACTAAACTATGTAATTATATCCAACTAGCACATGTAATTATGACAACTACCTCTTCATTCACTAACATACAATTAGTTGTTCACATCAACATATCATCAAACCATTCATTAAAATTTATTTTAAGATTATTTTATTTTTATAACTATAATATAAATAGTTTATTTTAAAAAATTAATCTGGAATCCCCGCAGCAAGAACGCATGGGTATTCTCCTAGTTGAATAAACTGTAAAGGATTAATGAGTGCGGGAGAAAGTTGAATAGAGTAAGGAATCTGGCTGACCAAGACGGAATATTTCTTTAGAGGGATGAAAATAGAGTTCCATGAGTGCGGGTAGTCTAAAGGGTTGCAGTTGCAGGCAGGTGTTGGCCGCGCAGGAATCACGCGTTTCACACCAACGCATCACTGACTTTGTAAAAGCACGGCACGACCATCACTGTAGTGTAGGACAGCATGCACGCCCATGCAGCTAGCTGTGGTTCTGGTGAATGGGAACACTTGGACCTCTACTAGTAGTACTAGCTAACAGAGACGTGGTAGTACTAGTACGTGTACTGTGTCGAACTAACGAAGCAAACTGAAAGCCGACACACACACTGAAAGCCGACACACACGGTTGAGTAAAGCTACGTACTACTCGGCCGACCTAGCTACGTGCCCTTTTCTAATTAGGAACCAACCGTCTAGCAAATAAGCTTCTACCACGTCTCTGCTAGCTAGTTCTAATTTGTTATGGTTACACATGCTGTACTTTAGAACTTTACCTGCCATCATCATGGATGCATCATGTACTTCACGGTCATTTGGTTCTGGTGAATATATATATGTTGGCGGTCACTCGAGTCTCTCATCATCAGCACTTTTTCAACTGTTTATTATTAGATATGTCATCTGATCGATATGCATGATGGAGTTTATCCGGTTGCATGCTCACCATTCCGGCCGGTCATCCACGTCGTCATGGATAGATGATTGTTGCTGCTGACTTGCATGGGCTATGGTCAACTTTGTTGGGCACTACTACTGACCCCATACTTTCAACAAGTATACAAGTCTCCTTTCAACTTTAAAAAAGTGATAACACATATATATTGCCATAGCTCTTTACCGCGTACGTAGTAGGATAAAATATGGCATGTCCCCATGACCCAAGCTATGCTTTCTCTAATAAAGTCATCATGCATGCTTAGTTAGTTAACAATCTAACTCCATCTGTTCGCCACAACGCGTACACGCATGACAAAGAGTCAACAGTCTCCATTCTCAGAATATTCTGCATTGCTTCAAAGTTAAATTGCCGTTTTATTATAATCAATCAATCAAAGTTAAGTTGTTGTGAATAGGACATGCATTTCTATCCAACGGCTCAGATCAGTTCATCAACCCTGTCAACTTTCTGCTGCAATGCATGCCTGCACCATGCATGCACAGCACCAGAAGCATCTGATACTGTATGATTGATAATGAAATATTTCTTTGCATGAAGATGCTTTGGTCAAAGAATGTGATAAAGCCATTAGGTACGGTTCACTGTTCACACGCCCAACCACCCCCGGCTCTTTGGAGACTTGGCCACGCACATGGATGGAACCCAGCGAGTACTACTAGAAAAACCCTGTTCGCTTATTTAGTTTGGGCATTATTCTAGACAATGTCTTGCTTCTAATTCAAGGGAAGAATCTGAAGGATGGAGAAGATTCCAAATAATGCTGCTTAATTTATATTAATTACATGTTATTTTAATTTTAGTATGCTTTAGAAGGTACATCATCACAATATAAAAAATTGATTGCTTATCAACCATATGTTTTATTCCAAGGCGGTGAAAAGGTTCCAACACCTATAGCCTATGTGATTTTCATTTCGTCATTGGCTATAAACCGATGAAATGTCGCTGATCTGCAAAGATTTTGTGTTGATCGATTACTTCGTGAGTAGCCATCGTCACTTGCAACACGTATCATTGTAGCAGGAACGCAGGTGGACCAGATTTGTCATCTATACATGTCACACCGCAGAAATCTGGACCCCCATGCAAATCTGCTCTAAGATTGGTGCTGGATCACACCACCCTGCTCCAGGATCCATGCTGCTTCATTGATTTCATATTTTTCATGGGAAGATGAGCTTGAGCAGCACTGATCTTGACGTGGCATGTTGGGCGCATACTATTTTGGGGAAAAAAAAAAAAAGGTTTCCACATGGGATCAGGGGATATATAAACAAATTAGGATATACTAGTTCGTCAAACCACGCTTTCTATGGACTAGAATCTGAAGACACATAAGTATTGAAAGTTCATGTTTAGTGCCTACGACAAATCAAAATTAATTATCTTTGTGCTCTCTTTGTCTTTGTTCATTACCCTTTATGTTTTTCTCATCTAGAAAAAAAAGATCTATATATTTTTTCTCTCTTTACAAGGCACCTCTACGAGCCTTCATTATGCATTTATTTGAAACCTTAGCTTATATTACAAATGAATGTTGGAAATCGCATTTAGAGCTGCAACTTTGGTATATATCATATAACATCCAAGGTCGTTTCAAAAAAACCTAGAACTTAAATGAATATTTGGGCATCTAAACTATCTCAAATAAAAAAAAATTATAGATCGCATTGGAGCTATAATTTTGGTATATACCATGTCAATATCCTATATCCTTGGAAAATTCAAAAATCAAAATTTCAAATCTAGCAACTTTAAACGAATATTTAAGCATCTATCAAATAATAAAAAACTAAAAACTACAAAGTTGTAGATCATATTGAACTATATATTTTTGATATAAAATTTGTATGCATTCGACTTCGTATGAACAAGTTACGACTATTTTATATAATAGAAAGAGAGACCACCTGACATGTGGGCCCTACCACCACGTTAGCAAAAACACGCAATAAATCACTTTAAAGTCATAAGAGTGGGCATTTTATATATCCAGTTTTGAAAGTTAATATGTGTATGTTGTACGGTATTGGAGTTTGAGGGTTTTTCAAATTCAGTGATTGGTTTTGGGTAAATTGGAGTCTTATATTTAAGTCCCCGGCTGTTGTTTACTCCAAAGTTCCAAAAGCTTTCGTCTGCAGTAACCTTCACCAAGGTGCTGTTTTGTAGGTGTAAATATAATGGGAGAATTAGTTATTTGGCCTTAGAAAAAAGTGATCTCAGGTATGTGGCCTTATTTTTTTTTTTTGTGAATTTGGGCGTATGGCCCCAAAACAAAAATTTGTTAGCTATTTGGCCTTCCGTCAACTTAATTTGGGCACTTAACGGTGTCAAGTAAGGGGTAAAAAGACCATTTTACCCCTGGTGGAAAAAAAAGAAAACAGTTCTACGTGATATCTGCTAATTGGTTTAATCCATTTGGCCTGTGATATCTGCACTTCTTCGTGCCCTTGTTTGATTTTAGCACAAATCTATTTGCACTTGCCGACTGAATTACTAGTGTATGCGACTAACAGTTGTTAACTGAAGTACCACGAGTTGATTCCATGAAGCAGCGGGAGGACCTGTTCAGGCGGTCAACAAAGGCGACCTCCATCCCACAATGGATCGAGGAGTGCATGGCAACGGAGAGTTGGTGGATACATGTGCAAACCTCGGCAGACATGTTCAAGCCTGGGCAGGCCAAGGGCGGGAGAAGGCGACGCGGGCGCGAGATCTGCCGGCGGGGAGGGCGGTGGCAGCGGCTCCCTCCGCCATGCGTCGCGTCAAGGAGGGGACGAGTCGTGTCGTGAGAAGAGGAGAGGGCGAGTCGGGTCGGGAGGAGAGGAGGCATGTGAGAGGGTGAATGATTCAAGGGAAGGGTATGACGGTCTTTTTCTGGGACCGACAGTGTCCAAACTAACCAGTAACCCTAACAGATTGGACGGAAGGCCAAATAACTAACAAATTTTTGTTTTGAGGCCATACACCTAAATTCGAAAAAAAGAGGCCACATACCTAAGATCATTTTTTTCTGAGGCCAAATACCTAATTCTCCCAATGGTTCTGTCAAAAAATGTGCTTTTAGATGGTGTATAGGCAAATAAAAATATTTACATTGGCAATGCGGATTGGCTAGGCGCTGTTGACAGATGATGTACATTGAGCTGACAAGCCTGACTTTTTTTTACAGGAAAGCTATACAATACTCACGCAATTTTTGGCTTTCTGTCACACAATGTTTTGTCGTGTTTCTTGCGATGTTCTGGTGTGTTTTTAACGATGTTCTGGAGTGTTTTTCTTGCAATGTTCTAGCGTGTTTCTTGCGATGTTCTGACGTGTTTCTCGCGATGTTCTGGTATGTTCCTTGCGATATTCAGGCATGTTTTCCTCGCGAGGACACGTGTGTCTAGCTAGATTTATCAAACACGGCAGTACATCGCCAAGAACACACCAGAACATCGCAAAATACAAGGCAGAACATCGTGTGACAGAAAGCCATAAATTGCGTGCGTGATGTTTAGATAGCCTCTTTTTTTATAGCATTAACGTTACAATGGTGTCCTTGCTGCTAGACAAGCTTAGGCGTACCCAACACGCTTACACAAGCCTGACGTGGATCGATTGCATAACCTACACCTAAATGATGATAAACAAAGTTGATGAGTAAGGTAAGCTAGCTCTACCAATCAAATCGAATTCTACAGAAATCTATAACTCTTATATAAACAAACCCCACTAAGCTATTTCTTTGCCTCCTCCTTGCGCCACATCAGCTATTTTCAGTTATCGAATGAATCACCTCCATGCAGCACGGAACCGACCCTTGGACCCTTTCAGTTATCCTCCGAGTACACGAAGAGGCAGGGACGGCAACGACATCTCCTTAATTCCTGACTCATCATATGCTTCAGGCCCCCTATTTAACTTACCATGATAGCTTTCAAGGGAGCACAGAACACTTTCTTATCTTCACCGTCGGTGGCCCTTGCCGCGGGAGGAGGAGCACGGCAGCTCCTGGAGCGCGCTGCCCATGTATCCATGTCTCCCCTGCAGTTGTGTCACCGTCGTGCCCCGTGTCATGGCAGCAACAAGAGACGTTTCGCCGCCGTGGCCTTGGTCGTGGAAGCAAGAGACGTTTCCTATGGCAAGAAGATCCCAAAACCCAAGGGGATTTGATCCGAGGCTGCTGCATCTGTCTCAACTTCTCGCGAGATCGTCGCCCCGGCTCCGCCCAAAGCAGACAATCTAGCAGATGGGGGTTTCTGGTGGTGGGTTCACATATGGATGGAGGCGAGGTCAATTCTGATTTGACCTTAGAGTTCTCCTATTTTTAGAGTTCTTCTTTGCTGGTAAGCAAGCTTAAATGAGTTTGGCCGTACGGGATCTTATTTTCTATACACGCTGTGATCGAGGGCGAGCAACTCTCTGAATCAAGCGACGAGCAACTCTCTGAATCACACATTCATACTTCCTTTCCATCACCTCGATTATGTTCGGCCTCGACAAAGTGGAGTACCAGTTTAATCCATTTATCCAAGATTTAGCACGATTGGATTTGGCTATCCTCCATCTTTATAGCATGCTACATCGATCTCAAGCCTTTTCATTAGGTCGTGCACTCGAAGATGCAAAAATTCAGGGGCTCACTGAGATGAATACATATGCGCTTTCATCAATATTCACATGCTATCTAAACTTGCAGTCTGCTAACAGGCGGCATGTTGTTTGTTTTTTCATTTTCTGCAGATTTCTTCCAAATCACGGAGTCTTGAAATAGGCCTATAATTTTGTACAGGAGAACCAGTAACATTATTAACCATTTTATTTCACATTGCTATCTATTGCTTATCTAAAATTTGTACCTCAGTTTCTCCTGGAACGAATGGTAATACCAATTATCCCTCCATTAATCCCCTCTCCCCTGTATTATCCCTCCATTTGTACCTCAATTGCTCATAATGGTAACAACGCATGGAATAGCCCACTAGACGTTCTATCTCTTCATGCAAGGTGTCAACATCATCCCCACTAAGTCCGTGCTATCCCTTATTCAATCTTACTAGATGTTTTTTTCTCTCTAAATGATTTATATTCCTCCTCCGTACCCGCAGCAACGCGCGGAGAATCCACCTAGTTTGTATATATATAAGAACTCGAGTTACTGCAGGCAGGCAGGATACAGGATCACAGATTCGACGGATAAATGGATCACAAAACGTCCATCCACATTTTATTATTATTTACATTTAGCTAGTGACGTTACAGGTCTGAAATTACATCCATGCTGACATGACATGTCTCTCTAAAACAAAACTCCAATTATATTCAGTTTTTCATCCTTTTTTCACCACATCATGATCCAGAATGTTTTTGACAGGCTAGCTGTAGCTGTAGCTGGTCGCAACTTGAATTAGGCAGGTAGAGTTTAGCTTCAGAGGAGAGGGACGTATGAACAGTAACCGAACCCGGTACGAACAGTGTACCCGTTATTAAACAGTGACGAACCCGGTAAGGAATAGTGTGACCCGTTATGGTACAGTAACAAACCCTTAAAGAACAGTGCAACCCTTATAGTGAACAGTAACAAACCCGTTAAGAAACTGTGAACCCGTTACTATTGATAAACAGTGTCGCTAAGTCTGTTTTGCGCGCCCATTACTGTTTATCAACGGGGATTTTCACCAGGAATCTAAGTCTGTTTTGCGCGCCCGTTACTGTTCATCAACAGGGATTTTCACCAGGAATAAAGATATAGTATAGATGCTGAAGACTTTTGCATGCCTCAGCTGCAGCATGCATGGAGACAGTGGACACTACAGGAAGAGTAAGTCATCGAGTAAGTCATCGTCGTCGTCGTCGTCGTCGTCTCGTGCATGGCAAGCTGTATGATTTTGACACCTTTTGAGTTTTGATTTGACGCCGGCCGGCCTTTTACTAAACAACCGATGCTCCTTTTGTCAATGGGCAATTTGACAAACAGTGCAGCTAGGCGCTAGCTGAGCTAGCTGTATGCACGAAACATTTTGAAACTTCATTTTCTATGGCAAAATGTGGTTCTGCTCAAGTTTCAACCAACCAACAGCATTGTAAAGCTAATAGTATCTTGACAAAGTAGGCTACTAGACACTAAAAGTGACTGCACTTTACCGGTGGACACCAGAAAAAAAAAAGTTAAATTTGCTGCTGGACATGTCTGTTATTTTCAAATTTGTTCCTAAACACCGTTCCCAATAAATTTTCTATTGAACACATCTGTTGTTATCAAATAAGCTAATAATAACATCTTATTTAAATTTGCTTCCTTCAATCTAATAATTGGATATCTTGCTCGTAGTACTTCAGTGGCATGCATGTATTTCTAGGTGAAGCCCAAGGTGGAGGCTCGTTCCAAAAGAAATAACTCCTTATGTCAATTTTCATTGAGAGTTTCATGACACAGTTACCAAGGCAGCCACGTCATTTTTTGTGTTGGTAACTACGATAATGGTCTTTATCCACATGAAACTCTATCAAAACTCGCTCTATCTCTATCTTTAAATCTGTTGATACAGTATATCATAGCATTAAATGCAAATGAGACTCAACTTAAACACCATTGAGATTGTCAGATTGCCATGTCATCGAATCTGCTGATCCTTAGACTATCCGCACTCATCAACCTCTATTTTCTTACTCCATACGTTAAGTTGGCCATCAAGATTCTCTCCTCCATATGGGTTTTCCGCACTCATGAACCTCCATATCTCATACTCCATTTCAACTACTAAAACCTACCCACTTCATCCAGGTTGTCACTTTATCTAAATATATTCGTGTGAGATCTAGTTTTGAAGAATTTATTAAAACAAATTCAATGGTGCAATCGAAATTTAATTTGGAGTTTTGATTTGTGAGATATAACATTTTTTTATTCGTTGAAATCATAGGGCCCACCATTGCCTGTCATCTCTCTCCTCTCCCTCTCTCACGCGCATGTGCGCGGGCCCCATCACAGGCCGGTACCGGCCCTTCCGCCACAGGCTGTGCAGGCGCCATATTTGCCGCTGCAAACGATTTGGCACTGTAAATGCGGAGCTGGCATCGTGGCGTTTTGATTTGCCGTCCCCGCTGTTGGGAGATGAGTGAAGAGCACGCGTACGACGGCCCACCGTGCAAGTCGAATGGGCTTCTTTTGATCTCAGTTGGGCTTTTAGCACATTACCTGACCGTGGCCCATCATATCCTCTCTGCTGGTGTGTCTGTCTCCCCCAGGGGAAAAAAAGGTAAAAGAAGGGGAACTGCTCCGGCGACCGGCGGCGATTGTGAGGGGATGGACGGAGCCAAGCCACCGGCGGCGGCGGGCGGGAAGCAGGATCTGGAAGAGGCGCTTCTCCAGATCGTGCACCAGCACCACCGCCAATCCCTCCGCCAGCGCCAACAAACCGGTACGCCGCCGCCCGCCGCCCGCCGCCATTGCTGTCCCCTCTGCCCAAGTGACATTAGAACAAATTACTGACCCCATCTTGCTGCACGCACGCGCACGCGCGCGAGCGCAGAGAGAGCGAAGGAGGGCGCCCTGAGGAGCGCGGCGCGGGTCGCGGATCTGCTCGTGGACGCGGTCGACGGCGGGGTGCAGGAGCTCTTCGTCAACGAGAAGCGGATCGAGCTCGAGGCCCGCGCGCTGCTCGGGACCATCGCGCGATACAGGCGGCAGACGGATCAGTGGCTGGCCGCCACCAACGAGATCAACTCCGTCTTGAAGGTAGTGAGTGTGACTGCTACTCTCTGTCTTTGCCCATGGTGAATCTGAAATTCTAAATCTTGATACTCTGATTAGAGAATATGTTCGGTGATAAGGAAAACTAGAACGCTGACTTCATGTGATTAGTTAGGATACCGTTCCTTCTGTTTTGGATAATTCGTTCACAGAAAATTGCTATCCAAATCATGTGGTAGTTGTAGCTTCTGAAGCATCTATGTTCAATTACATTTGTAGGAAATTGGAGATTTCGAGAACTGGATGAAGATCATGGACTTTGACTGTAAAAGTATCAATGCAGCCATACGCAACATTCATCAGTCATGAGTCTGCCTGCAATCATGTATTGTTTTTATCCCCTTGTTGGAATTGTGTGGGCTGTTGACCCTCTTGTGCAGAACTGTTTCCTGTTCTGCTGTACAAAATTTGTACTTCAGTTTCATATTATGATGAGTACCGTCTCTGTTTTTTTCTCCAAAATCATAGTTTGATATATGATCAAAATACACTCCCATCTAAGAGAGTCATCCCAGTGGATATTAGGTTGTTTAAGTTAAGGTTGTTTAAAACGCATACTGAAATTGTTTCAAAAACATTTTTCATGTCATTATTCTTTTCATATGTATGCTTTGCAAAGCTGTGGATACACCTTTAGGGAGTAGATGACTACAGTATTATGAGGAAAAGGGAAGCTTTCTCCCTTTTCACCAAAGATTAGAAGGTGCTAGTTTACCCTCCTGCAGTTCTTCCTTATCTGTCCACTGGATCCAGTGAGGGGACTAATGTTGCTCATCTTCGCCATCGCCGCGCTGAAATCGGTGAAGAATTTTGCCATGTTTGAAGAGTAGGTCGTAGTCTGGGAGTCTGCTGAACCTCCATTGAACAGTTGCTGGTCAGAATGCAGAACACCCTTCTTGTTCAGCAAGTTCTTGTAGTAGAAATTGTCAAAAACATAGGGTGTCGAGGCGTCAAGGGGTGAAATGTTATTGTCACCAGTTGTGTTGGGACAATTTGTTTTCAGTGATGTAGAAAGGGACGTGTCGATATTAGTTTCACTGTATAAGCGATTGCGGAAGTTGACACATCTTGCTTGCCCAATGGTGTGCCCTCCTGGCAATTTGTTTTATATCAGTCAGTATTAGTAGTTTGGCATTCATGGAACAAATCTAGAGTTAACTATGGTTTATGAATCAAGTATATGTTTGTTCGCAAAAATTGCATTGTACTGCAGTACCTGAGAGTGCAATCATGTCAGTTGCACTCAGTCCTTTGTTTGAGAAGGACTTGGTGAGATCAGTGAGGTCAAGAGTTGGTGCTGGGATGTCGTTGTTTGCCGCATCTAGGCTTGCTGTCAATGAGTCACGCCTCCCCAGATTGACAGGCCAAGTAGGCCCTCCGAGCTGAAATAGAAATTGTCAACTCTTACTATTGTTTGTTTCTATTGGAATTGCCAAATTGGAATGCATGAAATGCACTTAGTCAATCAGTTACTATAGAATCTTTGAATATGAATGAAGACTTTTGTAGTTTAGTTTAGTGTCTAGGTTATAGATTTTTCATAATCTCTCAAATATGAAGAGTTGTACTATCCTCATTTCAGTTAAGAATTGGATAGTCACTTAGTTGGGGTTTGTTGTGAAGTTCACATTCATAAACACTTTTTCACTCAACTTGTTATCTCTAACTTGAAATGATTCTTTTGTTTTGTCTTACCGCAACAACAGAGTCACGTGCTGCCACCGCGACAATGTCAGCACATGATACAACCTGTGGGCAGAGCCTCTCAAGCTGTGACTTGATGATGTCAATCACGTCAAATCCACGCAGGGAATTGTTGTTCGGAACTGCAGTCTTCTCCCCTGTGAAGGTTGGGGTGTCATCAAGCAGCACTGAGCCATCGCAGCCCTACAGAGTTAAGATTGACATGGTTATGAATCCAGAAAATGTGGGTTCAAAACATATGTGCAGATTGGGAACACTTACACTAACAAAGCAGTCGTGGAAGTGGAGGCGGAGCAATGATGCGCCCATGCGGTTCTCCCTGGCAACAGCAGACCTTACTGCTGTTTGGATGGTGTACAATGCATTTGGGCATGACTTGTCATAGAAGTTTGCAGTAAGCTGAGCTGAAACCAAGCTTGCAGCAAAGAACAAGGCCAAGACACTGCAAGTGAGGGGTTTATGGGAAGCCATTTTGCTCAGGGGTTTAGAGCTGTGTGTTAGCCAGTGTCAATGTGCACAGATATTTATAGGCAGAATATTTGCACATGATGAGTTTCTAACTTGCTTTATGCAAGTGGCTTTGAATATTCTATATTTGCTTTACCAGACTAAGTGGAGTGGTCTGTACCCTGCAGTCCGAAAGTGCATTGTACAAACAGGTGTGCTCGGACAAAGGCATGACTAAATTATTAACTGGTATATTTTGTGGTTTATTATGCCGAATGTCAGTTGAACATAGTTCTATCAGGAAATATATAATATAATATCCATAGAATATAAGTAGGTTTCTATGTTTAAATTTTGAATACCCCAATGTATGATCATATCAGTTAAAAGGATATTCGATTATCTTGGCTTCTGAGCCATCCAGACCTAGGTTCGTAACATTTGTGGAGACAAATTTGAGTTCATCGTAGATTTTTCGTTCTTTGTTACTCTCTCCAGTTCAAACCAAATTACACATAAACTTTTGATTCAATTGTATTTTGACTCTGTTCATCAATCATCTGTACTGTTTAATTTATTTTCTTGTTAAAGTTTGTAAACATATAATTGATATATATACCATAACCACTTGGGTTTGTTCACCTCCTTTTCAGTGGCTATATGAAAGTGCAAATTGCTGGGAAAAACGTGCATCACAGGTAAGTAGATGCCATTTCCTCAAATAAAATTTGACAGACTGGCAGAAAGGTTGCTAGAAGAAAAATATAGTGGCAGTACAATCAGAGTTCCTTTTTCAGCGCTTTCAAAGACTCGAAGTGCATGGGGATGGTTGGTAAAGTTCTGAGTATTGACTATAAACATTGCTTAAAGTAGAGTTGCCCAAATATACAAATGGTTCCACAAAAGAATTAAGTCACATTTAAATGCAGCATATTATGTTATAATATGATCAAAAGGGTACAAAGGAAAACAGTACTGGTATCACGCTGCACAATGCATATTAGCAGTGTTCATTATGGACTATAAATTTTTAATTGAAGCTTGTTCATGAATAAGTACAATTCTGCTTTTATCATGAATTTATCTTGAATGGGCACCGGAGGATCAGTTTTTGAACTTGATATATCAGTATATAGCATCCTGTCAAAAGGAAAAAGGTAATGCGTAGCACTGAACCATTTGGAAAATTGCTGCTATGTGGAATTGCACATGCAAACCATTAAGAATGGTTTTGGCTTATGATGGTTGAAAAGACGATAAAGCTGTCTCCCAAATTTGAGTTTGCCTACATTTGACTCTGTTCATCAACCGTCTGTACTGTTGAAGTTTTTTTTTTTCTTGATATGAAGCTTTCATAGATGGCTAATTGATCTCTAGCAAAATGACTTGGTGTTTTTCACATCATTTTCTTTGGCTGTACGGTGCTGCAAGTTGATGAGGAAAACTACATGAGATTGAATCTCCCAGTCAAGTTGATGAAATTTTATTAAACAAATTCTGGTGGGCGGAATAAAGGTTAGTAGAAGGAAGCACAGTGGCAGTCCAATTATCGGAATTCTTTTTCAGCAACTTGGAAGCCCATGGATGGGGTGGCTGATAAGATGCTGAGAATGTTATTAATTAACTAGAAAACTTTAAATAAAACAGAGGTTCTGTCCATCAATCATAAAGAATGTTTCCATAAAAACTTTGTGACACATTTAAAATGCGGCATAACTTGAATGAGCACTGGATGGAGCATCAGTTTTGAACTTTGAGTAAAACTTTGACAAGGCTGCTGTATTGCTGCTAAGCTGTGTGTATATGAACTCCACAAGACTGCTGAGTGCGTGGAGAGCTGTAGATTCTGACATGGCCTACCTAGATTCGACAAGTAAACAATTACTGTAACAATAATTTTGGCGAATGGTGGTCCAAAAGGCAACAAACTGTCTCCAAAGCAAAGTATTGTAGATGCCATATGAGTGAGGCAATAAACTGCATCTGAAATTCTTTTTGACTAGTTTTTGTCTTCGGTCCAAATTTTGGGTAAAAAGTACTCCAGAAGTTTGTCCAAGAAGAACTAGACGAGGCAGACAGCAATACAAATTTTACGCTGAAGACCTCATTGCATGCAATTGATATATTACCTTACCACCACACACTGCTGGCATATTGGACTGGCCGGCGACGGCGGTCGTCGAGAGACGATGATATGGTAAAGAAAACTTGCAGGCAGTCGCGTTTTTCCTGATACAACAAAGAGGGGACAGTAGGTACGTTATGAATCTTGTGATTGATGATAAGGACTGAAGTAGTTATATAGTTATAGAGATCCTTTGTATATATATAGTGTTACAGTCAAATGAATTCAACGCTAAGTGCCGAAAGTGGAGACTTTTTCTACAGCAATTGTTGGGTGTTCGGCGGATTGGAGACCAAAATATATATATGCTCACCAGACCTAGAATGGTATTTGCTAGCAAGCTATATATATAGTCACATGCATAAGGTTGAAAACAGTGTTGTTGCAAATAATCGACAGCGGAAACTTACCTATCATTGCCGATTAGACAATAAATCAATAGTTAATACTCACTCCGTCTCTGAAAGAATTAACTCCTAGAATCTGTGCCACTTAAGCTTTTAAAAGTTTACTAATCCCACCCCGGTGGGAGACCTTGTGCGACGCAGACGACGGGTGGACTGCAGCGTTCGCGGGATTTCCCCCACAACGCCGCGTCCACGACGCACTGGGGGACGCTCCGGCGGAGGCCGTCGATTCCGACTCGAACGACGACGAGCAGCAGACGACAAGAGGCCCGACGACCGGCGGGGTAGACCCAGCGGGGAGCTTGGAGTCACCCGCGAGGCGCCTGGGGGTCCTGGGCCGTGCTGCTGACACACCGCCGGCCCTGGGAAGGGCCCACCTATGCGGGGCTTCTGGAAGCCCGCCCAGGACCGCGGCAGCCGCCGACGAGGCGCCGCCGGGGTTCTGCACACCCGTCTCCCGGAGGTCCGCCGACGACTCGCCGACCGTAGAGGCAGGAAGCCCGGCCAAAGATGGCTCCTTCATGGGGCGGCTCAAGAACTTCGCCAAGAAAGTCTTCCACAAGGCGACCACCCCGTTTCTTCCGGCCAAGGCGGACGACTCCAGCTCCATCAAGCTGCCAACGCGGAGCAGGCGCATCGCAACCAACCCCCTCTCCAAGTACCCGGTGGCAAAGAGAGGCGAGATCCTCGCCATGCGGAAAATGGGGTTCATCGAGTCACAGCCGACGATGGAGGGACAACTGAAGCTGGACGCGATGTTCGAGGGAAGACCAGGGGATGCCCGAGCCTTGCAGGAGTTGCTCGCAGGCGAGGAGAGTCAACAGCGACCGCGGAGGCGCCGCGGGGCCGGGGGCCACGCATGAGCGTCGTTCCCGTCAAGCGAACTAGAATGTTAGTGCGTGAGTAATCCGTTATGTACGTATTCTGGGGTGGCGGGCTGTGTTTCAAATGTGTTGACACCCCAGAAAAACTTGTAAACCTCTCTTCTTCTTAATACAATGATGCGCAAATCTTTTGCGTATTCGAGAAAAAAAGTTTACTAATAAACTTTACATAAAAGAGCAAGAACATCTATGACATCAAATTAGCACTTTATGAAAATATATTTTATGATAAATCTAATGATACTAATTTAATACCATAAATCTTAATTTTTTTAAAAACTTAGGTCAATGTTTAAAAAGTTTGACTTAGGACAACTTTATAAATTGATTCTTTCAGATACAGAGGGACATTATCTACGTTCCAAAGCACCCGACAGTTACAATGCTCAAGTTAATAAACTAGTAATGAGATGCTAATTGATTCCTCAAAAATCAGTTGAATCACATAAGAATAAATTAATCGAGAACAAAGGAGAGCAAAGATAGCAATTGCTATATATGCATGTATATTGATAAGAAATTTGAATCAAACCGACATGGCAGCAGAATAAGTCCAATCTGACTACACAGTGACGCGTACTTTTCTAATCATGTTGTTCCACATCTAGTCGCAAGCAGCAACTGTTGTTCATCTTGTACCGACACTACAGTATGGCGCGTGCAGCTGCACTTTTCTGACCTCAATTTAATTGGTTCTAGTTTTTTATATAGAACAGATTAGTAACGCATTAGAATACTAAGCAAAAGAAGAAAAAGATGAATAGGAGTAGCAGCTAAAGTAAGCATGATTAAAATGGTGAGAGATCCCATCATTCTTGTCATCAAGAAACTGGAGAGATACTATGTTCGGTAAGATCGGATCCTATAGTTAGGCACAACTAATAAGCTCTGTCTTGTAGGCCCTAGCTAGCTTTATATTATTTTGTTTCAGCTAAGCTGCCCAAGCCTTAATTGCTACCTATGGTGTATGTACTTACTTCCTCCTCCTTCGTCCTCAAATAAATTATTATTTTGTATAGTTATTTTTAATCAAATTTTTAATATATTTGACCGAGTTAATATATTTAAAAACACACAAATATGACACCAAACAAACACATTATCAAATTGTATTTGATGGTGTCGATATTAATTTAGTATCATAAATCTTGATGCCCTTTTTATGTAAATTTCAGTCAAACTTTATAAAATGGCTTAAGATAACTCTAGAAATTGATTTATTTAGAGGCGGAGAGATTGAGCAAGTTGTATAGGTGTTGATTATTCAGTTAATTATCAAAAAATAAGTAGGATCTTGAATTGGGGTTGGGACGATAACCGAAGGAGACATGCTTCCTTGGGGATTCAACCAATAAAGTACTTCTAGTCACGATAACTGATATTTTTGCGATTATTTCAAGTCAATTACATGTCTAATTTTCACAACTCTAAGTTATTTTTATGTGTACTGTTTGAATGTTTTTGTAAAAAAATATGCATTTATTGTATTTTATAGATTTATGATCATAATAGTTATGATAACAAAAGTGTATTGGTTGAAGTTTGAAATAATTGACTTCAGGCAACCCACTAAACGCCACTTATTTGTGAATAGAGAGAGTTGTTTTATTTATGTTACGAAGCTTTATTGAAATGGTAGAAGGCCAAACAAATATCACAGTAATCATGTTATGACATCATTTAGAGCAATCATGTTCTAGGTGAATTAAGTACAGAAGAAGCTAGATTAATTGCACAGCATAAATTGATGAAGAACGCCTAACAACCATCTCAGGAACTATGTTGTCAAAAAAAAACAAGCATCTCAGGAACTTATTAGACGACCACTCAGGGTTTATCTCTTAATCAACAAACTCATCTACATATGTGTTGATCAAGAGTACTGCTACTTGCCGGTTCGTGATAAAGGTGGAGAAACGCTCAACAAATTCCCTGCGATCTAGAGGCCGGTCTTTGAAGCTTGACTTGAAGAGACCTGGGAGATGATCTTTTCAAAGTCAGCAAATTAAAGTTGGAAGACCTGAAGACTACTCGTGAAGCCTGTTCAGGAAGAGGAGATCCTGGGCATCAGTTGCATAAACTTTTTAGACCTTGTTGCTAGAGTTCGTAGTTCTTGTTAGACCTTTAGACCTTTGGTTTGGTTTCTGCTGCTTAGCTTTGAGCTAGCTGGTACAGTGGCTACGCCACTTCTGCGCTGTAATGCTACCATAACCTTGTCCTTTATCATAATGGTAAATGACGGGGGGTCGCTTATGCCCTTTTAATCTAAAAAAACATCTTAGATATGTGCTTGTTATTACTTTGAGGCTACCGTAGCTTCGCATGCCTTACTAGGTGATTCTGCATGCATGTCGTAGAGTATCAAATCAATACAATCCCTGGAGACATCATCTTGTAATAATTGCCCATATATTGTTGCATAGTCAGTAGCTATTGTCTTTTCTCATGCGAAATATATTGCACAGAAAGATGACATAAATAACAATTGATACATTCATCCTTTAAAAGACAACATGTGAACACAACACAATAATTCACAATTGCTAAAAAATATATATATAAAGCTACAAAATGTCACTTAACATGCATACTGAAGAACAAGCCTCAAAGATAATTCTTTCATTCGCAGTTCATCAACTTAACGAACTAATTAACTCTCCTGCAGTTCTTCCTGATCTGGCCGTTGGAGCCTGTCAACGGTGTAACATCACCCATCTTGATCATACCCGTCACAAAATCTGCAAAAAAAGTGCTCTGGCTACCAACATACGATTGGACCAGCGAGTCGGTGGCACCACCATTGAAGAGCTCTTGGTCAGAGTGTAGAAGCCCCTTCTTGCTAAGAAGGTTCTTGTAGTAGTTGTTTTCGAAGACGGTCGAGGTTTGAAGGTCCAGTGGTGCCAGGTTGTTGTCACCTGAACCTGAGGTGCTGGGGCAACCTGATTGCCTTGTTTTTGCAAAGGCAGAGTCGATGTCGGTGTCGTTGTATATGTGGGCTCTGAAGTTGGTGCAACGTGCTAGCCCAATGGTGTGAGCACCTGGCAAAATTAAATTTGTGAAGTAGTACTCAAAAGTATAGAGGAAATGACTGATTGACCTATTTTGTGTGCGCATGTCTCACAATAAGATTGGTCATTTTACTCAAATAAACTAGAGCATAAAACATTTTCTTTTTTTAAAAAAAGGTTATTGTTGATTTTTTGTAAATTAATAAATATATAATGACAAAGGAAAAGACTCTATCTAGTTAGGAAAAGACACAAAAGGAACAATATGTGTGGCTGTACTTGTACTTATTAATTGCAACCTAGCTGGGAAGATGCCGATTGATCGACTTTATCGATGTATATATAAGCTTTACTGCTTTTCGTATATATTCCATCTTATTAAAATTTGATCTGCTCTGGCAAACTGATCTTTCAACTTAGGCACAGTCGCACAGAGAGTTGGTTGAAGTTGGCATTGTCCCCATGCAAAAACATAAAGGTAAAGCTTTTGCACGCACAACTTGTTTTAGTTAGTTTCTTCTGGAACCTCATACCGACAACCTTCACAGTCACCTTTACCAACTTTTTGTCACTCAAATCAATCTCGACGCCTATTTTTTACCAACTAACCATGCCATTTTTGTATATATCCTTGTCATATGTAGAAAGATTTAAGTCAAAAACTGAGATGTCAGTGTCAATTCTGTTGGTAAAAGTAAGTGTCCACCAGCTGTTTATTTATCAAGTCAATCGAGGTACTAAAGGTCTAAAGCTTGTGTGGAGTGTCACTTTGTTCTCCTTCCTTCTACAGTTGTCCATTTTCATACATGCCTAAGTACGTAGTTTTGAACATGTCTAAGTATTAGTTACCATACAAGTTTTGTTATTTAGAGAAAATGGTAAAAAGTAACAACAAGAGAGTTAACGGTTTTACTAATTTTATTACTCGAACTTGATAGGTAAATTAAACAATAGTGCAACGTATGTATTTACCAGAGAGCGCGACCATGTCCTTCTGGGAGAGTCCCTGCGCGGCGAAGAGCGACGTGAGGTTAGCCAGCCCCGACGTCGGCGGCGGGATATTGTTGTTGGCGCCGCTGAAGCTCGCGGTCGTGGAGTCCCGTCTCCCGACCTTGACGTCCCAGGTCGGCCCGCCGAGGATGACGACGCTGTCCCTGGCGGCGATGGCGAGGATGTCGGCGCAGGAGACGACTCCGGGGCACACCTTCTCGACGGCCGACTTGACGGCGTCGATGACCTCGAAACCGCGCACCGAGCCGTTGTTGGGCGTCGCCATCTTCTCGCCCTGGAAGCTGGCCGTGTCGTCCAGCAGCAGCGACGCGTCGCAGCCCTGCACGAAGCAGTCGTGGAAGAAGAGGCGGAGAATGGAGGCGCCGATGCGCTTCTCCCTTGTGATGGCCGCCTGCATCACCGACTTGACGGCGCCGTAGACGCCCGGGCAGGAGTAGGAGTAGAAGCCCGTGGACAGCTGCGCTGAGGAGGTGCCGGCGAGCGCCAGGAGCATGAGGAGAGCAGCTGCTACCGGTGCACGAGTGGCGGCCATGGTCGTCGTCTCGCTGTAAGCACAAGACGATCGAGTGCAGAGTGTCCTTTGCCTTATTGCCTGGAGAAGGTCCATATTTATAGCAGAAACACCTGGACGACCTGGGTTTTTTTTTTTTTGACAACACTGGACGACCTGGTTTGTGTGTGTATAGAGTATAGACTACAGTGTGCATCATATCCTGCAGACTGCAGCCACGTATGCATCAAACATGATTACATATGCATTACATATTTAGAGTTGAAAAAGCAGCAGTCGACAAAATAAAGGGTCTCGGATGCAGGCAGGTGTTGGCCGCGCAGGAATCACGCGTTTCACACCAACTCATCACTGACTTTGTAAAAGCACAGCGGCACAGCACCAGCACAGAACCATCACTGTAGTGTGTAGGACAAAGCATGCATGCCCATGCAGATGTGGTTCTGGTGAATGGGAACACTTGGACCTCCAGTGCGTACTGTGTCGAACCAACGAAGCAAACTGAAATAAAGCCGACACACGGTTGAGTAAAGCTACATACGACCAGGGATCGGCCGACCTAGCTACGTGCCCTTCTCTTTGGAACCAACCGTCTAGCAAATAAGCGTCTGCCACATCTCGATCTTCTTGCTAGTTTTATTTTAATTTGTTAATAATTACATGCACTTTGCCACGTCATCATGGATGCATATCATGTACTTCACGGTCATTTGGTTCTGGTGAATATATATGTTGGCGCCTTGGCGGTCGATAAGTACGTAATCGAGTCTCTTATCATCAGCACTTGTTCAACTATTTTTTTTATGTCATCTGATCGAGATATATGATAGAGTTTATCCCGGCTGCATGTTCACCATTCTGGCCGGTCATCGACGTCGTCATAGATAGATGCTAGCTGCAGACATGCATGGGTTATGGTCAACTTTGTTGGGCACTACTGTTGACCTACTCAACAAAGTATACAAAGTCTTCTTTCAAACTTTACAAAAGTGATACTCTATGCCATAGCTCTTTACCGCGTAGTAGGATAAAATAAAATATGACATGTTCCCATGACCCATGCCATGCGCTTTCTCTAATAAAGTCATCATGCATGCTTAGTTACTTGGTTGGTTAGTTAAGAATCTAGCTCCATTTGTTGGCCACAACGCGTACACGCATGACAAAAGAGTCAACACAGTCTCCATTCTCAGAATGTTTTGCTTAGAAGTTAAACTCCTCTCTTATCTATATGATCAAACAAAATTAAGTTAAGTTGTTGTGAATGCACTTATCCAACGGCTCAGATCAGTTCATCAGCCCTGTCAACTTTTTCTCCAACGCATGGCATGCACACCATGCACAGCACCAGAAGCATCTGATACTGTGTATGATTGAGTTGAAATATCTGTTTGCAGGTGCTATGGTCAAAGAATGTGATAAAGCCATTAGGTACGGTTCACTGTTCACACGCCCAACCACCCCCGGCACATGGATGGAACCAAAGTAGTACTAGTAAAACCCTGTTCACTTAATTTGTTTGGGCATTAGTCTACACAATGTGTCTTGCTTCTAATTCAAGAGAAGAATCTGAAGGATATGGAGAGGATTCCAAATAATATGCTGTTTAATTATATTATTATTACATGCTTTTTAAAATTTTATTAGGTTTTAGAAGGTACATCATCTCACAATATAAAAATTGATTGTGTATCAACCATGTTTTATTTCAGGCTAGGCAGTGAGGGGTTTCAACCACAACAAGAATTTTAGGTTTCACGTAATGAGGTGGGCTTCTCCTACTGTTTTTGCATTCAAAATTTAGTATAAACTCTCCTACTAAATGCCTCCTAACTGTCATGTGCAGGGAAGTACAAATTCAGACATTCAGTCCCAATATACAGTATGGTACTAATTACGTGACAAATCTACTAATCCTAATTAGATTACAACTAGAAACATGTGTGGCGTTGCCACGCCTACACCAGATTTTGGCCAGTGTAAAATTTGTTGTGAGCCATAGAGTTCTCTCGCAATGATGTATATTCACCTAAATATGCGCTGATGATGTTTCAATCCAAGTCTTTGGCCCAGGTTTTTCTTTGACAACAACTTTAAATATATAATGTTAAAGCACATTACACCAGTGGGAAAGAAACTCCCATTGCCCTGGTTAAAGAGCATAAAGTCACTGATTAACATGAGGAGGTAAGATTGCTAGTATATGGCCCTATTGGAACTTTCATTATTATAATATCACTATTCAGTTAATAATACATTAGTAGGTAATGAACATTGAAAGGAATTATGCGCCACATAGTATTTTGTTTGTTTGCCTTCATCTATCTTGGTCCTCCTATACCTCAGTTAGCAGCAGTCTCCATCTCACGCGTCCTTCTCATGCACATGTTTAACCCAAGTTTTTCTGTCCTCTCTACTGTCTCGATAGCCTCCTTTTTTCCCCCCTCCATGGCTCCTAAAATATAAGAACATTGTATTAGTCAGTACCTGTGGAAAGGACCGGTAGTAAGCACAGAGAAAAGGTGGGTAGAGATGTAACATTAACAATCATCAAACCACATGCACATAAATGTCAAAAGGACCTGGTAAAAATTAATCAGACCACAAAATTTATGTAGGAAAAACATAAGTACATCGATGCTGCTAAATGAAAAAAAGCAGTCTGAGGTAGATTTTTGGGTCAATGGAAGTTATGCACAATAATTGTTTGCTTTGTGTTTGACTGAGATTAACATTTGCAAGAAAAAGCATGCATTCAGACATTTGTATAAATCGCTATAGAGATGAATTTATGCTAGGGCAATAGACAATGCTAAGCATTGTATAATGTTCTCCAACAGTGCACGGGAAGCTAATAGAATTATTTGCAGTATCAAATAGAAATTTCAATGTATTTTTTGTTTAACATGCATGTATTAAGGAAAGTAATATCCATTAAGGAACATGCATGGATTTCTGAAAAATAATATCCAAAATAGGAATTGTTATACTCAGGCATTACATTATATTTGAATCTAGGAATCATATCATGTAGCAAAAGTAAGATCACGTAGCTAAATAGAGGGAGAATTGAATTTCAGAGAGGGCCATGGAGACATTTGAAACAACTCGCCTATTGATAAGCATATTGACATAGGCTATGTACAAGTCACACTCAGCTTGGTGAGTTGGCAACTATTTGATGATGATGTCCCGTGGAATGGAGGCCACGGAGGCATGGTCCATTTTTTGTGCAAACTACAAGAAGGTAGAATAAGTTAAGATATGACATGGTTCTTGTCAGCTGGGCAGCTATACAAAATCATCTGTTTGCACATTCGTGGTGATACAGTATGTCAAACACAGAATCAGGGTATGCAAAAATGTTAGGTGCTAATAGATGAAAACTAAAAAATTAAGGAAAACAAATGTGCCAATCTTACAGCACAATTGAGATTGTGAGAACTCTAAGCATGTGTTTGTTTCCAGTGATGAAGAGGAATATGGGCAAGGATGGTTCCTTTTCTAAGCATTTGAACGGTGCTGATTTACTTCTGTTCCACACTGTATGTAACTAAGTGCTTTCTGATGGTTCAGGTAGCACGAAAATAAGGGTATAAGCATAGAATTCTGCTCCTTGTAGCATTAGAAACATATCGCCTTCTATATTGAACAACAACAAAGCAGTCAAGATCATGCAACTAAAAAGCCACGTAATAATTTTCAATTAACTAAATAGGTAAGCTGTCCACCTAGTGAATGATGGAGCTAATACTTGGCAGGCCATATGTATTTTAACTTGTCAGACATCAGATGCAAAAATAGAAGCAAAACTGAAACTGGTCAGATATCCATCTGAACTCTTTAAACATGTTAATAAGAGTAAAAAAGAGGGAGAAGTCAGAGACCTCAAAGGGAGCAGAAAGAGTCTGGCATGCCTTGACGTTGTGAAGGATCCAGATATCTACTCCATTCTTGCTGGTGATTTCCCAGAGATTGATCAGAATGGTCCATCAGTGTCATCGCTTTTAGTATACTTGCCTGGAAGGATTTAAAAAGAATCATGAAATATACTGAAGATCGTAACCCTATTAACTGGGAGAATTTCTTTGAGGAATTTGCACAAGCACCTTCTGTACATGCCCGTTGAATGTCCTTATAGCTAGCGATCCTTTTACAAATAAAGGATCAACTCCTTATATAGTAGCCACATAGGTCGCGGCGTTGCCGCGTATGGCCAGAGTCTAGGTAGAGAGACCAAATCTATAATCAAGTAGTATTATGTGTTAAGCTTTGATGTTTTGAGTAGTTCTTTTTTTTTTTGAAAAAATGTGATTTGAGTAGTTCTTTTATGTTAGAAATAGGCATTCAATGGTTATGGGCCATTTTACAGTGGAAGTATAAGAGGCATCCCATGTTATATATTAATGTTATGGTAATATTAATTTGTTAAAAATATTAGTTAGATGGTTTTGCACTTTTACCCTTTTTTTACTCGTAGTGTTTACTAATGTACAGTTAAAAGAATGGTGCTTAATATTATTAGGTTTAATTATAATTGTTGTTAACCACTGCCCGAACCATGGTTAACTTTCGAGGACATATTTTCATGTACCCAAACCATGGTATATTTTCATATACCCTTAACCATGATAAAATTGCAGACCCAAACTATAGCAAAATTGCAGACCCAAACTATAGTAAAATTCTACCCAAACCATGGTAAATTTGCATCAAAATTCAATTTAAAATTCGTTCAAATCAAATACTCATCATATAAGTTTCTGGAAACAATTCATAAAGGGTATTGTTCATTTCGGGTTCGAGGGCAAAGCAATCAGCCCGGTGGCGAAAACGGCCCTAGGCACACGCTCCCGCAACCGCGCGCCCCACGTTCAGGCCGTACCCAGGCCTTAACGTGGGCCTGGGCCGGATTTTCATCTCCCCACGTGGGCCTCTTTTGGTCCGGCTGTTCGCGTCCGTCGGATTTGATCGGACGGTGCTCCGCGCATTTCGGCGGATCAAAATCGCGTCGGCTGATCTCCCCGAACCCTAGGTCGATTTCCTTCTTTTCCTCTCCCCCATTTCTCGATTACCACGAGTGGCGGGAGCTGCCGCCCATGGCGACCGACGGAAGAGTGGACGCGTCGTTTGTCGAGCGCGAGGTGGAGGCCGCTCAGCAGTGCGACCTCCTGTTCTTCCCGCGCGCCGGCAATGGTGATGGCCGGCGGCGTTGACGGGAGGACCGGGGCCCCAGGTCGGAAGCCCTCTGCACCGTCCCCATTCTCGGTTCTTGTTCGATTTAGGATTAGGTTTTCGTTCTTCTTTCCTTTTTTTTAGCAAATTTCGTTCTTCTTTCCCGATCCGCTGGAATCGGTGGCAGACCGGCCCATATAGTGGCCTGGGTTTTTGTCCTATTTCAGTAAAGCTGCAAAATATCCGGGACTCGCCTGATTTGGGCCATTCGTTCATCCGATCGGACGGCCGAGACGAGCGTGCGACGTGGCCACGCTGAGAGGCCAGAGAATGTTGCAGCTTTCGTATATAGGAGAATAGTTTACATGGTACTACAGTAAATATGGGCTAATTACATGCTAATAAATTGAATAGAAGAAATACGTACATGTTTACTCTATCATGTTACCTAATAATATGTAACTGAATAAATATAATTAATTAGGATAGGATCTAGCTAGCCTAATTTCGTCATTGGCTATAAACCGATGAAATGTCGCTGATCTGCGAAGATTTTGTGTTGATTGAGATTAGTTCGTGGGTAGCTATCCCTTGCAACACATATCAACGTAGCAGGTCCGCAGATGACCAGATTTGTCAATGCTATATGTGTGCACCGTACCCCCCAGTCTTGTCTGCGGCATGCAAAACCTGCTCCAAGATTAGTGCTGGACCACACCTCCAAGGCTCCGACTCCATTGTTCGTGATGCTTCGGAGATACTATGGGAAGTTGAGCAGCACTGATCTTGTGGTATAATAAAGGCCACACGATAGGGCATGTACACACCGTGGAGATCGATCAGGTGATTATACAAACAAATTAGGATACACTATTTTCATCGAACCGTGCGTTATGTATGGACTAGAATCGGAATTGAAATATCTTGTTCAGTGGGTATGACTAATCAAAACTATTTATCTTTGTGCTCCCTCTCTACCAAATAGAAAGTTGTTTACTACAAAGTTGTAGATCACAACCCTATAATTTTGTTATTTGGTTGTATATATCCGACTACATATGAAAAGTTATAAATTTTTATACAAGAGGTAAAGGAGCCATCTGAAAGTACACTCCACGGCTATGTCAGCAAAACCACCCATGAAACCATTTTCAAATGGTCAAGGAGGCATTTTAACTAGTTTTAAAAATTAAGATGTGTATATACGGTATATTGGAGTTCAATAGGTTTTTTCCAAATTTAGAACTATAATATTTAAGTTCCACGAGGCCACCGCCATTGCTTACTCCAAAGAGATTCCAAAACCATGGAGACCATGAATGGGTATCTTTTTTCTTTACAACAAACAACAATATATTAGCAGCATATGGATATGTGAGAACCCTTACAGAGTTTAGGGTTACATGGGTCAGTGCATCCATGAGAGGGTGCTACAGCATGAAGAGCTTCTCTACCTGGCCATTAGCCATAGAATTAAGAGTCGTAATCTTGGTATGCACTAGCCTTGCTCTAGAAAAATTATATGTATAATATTGTTTTTAAAAGATAATAGAGTAATTACAAGTAGTATAATGTTAATGTAAATAAACTTTTTATAATGTTTTTGTAAAAATTTATAGATTTTGACACAGTAACAACTTGCATGTAACAAATATAAATATTTACAGTGGCAGTGCTGATTGGCTAGGCGCTGCTGACAGATGATTGTACATTGAGCTGACAAGCCTGACGTGGATCGATTGCACATAACCTACCTAAATGATGATAAACAAAGTTGAGTAAGGTAAGATATAGCTCTACCAATCGTTTCTTCAAAAAAAAAGATAGCTCTACCAATCAAATCAAATTCTACAGAAATTTGGATGAGAACCTTCCAGCTACTACACGCAGTCAGGATCACAGATTCGACGGATAAATGGATCTCATAACATCCGTGCGCATAATATACATATAATATAGCTAGTGACGTTACAGGTCTAAAGTTACATCCACGACATGACATGTCTCTCTAGAACAATACTCAAATTCAGTTTTTCATCCTTTTTTCACCACATCTCGATGACGATCCAGAATGTTTTTGACTGGCTAGCTAGCTAGTTGGGCGCTGGTCGCAACTTGAATTAGGCAGAGGTAGAGTTTACCTTCAGAGGAGAGGGAGACAGCGTCAAAGTGTGGGGAAAAAAACTCAAGACTTTTGCATGCCTCAGCTGCAGCATGCATGGAGACGCGAGTGGTGGACAACAATAGGAAGAGTAGAGGTCGTCGTCGTCGTCTGTGCATGGCAAGCAGCTGTATGATTTTGACACCTTTTGAGCTTTGATTTGACGCCGGCCGACCTTTTACTAAACAACCATGCTCCTTTTGTCAATGGGCAGTTTGACAAACAGTGCAGCTAGCTTAGCTGTATTCACGAAAGACTTTGAAACTTCGTTTTCTACGGCAAAATGTGGTTATGCTCAAGTTTCAACCAACGAATAGCATGCTAAAGCTATCTTGACAAAATAGGCTACGTACTAGTATAGACACTAAAACTAAAAGTGACTGCACTTCACCAGCTGACACTGAAAATAAACAAATTTACTGTTAAACATGTAGACACCGTTCTCAATATATATTTGCCCCTGGACACATTTGTTGTTATCAGAATTTCTACTGTTATTGTTATCGAATAAATTAATAGTATCTTGTTTTGCTTTCCTTCAAGATCTGATAATTGAGGATCTAATACGTCGTCATTGTCTTTAATTATACTCTCCCTTTATTTACTACTCTCTCCGTTCCAAATTATAAGTCACTTTGACTTTTTTTTGCTACATCGATTTTACTCTTCATCCAGATTTTACATATGTCTAGAGATATAGCAAAATGGAGGTACCAAAGAAGTCAAAGTGACTTATAATTTAGAACGGAGAGAGTAGACTAGAAAAAGATAGTGTTCGTGCACTTAGGAACTCACTTGCTAATAATGTTTACTTTTATGTGCAGTTGGCAAGGGAAAACAACGATATTGGAAAGGGCTAGAAAAAGATATCAAGGGTTGAAGGATATCAGAGTTATATGGTCAAGGAGGTTAGGACGTCCTCGAGCCCGTTCGAGCTGGGCGATCGAACAAGGCCTTCAAAAATCATGGACCCCAAGATTTACTAAGTATACTAAGCATACTAATTTTAGGCTTTGTTTTAATTAAATAAACAACTAAACTTGTCTTCTATGGCCCAAAATGTGGCCTTCTTGAGTACACATCCACCAGAACCACGCATCAAGATTGTTGATTGTGACCTTAAGGCTTCACGTATGAGACCGAGGCGAAGAGGCCGACATCCAATCCAGCGAACCAATCTTCTCGTAACCCTTCCGGGCTTCTCCTTCGTCACCTAGAGGCTGCACGGACTCATGTTGCTCGTCCTAGGTGACGCCATTATTCCTCATTCAAGACCTAGATTGGAGATGGAGATCGCTTGATATTAGGCCTCTAAATAGTGTTTGAACTGGGCCTCCAATTTTCCTGGGACGCCGCTGGAGGAAAAATCACTCATGAAGGGACTGTAGTTTGCTGAGCGTGTAGAGCGTGTAGCTATTACTAGTAGAAGTAGATGGATTATGCTTATGCTGCATCAATTTAGAGCTCCTCTGTTTCAAAAAGAACGTCGTCATTACGACTTCGTGAGAAGAAGTAAATATTCTTAGCTTTGATCAAGTGTATATACTAATATTTGTTTACGGCCATATAAGATTCAAATAATTCGAAAAGCTAACAATCATAATGTAGTGTGTGATTTTAAGAAAAATGTTGTGATTAGGTTAAAATTTATCGACCTAAAACAACTCCTATTATTTACGAATTTTCTAAGATAAAATCTAGAAATTTTTAATATAAAAGCTTCTTTTAGAAAGATATTTGATAATTTTAATAATTATTTCTATAACTTTTTACAAAGTCTATTTGAGCTCATGAACTACTAACGTACATCGATTATCTTACTTGTGGCTTGGACAAAACTGGTATAAACTGAGTTTTTTAACCATGGAGCAACTTTTGTATTTTTTTTGTTTCAAAAAAAGAGTTGTTTTTATAGGGAACTTTTTAGAGTTAATTTTTTTTTTAAAATAGAGTTGATAAACGTTGGGATCAGGACATTTTCGGAGCCACCTTGTTGGAGAGTAGAGAGTACGCGTACGACGGCCCGCCGTGCAGGCCCAATGGGCTTCATTCTATCTCAGTTGGGCTTTTGGCACATTACCTGGACGTGGCCCATAATTATCAGGAAGTCATCCTCTCTGCTGGTAGTGCTCTCTCTCCCAGAAAAAGAAAAAAATTAAAGAACGGGGAACTGCTCCGGCGACCGGCGGCGATTGTGAGGGGATGGACGGAGCCAAGCCACCGGCGGCGGCGGGCGGGAAGCAGGATCTGGAGGAGGCGCTTCTCCAGATCGTGCACCAGCACCACCGCCAATCCCTCCGCCAGCGCCAACAAACCGGTACGCCGCCGCTCGCCGCCCGCCGCCATTGCTGTCTCCTTTCTTCTGCCCAAGTGACCGAAGAAATTATTGACCCCATCTCGCTCCACGCGCGCGCGCGCGAGCGCAGAGAGAGCCAAGGAGGGCGCCCTGAGGAGCGCGGCGCGGGTCGCTGATCTGCTCGTGGACGCGGTCGACGGCGGGGTGCAGGAGCTCTTCATCAACGAGAAGCGGATCGAGCTCGAGGCCCGCGCGCTGCTCGGGACCATCGCGCGATACAGGCGGCAGACTGATCAGTGGCTGGCCGCCACCAACGAGATCAACTCCGTCTTGAAGGTAGTGTGCCGCCCATGGTGAATCTGAAATTCTGAATCCTTTTTTTTTTTTTTTTTTTTTTTTTTTTTTTTTTTTTTTTTTTTTTTTTTTTTTTTTTTGAGGGGTGAAATTCTGAATCCTGATACACTGATTAGAGAACATGTTCTGTGATAAGGAAAACTAGGACGATGACTTCATGTTCTGTGATAAGGAAAGTTAGGATACCATTCCTTCTGTTTTGGATAATTCGTTCACAGAAAATTGCTATCCAAATCATGTGGTAGTTGTAGCTTCTGAAGCATCTATGTTCAATTACATTTGTAGGAAATTGGAGATTTCGAGAACTGGATGAAGATCATGGACTTTGACTGTAAAAGTATCAATGCAGCCATACGCAACATTCATCAGTCATGAGTCTGTCTGCAATCATGTATCATTTTATCCTCTTATTGGAATCGTGTGGGCTGTTAACCCTCTTGGGCAGAACTGTTTCCTGTCCTGCTGTACAAAATTTGTACTTCAGTTCATATTATGATGACTAGTTGAGTACTATCTCTGTTTTTTTTTTCTATTTCATAGTTTTGATATATGATCAAAATACTCTCCATCTAAGTGATTCATCCCAGTGGCGTTATTCTTGTCTCGTTATCGAAATGGTGTTTATCCATTAGGTTGTTTAAGTTCAAGGTTGGTAAAGGCATACTAAACATTGTTTCAAAAACATTTTTCATGTCATTTTATTCTTTTCATATGTATGCTTTGCAAAGCTGTGGATACATCGTTGGGGAGGACTACGGTATGAGCAAAAGGGAAGCTTTCTCCCTTTTCATAAAAGATAACCAGGTTCTAGTTTACCCTCCTACAATTTTTCCTTATCTGTCCACTGGACCCAGTGAGCGGACTAATGTTGCTCATCTTCACCATCGCCGCGCTGAAATCGGTGAAGAACTTTGCCATGTTTGAAGAGTAGGTCGTAGTCTGGGAGTCTGCTGAACCTCCATTGAACAGTTGCTGGTCAGAATGCAGAACACCCTTCTTGTGCAGCAAGTTCTTGTAGTAGAAGTTGTCAAAAACATATGGTGTCGAGGCATCAAGGGGTGAAATGTTATTGTCACCAGTCTTGTTGGGACAATTTGTTTTCAGTGATGTCACAAGGGATGTATCGATGTTAGTTTCGTTGTATATGCGATTGCGGAAGTTGACACATCTTGCTTGCCCAATGGTGTGACCTCCTGGCAATTTTTTTTATTCCAAGTTAGTATTAGTACTTTTGGCATTCAACGAACAAATCTAGAGTTGACTATGATTTATGAATCAAGGATATGTTTGTTCACAAAATTTGCATTATATTGCAGTACCTGAGAGTGCAATCATGTCAGTTGCACTCAGTCCTTTGTTTGAGAAGGACTTGTTGAGATCACTGAGGTCTAGAGTTGGTGCTGGAATGTCATTGTTTGCAGCATCTAGGCTTGCTGTTAATGAGTCACGCCTTCCCAGATTGACAGCCCAAGTAGGTCCTCCAAGCTGAAATAGAAATTGTCAACTCTTACTTTTGTTTGTTTCTATAACTCTATTGGAATTGCTAAATTGGAATGCATGAAATGCACTTGGTCAATCAGTTGCTATAGAATCTTTGAATATGAATGTTGACTTTTGTAGTTTAGTTTATTGCTCCCTTAGGCTTGTTTTGGTCTAGGTTATAAGTTTATCATAATCTCTCAAATATAAGAGTTCTACTATCCTCATTTCAGTAAAAGAATTGGATAATCACTTAGTTGGGGTTTTGTTCGAGGTTCACAATTATAGACACTTTCACATTTAACTTGTTGCCTCTAACTTGAATTGTTTCTTTTGTTTTGTCTTACCGCAACAACAGAGTCACGTGCTGCCACAGCAACGATGTCAGCACATGATACCACCTGTGGGCAGATCCTCTCAAGCTGTGCCTTGATGCTGTCAATCACGTCAAATCCACGCAGGGAATTGTTGTTCGGAACAGCAGTCTTCTCCCCTGTGAAGGTTGGGGTGTCATCAAGCAGCACTGAGCCATCGCAGCCCTGCAGAGTTAAGATTGCCATGCTTATGAATCCAGAAAATGTGAAGTTCAAAACATATGTGCAGATTTGGGAACACTTACATTAACAAAGCAGTCGTGGAAGTGGAGGCGGAGCAATGATGCGCCCATGCGGTTCTCCTGGCAACAGCAGACCTTACCGCTGTTTGGATGGTGTACAATGCATTTGGGCATGACTTGTCATAGAAATTTGCAGTAAGCTGAGCTGAAACCAAACTTGCAGCAAACAACAAGGCCAAGACACTACAAGCGAGGGGTTTATGGGAAGCCATTTCGCTCAGGGGTTTAGAGTGGTGTGTTGGCCAGTGTCATTGTGGACAGATATTTATAGGCAGAATATTTGCACACGATGAGTTTCTAACTTACTTTATGTAAGTGGCTTTGAATATTCTATATTTGCTTCACCAGACTAAGTGGAGTGGTCTGTCCCTGTAGTCCGAAAGCGCATTGTTTAAACAGATGTGTTTGGACAAAGGCATGACTGCATTATTAACTGGTATATTTGTGGTTTATTATGCTGAAATGCCAGTTAAACTTAGTTCTATGAGAGAAATATATAATATCCATATATAGAATACTAGGTTCCTAACATTTATGGTCACAAATTTGAGTTCATCGTGGATGATTCTTTCTTTGTTGCTCTCTCTATTTCAAATGAATTTATGGATATTGGACTTTTGATTCAATAATCCTATTGCTCACAGAGTTTAACCAATTCTGTTATGTGTTTAACTACTTGTTGAGAATATTTTGACTCTGTTCATCTGTACTGTTTAATTTATTTTCTTCATAAAGTTCGCAGATAGATAATTGGTATATATACCAAATCACTTAGGGGTGTTCACATAATTTTCAGTGGCTATATGAGAGTGCAAGTTGCTGGGAGAAACGTGCATCACAGGTAAGTAGATGCCATTTCCTCAAATAAAATTTGACAGACTAGCAGAAAGGTTGCTAGAGGAAAAATATTGTGGCAGTACAATCAGAGCTCCTTTTTCAGTGCTTTCGAACTGCATTGGGATGGTTGGTAAAGTGCTGAGTATTGACTATAAACATTGTTTGAAGTAGAGGAGATGCCCAAATATACAAATGGCTCCATAAGAGAACTAGGGCACATTTAAATGCAGCATATTATGTTATAATATAATCAAAAGGGAACAAAGAAAAGAAGTACTGGTGTCACGCTGTACAATGCATATCAGCAATTTCTATGGAGTATAATTTGCAACTGAAGCTTGTTCATGAACAAGTACGACTCTGCTTTTATCATGAATTTATCTTGAATGGGCACTGGAGGATCAATTTTGAACTTGCTATTTCTGTACATATAGACATGAAGCTATATATTTATGAACTCTATTGTCGTAGAACATCTATAGTTTTTAAAAGGAAAAAGGTAGTGCGTAGCACTGAACCATTTGGAAATTGCTGCTTGGTGGAATTGTACATGCAAACCACTAATAAGAACAGTTTTAGCTTATGATGGTTGAAAAGACAATAAAGTTGTCTCCCAAATTGGAGTTTGCCTACATTTGACTCTGTTCATCCACTGTCTGTATTGTTTAAGTTTTTTCTTTCTTGATATGAAGTTCATAGATGTATAAGTTATCTTTAACAAAATGATTTGGTGTTGTTCACAGCATTTTCTTTGGCTATACGGGAGTGCAAGTTGCTGAGGAAACTTGCATGAAATTGAATCTCCCATCCCGTACAAGTTGCTGAGGAAACTTGCATGAAATTGAATCTCCCAGGTACGTAGATGATGAAATTTCCTCAAACAAACTCTGACGGGCAGCCCAATCTTCAGAGTTCTTTTTTTCAGCAATTTGGAAGCCCGTGGGGATGGCTGGTAATGTGCTGCGTGTTTTATTATTAGAAATCTAACCAAAAAAAAGCTTTACTTGAAGCAGAGGTTCTGCCCCAAAATGGTTCCATACAGAAACCTCATGCCACATTTAAAATGCAGCGTATTATTCTACTACATATTATCCAATGGAACAATGGAGAAAGAATACTGACTACTCTGCTTTTTATCACGAATCCGTCTTGAATGAACACCGGACTGAGAGTCTGAGCATCAGTTTTGATCTTCGAGTAAAATTTGACAATGCAAGGCCTGCTGTATTGCTGGTACGCTGTGTATACGAACTCTAGTTGTCATTGACCACAACTGTCTGCTGAGTGCTTGGAGAGCTATAGATGCTTGTTGACATGGCATGGATCCCACAAGCAAACAACTAACAAAAGTTTTGGCCAATGGTGGTTGTAGATGCCATGAGTGAGGCCTGAGCATGGATAGTCAGCTTGGTCACACAGCCTCAGGTGTGAACACGTTCGATTCTCCCGATCCTGCTTTCGTCAACCAAATTGGGCGGGATCAGACACCTTTGGTGATTCAGGCACCTTTTCTTTTCGTAATTATATAGTAGTAACAATAAGAAATAAAAAGCGTGCGTTAATAAGGCTAAAGATCGATAGAACTAACAAGAAAACATATGGTGCCACTAGACAGATGCTTCATGCGTGTTTCGTGCCTGGGAATGCCCCAAACTTCTCATGGTTGCCCGTGTCCAGACCGTAGCTCAGTCTCAGAAAATGGCAGTAGCTATCCATGGATGATATGGTGCAGTTCGCTCATGGACCCGGTTAGTGCGCGCCATGCATGCCTGTGGAATCTCAGACTTCTGCAGACTGCAGTGGAATTGGAACTTGGATAACTTGAGAGACAGACTGGGAGCAGTTGGTAGTGGTAGTGGCAATGGCAACGGCATATCACAAACCGAGAGGCGACCCAAGCCAAGGAATCGCTGCTCCTTTCGACTAATCTTCAGTGCTGCTTGCTAGTGCTGCACGGCCAAAAAAACATACAGAGGAATTTAATAAAGTATCATCAAGAAAGAAATTACAGAGCATCTATCTGTCTCACTGTCTGACACCAAAGTTGCAGACAAACGATGGGGTAGCATCTCTGGGTCTTCTGTCCATCTGATGAAGACTCAACACTAGTCTACACAGATTCGTCCAAGATACTGAAGACACAAGGAGTCAAGGAGCAACACTACTGGTACTGGATGTCTACCACCACCATCCATCCTTATATAGGTTGTAGCCAGCAGACTTAGAACACCAACTCATGTCATCAGTATTGCTTACAAGGTGCAAGCCAACATATTAAGGCATGTATGCTGCAACAATCAACAGTGTGCACCAACATATTAAGGCTAGTTCAATGGCACGTACCCAACACACTCCACCCAGCACCATCCACACTGCCATATACTATTCAGTAACACACTTGCATCTTACTACTGCCTGCCATACATTGCAATATATGACTTTGTCAACACTCGAGACCCAACTCGATCCAAGATTTAACATCACAATAAACATCATAGGATAGGGCCGGGAAAAAACTAGACACAATATAATCCAAGCAACTACATTGAAACAGAGAGAGATCGATCGATTAGTGCTGTCCCAACCAATTAAACTCATTTTTTCACAGAGTTGGAGCCTCCCTCAGTCCCTTTTTGTTCAGACCTCGATATCCTCCATACTAGTTTGCACGGTAGTAACGTTAGTTGCCTATATCTGAGGCATTTTCCAGTGATGACCAAGGTACACTGGTTTGCCACCATGTTTCAAGTAGAGCTAGCTGTACATTGCTAACATACCTTAGCCATCTTAAAAGTAATTTTAACATACCTTAGACATAAATGTTGATATTTTGTTCTATAGAAGAGTTAAAGTTGAGAAAGTTTTAATATCATAAAAATTAATGCTTTTGTACTATATGCTCTGTACTCTGGTATTAGTATATACTAATACTTTAATTTGGCAGGCGCAGCTGCAGCTGTTGGAAAGATTAGGCAAATATAATACGTTATATATATCTCCTTTTATTTGCTGCCAAATTTGACTCGCTGTAGCCTGGTAAAATGAGAGTCATATGTACGGGTTAATAAGGTATCAATTTATTTTGCACCCAAGGTTAAGACACGAAATGAAACGAGATATTTATTTTGTGCCTGCCTATGAATTGTTTGTAACGCTATTTATGTGGTCACCCAGGAGGAGCAAATATGCCCAACACTGATGCAGGCAGATCCAAATACTGTAGAAGAAAAAAAAAACTCATCAAGAGCTTCTCCGTCCTCCGTATCAGTCAGTACTTGGTCGATCGGTTGGTCACCATGGCACTCATCGGCAAGAAAGGCACTGGCCGTGTTGTGTTGCTAGCGGCACTTGTCATCATAGCCATGGCCACAGTTGCCTACTCATCTGATGATGATGATGATAATGATGAGCCAAAGGTATTTGGGCATGCCTTGCTGTTAGAAATGCTCTATATGTTCTTATTATTCAACATCGCAAATCAAATCACTGGGTACGTTGTTTAAGATGCAAGCAGGGTGCAAATATACTTACTGCATTTCATTTCCATTGTGCAGGGATCACCTAATTGTGTGCTAAATCCATTATGCAGCACATCTACGTGCCATGTCGAATGTCAACGCCCAAAAGTAACCTTCTGCCAACGAATGAGCACTGGCATCATGGCCTGCTGCTGCGATGATAAGAAGAAATCAGCCCTCGTGGCAAACAGTAGCTACATATAGCAACCATCACCATGCATGATGACACTATTACTACTAGATTCTTTCCTCTAGATGTGATAAGTCGATCGGCAATTAAAAATAAAATGCATTTCTGGTTGACCGGCCAGCTTTTCGACAAGAAGAGAGAGATTCTGTCCGGCCTGTACAACACCTGGCCTGATCACTAAGCTATATGTAATAAAATGTATCATCAAGTGTTTTGTTTCCATTTTGCGTGAAATGAGCTTCTAATCGTTTCGACGAGGAGGATTCCGGCTGGCCGTGCCGTGGAGCATCCTCCGCCTGTGGCACGCGACACAGTCCAGTCCAGTCCTGCGCGCCCGCACGACTACACGTGCACAAGCTCAGCGTCCTGTCATCGTCCAAGATATTCAAGGAGTCAAGGAGCACCACTACATACTGGATGTCTGGATCCTGCCTGATACCTAACCTGATACCACCATCTATCCTAACAGCCAACGACTTTGAACACCACCAACTCATCAGTATTTCTTTACCAAGCACAAAACAAACCAACATATAATTCGGCATGTATATCCATGTACTATGCTATGCTGCAAAAAAATCAACAGTGCACTCAACCCAGCACCATCCACACTGCCATACATTTGCAATGGCGTTTGTCAGCACTGAACACCCAACTCCAGGATCTAACAACACAAAAGAAACTTCATATCACAGAAAAAGAAAACTACACACAATATAATCCAGAGGAGCTTTTTTTTTTTTATGGAACAGAAAGAGATCGAGAGATTAGTGCTGTCCCATGTCTCAAACAACCTTGTGTTCTCATACAGTTGGAAGTCCATCCTCGTCCTTAGACCTCCGTATCTACCAGACTATGCTACAGCTAGAAGTTTGCACAACGGTAAAAATCAACAGTGCAAACAGAGCTAGCTATACATTGCTAACCATCAGTAAAAGTAATTCTAGTAAACTACTTCTGTGCATGAAAGGCCAGACACTTATTCTATGATAGGAGGAGCTTTAGCTTTCAGTTTTCACTCCAGCTCAGATTCCGATACCTCTTCCTCTACCAGTTCAAAAGCATCCACGTCTGCAAAGTATGCTTTTTGCTTCTTCACAAATTCTTCTGGTAACTTGGGTGTGCTTTCAAGGGGCCGCTTCTGTTCCAAAAATGGCAACCAGTCAGAAAGTTAAAATTGTGAGTTTGGGATGGGATGGTAATCTCATTGGGCAGACCCCTAAAATCGTGAGTTTAGGATCATTATGAGGAAATGCAATCAGACTTTGGTCCTGCTTTACCCTTTTAGCTTCACGGCAAGGAGCAGACGAAGAGATGGGCCTAGTATCCTTTTTCCTGAAGACAAGTGAACTTAACGATTCAGTAAACGAAATGCACATAGACTGTAACTGTTAGATATCAATGAAATAAGATGAACTAGAGTCATGAATTCTGAATATCCTATGCTTGCAAGTTTTGACACTACATGATATACGGTGTTGCTTATTCTAACCGAAATGTGAAAGCCCTCACAACACAATCTCTTCTGATCTATATCACTATATGTCATACAACAAACGTTTAAGATATCGAATATTACAGCAATACCATCATCTGAAAATAACATGAACGGAAAGATTTCAGATCAATCTAGGACAATCAGGGCATAAACTCTTGTTACCAACAAGTGTCATGGAACTGAGCATTGCACTAAATAAAGGGTAATGGTCAATGATATTATGCAACGTGCCTACAGGATGCAGCACCATGTCAAGAGTGAAGGATAGTGATTCTAACTTCCGTGTCCTTGTCAAGTAACAACTAATTAATTTTCTTTGGTGATTAGGAATGTGCATTGTGCAAGATTATGTACAGTTATCAGTTACGGTATGACTCCGACCCTTCAAACATGAACTTACTATAATGCGACAGACAATTAGGAATGTGCGTCTTTAAATTTAGCTGCAGTTATCTGGTTTTTTTTTTTTTTTTTTTTTTTTGATAACGAGCAGTTATCTGGTTTCAACACAAAGCAAAAACAGGAGTAACTTGTCCAAGCTACAAGAGAGCTCTCTGGCACCCACAGAAGGACCTCCCACTACACTAACCATGTCCAAATCGTAAACAACTGCACCAACAGAGATGTCGTAACGCTGATGTGGTGGCATCAGTTATTATCAGGTAACAAGTATGGGTATCTCACCTGGTGTTCCTCGTAGATTTCCCAAGAGGAGGGCAACTCGCCGCAGCGCTGACAGGCTCCTTGCCCTTGTTGGTGAGGATGTGGTTGCTCCGCACCTCAGCGACAACCTCTGTAGTCCGGCGCCTCGCGTAGGCCGTGCAGATGGTCGGCGATTCCCCTTCCTCCTGCAGGACTGCAAACCCAGAGCAGCATTAGAAATCCCATCCCAGCACAGCACAATGGTGACCGAGGATGCGCCCACCGCCACACCTAGCTGCAGCGGGTCGAGCGCAGATGTGACTTGTGAGATGCAGGTTCGCTCACCGGCGGCGAAGGACGGCTTGGGCGCCGGAGTAACCGTGGCGGCGGAGGACGGAAACCTGGGCGCGGTCGTGGCCGTGGCCGTGGCGGTGGAGGACGGCGCGGGCGCGGGCGTGGCGGAGGCGGCGGAGCAAGGCCTGGGCCTGGGCCTGGGCGCGGGCGTGACCGTGGCGGAGGACGACGGTTGGGGCGCGGGCGTGGCCGGGGCGGCGGAGGCGGACGGCGGCTTGAGCGCGGGCGTGGCAGGGGCTGAGGAGGAGGACGGCGGGTTGAGCGCGGGCGTGACGGAGGCGGAGGAGGAGCAGGTGGAGGAGGCGGCGGCGGACGGGGAGGCGGAGGACGGCGCGGGGAGGGACCGGCGTGGATTTCTCCTGGGCTTGATCGGGGTCGGGGTCTCGGGGCGGAGGAAGGGGAGGTTGGTCACGTCGCCGAGCGGGACCGACTTCCGCTGCCGCTTGGTGGCGGCGGGCTTCTCCGCCGGGGCCGGCGACGCCGACGCCGGCGGCGGCGTCGCGGCGCTGGTGGAGGGCCTCATCGGGATCTCGCCTGCGTGGAGGCGGGAATGGGAATTGGGGGTTGGGTGGGGTGGGGTGCTGCGGTGGGTTTGGAGGAGAGGGCGGGCGGCGGTGAGGATTGAGGAAGAGCGGCGGAATGGGCGAGGCGGAGCGGCGAGAGTTCCGGAAGGGGAAGGGAATCGTACTATGGAAGATTGGAGAAGAAGGATGTCGTCTCCTCTTGGACTCACGTGGACTGGTGACGCTCTTTTGCTCTTCTGGGCTTAATTAGGCCCGGTTGTTGCAGCGATTTGACTGATTTTTTTCTTTTTCTTAATTGGCCACAGAGCACAGCCCATGGCCTGACCTGGTAGTTTCTTTTTCGCGACCTGGTAGTGGTGTTGGGCTTAAATGAGTTTAGGCCCTGTTTAGCTCAGTTTGCTCAGACCACAGACGGCATGGCAAAGAACCGCGCCTCTGCCCGGTCCTCTGTTTTCCTCGGCCTATGCTCTGCTTTTGACGGTACTCTGCTTATATCAACTTAAAACAATCCATGAATTCAACAAACACCAACTAAACAAGAGTCCAAAATCCAAGTATCTAAGAGCTAAAAAACTGTAAACTTAAGAACAAATCAGATAGTGTATAGTATTTTGATTATATGTCATAATACATCTAAAAATAGCACACAACAATGGTGGGAGGCAGCTTGTAGCCATTCAGGTTGGCACGGTAAGGGCGCTGGTAGACGGCGGCACCATCAGCAAAGTCCGGCGGCGGGCAGTGGCACCGAGGCAGCCGGCACAAGAGTCAAGCTGGAGCTAGACAATGGCCGGTGGAACCGATAAGAGTGATGGGTTGTCCCCCCCCCCCGGGCACCTCCAAAGAACATGTTCCATACCATGAGCGCCATTGTAGGATGAACGTCGCTGCTCTGCTGCACGCAACTGCTCTGCGCCGATGGACTGCCGCGCTAGACAAACAAGACATGGGGTAGTAGGGGCTCCCGCCAAAATTACATTATACTAAGATGCACAAATAGGAGCATCACATAGGATACTCACCAACTACATAGAAGCAAGTAAAATGAAGAGTATTTAGATTACCATGGATAATGGATAATAAGCAAATAAATATCCATGGATTGGATCCATAAAACAGGACACCTTGTTAGAGCATGGCAAGTGTCTTTCTATGCTTGAACAGGAGTCTACATGGTCACTGAGTGGCAAACAAATGAGATGGAGGGACTGATGATTGTCAGCAGTAGGAGCAGCATGAGCATGATGGCGAGGCAGGCGGCATGGGGTGGATATACAGCTCTCATCGCTATCACCATCATCAGATAGAGCCCGAGAAGTACAGTACAGAAGAAAAAGAAGCCGGCTGCGGTGACTGGCCCTACCATGTAAGAGTAGTACCCCAAGATCCCGGTGACCAGGCCACCACAAGTGGCAATGCCATTTGATATGTCGAATAAATGGTTCAAGTATTGATTCTCTAAATCGCTGATGTCCTCTTGTGTATCAACATCACTGATGGTGAAGGAGGGCAGCACATACTTCTTCACTGAATGTTGAAACTTTGGTTGGAGGAGGGCAACCACAACGATCAGGAATAGGACAGTGAGGATGGCCAAGGTATACCATCCGTTGAACGGGAGAATGAGAAGGCACACTGCCAATTCTAGGAGGAACCATGATATGATGGCCAAGGCATTACCCCAATTTGGCAATTTTATAAGCAGGATTGCATTGACGCTGATGAAGACCACGATGTCAACCACAAGCAATATCTTGATGGTGATTGATGCTGATGAAGAAAGATCCATGTATGCGGAAAACAACATGGTACAAGCAATAAAAGGGTGTTCAAAGTATAGTTGGGCCAACTTTTTCTTTTGCTGTTCAAGATGACCGACTGTGTTGTCATTGCTATAGATTACCTGCATGTTT